>OZ026625.1:36681605-37294105 GCA_964020975.1 Hermodice carunculata
CCGGGCACTTTGTTTAAACAATGTCATTAGTGTCCTTCATTGCGCTTATGTGAAGTGTCACTGAAAGCTTTGTTTATAACTGACATATGCATCTGTTCCTGCCAAAATCTTACTTGGTATGTAGCCCACAGGTGTCATGCAATGATACCCTGTGTTCAGCAGAGTATACATATATATTAAGTTAATTTTTCTCTGTTGGGGAGATATGCTCTTCAAAAAATCTTCCAGATATCCAACAGGGGGTTATCTTAATTGTGTGTCTCTATACTTCCTTGAGTATCAACTTTGCTTCTTAGAACAAGATAGGTAGACAGAAGGCATATCGACCTTTATGTTCAAAAAGAGCGTACAACACCTATCGACTCTTTGCACATGTTGCATGGCGTCTCCAGGTGACCTGACAGAAAATTTTGTTTACATTTAGCATTATCTACCTTGTATGCTGGCGCTTGACGTGCTGCATGACAAAATCTGATTTCATATAATGTACTATGAAATAATGGATTTTTCCCGATTTCATCATATGTTAATACGGATTTTATAATGTGATGAAGCAGATGAAAACATCCTCTATTCAAACACATGCTGAAACACATTTGATGTTTTGATAATTGCAAATAAAGATTCACACTTTTCGTTTTCTTCTCCACAAATTTAATGTACATACAAAAAATTTACTCTTTCAGCATTCAAGGTTTAACAACAACAGTTTCTGTTGCTTGTAACATTATAATCCTACAACATGATAATTTTTATGACCGCCTCTTGTGAAAGTAAAAGTACCACCAGGAACTATCGCACATTGTGATGAGGCCATTGTTGGTATCCTCAGATAGACCACCTCTGCTGTTCTTATTTACCTAATGCTAGAAACTAAACTCCATGTAAATGTAGGGTAGTATCCTTATGATATTGGCAGAGGGTTCGATGTGATACCCTTTCATATTACGTCTCAGGAAATTGTTATTGTAATTTCGTTTAAGGGATAAGACCTACATTGCCCTAGAATAAAAACAATGATAAATAACAGAAATGAACACCACTTCAGGACCATCTGGATCTAAAAACTGCCGCTGTGAGACAGTTTCAGCTCCTTCTGTGTCAATACATCCATTATAGAGGATACCATAAATCAGCAAGTCATAGCTTAATCTTATCATTGTTTTTCTAAAATATTTTTGAAGAATTAATGTAAACATTGCATATTCAAAGTCATTACACAAACATAAAGTTTCCTAACACGAACATTCCTGGTGGAATGTCAGCTGCTTTTGCTTTACCTAGGAGCTGCTGCATAACTTATAAGTAAAGCAAAATAAGATACAGTGTGACTTGCCAAGAAAGAAAGACCAGATGCAGTATGAGCTGCTGAGAAAGTAAGAACAAAAGCTCCGGGACTTGCTTAGAAAGCCACAACACACGCAGAGTAACTTGCCAGGAGACCAAGACCAGATACATCTGGACTTGCTTGGAGTGCAAAGCAACATGCTGCAGGATTTGCAAGGAAAGCAAGCTCAGATGCAGCATGACTTGCTACGATAGCATGACCAGATGGAGCATGACTTGCTAGGAAAGTAAGACAAGATACAGTGTGACTTGCTTAGAAAGCAAGAACAGATGCAGCATGGCTTGCTTGGAAAGTGAGGCCAGCTACATCATGACTTGCAAGAGGGAAATAAGACCCAAAGCAGCATGACCTGTTCAGAAAGCAAGGTCATATGCAGCATGACTTGCCCTGAAAAGCAGCATCAGATACAGTGTGACATGCTGGAAAAGAGACAAAATGGAATGGATTGTGTGGAAAGTAAGATCAAATGCAGCATTACTTGCCAGGAAAGCAGAAGCAGGTGCCACATGACCTGCCAGAAAAGCAACATCCTGCAAAGGGGTCACTCTCTCACTCAAAGTCTTATGATTGTGAAAGACATCTGACTGTCAGTTGAAGTGATTACCTTACACATGAGCTTTCTTAGTAGGTTTGGCTGGGTGTATTCTATCCCAGAATTAGATGAATGATAACAAAGACTGCCTGTTCCACTTCATTTTTTTTTCTGCATTGCACATACTATCAGTCTCACTGACTGAGTATCTACTGAAGAGTGCTTCAGCAGAGCTCTCTTATGTAATATTGAGTACCCCTACCTCTGGGATTCCCCTTCTAATAATAATAAAGGTTTTAATGTGAATTTCCCAAACATTTCCTGTAAGCTTCCTCATTTATTTTAAATTTGAAGGCTAAAACCTTTTAATTCTACATATGTGCAGTATGGCCCTGTATAGGAGATCTCATTCACTGCCTCAAAGTTCCTTGACCTTGTACCTGTCAAGGCACTTAGAATTAAACCTTTCCTATATAAATTTCATATGTTTATATCCTACTCCATTGTACTATAATGCCAGAGATAGTAAATTCCTTAAAGTCTATGTCTTAATGAATGAACTTAGCCATTAATCTTATTTCATTGACTACAGTGACGAAATTTCCAGATCATATACTCACTCCTAAGCTTGTTTGTTATCAGCACTTCCTCTTACAAATAATGATCACAGAGTGTGTGACTTATATACTTTTCTCTTTTTATGCAGGGTCTGCATTATTACAGATGCACACAATTGTGTCACAGTTGTTTCCAGTATTGAACCACATATAGGTTTACCCTCTTCTGCTGTACTTATATCATCTTAATACAAATTAGAAACTTTACATTTGACCCCTCTTAAAGTTAAAAAATATATTTTAAATATACCTTTAACTATAGAGTTTAACATAGCCTGTCACCATCACCTTCACCAGCTTTGACTGTCCCTCCCTTGGCTGTCACCAGTCACGGTATCCGCATGATGGTGTGGTGGACTCTTTGAGTTACCTGATCCATCATGAGAACTTTATTAAGCCATGGGCAGAGGAGCATGTGCTGGTGGTCCTGCTCACTAGATGTTTCTAGTGTGCAGGAGTGCTAGCCCTTGGCTCTGTCTGTCCATAACAGCTGTACTACCTGCACTTTGGCCACAGATTTCAGTTAGGTGATCCCAGCTATTTAATACTCTCCTATCTATTTCATTGTATGTGTATATTTTACATGACTTGGTATGTGAATATTCTTCTCTGATTGTCAATATGAATATGTATTCCTCTGTATTTCCCCGACATTGGGGGTTTAATAAATATATTATTATCATCAACAGTATTGTTATCATCATCATCATCATCATCATCATCATCATCATCATCATCATCATCATCATCATCATCATCATCATCATCATCATTATTATTACTATTATTATAGTATCTTATCAATGAGTTACGGGATCTAGCATACTACATTAATGCCACTGGACAACACTCACAGGTGCTGTGGCATTCAAATTCATCAATAACCTATTCTTTGCTTCACACACAGGCTAAGAGGTAGTGAAAATGTAAAAAAATTTAACTAGTAACAATACTAATTCTAATTATTCTTATGGTCGTCTTGGCTTCTTTTGTTCCTTCCTTGTTGACTTCACAACCTGTCTTATATCTTGGATGTTTCTGTCCACTGATAGTTCAAATAGGCTGTAAAACTTTTCTGCAAAGAAGTTGAGAAGTCTTCTCTTCATTTTACTTGTTTTTTTTAGTAACGTAGGGTTGGATACCATAAAGATGTGATACATTTGAGCCAAAAGTTCCATCTTTTCACCCTGTCTTCTCATCCACTGTTTTGTATTGGACAAGGGTATTAGCATTGTCTGTAGTAGAATCCTGATGTTCTTGTACTGAATATGGATCTCAGGAGTCCTCTTTGTTTCTCCAACATGACAAGGATGGTCTAATCAGCATTTTGTACCTTAAGTATTGTCCATCCAGTGACACAGACTCCATCTTTTAATTGATTAATGTCTGCTGCCATTACTTGAGTCACCATATAGGTTAAAGCAACCATCAGTATTCCATAGACTTGTCCAGCCATTGTTGTTTGGCTGGTTTATGGACAGTTGGTCCAGTTGTTCCAACTGCTTCTTCTGTTATCGGGTATTATACGGATGTGCAAACTCTGTGAAATTTGGTATCTGCTGTACTTGTGGTTGGGTCTTGGTCTCCCCTGTGACTTGATCTGTCTCTGCTTCTGCTGGTTCTGGCTCCTCAGCAGTGGTCCGTTTAGCTTGCTGGTTTGGCAGCAACTGAAGCGTTGGCTGTGATACTGCTGATTTTCTATGGTTGGAAACAAGTCTGGGCCAGGTATCCTCCCATGCAAGGTTAAAGTCAGCTGTTTGTTTTGCTTCTATTTACAACCTTTGTTTTTCCAGTGTGTTGCTGACACATCCAACATGCAGGTCCTCTACATCTGATGATCTCAAATAGTGGATCCCTTTTGTATGCCAGTGTCCATCTCTCCTTGGGATTGAAAATCACGGTATCTCCTTTGTACCTCTTGTGCATTTGATTTCTGGTTTATTCTCTGTCTAGTGGAGTGTCTTGAACCTTGAAGGTTTTGCCTAGCTTTAGTTAGTGCATCTGTGAGGTCACTGAGTGTACCTGATTATATAGAGCAAGGGTGACTCTCTGAGCCTCTAATGCCCTAGTTAAAGGTATTCTCCCATATCTTCAGTACATTGAAAGGAAGGGCTTTAAACCTAGTACAGTGCTTACACTACTCCTATTAGCTACCAATGCATTTCAAAGTTGTTCTTCCCATTTTTGGCATGGTTATCAATGACTCTGGCAATCAGTTCCTTGAGTGTTCCATTGAACCTCTCTGTCTTGTTCCCCAGAGATAAGGTCTCAACTTGCACACACAGTATACCACTGCATAGGCTTCCTTTTCTATGGTAGCCCATTTCAATTGGTTTCCTGAGAGTTTATGAGACACATATTGAATGGACTTTTCTGTGCCATTTTCATGGTATTGTACTATAATTCCTTCTACTATATATCTACAAGCATCTGTATGGATCTCATATGGTCTATTCACCTGTGGGCAGGCCATGACACTAGGGGATTTCAGTATTGTGTTTAGAGCCTGAGAACTTTCTTCCTGTTTTTTCCCCAAACAAAGGGTTGATCCTTTCTGATTATCTTGTACAAAGTTTCTGCAACCTTTGCATAAGAAGGCAGTGTCTGCAAATAATAGTTTCACATGCCCTAAAATGACCTGACACATTTGATATTTGTGGGTGCATCCACTGTAAGAATGGCTTCAACTTTTTCCAGATTATTATTAGAGCCTGACGGAACATACATTTTGAAACCGAACTGGGTACTTGGTACACATTACAGATTCCAAACTGGGCACTGTTCGGGTTCTGTATATGCAATTCAAACATGACATATATAAACTTACACATCTTAGAATGTTCATTTAAAGCTTTATTTAAACAGGGGTTTATGGCTGTTACCCTTTTGCACTGGGGCATTACTATTGTTATTGTAATTCAGGCAATTAATGCAACCCATGTGACACATTTAATTGCAAAGTAGAGTTTGTTTCATTATCTAAGTTGGAAAAGTAACCTCAGTGATCGTATTACTTAATTTTTTTGCCAACATTGACAATGATAACTGAACCTGAATGTTTAGTGACTGTAAAAGCCAAACCCCAGTGGGGCTTCAATCCTGAAACCCGATAAGTTTGGGTTCAGTTGTTCAGGTTCAGTCAGGCTCTAGTTATTAAGAACTCCCTCTGCATTTATGATATACCCTAACAATTCTACTCCTGACTTTGCAAGGGAACATTGTGATGGTTCAACTCTCAAACCTGCATTTTCCAATCTTTTGACAATCTTATAGGCTATAGGTAACTATGTCATCTATGTAAACTAGGACACAGACTCCAATTAAATCAGATAAATTTTACCCATAATCCTTTGAAACTGTGAAGGCACATTGGTGAAACCAAATGGCACTCTTCTGAATTCTAAGTCCTTTGTGACAGAAAAAGGCTCGCTTTTGCCACTTTTCAAAAATGTGGTAGAAAATACTTTAGCGCCACTTACCTGATCAAAGATGCCTTGAATTAAAGGTACGGGATAGTAATCCTTGGTGATGTCATTCAATTTTTGATAGTCAACACGAAATCTTGTAGACCTGTCTGGCTTTGGTACCAAATTCACTGATGAGGCCCAAGGACTGGCATTGGTCTGATCATGTTGTCTTGTAGTGTCTTGTCAACCACTTTCTTCGTGATCTTCCTCTTGGAAAGTGGTATCCAGTCCAGCTCTGCTTGATCAGCGAATGTCCTTGTATATTGATGACAATGGTGTCTGTTTCACCAAGTCCATGGGGGTCTTCTTTCTTGCTAAAGATGTCTGCATACTCCTGAAGGACTGAATCCATTTTCTTGCTACCAACCATTTTGGGTGTCCTCCTGATGAAAGTTTTGCATGTATTGACCGTTGCGTAGTTTTGTTGAAATTTTTTCAGTAGGCATGTTTTTCTAAACCATGACAGGATCCTTCTGGTATAATCCACCACTCCTTGTCCTTGTTGTAGAATAGCATGTGTGAGGAGCATTTCATGTTTGATTCTGTTCACTATCATGGATATACAGGCAGCATTGTCCACTTTGATTTGTGTAGATCCTACAATATCCAACTTGTGTCCAAAGATACTATATACAGTGTCACTTGGGTGCAGTAGTCTTGAGGGACCAGTCTTTTGACAGAGTTTCTTGACGACATTCTTGTGCTACAGAGTCACACAGACTCCTACATCAGCTACGACAGTGCATCGTATTCTACTTAGTGTGAATGTCATGACCCATCATTGGCCTGTGGTCCTCCTTGCATTTAGTTTAAAAATGGTTTCCTAGCTCATTTTGTTGTCTTGCCTTGCTCCCCACTTTCTTCTTATACCAGTCAGTGATTCTGTGTCCAGGCTTGTTACAGTAGAAGCACTTCATCTTGTTTTGCTAAATCCACAGCCAGTCATTTGGTATCCTTGGCCTTGGCTTCTGGCTTGCTTGCAGCTTTGAACTTCTTGAAGATAGTCTGTCTAGAGATCTGGCACAGGCTGGCACCACTTTTAAAACTTCATCTGTTTCAATCACCTTTACTTCAGCAAATTCCACAGGTTCTTTCTGTCTGTTGGTCCATTGAAGTCCTCTGTATATTTCAATTCCAGCTTCGTTCAGCAAATTGTATGGCTTCAAGTAATGTTGATGGTCTGCCACCCATCACTATATTCTCGGCGAGTTCCAAGATATACAATGATTTAGTGTAAGTTCTCACAACTGTTCTATTGGTGTCTGGGCTCATTGGCATTGAGTATGCTTTGTTGACAGCTTCTCTGAATTTTCTATTGAATGTTCAAAGATTTTCACATGAAGATTGGGCCATCTCCAGTTCGCTCTTTAGACATTCATTTTTTGTTGGCTGACAGATAGGCTGTTCTCACATGGTCTCACAGATCTGTCTGTTGTACTTGTCTTTGATCTGCTTGCATTCCTAGGTAGTGTTCCACTTCTCTCATTAATGGTCCAATCACTGTTTGACCGTTGATTAATATGGTGCCTTCAGGTAAAGGTGGACTCTCTCGGATTGTCTTCTCCCTGATCCTATCTCTGACATACATAGGGATGTTTCTGTCTCCTTTTTCTTATTAATGCATGTTTCTGCCACATTTTCTTATTAATATATGTTTCCGTCACATTTTCTTGTTGATTGTACCAGTGCCTTGATCTTGTTTCAGTGCTTTTCTCAGTGTATCATTGTCGCAATATGTTGAACAAGCTGGTGATGCCATATGCAAATGCTTGGAAGTGGTTAATGTCCATTCCAGTCTGCTTTGTCATTTCTGCCCCCCTTTTATTGCTCTTTTTCTGGCAACTTTGTTCCTCATGTGATTGACTGTTCTTGTGCAGTTCCATTGCTGTTGTGTTTGCCCTTTTCTTTCATGTTTCCAGGACTTTAACCAAGACTCAGTGATCTTGATCTTGCCAGCTCCCAGTGGCTCTTCTTTGGCTGTTTTTGCTTCTTTTCTTCTTTGTCCTCACTGATTATGATTCTCCTGTGTAGCTGGTCTGCGCTCCTCTTCATCCTCACTTGAGATAATGATGTAGTCCATCAAGTCTTGAAGCTGTGCTTCCAATTTCCTTGGTCTTCTTTACTGTTGTCTTCCAGTCAATCCAGCATCTTCCTACTTGATTCTGGCAAGCTTGCCAAATATGTAAAGGTGCTACTCTCTCACTCAACCTCTTAAGCTTGTCCAAAAGATCTGACTGTCCATTGAAGTGGTTACCTTAAACATTAGTTTTCTTAGAAGGGTCAGCTGGGCATATGGTATCCCAAACTTAGAGGAATAATGACGAAAACTACTGGTTCCAGTTCATATGTTTATTTCGTGTTGTATATACTATCATTCTCCTTGGCTGAGTATCTACAGAGATGTATGCTGTCAGAGCTCTCTTATTTTTCATTCAGTACCCCTACCTCTGGAATATCCCATCTGTTAATAATGAAGATGCTCATGCAGAATATTCAACACGTTTCCTGTAAAAATAATTCTCATTAATTCTGAATTTGAAGACTAAAACCTTTTAATTGTAAACCTTTTCATTGTGCAGCTCTGCCCTCTATGTTTGTGCAGTAGTGCCCTCTATGGGAGAGGGAGAGGTTATTAACCACCAAAAATGTCCTTTAACATGTAACTGTCAAAGCATTTAGAACTAAACATTTCCTATATAAATTTCATATGTGGCAAGTCTCTATGCAATAGAGATTCCATTCATAAAGTTTATATTCTACTCGGTTGTACTATTGTGGCAGACATGGTAAATACCTTATGGACATTATTGACTTGATGAATGAACCGAGCCATTTAGCTTATTTCATTGGCTACAGTGTAGAAAAAAGCCTGATTATATAATGCCTAATTGGCTCATTTGTTATCAGCACTTCTGCTTTTAAATAATGATCACAGGATGTGTGACTTTTAAACATTTACTGTTTTTATGAGGGGGCTGCATTATTGCAGATGCACATAATTGTGTCACATTGGTTTCCACCATTCAATAGCATCTAGGTTAACCCTCTTCTGCTTTGATTATGCCAGCTTAATGTCAGCATGAAAACTTTACTTTACAACTAGGCAGTTTGAATTCCCAGGAGACCAACACTAAGTGCAGTGTGACTTCCTAGGTGAGCAACACTAGGGGCAGTGTGACTTCCCAGGAGAGCAACCCTATGTGCACCGTGACTTGCCAGGAAGACAAAAGAAAGGGTATCATAACTGGTTAAGCAATGCAGAAACTTTCTGATTGGGCTTTTACTTGAGAAAATAACTTTTTACATACACATTATATTTTACTAACAAGATAACACTGTGAGAAACAAAGTGGAAGGCCTTCCTTTGAGGTACCTTTCCTGTGGCAACACTGCAATATACGTGAGCTGAAGTGAAGCTGTTTGTTTCATGAAGAATTTTATTCTGAATAATAAGGCGTTTCAAATTTCAAATCTTGAATATCTTCAAAATCTTGATATATATATATATAAACTTTATTCACAGCAACCCATTTATTGTCAGAAACACTAATCTCCCATGGCCCCCTTTAATAGATACAGATTACAATATTTGCATGAAGCATTTGTACTGTATAATAACTGCATCTAAGCATGTGCTTGATATGCATATTGGTGCAGAAAACAGGCAAGTTATATAATAGATGAGGCAAAAAACCAAAAAAAAAAAATGAAGGTGGTGCATCTTTGTTTAATTCCCCTAAGCTTGGAGAGTTCTTAACATTGCTGGGTAAACTGTTCCATATCACTGCACTTGAGTACGTTGCACCTCTTTTAATATATGAGGTTTTAGATTGTGATTCATTGTGATGGAGATTTGTGTATTCCGGAGTTTTGCATTGTTTACTGTCAAGGAACATAGCGATTTGATACTGTGCATTTTTTTTCCTTGCAGGCATTATTGGTTTTGTATGTCTTTACTTTTATCTGCAGGAACATAACTTGGTTATTTTCAAAAATGCGATGCAAAGAAGAAAGAGTTGAAAAACATGGTCCTACAACAACAGATGAATATAGAGTGCAAAATGTGCAGAATACATACTATATACGTCACTCCTGTGCATGCAAAATTCACATTAGCAGCATATTTTTGTTGCAGCACCAAGGAATGTTGCCCTAAACAAACCTGCAGTGCAAAGTAGCTTATGGGGCACGGGATCTGCAAGCAGGGCTGTAGATGGGAATTTGTCTACTCGGTACAGAACAGGTTCATGTTCACATACATCAGGCCATGAAACTGGCCCCTGGTGGGCGGTTGATTTACAGAACAGTTTCATGGTTTTGTCAGTTAAATTGACCAATCGAGGCGATTGTTGTGGTAAGTATCTCTCTCTCGCTCTCTCCCTCTCTCTATCTCTCTCTCTAATGTCTTGGAACAAAAACCTGTTGTCATTAGCCTGCTAAATGCCTATAACGGGCATTGTTTGCAAATTTAGCTTACCATTTCTTCCATTTTTGTATTTGTTTAATTTATTTATTGTGGGTATAGAGAATGTGCATGTATATTGTTTTTGTTTTTGGTTCAGTCCTTGTGTTTGCTTCTTCCTTTAATTTCATCTATTGATATGCTCATTCAACATTTGCATTGTAATCAAAAGAAATTCCCATCTGGTTCATATTTCCACAACCTATAACTTGTATGGCATGTTGTAAGACCTCAGCGCCATGAAGGAGTCAGATAATGTGCTTATAAAACATCACTTTTGGTATGAGAAGACTCCACATGATCAGGCTTTAGAGGAATTTTTTATTTCCGATATCATCCCCACTGAAGCAAATGATTGAGCGTTATTTTGCTGTTCAGTTATATAGATTTGCTTTCCTCCGTAACTTTGTAACTATGCATTTTTCCAATTGCTCAAAGTGAATAATGCTCTTAGTCAATATCGTGACAGAAAGAATCTTGTGAATTATGTATCCAGCTTTTCATAACAAAACCGCAAAGAACTATAATGAACATTACATCCAAGTAATCAGCATTGCTCTTCTCAAATTGTGGGGCCAGTGCCAGTTTTATGTTTGATAGGTTGTGTTCAGTTTATTGGACTTTTAATCATTGTTCCAAAATTAGATTTTCTTGCTTCTCACAAGGAAGGCAAACTTCCGGTTTGTTCAACTGCATTTAGAATGCTGGAGCTTTCTGTGGTCAAGAAGCAGTGATTTTGCCACTATCACCAGACCTGTCACTGTACATTTGACACAATTCATGTTTTGATATTACAGGCTGGCGCCTTAATAATGTCAACATCCACGTGACAAGAGACTTTGATATGTCAGATGGGGCTTTTAATTCAAATGTAGCTCCATTGTTTGCATACATACCTGGACGTGTCCCAGGAGGATTCACCATTTCAGTATCATCATCAAAGCCATTCATGGGCAGATTCATCATTATACACCTTCCAAACCGTAGAGCATCACTTACACTGTGCGAGGTGCAGGTCATTGCTACTGGTAGGTTCTTTATTTGGTCCTTAAAATATAGTTAGACCAATCAAAATGCATTTTACAAGGAGGAAATCCTACATTTTTTGGCATGCAATTCACTTGCTGGAACTTAAGACTGTCAGACCCCGCTGACAAAAGTTCATGGAAGTAGTCCTGGGTGATTAGGCTACCACACTGTATGATTGTCTTTTGTCAAACAATGCTGTAAATTTTGACAAAGATTTGTTGACCTGTCCTGTAGCTGTGTACGTGGCCTGACATTTAGGTAATGCATAAATATGGATAACAAAGACACAAATTCTTGAACTACGAAATTTCTAAGATATGTTAGAAAGATTTAAATTTCCTACCATCAGTAGATGGCTTTAGTCTGGTAAATCTTGTTACTGACGAGTTCATATTTGATAGGACCGAAATCCTTAATAATGCTGAGGGTTAAAATTAATAAGAAAAAAAAAAGCCAGCACTTTACAACGAAATCAAAAGGAGATTCAAATGTGCAAATCACTGCCACTTTGCTGATGCCAAACACAGATTGTCACTTTGTAAATAAGACAATGTGCCCACAGGTTAGCACCAGAAATAGTAAGATCCGAACATCACCAGCAACCTTCAGAAGAACAGTTTTTTTTTGCAACAATGTGATTTCAACGTTGTGAAAAACGTACTCCATGTTCTGTTCACACTGCACTGAATACTCGACATTGAGAAGCTATGTGTCCCTGTACAGGATAACATTTTCAAATACACTCACCTTGTGGTCGATGGTGAACAGGCAAAGCTGGCAAAAATTTATGATGCTTTTAATAAAAATGAGGAACTGACAACTATGCGTGGTGGTGCTGATAAAAGTCTGTAGGATCCAGACAAATCCATGTATAATGTACTCAAATTTTCTTTATTTACAAAAAACTCTTGTTTATTCTTATTAGAGAATGTCAGTGCTTAGCTACAATCATATTTGCTCTAGTTAAGAGTTATAGCAATGTAGTGACCACATGGGACACATGCTAGTGTCTTTCATGGATTTCATCATTTGTACTTGCCTTTAAAGGGTGTAATATGCAATAAACTGTACTGACTTTAATTCTGATTGTAATTCTTATTAAGATTGTGATTCTTCAAGCAAACGGCTTTAAACAAATAGCAAGGCAAACGTTTCCTGGCACATGTATAGAAATAGAGACAGTTTAAGTCTTGTATTGGCAGACTGCATGAAGATTATTTTTCATATTTATGTGCACAAATAACATGCATGTGCACAAAACTGTATACATGTCTGGTAACTTGACCCTACTTTACCTGCAGATTTTGTCTGCTGACATCGCAAAACAACATCTACAATCAGAAAAAAGTAATTCATATATTTTGTTCAAGTATAAACGTACACAAACCTGCATACATGTACTGTAACTTGACCCTACTTCACAAAACTAAATATACAAGCACAGTGAAAATGTATAACCTGTTAAGTAAAATGTTGTTTTCAATGACAGCTTTAGGGAAGTGCCAAAAGGTCATGGCAGTACGCATCTTTGCACATATGTATATCTACAATTGACAACCCTGACAGTGATCTACAGTGGTCGATATTTTCATGTAATTTTGGAAATGTGGATCAAGAACTATCATTGCAACATTTTAAAGATGCGGACATAGCTAGGTGCTCCATTAATTGAAATTACAAACGGTCCTTAAAGTGTGTGAAAAGTCGTTGTAACATAAGAGATCAGCTTATAATTATAAGATTAAAAGACGAGCACTGTATGGCCGTTGGGTCTTTGCAGGCCATGAATTAAGGATCAATAACACAAGATGCTCATGATCAATAACAAATGCTAGAGGTTCTTTTTTTTACTGTGGGGTGGCGAGGTAAACAATAGCCTTTTTGCATGACCACAATTACTCTACAACTGCAGTGTTGTTTTCAATTTCAAGAATTAAAATTAATATGCCTAGCATGTGCCTGTCATGATAAAGCATTTAGTGTTTAACTTATTATAATAAGCCTACAAGTGCATATATTTCTAGTGTTACTGTTGACTTTGCAAAATGCAAGGAGGCTTGTAGGCCTAACTTGTTATTATTTGTCACTTCAGACCTTTTTCTGATGGTATTAAACTTTCTTGTTTTACTGATGTCAAAGCCTCTACCATTGTTCGTTTTCGTGTGTTAGATCTACTATGTGGTTGCTTACATTATAAAGCAAATGGTGCAGGACAGCCCATGTGTTATTGAAGGTCATCAGCCCTCGGAGATCAATAGCCCACTCATGTGACGCCTCCTGCGTTATTGATGTCCTCAGACTGATAACCTTCAATACCACATGGGCACCTCGGCATTATTTGCATAAGGTGACATTATAAGCAGATAGCATGTCACTAAATACAAATAAAGGTCGTCAAGAGAATAAATGAAAAACAGCACATTTATACCATTTAGCATTGTCTTACTGTATCATATGGTATTCCGTTTATTTATTAAAACCTGTACTGTGTCGAGATTCAAGCAACAAGATGAATTATGACCTCCAGCAAGTTTTCATGCCTGGTCACATGATTTTTTTCACTTGTCTTTTTGTAGATGTTGAATGGAGACTAGAGAAGGAATCTTTGAACCAGGTCCACATTCTTACTACACTGCAAGTTGACAGCGCCGTTTCTTGTGTGAAGTTGTGCAACACAAAACCTGATTGCCAGAACGTCAGATGGAATTACCCAAACTGTACATTGGGAAACCATACGCTTGTACCCTCAAAGGCAATCGGAAGTGGAAATGACATGTTTGTTTATCGGCCATGCAGTGCATACACGAAATTGTGCTTGTAATTCTTTCATTTTGACCAATGTGCTTAAGTTGAAGGTGCACATATCAGCAAAAGACCTTTTATTTTAATCTAATTATTCATTTATTTTTACATCTGAACTTTAACTGAGATAGTTAACTTCCGTGCATATTTATTGCTATGGGATCAATCTGAAATTGCCATGTACTTTTGATCATATGATTTATGGAACGGTGCACAATATTTGTGAAATAAATATAATATATTCCAAAATAACCAAAGTGACTATATATTATACATTTAGCATTTTAAGAACAGTTTCTTGTTTTGCCCATAGACTACATATTGATCTAGTGTTTCCAGCTTAGTCTGCAGTATTCCTGCCATATTGACACCCCGGGAATAAAATTTGCCTGGGATGTAGCATGCTCGGCTTTCACCTCAGTGATCTCAGTTCCACCCATGCCCTTGGGAGCAAATGGAGTGAATCCCTTCCATTCTAACTGCGCACAATGGTTTACTCTGAGTCCTCCAGTTTCCCCCACCACAGGTCAGAGTAGCAGGTATGCACCTACACCTATGCCATGGATAGTGACTCGATACGTCACCACTTTATCCTTACATGATCAATGTGGAATAAGTGGGTCCATACTTCAGTCAACTGGACATATCATATGGTCCTCTGCCAAAGTTTGAACTACATTCAGTACGTTAGTATTGCAGTCTGTCAGAGATTTTACATTTATATTCTTCTTCTTTAAAACGATTGACTGGATCCTCCCCAAACTGCTGGGTATCTACACTGGGTGGTGTCTACCATTTTTAATGGTCATGCTCCGGTGATTTTTTTTTTTTTTTTTGCTCAGTTTTGGGAAAATCTTGAAAATCTTCACAAACTTTCGCTTGGTTAGTTGCTTCAAAACTGGGTGAGGATTCTGAAGATCACTGTAGCCTAATTTTTTCAACAGGTCGGGCTGCAAACTTTTTTTTTATTTTAAGAAATTTTGCGTTTTTATCTTTTTTCTACCCCTCCAAAGCCCTCTTTCGGGTTATGCTGAAATATCGTTGAAACGTGGTTTGTCGAAGCCGTCATACAGAGTATTTGGTATGTGGATTTGCGGCAGATGTCTGAATTTTTAACGCATTTTTCAATTCGTTCAACACGTTGAACTGCGATCCTTTTTTATTTTTTTAATGAATTTTGTTGTTTTTGCAATTTTGTCGTTTCCCAGTCTGCATGACGGATTCTCTCCAACCTTGATGGGGATGTGTCATTGCTCATTCACCTCAAACCTTGTCAACTACATGGTACTGCCAGCATCTTTTCAGGAATTTTGCAAATTACGAATAATTGGTAAGGTTACAGTACACTGTCAGAAGTGGAATAGCAGCAAATCTAACCATATTGATTGTAATTCCGAAATGGTGGATCTCGAGCCCATGGTTATTATTATTGATAATGTCAGCAGGAGAGTACCTAAGAGGTGACTTTTGGTGTTAATTTTCAACCTTCAAGTGACCATACTATGGACTTGGCTCTTGGATGGCATGAAACAAACCATATCCAACATAATATTTCAAGAACTACTACGCTCACCAGCTGATGTATAAGATTCATCTTCGTTAGTAGGGAAAGACTCATTATATATGACGATTTCATTAACAACAGTATGGGATTACTGGTTACACAAGGTTGTAATTATAAGAATATGTTGCGGATAAGCCAAAACATATTCTAGCATTGAAGGCACAGCTGTGCCATGCTACTGACTGTGGTACCAGGACCGTGATTTTGCGACACTCCTGGGAAAGCGGCCATTTTACAGAAATGCCCAATTAATGCTGAAAAAGAGAAATCGTGTGGTTTCACACATACGTCCTCATTAAACAAGGGGAAAGACAGGAAAAAAAGGTGAGAGAAGGAATAATCAATCATTTACAAAACTACTACATATAATTGACAGGCAGTTAAATCTAACAACAATGAAAAATACTAAGGAACATAAAGTTAGAATGTTTCGAAGAAATTTAATCATTAAATCACGTATAGAAAACATCAGGATAGAAAATATATTTTGTGATGTTCAAGTAAATGCCACATCGATATGCATCAGCAATTAGTGCACCAGAATAATGTGTTTTTTTCTCCAGTAACAAAAAAGTGAGTGATATTGGAAGCAATTTATGTATATGTGGGCCAGAGAGTAGCAGTAATGAATGAACCAGTTGGTTTTAAACAGGCCATGACCCCAGAATGCTATAACCTGTAATACCAACGAAGGGACATCTCTGAATTTACCATGTGAAAAACTGGGCATTCTATGCTTCAGTCCTCACTGCTACTACAATCGTTTTCAGCTGAATTGCTATCACTGCAACTATCACAGTCTCTGTCTTAATGTATAATCACCTGATCAGTCTGCCCTGTCAAGCCTTTAGTTTCCCACCGGTATTTTTCTGTTTTCTCACTATGTTCAACAGCTGTTCTTCAGTCACCTGCAAAGACAAGTAGCACTAGTTGTTTGACAGCTTTAATCTTTTAATATTTTAAGCATATCAGCCACATAAATGCTTCACCTTGGCCCCCTTGTCAGGTCAATTGCATTGAATTCACATTTATGGGGCACCCCATGTCCATATTGCATGTCAATGGCATCTATTACACACACTGGGGGAGGCTTGCTTCGTTTAATAATTTGATAAATTTCTGTTTGTTCTAGATTTCAGATCATAGTCAAAACTCCTTCACTTATCAAATTACTGCATTACAGCCTTTCTGTGGCCCATGTTAGGAAAAATAATCTATTCTGTTCTCTTATTATGATAAACTGCATTGTCCAGGTCAATCATACTTGACACTTTTCACACCGGAGTAAGTTTGGTTTCAAACCATTCCATGACATTTTTGTTATTTGTTGCACTATGGCAGCCTTCATAAATATGTTGGCCCACGAACACTAGAATAGAGTTGCGTACAAACCCTTCATCATTATTTACTGCATGTAGTATTATCAATTTGTGTCCTTTGCTACCAGGTATATTCAGCAATTTTGATACATCACTAAGATCTCCTATGATCTCACAATTTTGAGAAACTGGCACCCATGTGTAACCCTGACAATGAATTTGGTTTACCTATGTTTTTCATTATATATTACCGAGAGACCCATGTCTCTTGCCAATTTTGAACCTGCAACATTGCATAAGCCTTCCCTGCAACTATTTGCCTGTTGTCCGTTGTTTTGTGTCATCAAAACCCAAGTTTTTTTTCAAGATAAACCATCAATGAACAGTTGAAATACAATAATCAGGTTTCAATTCTTTTTTTTAATTTTGCTACCTGATGGTAAATCTCTCAGCTTGTAAATTTCAAACACAGATTGTCTTATCACCGCTTTATCAAAACTGTCCAGTTTTTCTTTTTCTGGGTTTTGAAAGTCCCTGTATTTTCAACTGCTCAGTTGATAGTCTTTATTACAGTCGTTCTTGATTCTTTTTGCGCCTGGCCTGTTTTCTCAAGGAAGTCCTGTTTTCTAAAGACTTCCTTGCACTGAAGTTTTGACCCATTGTGTCCAGGTAACACGTTGCCATATATTTTCAATGAATTCTGTTATTTTTTAGACATTCTGGATTTCTGAACTTTAGCTGCAGTGCATCTGCTGAAAATAATAATGGGACACTTAGAACGCAGTGCATACAAAAGTATGACTGACTGAACACAACCAGGCTAAATTTGCGTCAATCAATACAACATTGACATATGGCCTATGTTCCAGCCATGTCCGTGAATGCTCCCAATGTTCATGCCTATTACTGGGTCGCTATTTTAACAGCATTTTTTTTCTGAATAGCCAGCAATGAGCCGTCTACTTCACCATTAGAGTAGAGCATGATGAGACCACAGGAGCTTGTGTCCATGTTGTGTGGCCTTTGTCCCAAATACATTCCCATCAGCAAGGAAATCATGCTCCACTTTCACGGATGACCCTGGAAACCACATATACGTCAGGGCAAGCATGACATGATGGGCATGCACACTGCCTGAGAGAGCCACCAAGTTACAAGATGCTTATGCTCGTTGTCATGCTGAAGCTTCACATCACTGGATTGTCCACCTGCCTCCATGGTGACATTTGATCCTTCCTTGCGCTCGTTAGCTAAGCAGCCTGTACCTCATTGGCTGGGTGGTTCCTGTTGACTGATCACTCCCTGATCATCTCAGTGAAGGGTGTGGCAAAGGAAAGATCACTGCAAATGATTGTATGTGAATGGGCAGAGAAGCCACAAGTCTTCGTTTGGAGATGTGGAATGCTTTGTTGTATCCCAAGGGTAAGTATTAGCCTTGCCTGGGGCTTTTCAAAGGCCATCGTGAAATCTCATCGTACTTTATGACAGTCAGCTGCACTTAATTGATTGGTCAAAAACTTCCTTGTCTGGTAGCTAAATTGATAGGGAGTATTGTGCTATGTGCCTACTTGTAAAAACACGCCAAGGTGCTTCATCAAAGTAAATATATCCAGTGCCATGGCATTATTCGTGCTTTCCATGTCCACAATTAGAACAGTTGCCCAGCTTCAAATTTCAGTAAGATATATCAGATTCACACCCAATATTTTTTTCTAGCATCCGTTAGAAAGCCTACGACTTTCTCCAACCCAAAGTGATGGCCTGTATGAACCTATGCCCCTAGAAACTCAATGTTATACTCAAAATGTGGTTTCTGGTATTCTATGGCAACAACGAAAGTACCACAGCATATTCCTGTCCAGTCTGGAGCTAGCTATGGACTTTCAACTACACTGTGCTTTAGAAAGGCTTTGAATGACCACAATCATAGCAGTAGTAGAATAGTGACCATGGTGTTAATAAGTATAGGTCTGGAGCCAGGCTCAGGTACAATGGCAGTGATATTTAATACCGACCTTCCAGCATCATCACCTTTGTTATCAACCAGATTAATTGCTTCCCTCCTAGTAAGACTGGCGTGCTTAAACCACTTGTGCTCTTCTTCTACCTGGGGCACCAAGAGCTTCCAAATTGTGTTGCGTACCTCCCCCCCCCCTTTTTTTTTTTTTTTTTTGTTTTTGTTTGTTTGTTTGTTTGTTTGTTTGTTTTGAATGAAGGGCCTTCTTTTCTCTCCTTTCTGTCAGGGAATATCGTTTTATGAGCAAATTTAGAAGAACCATGACAAAACTTTTCTACATTTGTGTTTACAGAAGAAAATACTTCCATGAACAAAAGAGCCTTCTCGAAAATGGCTGTTGCTATTCAAACAAGGTTAGTTTTCTTTTTCCACTTGCAATTTTGCCTTATAGATGAAAGGTAGAGAAACAGGTAAATAAAAAGCCTTGTGTATTACAATAAATTAGGTGCATGCTGGGACTAACAAGTTAAACATACAGGGCTTTGTTCTTGAGAGTTAAATGAAAAGCCCAAATTTGGCAAGTAAAGTTCAGTGCATGTTATGGATTGACAAGTTGCTCCTGCATCGTTTATGTGTTCCTCAAGATGACTTTGAAACCACAATGTGTCAACTCAAACCTGGCAATCAATTTATTAACAATGTATGGTCTTGTTAAACTTGACACATCCCATTCCACGATGCCGTAAAGGGCAGAAAAAAGGCAGTTTTGGCAATGCAGTAAAACACGATTTATAGCTTGACTTATCAGTGAGCAGAGCTAATGAAATCCCATTTGCTCCAATCCGTCCGGCTGTCCATCTGCCTGTCAGTATATTTTTTTCACATTTTCGACCATTATTTATAATCTGCTGCATGAAATGTATTCATTTTGCACATGGATGTTTACTAAGTGTAGTTTGGCCACCAAGGGGCACTGCAATTAACAAAAATGTATGAATTTTTAGGTCTTAAGTCTATTCTTGACTTCTCCAGAATAGTTGAACAGAATTGCTTAACATTTTATCAGAACATAATTTGAATTAAGACAAAGTTTGCAAAAATGATATATGGATATGTGAATGTTGGACGAAGTTAGGGCAAATCAAAAGTCGACACCCCAGGTAACTGCTCCTACTGTAGAATATAAATGGCTGTTGTACATTGTATTTATATTCTCAACTTCTCCAAAAACCAGTGCGTGAAATGCCTTTATTTTTGACATGGATATCCCACAAGTAGACCTGTAACAAGTTTGCAAAGGAGGTCATAATGCAATGTTTTTTTCTATTATGTACAAGTGTCTTCGACTGTGCCCAGGGAACACATTATATGGATGTCTAAGTAAGTTATGTGTTAAAGGGGAAAGAAAATCCATCTTAAACATGCTAAGACAAATGTCCATGTTACCCAAGGCCTAGTATCTATCTATCTATCTATCTATCTATCTATCTATCTATCTATCTATCTATCTATCTATCTATCTATCTATCTATCTATCTATCTATCTATCTATCTATCTATCCATCCATCTATCTATCTGTCTATCTATCTATCTATATGTCTGTCTGTCTGTCTATCCACCTACCTACCTACCTGTGTTTCTGTCCGTTTGTCTGTCTGTATGTCCTTTTTTTCTGCCAGTCCGTCTGTCTGCATACCTGTGTGTCTGCCGGTCTACCTGCCTGCCCACTTACTTACCTACCTACATATCTATCTATCTGCCCGTCTGTCAGTCTGTGTGTCTCTCTGTCTGTCAGTCTGTGTGTCTGTCTGTCTGTCTGTCTGTCTATCTGCGTATCTGTCTGTCTGTTTATCTATCTGACTATTTATCCAATGTCTCAGACAGCATGGTTACTACAATATGCTTCAGCAGCCAACGTCACTTTCGGTTCAATGAACACAGCATCACTATTGGTCAAACTAAAGTGTTTTTGTCCACATGAGGTTGCACCACATAGCTATGTTCAATTTTTCCAGGATATATTTCAACCATACCTAATAACTACTTCTCCCTGGAAGTCTTTGTACAGATCTTTATTCAGATCTGCAACTTTTGTTAAACTCATCTGAGGGCAATCATAGCGTCGAGCTAAAACGAGCGACTTGTTTATCGTGAAGAAAACGACTTTTAATGACCGCACGCTTAGTGGTGCTGTGTTCAGATAGCGCGCTTGTATCTTGATGGCGCTTCGCAGATTAAGAGGTCAAGGATGGCATGCCACATGGTGAAAGCACGAACCCGTGACACCAAAACAAACCAATGTGTTGTCTGTTGACAGACTGTTGAAAGATGGCAATGCCACATAAAAATAGCGCAAGGATTTTGTTAACACCCAGTACCAAGAAGTCGTGCATTGTTTGTGGTGAACAAGTTTCTACAGACAAACGTCTCAATTTTACTGATCGCTATGATGAGAAATTAGGACCTTACAATGAGTTACAAAAACTGCTCCGTGGACATGGCACGATCGAGGAGCATATGCTTTCAATTTTATGCAAATCCTGCAATGGAAAAATAATGACTGCAAATAGAAAGTGACAGTCATTGATACTACAATTTAAAAAACCATGGTAAGTCGTTTGAAACAAACGCATGGAGTAACCATTACAAAAAGGGGAGTGTCAAGTTCTTCAACAAGTCCATATCGGACCCCTAGTAGTAGTAGTGCTACTTTATGTTAACAAGCTGATGATGTTCAGACTAAGTCTCCATCAAAACCATCAGCGAAAATATCAAGGCGATCCCTGTTTATCTGCCCCAGCAAAATTCTCCGACTGTTGCAGAAACAGGCATTGAAATACATCAGTGACATTGAATCTGTGTCAACTCAAACAATACATATGCCCCAGTGTGTGTCTGTGTTAACACAGACTGAAGTGGGCCTAACTCAGACTCCAGGGAGAACTTCAACACAAACCAGTTCTCAACAAAGCGAAAGTGACAGGAGACACATCTAAGAGATCAAGGTAATTACAAATTACGTTTTGCTAAGTTGGGGTTGGGGGGGGGGGGGACTCACATGCTGGATTCCTGAAAATGACCAATGCAGTGCATTTTTAAGTAGATCTCAAGTTGATACATCTTTTCCTTTGCAATAACTGTTTACAATTCGTTTCTGGTCGTCCGAAACAACAGTTCTATCGATTTTCTGTGCTGCAAAAGTCAAGACACGATCAATTTCTATGGGCGACGCCATGTTGAACTAACCTCATGAATATGTACTGACCGGCCAAAAAAGTTGACGGACAAGTAGATACATCTATAGGATGATCTGTGAAGCGTGCAGTCATTAAAAGTCGTTTTCTTCACGAAAAACGACTCGGGAGGCCGCCTCTCTCGTTTTAGCTCGACGCATGATGCTATGATCGCCCTCAGAGGAATTAATTAAGTCAAAATATCTTTATTATCAGTAGCAACAATGACATTTATCATAAGTCAATACATTAATATGTTGTACTGAAAACTACCTAAGAAAACGACTTCAGAAAGTCTAGGCTTGGTGGTAAGATCATGAAATCTTAGGAAAGTAAGTGCTTCAGATGAGGTTTGCTGGAAAAACGTTGGGAACACTTAACCTTTAAGCTGAAAAAAGTGGTATGTCACAATAAAGTGAAGTCAAAATATATTCATATCTATATCTGCTTATTAATTTATGGCGACAAAGCACTCATCTTTTAAATATTTGATGGTTCTGTAGCATTTTTGGGCGACAATATGACCGTTGGGAAGCCTTCGAGAGCAACCATTCTATTCAAATAGGAAGTTTCGGTATCACACACTTGTCACGTAACTTTTCTCAGTGTAGTTTTTTTTTTTCTCTAACGTTAGATTCTCGATATAAACCGGCTTTTACTAGGCTCATCTCTCTTTATTTGTTTCAAGTGAATCTTAATCTTTTACTTTTAGCCGGTAATGATGGACTCTGTGTCTTTGGTACAGTAGCTCTGAATTTCCCATTTTTTAATTTATTGATTCTCTAAACTTTTACATCAGTATTTGGTATTCTTCTTTGGAAATTTTGTTTTAATTTGGCCAAGAGTTTTTCGGCTTCCCAAAACTCGCATGACGTTTTTTTTCCCTTTGTTACTGAACTGTCACAGTGAAAGTAAATTTTGTGCAGTTGTTACTGTTCCCTACGTGCCTATCCCTAGAATGTGCGTCTTCCAGTGAGCTCCCTGAACCCTTCAAGAAATTTTCCCGTGCTGTGGTGTTTGGCAAGGCATATGGATATGTTCACATTATACTTTCTTCATATTTTGGAAAGTCTGTGTCTTTTAAATATTTTGATTATTCTCTTTTCTCATTCCAACTGGGGGCTCCTAAAACTTCTGTTGCACTTTCACCTATTTTTACTGTTGAGCTTGTGCTAGTGTCTGGTCCACACTATCAAGTCCTGCCCCCACACACATGCTTTCAAATGTTCCCCATGGTCCATTTAGATTGTGTACTCCTGTTTTTTTTTTTTTTTCAAAAATAGTTTTCTTTATAGATTCAGTTGTGTGGCAAAACTGGTATGCATATAGGTACATGTACCTGCATCGTGAAATAAAGCATAAAAGATTGAGCACCACCCGTTCTTAAGTGGAACTGGAACTATTCTATGAAATAAACTTGAAATCTTGTATGTGCTGTCTTTTATGGCCATTGTAATGGTCATTCCAGTCCTTTGTGTTTCAGGTTTATAGAGCTTCCTCTGCATCCATGGAAGAACCATAAACTTCTTGTCCCTCAGTGTGTCTGTATGCATTTTCTGACTCAGTTGTCCTGTCTGTAACAATTTGATTGTGCACGTTCTGTCATCATGTAATATAGTTTGTTGTGATTGCTCTGGCAATCATCCTTCTGCTCACGTGCACTAAATTCCATGGTGGTTTGTCGCTAAGCAACAAGAAAAAAAAAATCTTTGGCTGTTTGGCATCTATCATTGACATTTTGCTTCTTGAATATATCACAAGACCCTGTGTCATTTTTATTGATTCACAACTGTTCACTTGGCATTTTAGACAGCTGGGATTAATAACAAGCCCTTATAACAAAGGATTTTGCTTTGTCCTGTCAATGTGAATCTGAAGATCATTCTGAACATTTTATAACTATTTCAGGTAGCATGGTTCTGTACTCCGGACCTTTAATTATACACATGCATTGTCTGAGCGGAGTTTTCACATCTAAAGAAAATGACCAAATTTATGTATTGAATATGCACAGTAACATTTTTTTCATCATAGTATGTAAATAAATATATCGTGGCATCCTTAAGATGTAAACCTCACTTTCATTGGGGATATCTGAGAAACATGAACTAGTTCAAAGATTATTTGAAATAGGAGGCGATTAAGATTTTATACCTCAAAAGTTTAGTGTGTATGATCGGTTGGTTGTCACTATATAGGTTGCTTTATGATCAACCTCCTGATACCACAGGCAACCCTGCATGGCTCGATTTTACTGTACAAACTATGCTGTATTAGGCCTCTTACACTTGAAATTACTCTTTATGTACCTATCGCCTTCAATGCATTCACGTGAGAAACATGGACCAGATCAAAGATCATTTGAAACAGGAGACGATTCAGCCGTTCTATATCTTAAGAGTTTAGTCTGTTTGATCAGTAGGTTGTCACGGTATACGGTACACTGCAATGAACCCCCTGAAATGGCAAGCAACCCTGCGTGGCCTTCTTACTGTACACACTATGCTGAAGTAAAGCCTCTCACACTGCAGGTTATTCAGTATGTCTGCATCACTGTATAGGGAAAGGCTGTAATAAAGACCAATTCCACAGGTTACTTTTACCTTACTTTTACCTCAGGTACTCTGTATGACCCTATCATTACAAAAAGGTAAGCTGTACTAAAGACCCATCGTACCTCAAGCTACAGCAGCTCTGTATGGTTCTGTCGCTATACAAGCTACTTTCCAAGACTTTCTCCCGTGTCAAAAGTTACTTTACATTAACTAGGCTTCTTTATAGTTACTTTTAACACATGCTGCCCATTCTAAGCCAAGAACTTGTAATGCAGTGGTGAATGGTTTACCTGTCTTGCACGGTAATCAAGGTGATAGATGATACAACAAGCAAGGGAGTGTAGTACCTGTTCCAACTTGTGTTTTTATTATTATAATTATTCTTGGTGTTTTCTACTGGTAGTGTGGGGGCATATGGAGTCCCGTGGGCTTTTGATGAAGATTTTATAAAACCTACTCAGAAACGTAAAATACATCTGAAATAACAGAAAAAAACATGTTGGCACTTTGTCAACCTGTTAGATTCAAAATGGCCGCCTTTTTTCAAAATGGATGCCAAATTTCCAATTTTTGTCCAATTACAGGTCCCTGAAAGGTCCTTGCAGTATAAAGCACCTTGTTTGGGTACTTATTTTCATAACTCCCGGCTATAAAGTTGGATTTTTATCTTCAAATTGAATCTTAGTCAATTTAGGCTCATATTTGTCTTAAAAGTATCAAATCATTGGATCAAAAGAATGTTAACCGAACCGAGATAAATGACTTAATTTTGAAACAATATCATGACACCAGTATATTACTACAATAAAGGGCATCATCACCTCCCTTACCAAGTTCATAGCTGTGTGACTGGGGGACCTATTTTAAATTATTATCATTCTCACCTTCATCATTGTCACTCTCATATTGTGAGTTTATATTGGAACAGAATTATGAAACAAGTGTATTGCCACAATAAATGGCATCATCACCTCAATTAAATAGTTCTATTTGTATGATTAGGATAATTATTTTAACTATCATCATTCTCATCTTCATCATTGTCACTCTCATATTGTGAGTTAACATTGAAACAATATTATGTATGACACATTAAAATGTATTGCTACAATAAATGACATCATCACCTCCATTACCCAGTTCATATTAGTATGATTAGGATAACTATTATAACTATCATGGTTCTCATCTTCATCATTGTCAAACTCGTATTGTGAGTAAACATTGAAACAACATTTGACACGTTAAAGTGTATTGCTACATTAAATGACATCGTCATCTCCATTACCAAGTTCATACTTGTGTGACTAAGATCGCTATTTTAACTATTATCGTTATCATCTTCATCATTGTCACTCTCACATTGTGAGTTGTGGTGTCCAGCTGGTGACTGCCCTACACAGTGGAAGCTGGCCGTATCTGGTGATCGCCATATATTGTGGTAGTCTGCCATAGCAGTTGGCTTGTTCAGTTGGACGATGAAAATTAAAGCAGTTCATTATAATTCCAGAGTTATCAATATGTTGATCTACTTTTGGTACTTCATCCAAAATTTATCATTCATGCCAGTTGAGCCACAGGCAAGAAGTTCACCAAGATCAAACTGTAGTTCAAGTGATATGTGAACTGTTCTACATGTGCTGTACATGGCAATGACCAGCTAGTAGGATAAGCTGAGATGCACCTTGCATTATTAGTAAGTGGGATGAATGCACTGGGTTGTGGGTGGGGTAAACCTGACGACCAAATTTAGTAAATTTCATCTAAACACATAAATTCTGATTACAAGTGTTTCCATTCAGTTAGATACTGCCCAGATTTGATATTTTTCTAGTGGTTACCAGGGTGTTTAATCCACTCTGACTGAGAATAGGCCAATAGAGGTGGTATGTTTTTACATTCGGCACATAAAGTGCTGGAGGGTATTGTCATCCCCTTCATCATCAGTCCATCTGTTCGTCCGTCTTGTCAATGTTACCTTGATATTTCAAAAAATATTCACCATAGTTGTACCAAATTTTTATCGGAGATGCAACTTGTAATGGACCAGTTTGCTATTAAAAACTAGCATTCTCTTATAATTTTTAAACTTTTTAAGAATTTATTTCAAGGCCGTCTGACCGGTGCACAAGGGGACGATGTTACCATATTATCTCAAAAATTTTTAACAAATCTTTACTAACCATTTGTCAGAGAAGAGCCCCATGATGGACCAGGTTCCCATCGAAAACAGGCTTCCTCTGATTATTTTTAATTTTTTATGAAACGTTTAAAGTATTTATTTGAAGGCCGTCTGAGTGGCGTCAACCCTGACGATGCTACCGCGATATCTCAAACGATTTTGATCGCACCTTTAACAAATTTTTGTCAGAGATGCATCTTCTGATGGACCAGGTTCCTTTAAAAAACTAGCACCTCTTGGTATTTATAAACTTTGTATGAGACTTTAAAGTATTTATTTCAAGGCCGTCTGAGTGGCGCACAAGGAGACAATGTTACCATAATATCTCAACAAGGATCTATCGCAGCTTCATCAAATTTTCATCAGTGATTGCTAAAAATAATGATAGATTGAATATTCACAGAAAAAAATTGATGGTGATAGGTTTGGGGAGAGAAAAGATAGTGTATGTTTGGTTCTATGGTTGAATTTTTAATCATTGACCGAGAGTGTAAAATGAATCAAGGCAGATTCAGATAATGTACAAAACCAGTGTATTTATGAGCATTATAATTTTCTGTAGTCAATGAAAAAAATTATAAAAAAGAAGCAAATTTCATTAGAGATGCACATTATAAAGGACTATGTTCCTATTGAAAACCAGCTTCCTCTCAGCATTTTGAAACTTGTTATTAAACTTTTGAAGTATTTATTTGATGCTCTCTGTTCATGATTCAGATTCAGATTCAGATTCTTTTATTCGACAATAAATTTAATACATTTCAACTGTTAGGTAATAATGACAGAAATATACAGAAATATACATGAACAAATGCAAAACAAAAAATAGGAGAAATAGTACACTATTACCACAGAGAACAGATAGTCAGGATGACCCAGCTAAGGATGAAAACATCCGCTCTCACATGAGCCACCTGAATGAATTTACGTGGTAAGGTAACACCTTGCTTCAGAACAAAGCACCACATGTGTGTTAGGACAGTTGAACTGACTGAGACAGTAGTCCAGTAGTTATAGTTGTAATTTTGAATATATATATATATTATATATATTTCATAAATATATATTCATATATATATATATATATATATATTCAAAAAGAGAGAGAGAGAGAGACAGACAGACAGAGAGAGAGACAAGTAGACAATGTTACCATAATATATCAAGAAGGATTCATCACAGCTTCATCAAATTTTTGGTGCAGTTATACCGTATTATGACACCTGCAAAGTCTCAAAAAAATGCAGAATTGGGGAAAAAAGCGTTGTGGGCGTCGATGGTAATGCTTATGTGACCGCTATTTTCTTATTATGAGGTGGGCACTAAACATCTATTCCATGCTTTGAAAAGCTGTAAATTCATGGGGCAAGTTATCTCTGTTTAGCTCTCATCTATAATTGTTATTCAAAATGTTTTCTGTGGACAAAAGTTAATTGAAAACATGAAAGGAGAATACTTTCTATATAGTTGGCCACTTTTAGGGTAATTAGAGGACTAAACCCCAGAATTAATGGGGTTAATCAAGAATATCTAGAGGGCTTGCTACCGTCATTGTGCAAAAAAAGTCTTTGCAAATAAGTATGCTTGAATTATGGCCAGAATGTGTTCAGTCTTTCAATATAAATAAAGACTCAGCAAGTTATTTAAAAGCACTTGGGACACCATTTCTCCAAGCAGTTAGCTAATGCCGCTCCACCCATTAACATGCCAGTTCCATGCATTAGTCCACCACTCTAGCTACTATACAGGGAATCATTCTATCAGCACACCAATATTACCATACAGACCTGCAAAATACATTCAAACAACGGGTAAGTTATAATAGGGAACAATGATTTGAACTGATGATCTTGGATCAGATCAGGAAAACGTATTGATCTATATTAAAAGGGTAATGAGAGATATAGTTAAATATCAACAATTTTTGATGCATAGATTATATGCATGCATATTTTAGCATATCAGCCATCTTGAAATTTGGTTGGTAACAACTGGTGTTAAGTTTCAAGATTGAAAATCATGACACAATGTTCTTACATGGTTCATGACACAATGTTGTTTCATGGTTGGAGTATGATATATAAATCTTAGATAATGTTAGTTGGAGAATATTGGTTCTTTATGTAAAATGACAAAGCCGCTTGTGTGTGTTTGGGGGGGGGGGGGGGAGTGGCGGTGGGGCAGCATTTTGAGGAAATTATGGCTATCTTGAATTCTGATAACTACAGTGCTATACATACCCTCATTGATGCCAGTAACAACCAAAATAAAGGCCAAATTTAAATCAACCATTTAAAAGGGTCAACATTTATAAGAAACATGGGAATTATAGATAAAATTTTTCAGATATTTTAAATTTTGGTGTATAGTAATATTCAGGTTTAAAGTGAAAGACATGAATAATGTTCCTGGATGACAGAAGGTTAAAATTTGATTCCTATATCGATTAAATCGAACATTTCGGACGCATTATGTAACATAAAATATCATTATGTTTGGAGTTTGGCGGCCATATTGGAAAATGGCGGCCATTTTGAATCTAACAGGTTGGCAAGGTGCCAACATGGTTTTTAATGTTCTTTAGGGTATAAATAACATTTCTGAATAGGTGGCATAAAATATTCATCAAAATCCCACGGGACTTAAAGTTATGATATATGCTCCCACACTATGGGTTCAGTCCGCTTCCATATAATGATACGGCATCATGATTTGGTAATAGTCCTCAGGGATATGACTTGAGATAATAGCTTACAAATAAAACATGGCTGTGAACTAGATAGTTATTCACAGTGGTAGAGGCTGCTCACTAAGCATCACGTTGGTCGATGATGATGCGTGTACTCCAAGCATTCCTATGATGGCATAAAGAATTCATTACACCAAGTTTTATATAGAGGCTGTCGTTGCAGCCTTTCTTGCCATTATAACATTGACGGATAACCGTTATCCTGCATAAAATAGGAGCCACCCAAGACTATGGGTGTGATTTTGTTGTGCATTAGTGGTAGTGTCTACCTTGGGTTTGTCTCGTCGCAGTATCTCTATCAGCATGCATCACGTAAGTAGGGTGTCCAATTTGGGCTTTATGTACTGGTACTGACACAGAGAAAATGACAGGCAGATGGATTACGCGCAATAAATGAAGCTAGTGACCTGGACAAACTCTGGATCCACCGATTTAAGTTTGGATATGCTGGTACTTCAGTGAAAGGCCTTCTCATAAAAGTTTGGGATCAATGTAATGATTCTGGTGACTTAGACTTTTCTGATCTAGGGCGAACGATTAAAATGACGGGTCTGTTTAGAATGCATATTGCTAACTACAAGCTGTTGTCACACTGGGTAATTGGTTGAACCGTTGTAATGCAATTATCTGATTTTTGGAATGAGAAGGATTATCAATATATCAGTCATCGAAAGGGAAATGTGCCTCTTAAGATGATGGCACAAAATCTGTCAAAGAGAAAAAAAAACATTATAAATTACTCAAGTTCTTGATAAAATAACCCCTGAATGAACAACAAAAGAAAAAATAACACAACAAAAAAAAAAAAAAAAAAACAACTGGAATTAAATAATTTATTTTCGGCTGAGGATGTAAGAATTGTTGCAAAAAGAATACAATCAAGAAAAATAAGTATTAAGTAAAAAGAATAAACAATAAATAAAAGGCAACAAGAAAAATCCGTTATCGTAAATACATACATTAAACACAATTTATTTTAAAAACAGAAAATCCATTTTTCTGTTTTTTGGCTGAATTTACGGAAATTGGGAACATGTTGCTGCGAATTTAGGATTCTGATGCCTGTTAGGTCTACAGATCTACATTTTGTATGAGTAGAAACACTCATTCTGTACAAAACCTTGAAAAAAAGGGTCCCAACTAAGTGGATCCACTTACTTTGGACCTGCTGCACAATGCCATCGATGAGTAGGAATCCTCATTCGGTACAAAATATCCCAAATGAGGCCCAAATGAGGGGAACCACTCACTCAGACTAGCTGCATCAAGGCTTTGGTGAGTGGAAACACTCGGCTACCTGGCGCAAGAAATTTGAAGCGGGGCCCACACGAGGGAAAATACTCATTAGCCCTTGTGTGGCTGCATGAAAGCTTAAGGTGACCGGTGAGTGGAGACACTCAGTTGATCCCGAATCATGTCAAAAGGAGGGAAAGCACTCACTTGAAAGACCAGAGCTGTTTGTTTTTAATTTTATTAGAGTGAATCCACCCTCTTCCTTTTCAAATGCCATGAAAAAATGAAATGAATGAAATGATATATTTTTTTTTTAAATGTAGAACTTTTGACTGGTACCCTCGTATACAAAAACAGAGTTCGTATTTTGATCTCTGGATTTTGAGGTTTTAGGGGCGTTTGATTTAAGTAGCGTATCAGTTGAGGAGTGTGGAGTCTGGGGTTAGGTAAAAACTTTTAAAATATTCATGCCAAAAGATTGCCAGTTCATCAAACCATGGTGCTGGAAGAGAAGAGGGTGACCTATTTGGCCCTTAGTCATCTTCTGCGTCCTGTCAGCATTCATTCATTAGAACCCATGACAAAATGCGTAAACATTTGTGCCAAAGCTGTATACTTTCATGAGTGAAGTTTTACTTGCTGACATGGACTGACACAGGGATAACTACATGCCATATATTTCTTCCGTGCGATACACCCAACTTTGTTTCGGGAACCTCAACACAGCGCAAACTATAGACTTTTGATCTTACCGAAATGCCCTTTCCCCCTGGTATTTAAAGCGTGTTTTTCAGTAAAATTGCCCTAAATTGGCTAAAACCCATCTGATTCTTTCTATTCAAAAACGGTTGGAAAGCCCTTGTTAGAGGACGAGAATACATGAAAGCATTTAATTTACAACGCATAGTCTGTGGTCTACGAAAGTGCCATTAAAAACTTCGGACAGTGCATGTATGTAGTGGTCTCTGTCAAATACGATTGCACAGGACCAGCATTACTGTATTTTCCATTCAAGTCAACGGTCCATATTGCAGTGGGATTCAGGAAAACCGGCAAGAAATATTTGATATTTTTGGACATGTTTTTCCAGTCCACAGATATAAATGAGCAAAAAAGCGAAGAAATACTGACCAGATGGATATAGCTGAATTTTCAGACATTCACCCAGGATAAACAAATGCATGAGAACAAACCAGCAAAAATATTTGGCTGTAAAATATGGTCTTCATCAGGGAGTCATATAACCCGGGTTAAATGTGAAGCGTGACAGTCGTGTAGGCATGTTTGCTACCATGTGATCATATCAGCGGCCACACAACCTTCACCATTGAGGGGGGGGGGGGGAAGCGGGGATTTGCCGTGAGATATTTATTCCTGCTGCAGATTTCTTGAACCCATTCCCCAGCCCTAGCCCATACAATTCATCCTTCTGTTGTCAGGATCACAAAAGTATGTGGTCACACTGATATGGCTCACTTATCCATAACTTCAAGAATCTTACTTGTACTTTACACACAACTGACCAAGAATTATGATTAAAAAAGCCACTGGTGTCTGGATGCACACTTAATGTGATAAACAAAACACAAGTGCCCATCCCCCTCCCCAGCTAGCTTTTCTCAAAATTTGATTATGAAACGTAAACTTGAATATATATCAATCGGTATACATATCACTTTTACGATGTGTAGAAAGGATAATGAAATACTTGTGGTTCCTTTTAGCCTGGTACTCTCCCCCCCCCCCCCCCCCCCCCACACACACACATACTTCCTGCCTGCGTGAGCCCGAGAGGATTGATAATGAGAGCAACCACTGGTCAAAAGTTACTAAGGCGGCTGTAGCCCTAATTTCGCTTAATAACAAGTGCTTTGTCAGGCCAACCTGGGCAACCAAGTGGGTTGAGAGGGGAGGGGGTGGGGCAGATAGAGGAGCATTTTTACAGCAATCCTTTGATAAAACAGCCTGGGTCACTGATTATTCTGCTGGGGGCCTTCGCCGGTTCCAGCATCCCATTTGGCTACCCATTCCGTGCAAGACTGACCCTGATCACCCTGCCAATTTATGAGCAGCCTGTGAATTCATTTTATTCCAGCTGGCTAGGGGAGGGGAGCACTTCTGTTTGTGTGTTTGTTTTCAAACCATAAAGAAATTCTTACGTGTAAGCGGTGTCTTGATGCCTGTGCATACGACTAGCCGGGCATTCCATCCTCACATTGAGTATGGAGACCTGACACCCTCTACACCATCCTGGGACCACTGCTCATTACCTTATCACTATACAGTATCACACTGCCGATTAATGGACAGCTGGAGATTGTTATGACTGACTAAGATGCAACCCGACCCCGTGTAGGAATGTACGGAACCACTGACACTATTTATAACACAGCGACACAGAAGAGGACGTATTCTCTGTGTTCCTGGTCAAAAGACTAAAAGAACACAGGTACTCACCAAATCTGAAACAAAAACACAAAACTTCAACAGAAGCTACATGTTTTTGTATTTGCCAATCATGAATAAAACACAGACATGTGTAATACATAATATACATTTTATATTCCAACATATTCATTTAATATGTCAATTGTCCAGTCATACCACTTCAATAGGAACAAGCTGTAGAGAAACAGATACACTCTCTTTCAGTCAATAAAATTTTACTACTTACTACTACTATAACCGGTCTTGGATGCAAAATACAATCGACACGGTTCGTACACTGTCTGTAAACACTTGAAAATTCTGGGATTCCTTTGGAAAAAAATTTGGACCTTGAAGGTCTGAAATTCACAGCCAGTCTTTTCAATTTTTGAAAAATCCCAAATTATCCTATTGCATTAGTTTTAAAATGGACCCTGTTTTATATTTTTTTTAGCTTGACTGACTTGTCAGCCAGGGCTGTGCTGATAAGATGGCCCTTTGTCCGTCATCCGTCCATCCACAATTGACAATTCAGCTTCTTCTCTATAACTGTCAGCCATGTTTACTTCAAATTTGGTGGGATGTACCTTGGGTAGGTCTTCACCAAGTTTGTTGAAAAAGTCACGCTCCAGTGATTTTTGGATTTTTTATTTTTTTATTTTTATTTTTTTTTTTGGGGGGGGGACAAATCTTAAACAAATTGCTCTGAAACCGCTCACCCAATTGCTTTGCTATCACACAGGACACTCCTAGGGACCACTAGTTGTTCACCACGTGGCGCTGCAATTATTTCTATTTGTGTGTGTGTGTGTGTGTGTGTGTGTGTGTGTGTGTGTGTGTGTGCGTGTGTGTGTGTGTGTGCTTTGCTATTTTTGACTTCTCCAGAACCATCACTCACATTAAGCTGAAAGTTGGAGGATATGGTCCTTGTGGAAAGGGCAAACAAAACTGTTCACTAGGTGGCACTGCTGTGGATTCCTGATTTTATTTATTTATTTATTTTTTTAATTTGGGTACTTCAAGGTAAATGCACCTTTCCTATTGATTACTATGTAAATCACTGGGCATTCTAGTGCTTATAATGGCTGGGTGACAACCCAGACATTTTGTTTTTCCAAGAAATCTTTCTTTCTTTCTTTCTTCTTTACGACCAAATTTGTCCGGAATGTTCTCTCTGACACTATCATTTCGAATGCCACCAAACTTGCCATGGCGACTGACCTACCAGTGAAATTGAGCACCTGGTTTGGAAAAGTCATGATGTTTAAAATTATGCAAATTAGGGGCACTTAAAATTTTGAAAGCTCTAGATCTTCCGAACTAGTGCAGATAGACAAAAAATTTCAATGTGCATATACAGGTTTGTGACACCTGCCAATATAATGGACAATATATCTTTCTTTCTTTCTTTCTTTCTTTCTTTCTTTCTTTCTTTCTTTCTTTCTTTCTTTCTTTCTTTCTTTCTTTCTTTCTTGAAATTATGCAAATGAAGGGCAATTAAAATTTTAAAAGCTCCGTATCACCCAAGCTATTGCAGACAGGCTCAAATTTCAATGTGCATGTACAGATTTGAGACACCTACCAATAAAATGGACAGTAAATGAAAGTTGTAGAATTTCAAACCATGCCAATCAGAGGCACTGAAAAATGTAAAAGTGGAATATATCTGAACTATTATACATATATATGCCATTCCAACTTCAATCTAAAAGTTTGTGGCAAAGCTGCATCCAATGAACCAAAGTTGTAGGATTCTAATTTATGCAAATTAGGTGATTTTGCAGGATTGAAATCATAAATAGCTTCAAAAATATTATAGATAGAGGTGCCATTCCAATTTCAATCCATAGGCTTGTGACATAGCCACATCCAATGAACCATGATCCAAAATTGCACAATTTTATGTGATGCAAATCAGGGAAATACATGAAATTAAAATGTTGAATAGCTGCAAAACTGTTATAGATATTGGTGTCTTTCAACTTCAGTTGATAAGTTTGAGACATGGCCACATCCAATGAACAACAAACAAAAATTGTAACATTTAAAATTATGCACATTAGGCTAATCACAAAATTTAGATTATTTAGAACAATGGCAACGTGCAACATTTCAAACTGTTCTCATTTTGAAGGCATCCAAATTTGCTGTGAAGCATTTTTTTTCTATTTCACATTTTTGACTTCTTTTCTGAAACTTTCAACCAAATTGACCTCAAAATTTGTGAGGATCTACCTTGGGTCAGTCGCTACGAAAATGGTTTAAATAGTCACACTCCATTGATAATTTTTACTTTTCATGCATTTTTTTTTGGGGGGGGGGGTTGGCCAAATTTTAAACAATCTTCGTCTCGGAAACTGCTCACTCAATTGCTTTGATATGACACAGGACCACTCCTAGGGATTCCCGTGGCGCTGCGAATTTTTCCTAATTTTTGATGCTTATTTGTGTTTTTGCTATTTTCGGCTTATTCTCCAGAACCGTCAATCAGGTTAAGCTGAAACTTGGTGGATATGTTCTTTGTGAAAGAGTCAAACGAATTGTTTACTACGTGGTACTGCTATGGATTCCTGATTTTGAACATTTTTTTTAATTCGGTGCTTATTGGTAAATGAACCTTTCCTATTGACTTCTATGCAAGTCAATGGGCATTCTAATGCTAATAGACATTTTGGACTTCTCTGAAGAAACCGTCCGTCAGATTGGCCTAAAAGTGATGGCAATGTATCTCAGTTGGGTCCCTACAAAGGTTCTTTGAATGGTCATGCTCCAGTATTTTTTTTATTTTTTTGTGACTTTTTTCGGAAAAAGGTTTAAAAAAGTTTTACATGGAAATTTCTTGTAATGGTTATAACTTATAATTTTTGGCCAGATTTGTGCCAAACTTGGTTAAGATGTACGTTTCATAAGTGTCTACATATTTTGTGTAAGTGATCATGCTCCAATGATTTTTGAACCTTGACCTCATTCCCAAGGTGACAAGACAACTGACATGAAAGTTATTGTTCACTCGATAACTTGACATCTGTTTTGAGTTAGGAACTTGATGTTGCATATGTTTATGTTTCTCTATGAAGGTCACGCTTAGACAGTACAGGAGTGACCTTGACCTCGTTTCTAGGATCACAGTGCAACATACATGAGTTTTACTCTTCACTGTAACTTGAGAGTACTTAAACTGGAGCTTTGATGTTCCACATGTTAGTGTTTTTCCATAAAGATCAGACTTACTCAATACATGGATGACCTTGATCCTATCCCAAGTTCACAGAGTGCAAGTGTGATGAATCTTTAGGTTAGCTGAGTATGGACTGCTCACACAAACTTCTTGTTACTTGTTATATTTATATGCGATGTTCTGCTTCTTTGCACATAATCTATCCACTAAAGTTGATGATGTTGAGCAAAATAATCAAGTAAAGATTTAAATGATGGATTCATGGAATTAAGCCTTGGTCTTGTGATAAATTCATTTGACTTCAAACGTATACCCTTCGTTTTGTAGGATCATGCATTAAAAAATAAAATAAAAGACATAGCAGCAGCTTTACTTGCACCAGTTCCCCATGGGCTATATTGCACAGATTGGACTATGAATCGCATCCTTCATCTCCATGCATATATGTTGTATTGCATGTTGGTACATTGTAATCATAAACATATAGTTCATGAACAAGAATGTGGAATTAAAATATGTATACATTCTGCAGGGCCATTAGTGACATGCAACTTGAATTCATATGCTGAAAATGGTTCGCAGGAGTGTAGACATAATTTGTCAGTTACAGCATAGATTCAATTGTTGTTTGCTGACTCTCGGGTCGAAACACACGTATCAATAAAATATTAAGTATAAAAATAAGAGAATGGCGGAATGATGTACAGTGTACTGTCTTATGCACTGGGAGGTTTTAATTGAAAGGATTTAGTATTTCTTGGCGGGACATATTTATCATCTTATAAAAAATGGCACCATGGATTAGATGCCTGTGTGCCTAAAAATATATTCAGGCTTGTCTGTTTGATTACATTTACATTTTTAGGAAAAAAAACAGTTTCATATTTGTGAAATTTAACGGAGATATTAACAACTCAACTTGGAAAACCAACAGTATCAGTGGGACTTTTCAATTGATTAATTTTAGTGTATTGAAGTATCCAAGGTAAAATGTTCACCATATTAATGATCATGTATGGATGAATGTTGTAACGCATCAGATAAAGATTTAACTATCGGGATGGTTTTAATGTAGGAAACTGATCTACAATGTCTTAACTCGTTAAGAGACCTATGACCCTACAGATCATATTATGCACACAAATTTCAATATTACATATTCATGGTATTCTATATGACCATACATACATTCACATTGACGTGAGTGGATTTTTTTTAACATCACAAAATTTTCTTCCTGACGCCAACTTAAAAGACTGGTTATTTTACGAAACTTTATTTTTCTAAAAGCTAATTATTGCACAATGAAGAACCAATAATCTCACACATGAGTTGATGTTAGTTTATGAATCATTACCATTAGGTTTATTTTGAAGTATGCGAGTTTTATTTTTGATGATTAAATTCAAAACTGATTTTTGAATATTTTCAGTAGTTTTTATGAAGAAAAGTTTTTTCTTGGTCCAACAAAAAGTCATAGGTATTGGGCTGTCGTCAAAGGCAATAGCAGGAGCAACTCACATTGAAGTTATTGATAATAATATGGCAAAAAAAGTTCATTTCAAGGGTTTCATTAGGTCATACAGACTGTAAATCTAAACAGTAGTGTGATTATAATAAGAGGGCTGTGTGAACAGCCCGTGCTCAGCTGATGTAGAGACTCATCACACTTGTGTTTCTGTATACTTGGGATAAGACAAAATAGGTAGACACTTATCAAAGGTACATTCCTACCAAGTTTGGCATAATAACCAATAGGAAAGGACAACTTTGTTTGACCTTTTTACAAGGAACATATCCACAAAGTTTCAGCTTAATCTCAAGGACGGTTCTGGAGAAAAAGTTTAAAATAACGAAAACAGTCTATAAATCATTATTTTGTTTTAGATACAGCGCTACCTATCATACAAATTAAGAACTAGTAGTCCCTAGAAGTGTTCCTGTGTAATATCAGTGGTTTCGGAGAAGTTTATCTTAAAGACTTGTCAAAAAAAAAAAAAAAAAAAAAACAACAACAAACAAACAAACAAACAAAAAAAAAAAAACAATTATTATCAAAAATAAAATAAAATAAAAAGTTGCCGGAGCGTGACCACTTCGACAAACTTGGCAGCAATCCACCAAAGGTAAATGCCTACCAAGTTTTAAGTGAATCTGGTTGATGGTTCCAAAATATGAATGAGCATTTGATCTAGAATGCCCTGTGACTTACATAGTAATCAATAAGAAGGGTGCATTTATCTATAAGTATCCAAATTGAAAACATCAGGAATCCACAGCAGTGCCCCATACTGAACAACTTTCTTTGACCCTTCCACAAGGAACATATCCACCAAGTTTCAGCTCAATGTGAGTCACGTTTCAGGAGAAAGAGTCGAAAATGGCAATAACACATAAAAAAAAAAATAAACAAAAAATAGCAAAAAGTTGCAGCGCTACCTGGTGAATAAATTCAGAACAAGGAGTCCCTAGGAGTGGTCCTTCCTGACATCAAAACAATTTGGTGAGTGGTTTCAGAGAAGAAGATTTTTCAAGATTTGCCACCCTTCCCCACCCCCCCTCCAAAAAAAATCATTAAAAAAATCCAAAAAGCAATGGAGCATGACCATTTGAACAAACCTCCTAGACACCGACCCTAGGTACATTGCCACCAAGTTTGAAGTCTATCTGACAGACGGTTTTGCAGGAGAAGTAAAAAATATGAATTAACGTTCGAATGCCCATTGACTTACATAGTCATCAATAGCAAAGTTGCATTTATCGGTGAGTACCCGAATTGAGAAAGTCGTTAAAAATCAGGAATCCGCAGCATTGCCTCCTAGTGAACAACTTTGTTTGACCCTTCCGCAAGGAACATATCCCCATAGTTTCAGGTTAATCTCACCGACAGTTCTGGAGAAGAAGTCGAAAAAAATTCATAACACACAAAAATCATAAAAAAATAAGAGAAGATTTTTTAAAATTTGCCCCAAAAGAGAACCCCAAAAATCATTTAAATAGCCCAAAAATCACTGGAGCATGACCGATTGAGCACACTTGGTAGAGACCCACCCAAGGTACATTGCGACCAAGTCTGAAGTGAATCTGGCTGACGGTTTTGGAGTAGAAGTCGATTGTTGACGACGGACGACGGACAAAGGACTATAAGAAAAGCTCAGCTACTGACAAGTCAGCTGAGCTAAAAAGCTGGTTGCAATACGGGAGTGGTCTCTTTACGGGGGGTTTTTAATGAATATTCTACTGTTTTATTAGTACATACAATTATATGCATACCAAATAACAGTCCTTGAGGAACAAACGTATACAATATATTTTATTTTGGTTTGAATTTCGCACCTGCTTGTATTTAAATTCATACAGTGTAAGTCACCTAAACTAGAAGATATTTTGAAATTGACAAAATCATCCAAAGGAGGAGGGCATTTACAGTAGAAACAGTATGTAAGTTTGTCAGTGTAACATATTTTTTGTTTATCATTTGGCACAATTCAAAGTAAGAGATGTTGGGGTATAATGCAGTATATGCAAAGTTCCACCTTTGTCACGCTGGTAATTTCATATTACCTGCATGGGCATTATAACAAGTTAACAATTTGATGCCTTTCAAGGTGATCTACACAAACAATGTTTTAAATGATAGCCTTCTTTGATATGTACACAAGGCCACATCATTTTTCTTTTTCCAATTTACGGGCCCTTCTATTTTCAAAATTTGCAAAAAATGGGGAAAATGAAATTTAAAATGGGGATTTTTTTCGACATTTTTTAAATCAGTACATAGACCTATAGAAAAGTCATTTAGCATCCTGTTGATTTACACTTTTCTCAGATATAGCCGGCTCTTAACTGTTTCTTTCCAATACAAAAGCTTTAGAATACGATGTTTATAAATTTACTCTATTTAACTAACTTGACAGAGCAAAAACAAAAGAACATGATTCTCGATCTTCATTATCTCTGACTTTTTTGGACTCCCTCCTGTTTTCAAATTTTGGTCATGTAGCCGAGAATTGATAATTTACCGAATGCATTTTTTATTTAATGAATTACATTAAAATGTTTATATCCATTACATAAAAATACTGAACAACTAATTCAATATTTCAGTCTCACGCTCTACCCTCTGTCAGCATGGACAATATGACAAGAATTCATTATGATTCTCAGTTTTTCCAAATGTTGAATAAAATCTAAGATCAAACATTGTATATTCTCAGTGTAAGCACTACATATACCTCAATTGGCAACACTCAATGTCACATGAAAGATAGAAGAATGAAACATACATTTTGGAGTATATGCAGTGATAGTATTTGCACTTGGTAATGTATATGAGCAGTCGGCTAGTCAGTATCACACAAAGGTTGCCATCACTGGCTTAAAATTTGATAATTTACTATTTATGGCTGAAGATTGAGGATTAATATTATGGAAATTAGTGGTATAGATGTTTTGATATTGTACAAGAAAGGCAGAAATGTAGCTTTATCTACAGCACAAACTTTGACCACGTTGACATAGAGAAACACTTGTAATTGACATGTAAACTAGCTGAGAGTATTTTGATATTTCATAGTTGTGGTCAGATATTTTTTTTAGAAATAAGCAGTCAAGTATGCATGTGCTCACACTCTGCTGTGAGTTGTCTGGGGGTGGGAAGTGAGGTTCATGTTCACACCATACCAAATCTCGACAAAAAAAGACCTGAAACTATGAAACAAGGGCCTGTTTGTTTTGTTTTTTTGTTTTTTTGTTTTTGTTTTTTTAAGCTTTCTCCTTTGTGACACAGGAGGCTGATTACACTAAAACCAAAATAAAATTTTATCCATCGTAACATCATATTATGGTCATGTTAAGAAAGGCTGGTTTATATGCAAGGACCAGATATGAAATACCCCTATTCCCTATCACCATATTGTTACTGAGTAGCAGCCTGAATCTATTTTCATTTATACATAATGGACAGTGTGTACATGGCTTAGATCAATGCATTACCAAGAATATAGGCAGAGGGATGCTTAGTTTTACTCCATTCACAAGCACCTTTCATAGGATTTTTCATGGTACTTCATGTCTGCACTCAAAATTTATATTTATAATTGCAGAGAGTTTATGGGGTTTCTCCCGATACCTTTTTGATGTGTGTGTGTGTGTGTGTGTGTGTGTGTGTGTGTGCGTGTGTGTGTGTGTGTGTGTAAAATATGTAAACATAGATCTACTTTATTCATCTGTAGCTGTGTTCAACATCTGTCGGATCTCTCAGTATCCAACTTCTACAAATCTGAGATGCTGGTTATACATGTAAACTTTTCTGCACACAACATACAACTGGACAGTGCTCTGTGGTCACCCAGTAAAGTAGCTTATGTGCGCCCCTGACCTAGGAACTAAATGTTATGCATCTATATGTAATGTGTCAGGGAGCCGGGAATGTTTGTGTTACCACTAACATGTGTGCTGTTTTATTGCCATGATAGGACTACACTTTCAATTAGCAGTGGGCTCTTGTTTCAATGGTAGAATTTTGCAAGGGAAGGGGAAAATACAGGGCTAGTGGTGTGACTCGTGGTGTGATACTGACTGATTGCAATGGGGGCGGGTGTCACTTTCACCTGGCTTGATCAAATTGCCATTTTGTGATGCTCATGTGTGTGTGCGCGCAGACACACACACACACACGTGTATCAACGTTCCATGCCGATAACATGACATCCTATTGGAAACCACTGGCTGACACCAACTTGACAGCAAGAATGCATAAACAAGCGGATAGCAAGGGGGTACTCACAGAACAAAACCCTGCCAGAAAAAAGCATCTTCCTCAACAATCATAGTTTGTCCACTCCACTGTTTCCATCACTACAAATGATGATGTGAACACCTGGCAAAAGTCATATATTGCGATGAATCTCAAGACTTGTAGGCCTATGTACCAAATGAGAATGCATGGGTTGAACTTGACACCATGCATGTATGTGAACGCAGTTCAAAGAGGATGTGTGCTGCATCATGAAAGTAAGTTGTATCTATCTGTCAAGGAATATTTTCACAAACACTGACGTACATGCATGTATGTGTGTTCTGTGTCATCTGAAATGAGTTGTTACAAGAATAATAATGCCACCAAAGCAAATAGCCTAATTTAGCTGATGCACAAAGATTTTTTGTTGTTTGGACGCTGTTCATGCAAGAAGATTGAGTGTATGGGGTTAAGGCAGGTGGCTTCCAATTGTGCTAGTAGAGTAAATTATTTTCCCCAAATACAGAGTACAGAAAATAAGAATATTCCGAAATACTGGCCAGTAGGGAAAATTGGAGGCCTTCAGTATGATGTTGGTACTCAAAAAGGAATATGCCCCTGTGCCGCAGTGCAGAAATACACTGTACCCTTACCCTCAACCCCTCCAACCCCCAATATATTGCTGTAGTTTATTCTTGAATTCACTTTGTGATAAAAACACCAATAATTTCAAATTGGGATCTTCATCAGATTGAAATTACTTTGTACCATTGAGTATGTTCTATCATTTGCGTGCAGACTAAACATCAAATTTCCAATGTATCAAATGGAAATTTTCAATGATCTTCATTGGTTCATTTTGCCACTTACAATTCTGTACTCACTGGTTGGGCCTCTTCACACTCATACAACATGGTGGGCTACTTTTTAGACCAAGCACGCATTCAGAGGAGTATTTACACACGTTGCGATGTGTTGTCTGAGATTTTTTTTTTTTTTTATTTATTTATTTATTTTTTTTTTTTTGTTTATGTCAGCCTGGTCAAATTTTGTGCTGTAATAAAGCTACATTTTCTGTTTTTTTGACAATATCAAAACATTCATACCACCAATTTCCATATTAACCCCTCAATCTTCAGCCATAAACAATGAATTATCAAAATTTTAAGCCATTGATGGCAACCTTTGTGTGATACTGACTAGCCGGCCGATCATATTCATTACGAATTGCTCATATTTTAGATTCTGTCACTCCATATATGCAAACATGTATGTTTCATTCTTTTATCTTTCATGCGACGTTGACTGTTGCTAATTAAAATACATGCAGTGATTACGCTGAGAAAATACAAATCTTAGATTTCAATCAACATTTGGACAAAATGAGAATCAAAATGTACTCCTATCATTGCTCATTCAGACAGTCTGTAACCAAGGAAGGTAGAGAGAGAAACTGAAGTGTTGACTCAGTTGTACATGTAGTTTTTCATGTAATGGGTATGAAAGATTTTAATGTATTCCATTAAATAAAAATGCTTTCGTTAAATTATCAGTTCTGAACTTTTACATTGAGCATTGCTTTAAATTGAAATACAACCAACACTTTAACCATTAACATTGAAATCCCCCCCCCCCAAAAAAAAAGTCATGCAAACTACTAGCTGTAACCAGGGAAATGCCTCTCTGGCACTTCCCTGCCGTAACTATGTGATTTACCTTTTCCAAAAAGCCCCCCCCCCCTTCTTTCTTTTTCTTTTTTTTTTTTTTTTTTTTTTTGTGGTTTACGGGCTAGATGACCAAAATTTGAAAATAGGAGGGAGCCTAAACTAAAAAGTCAGAGATAATGTAGATTGTAAAGAATGTTCGTTTGGTTTGGCTCTGTCAAGTTATGTAATTTGGACAAATTTATAAACCTTGTATTCTTAAGCTTATGTATAATAGGAAGAAACAGCTAAAAGCTGCTTATTCCTGGGAAAAGTGTAAATTAACGAGATATTAAATGACTTATCTATGTGTCTATGTGCTTATTTTTTAAAAAAAGGAAGAAAAAATCAATTTTTGTTATTTAAAAAAATGATGTGGCTTTGTATACAGAAAGAAGGCTATCATTAAAAGCTTGGTTTGTGTAAGTCATCTTGAAAGGCATCCAATTGGTAACTTTTTATGATGCCCATGCAGGTAATATGAAATTACTAGTGTGACAAGGGGATACATTGCCTCTACTACATTCAACCCTGACATCTCTTAGCTTGAATTGTGCCAAATGATAAACAATAAATATGTAACACTGACAATTTAACATATTGTTTCTACTGTCAGTGAACTCCTCTTTTGAATAATTTTGTCAATTTCCAAATATTTTCTAGTTTTGGTGACTTACTCTCTATGAATTTAAAACGGGTGCAAAATTCAAACCAAAATAATATATCTTGTATACATTTGTTCCTCAATGACTGTTATTTAGCATGTATATAAATGTACATACCAATAATACAGTAGAATATTCATTTAAAATCCCCAATAAAGAGACCACTCCCCTCTTGCAACCAACTTTTTATAATCACACTTCTGTTTACATTTGCAGTCTGGCTGATCTAGTGTGACCACTAAAATGAAACCTTTTTGTCATTAAAAATAACTTCAATGTGAGTTGCTGCTGCTATTGGCTTTGACCAAACCCCTATACCTATAACTTTTTGTTGGACCAAGAAAAAAATTTCCTTCATAAAAACTGCTAAAAATACTCAAATATGAGAAATTTTGAATTAAATAATAAAAACTTTGATTTCTAGCATACTTCAACATAAACCTAACGGTAGTGAATCATAAACTAACATCATCTCCTCTGAGGTTAGTGGTTCATCATTGCACAATTATTAGTTCTTTAGAAAAATAAAGTTTTGTTAAAAAACCAGTATTTTAAGTGGTCATTAGGAAGAAACTTTTGTGACGTTCAAAGAAAATCCACCCTAGTTTGTGTGGAAGTTTGTATGGTCATGTGGTATAACATGAAATGTAATATTGAAATTGTTGTACATTATGGAATATTTAGGGTCATGGATCTCTTTAAGAGTTAAGACAGACTGTAGATCAGTTTTCCACATTAAAATCACTCCCAGTTAAATATTTATTTGATGCGTTGTAACATGTATCCTTACATGATCATGAATATGAGGAACATTTTTATCTCGGATACTCTAATTTAACACAAAATATACAGTAAAAGTCCTACATAGTGTTGATTTTCCAAGTTGAGTTGTGAATATTTCAGTTTCACAAAAATGAAGCTGGTTGCTCGTCAAAATTGAAACGGCAAAGTTCATTCTAATCCATTGTACCATTTCTTTATGAGATTATAAATATGTACATGTACAGTCACGAAATACTAAGTCCATTCAATTAAAACCTCCCCATGTATAAGACAGAACATCATTTCGCAATCCTCTCTTTTTTATACTTAGTTTTTATTCATAGGTATGTTTTGACTGGAGAGTTAGCAAACAACAATTGAATCTATGTTGTTACTACCAAATTATGTTAACACTACAGCGAACCCTTGTCATCATATGAATTCAAGTTGCACGTCATTCGCGGCCCTGCAGAATGTGTGTGTGTGTGTGTGTTTTTTAAATTCCGTATTCTTGTGCATGAAATGTAAAGTTTATAATTAAAATATACCAATATGCAATTCAACACATATGCATGGAGATGAAGGATGTGATTCATAGTCCAGTCTGTGCAATATAGCTGATGGGGAGCGGGCGCAGGTAAAACTGCTGCTATATCTTTTATTTCTTTTTTAATCTATAATCCTACAGCCGAAAGCTAGGTCTGAAGTTTAAAGTCTTTTTGCAGAAGTTCGAGTCTCAATTTCATGAGTCCATAATTTAAATCTTTAGTTTATTATTTTGCTCAGGATCATTAACTTTAGTGAATAGGCTATGTGCAAACCAGCAGAACATCGTATATAGATATAACTAAAAGGCAACCAGATATTGCGAGATCCATGCCTTTTCGCCTCATTTATAACCTTGCTAATTACAGGTCTCGTTTTAGAATGACTGTAGTCAATAAAAATAGGCTATCACTGTGACCAAGATACTTGACATACTGACCTACTTTTATGTATGACACACCATTGTGTCCAGATACACATGTGTGCAAAGTTTCATGATTCTCAGTCAAAGGACAACTGAATTATAACCCGGGCATGAGTGTAATGTAGTTTTACATAATGTATCACCTTGAACCAGATACTTGACCTACTGACCTACTATTGTTTCATGACACACTTTCAGGTCAAGATACATGTATGTGTGAAGTTTCATGAAATTAAGTTAAATAGTAAAGGATTTATAGCCCTGATACGATTTTACAAGAATATGTCACTGTGATCCAGATACTTGATCTAGTGACCGACTTTTGGTTCATGACACACCCTTATGCGTAGTTGCACCTGTGTGTAAAGGTTAAGTAATCTAACTATAAGAGCAGAATTACAGTTCCGCCATGAAGTGTCATGTAGTTTTACATGATTTTGTCACCGTGACTCAGATACTTTATCTGGTGACCTACTTTCGGTACATGACACACCTTTATTTGTAGATAAATCTGCGTAAAGTTTCATTAATCTAAGTCACATAAAGTAAAGGAGTTATATATAATCTGGACACGAAATACAAGAATCTGTCACTGTGACCCAGATACTTGACCTAGTGACATAATTTTGGTACATGATGCACCCTTATGTCAAAATTCACCTATGTTTAAAGTTTCATCAATTTAAGTTGAGGTATAAGCGAGTTATACACCGGACACAATTGCGGACAGGGACGCATGGACACGCAGATGGATGAAATAAGTGATTTCTGTATGCCCCTCCTCCATTAGGAAAGGGGCATAACAATGAAAAATAATGAAATGGAGTCCATTTTAAAACTAATGCAATAGGATAATTTGGGATTTTCCAAGGATTAAAAAGACCAGTCGTGATTTTCATACCTTCAAAGTTCATTTTTTTAATGGAACTTCCAAGTGTTTCTAGACAGTGTTTGAACCAATTATGCACCCAAGGTCTATTATCTGTTCTATTTATGTCTGTGTACCAACACAGGTATATTGTTTTTCTTTTTTTCTTTCTTTCTTTCTTTCTTTCTTTCTTTCTTTCTTTCTTTCTTTCTTTCTTTCTTTCTTTCTTTCTTTCTTTCTCTCTCACTCTCTCCCTCCCTCCCTGCCTCCCTCCCTTCCTTCCTTCCTTCCTTCCTTCTTTCTTTCTTCCTTTCTTTCTTTCTTTCTTTCTTTCTTTCTTTCTTTCTTTATTTCTTTCTTTCTTTCTTTCCTCTTTCTTTCTTTCCAAGCAAATTTGTCAGACATTTCATTTGAAAACCATTATACGTAGAAACCCCAAAACTTGGCATAATTATACTTCCATACATGGAGTATTGAACTTTTGAAAAAAAAAAGTTCAACGGTTTTGAAAATTATGCAAACTAGGGTAATTTGAAGATTTATATCTTGAATATCTCCAAAATTATTATAGATACAGAAAATCAATTCTTATTCCATGAATATATTTGTACCACTGCACATTTTTGTAATTTACATGCAACCTGTAAAGTTAAAAAATCAAGGTCATTTGGACCTTTAAAATTTTCATCTAGCCATAACTCTGTCAATTTTCAACCAATTTTAACCATGTTGGACCCCAGTTGTAGGTATTGCAACACTGCATATTTTTGTAATTTACAAATAAACTCTAAAGGTCAAAGGTCCAGGTCATTTGGACCTTTGAAATTTTCATGTAGCCATAACTCAGTCAATGTATATCCAATTTTGATCATGTTGGGCTCAAATTGTAGCTAATGTAACACTACACATTTTGTGACCTACAAGTGACCTATATATTTCAAACATCAAGATCATTTGGACCTTTGAAATTCTTATGTAGCCATAACTCAATTTTTTATCCAAATTTAATCATGTTGGACTCAAATTGTAGCTATTGTAACACTGCAAATTTTACTTATTGTGGCCTCCAAGGATCAAAGGTCAAGGTTATCGGGACTTTTGAAAATTTCTTCCAGCCATGACTTGGTCAATTTTCATCCAATTTTAATCATGTTGGGCTCAACTTGTAGATATTACAAAACTGCGTGTTTTTGTAATAACAGGTAACTTGTAAAAATCAAAGGTCAATGTCATTCGGACCTTTGAAAGTTTCATCTTGTCGTACTAAACTTGGTCAACTTCTCTATGATTTGGTTCATGTTGGGCTTAAATTGTAGGTATTGTAACACTGTATATTTTTGTAATTTACATATGACCTTTAAATGTCAAGGTCATTTGTACCTTGAAATTTTCATGCAGCCATCAGCTTAATGGAATTTGAAGTACCCCAGGACAAAAGTTGTAGGTATTATTTTTTACAACTTTTGAAGGCACACAGACAGGTTTGCTTCGAAGCAAATCTTCTTTTCTAGTTGGCTCCTGCATCTTGTTCCTGTCATAGTGGTATCATATGACAATTGAGATACTAAATGAATACCCTGGGATATAAACTGTATATTAGGTACTACACATTTTTGTGTTTTACTTGTTCTTTCGCACATGCAAAAACATGTACCTCTGTTGAAGTTATGTGTTTTTCTTTCAGATTTGGTGGGTACCTGTGGTTTTTAGTCCTTTGAGCAGGATCACAGAGAAACGTCCTCTTCTGTGTCACTGTGATATAAATATAGCCAGTGGTTTTGGTGCATTCCTACACTGGGTCCGGTTGCATCTTAGCCAGTTATAACAATCTCCAGCTGTCAATGTAAGCAGTGTTACACTGTTTAGCGATAAGGTAAAAAGCAGTGGTCCCAGGAGGGTGTGGAGGGTGTCTGATCTCCATACTCGATGTGAGGATGGAGTGACCCAGGAAATCGTATAGGTTATCATTTCTGTCTGATGACAGCTATAGAGGGACTATTGTATACCAATGGCCGATAGAGTTGAATTGGACAAAACTTAAAATTGATCTGAAAACTGCTTATTTTTTCTATCTGAGACATATCACAATGCGAATACACACTTTTGTGATTTATTGTATGGGCTCGAGGTGGGGAATGGATTCAAGAAATCTGCATCAGGAATTATTATCTCATGGGGGGGGGGGGGGTCATTTTATCATTTACCCCCACCCCAAAAGTGGATGTTGCGTGGCCGGCTGATTTGATCACATGGTGGCAAACATTTTATAGACTGTCATGCTTCACATTTTGACCCAGCTTATAACACTCCCTGATGAGCGCCATACCTCATAGCCAAAACGTTTTGCTGGTTTGTTTTCAATTGTTTATCATGGGTGAATGTTAAAAAGTTTGGCTACAGTCATATAGTCAGTATTTTTTCGCTTTTGTGCTCATATTTATATATGTGGACTGGAAAAGAAATGTCCAAAACTAGAAAAGCTGATTTGCTGCATAGCAAATCGGTGTGTGTGTCTTCAAAGCATATTGGTATGGCAATGTACAACTATTCCATAACACAGGAGTAGAAGTTGTAATGGCATCTCTATCTATTATAGCTTTTGAAGTTATTCACATTTAAAATTTCTAATGGTGCTAATTAGCATAATTTGAATTGCTACAATTTTTGTTTTACATTCAAGAGATACGCAATGGTAAAAAAGGTGGAATGACATCGCTATCTATCATACTTTTGAAGATATTCAAGATTTAAAATTCCAAATGCCCCTTATTTGCATAATTTTAAACATCTTCATTCCTGTGCATAAAAAGGTCAAACTCCTTGTATGGAAGTACAATCCTGCCAAGTTTGGAGTTTCTAGGTAAAATGGTGTCAGAGAAAAGTGATGGACAAATTCACTGGTAAAGAAGTAAGGAAGGGCGGACGGACGGACGGACGCGCTTTGTCTGGACAGACAGAAAGAAAGAAGGAAAGAAAGAAAGAAAGAAAGAAAGAAAGAAAGAAAGAAAGAAAGAAAGAAAGAAAGAAAGAAAGAAAGAAAGAAAGAAAGAAAGAAAGAAAGAAAGAAAGAAAGAAAGAAAGAAAAGAGTGTGTTGACACACACACACTTTAAATATCAGATATGTTTTGGGTGTTTTCCTGCATCCCACTGCGGAACCTGTTAAGTAGTTTTTATGAAAAAAACCCCAGATCATTTGAATTTTTTTTATTGCGGGGTATGGGTGAAAGAAACCTCATGAAGGGTGTAGAGATTATGACTTTACGTATCACACATAATAAGCTGGACACAAACCGGAGTTGGGGAGCCAATTGGAGCCTAAATGGACTGTAGTCTTGAATGGAAAAATATGGGAATGCTGGTCCTGTGCAGTCGTATTTGATAGAGGTTAAATACATGCACTTTGCTACGTTTTTAATGACACTTTCGTACACCACAGACTTTGCGTTGTAAAGGAAGGGCTTTCATGTGTTCTCGTCTTCTGACAAGGGCTTTCCAACAGTTTTTGAATGGAAAGCACATGATGAGTTTTACCCAATTCAGGGCAATTTTGCAGAAAAGCATATTTTTAACACCAGGAGACAAAGGCAATTATGTAAGAATTTTTGGCGATCAAAAGTCCATAGCAGGGGCAAATTTAGAGGGGCGTCAGACTGGTCCTGGACTCCCCTTTGTTGGTGTCCACAAAAAAAAAAAGAAAGAAAAAGAAAAAAAAGAAAGAGGAAAGGGAGACAGAGAAGATAAACGACGTGGGACTCATTAACAAGACCAGAAAGAAGTACATAGGCTTACATATTCAGTTTTAGTTGCAAAATGAGATAAGGAAATCGTACAACCCAGCAGCTAGCATACAGCATGTTTCAATACAACCACACTGCAGAGGTAGCCCAGACAGGCAGTTGCATGTGAAACTACTTCCAGATGTGGAGATGGGTGCAGCACTTGACTTCCCGGCCAGTGTCCTGGGTTTGGTCAAATTTTAAATGCAAGGGTCAGTGAGTGTCATTCGGCCCAGATACTCCCTGCGGCCACCGGGCTTGCTCTTGTGAATGATGCATGTGAATGGAGTCATGACCTAGCTTTGACACGTAATGATTTAATCCACACCATGACATGTTTGCTTGCTTTAATGTTGGGCTTAAAATAATTGGTATTTGCAATAAATATGGATCGTTTTCTTATAAAGAAGCCAAAACTTGAAAAGATAAGATCCAAAAAAACTATGGATGGACAAAAGGTAAGAACTATTATCATTACGTATACCAAATGCCATGAAGTGAAATGTGTATGCTTATTCCCCCTCCCAGCAGCAGGGAGGCCAAATGCAGTGGATTTTGTGTCTCAGAGAAATCAAGTTATGCTATTAAAATACAGTCTCAAATGCCAGGAAAATGCATCTCAGAGCATCAATTTTTTTTAAATCCCCCCTTCGCCGCTGTGGCCTTTGTCACTTTCACACGCGCGCTTTGGGCTTTGTTTAAGTCCCCCTTTCCTGAAATCCTACATCCACCCCTGTATAGTTTGCCCTGTGTCGAGGATTCCCAAACAAACTTGGGTGTATCACACGGAAGAAAGATTTGGCGTGTACTGTATTTATCCCTGTGTCGGTCCATGTCAGCAAGTAAAACTTCACTCATGAAGGTATACAGCTTTGGCATAAATGTTTACGCATTTTGTCATGGGATCGAACAAATGAACGCCAACAGGACGCGGAAGATGACTAAGGGCCAAATAGGTCACCCTCCTCCCTTCCAGCGCCATGTTTGATGAACTGGCAATCTTTTGGCATGAATATTTTAAAAGTTTTTACATAACCCCAGACTCCACACTCCTCAACTGATACGCTACTTAAATCAAACGCCCCTAAAACCTCAAAATCCAGGGATCAAAATACGAACTCTGTTTTTGTATACGAGGGTACCAGTCAAATGTTCTACATTAAAAAAAAATTGAATATCATTTTATTCATTTCAATTTTTCATGGCATGTTGAGAAGGGTGAGTGGCTTCACTCTAATAAGATTAAAAACAAACAGCTCTGGTCTTTCAAGTGAGTGCTTTCCCTCCTTTTGACATGATTCGGGATCAACTGAGTGTCTCCACTCACCGGTCACCTTAAGCTTTCATGCAGCCACACAAGGGCTAATGAGTATTTTCCCTCGTGTGGGCCCCGCTTCGAATTTCTTGTGCCAGGTAGCCGAGTGTTTCCACTCACCAAAGCCTTGATGCAGCTAGTCTGAGTGAGTGGTTCCCCTCATTTGGGCCTCATTTGGGATATTTTGTACCGAATGAGGATTCCTACTCATCGATGGCATTGTGCAGCAGGTCCAAAGTGAGTGGATCCACTCAGTTGGGACCTTTTTTTCCAAGGTTTTGTACAGAATGAGTGTTTCTACTCATACAAAATGTAGATCTGTAGACCTAACAGGCATCAGAATCCTAAATTCGCAGCAACATGTTCCCAATTTCCGTAAATTCAGCCAAAAAACAGAAAAATGGATTTTCTGTTTTCAAAATAAATTGTGTTATTACTAGGATTGCACACTGAAAAGTATCAGCCAACCAAGTTCGTTCTTAAACATCAGTGGGATGGTGGGTAGGAAAATACATCTTCACATAACCAAAATATTGCTTGAAATGAAGACAAAGAACATTTCGCGGCCAGATTTAAATAAGTGACACGAAACCTTACCACAATAAAGACCCTCCACTGACGTATGTTAAACGAACAAGAACTTCATTATGATAACAGGAGGAGGTTTACACTCCGTGTCGCAATTAATCATTTTGATAAATATAATTTGCAAAATTCGGAATTACTCCGGATCTTGATAAAATACCTCCTAAATGAAAACAATGATAAAAATAACACTACAGAAACCAACTTTAATTGAGTATTTTATTTTTGGCTGAACAAGTAAGAATGTGTTGCAAAACAGAATGCAATCAAAAGAAATCAACACTTAAAACAAAACAAACAAGAAACAAAAAATAAAGGGAAATACACACACACACACACACACACACACACACACACACACACACACACACAGAGACTAAACACCCACCCAAACAAAACCGGCCCCGATAAAATCATAAACTTTGACAAAATTTAAAATAATATCGTACAATATAAATCATAAATACCCAAACTAATATCTGGCAAATTTCTAGTGTTACAACCCAATTACTGACAAAAATCATACTGAAATAATACACATCCCCATGAACAATATAATTGAAACTGTATGTCCTAAACATTGAAACGTATGTCAATATATCCAATACAGAACTTTCATATACTAAGTGATGGTCATTAAATAATATGTCACTCTGTGGCAGCTTGCATCGTGAAAAAAAGTTAACAAGAAACTACGTCTTCACAGAACCATCTAATTGCTTGACGTAAAGGAAGTGCTTATAAACATTTTCTGTACAAATATATTCTAATGAGTACTTAAAAACATCCATAAAGTGTAAATTAATCATTAGGTATCAATGACGTGCACTTGAAAGTTGAATAGCTCAATGTTCAGCATTTAGAAAGAAATTGTTTAAAAGTGGTTTCCGTTTTCGTCCATGATTTCATGATATGGATTATTTACTGTTCTGTATAAAATTTACAACATGTTCTTACATTCATTTGCACTTGTGGACAGCTTAAATTAAAAAAAAGTTCGGTAAAATAAAAATTTCTTTAGGGTCAAGAGCGAGAGAACTCCTTCATCAAAAACACATACATTTGAAAATCATTCCATTTCCCGTTATGCATTAATCACAAATACAAATTATACATATGGTACTTTGCAAGGAGTATAGAGCCCTTCGTATTCACACTAACTTGTTTACATTTTTTAATTTCAGTGTTCAACACAAATGAAATGAATATTATCCAATCTATTATATTGTATTGACACAAAGCACTCCTCCCCAGACATAGGCTTCTTATACCACTAATATTTTATTGTATATTTTGTCAATCAATAAAGACCAGTTGAAATGATTGTCTATAACAACACCTGCTCTTTTGTCGTTAATAACAGTTTGTAGACTTATTTCGGGCATGTCTATTTTAAAGTGTTCTCTTTTCTTGGCGTTGCGACGTTCGGGCCATATGCTATGTGAAATATTATATTATATTTTCTCCTCACCACAAAAAGAATAAGATATCAAACGCTCTTTTCTTCACGTTTTTCTATTTGTCTTTTAAATTGTCACAGGGAACCTGAGACGTTTCAAATATCCAAGCTGTGGCAGCAAACAAATAAATAGACTAATCCAAAAGATCTGTGCATGCTAAATCAAGTGCCTTCGAGTATAGAAATTGAAAGTCGTACCAGGCATAGAAATATGTTAAAAATATGACGTAGATAACATGGCGCTAACGTATGCACAATTCCATGCATGAGGAACAGTTTTAATTTCTTTGGGAGCGACTCTTGATTATTTAGTTCAATTTTACCGTGGAAGAAGTTTTACATTGCCCCAGTAACCACACGCGCTGGTCCAGTTGTATGTTTTCTCCATACGATTCCCATTACCCCGTGTGCAGCCTTTTCATGTGAAGCTAACATATTCGTGCAAAGTTCATATGTGATATGTTAAAGATGTATATATATATATATATATATATATATATATATATATATATATATGTATATATATATGTATAATATATATATATGTATATATATATATATATATATATATATATATATATATATATATATATATATATATATATATATATATATATATGTGTGTGTGTGTATATATATGCAATGTCGTGCAGTCCTAAACATACTCTATACTGTCTACTGACTATTTCCTATACATTTGAATATTTGATTCTAGACGCTAATAACTGCTGACATTGTTCATTTGTCCTCCAAATAGAGTAAAGCTTCAAAAACCCACCCTTTTTGCGGTACCTTACACCAAATATTATATCTTTGTAAACGAATTTATTATAGAACAGTAAAATTGTCGGTAAAAAATGGCTTGAAATATGTGTTGTGAAGGAAATTTGACGTTAATTGGAGATTAGGTTTCAAATTATGTATCATGAAACGATAAAATTGTCCTCCTTTACGGATTTTTTGGGGAAATTATGCTCCTTTGTTGGTCTTCTATCTGTCTATCTATGTATGCATTTATGTGTCTGTATCTGTCTGTCTACATCTATCTATGCATATACATACATACATATATATATATATATATATATATATATATATATATATATATATATATATATATATATATATATATATATATATATATATATATTTGCATTTTGCATGTTTGCCTAATTGTACTTAAAATCCTGTTAAGAAAAATTGTTTTGATAGCATGTTTTTGGCATAAAAGTAATGACTTCCATTCTTTTCTGATATGCCTAAATGCACATTTACTCAGTATTAAAAACTTACTCAAAATTAACAGTATTTTCTCAAATGTCACAAACCTGACACATTAAGTTGACACATTGACTCAGGGTTGGCAGTTAAATAGAGCTTAATTGTTTGAGGAGTAGGTGTCATCATGGAGTTTGTTTTACATCTCTGGTGCAGGGTGTACATTGTTACAGTCTTTGTTAGGATTTCCCTTGGTTTGTACAGGTGGTTTAGCTGCAATTGTTTATTTTACAATCACTGGGACTGAATATAATGCCCCAGCTTGTTTCCACTTCAGTTGAACACTGGCGGATGGTTTAACTAGGATAAGCTGTCCAGCTAGAAAGGGTACATATTGGGTCAGGGGTAAGTCAAATTGTTCTTATCTGAACCTGTACTATGAAAATTTGGTAATTATGGTTTGTTTGACAGGTGTTCTTCTTTGATATGAAGCTCTGCATTTATAAGCAAAACTTCACATATTTAGCTAATTCATCAATTGCCACGTTCATATTTATTCATAATTATGTGGGTTGTCTTTGCTGAATATTTAGCTAAGACAAGGACCCGCTACTCGGAGAGACATGTACGGGTAAAAGGCTCCGAAACATGTTGAGTAGTTACCCGCTGAAGACCCTTTAATCTATTTGGGCTAATACAGCCTATGTCAAAATTTTACAGAGGAACGTGTGCAATATGGACAATAGAACATCTATGTATATAAGTTAGACAGGGACAGGTTAGCTTATGGAGAGTAAAGAGTTCGGACTACGGGATAGGGTAATGACTACTAAGAAGTGGTTTTGGACAAAAAGACACAAATACAATATACATGTATATATATATACATATATATATGTATATATATATATATATATATATATATATATATGTATATATATATATATGTATATATATATATATATATATGTGTATATGTATATGTATATATATGTATATATATATATATATATTTATATATATATATATTTATATATATAAACATATCAAACAAAATAATAGCTGAGATCACAGGCTAATGACTGCTTCAAATGCACTATTTACAAAGGCAATGATTGGATTGTATGCTGTGGTTTCATCTCACCTCATTGTCATAATAAAAGCATATTTTCCAACTTTATTTTGCTCTACAAAATCCCGAAAATTTGCGACCAATCATCATGTGACTTTTGCATGAGTTCCCAGTAATATATACAAGCCAGTACACAAAGCATTTAATCCTCAACTTGATCTTTGTTAGAAACCTTCCATTCACTTTATTGAGCTAGGGTTTTTGGTCGTGTGTATCATCAAGCGTCAAATTCCAGGGCATGTGCGCTTTTTCTGACCTTTGCAAAATCATTTATTAGCTAACAGGAACGTTTTTTTACAGATAGGTTAGCGAATCATAAGGCATTTTGAATTCCCAGTATGTACGTTATTTATGTATACCAGTAGTATTATTATCGTTCATTTGTTCTGATTTTAGATATGCGCCTGTTTGGGAATGTTTCTCCAAACCATGAATCAGAACGTGTGGGGTTGTGCCCCCTCCATGCTTTACCAAATTTCCTGTAGTCCAACAAAATCAGAAATTGTCTTTATATACTTCAGCCAGAAATAATTTTCAGTTTTACCGAGGTAATAATTTTCTAGTAAGCCTTCGTTTTTAAGCTCTACTCAATACAATTCTGCATATACAGTCAGTATTTCACTGCTTTGCACTACATGAATTGTCAATTAGAATTTTAAAAATGCAAGTTCAGCTTTAAGTATGGCATTTGCAGCATCTCTTTTGGGTCCCAACACTAGCTTACATAGCTAAAGTTATCACTAAATTGATTTTATCTTTCATACGATGCAATGACTCATTAAGTTTATGAACTTCAACATTCTGTACATAATTTTACAATGCAGATCAGTGCAGCAGATACATTTCTGAACAAAGCTTGCAATGTGTGCCCTAAAAAAGCTGGTAGTCATCTTGGCATACTGGCAATCCCATAAACTACACACTTTTAATCTTTTGTCAAAACTGTTGATGAAGGTTATTATTTAGCAATGATAATAATATTAATGATGAACATGATGCAGATGATGATGATCATAATAATGATAGTAATAATTTCGTTGCCAGGATAACGAAAGTATGCACCCCTCCCATGCAGAACAAAAACAAAAACAGACAAAAACAAATTCACTTTCTCTGATTAAATTCATGCCCAGATTCCAAATCATCAGATTTTGCATGTCACTATTGTATCAGATGTAGTAATAGTTAGGACATTCTTAATAGAAATGAACGGCACCAAAAAGAAGCTGGTTTATGCATTAACAAGCTTGGCTCAAGGCTCATCTATATAGCAGTGGAAGATTTGGTACCTTGTTGAAATATTGGACTGAGTAGACCTGTAGTTTTTGCTATGTGGTGCCTCCCTTTCCTTCAGAGTGCTGTTTAATCTACACCTGCAGCCTCGTTACTTTAGCCATCTGGTTACTTTGTAAGTATTAAAAAGAAGGCAATGCTTAGGACATGAATGGATAAAATGACTTGACTACGACCCAGCTCAAACAGATGTCATCACATATGCACTAGGTCATATACCATCTTTTTACAAGTGACAATCATGTTATGGCGAAGTCAATAGATTTTTTCATGCTATGATTTGAAGGGTGCCTGGAGTAACCAGCACTTTGTTTAAACAATGTCATAAGTGTCCTTCCTTGTGCTTATGTGAAGTGTCACTGAAAGCTTTGTTTATAACTGACACATGCATCTGTTCCTTCCAAAAATCTTGCTGGGTATGTAGGCCACAGGTGTCTGGCAATGATACACTGTGTTCAGCAGAGGATGTATATATTAATTTAATTTTTCTCTGTTGGGGAGGTAATGCTCTTTAAGAAACTCTTCCAGATATCCAACAGGAGGTTACCTTAATTGTGTGTCTCTATACTTCCCCTTAATTGTGTGTCTCTATACTTCCTTGAGTATCAACTTTGCTTTTAAGAACAAGATAGGTAGAGAGAAAGCATATCGAGCTTGATGTTGAAAAAGGGCGTACAAAACCTATGGACTCTTTGCACATGTAGCATGGCGTCTGCAGGTGACCTGACGGAAAATTTTGTTTACATTTAGCATTCTCTACCTTGCATGCTGGAGCTTGACGTGCTGCATGACAAAATCTGATTTCATATAATGTACTATGAAATAATGGATTTTTCCTGATATTGTGCTGCTGTTCTTTCATTTGTACGTGAAAAATGCATGAGATGTAGGCGCTCATGTCATAATGATTGATACAAAACTCCATGGGTGCCCTTGAGTGACATTTTGCCTCAATATTATTTTGTGGCTCCAAAGGTTGGTAGCCGTTTAAAGGGTGACGATCATTTATTATTTATTCTAATGCTAATCCTCTAAATAATTTGCACAACAGATAGCAAACATGAAATTGTATATATACATATATATATATACATATACATACATACATGCACACATACATACATATATGCATACATACATACATATATACATACATACATACATACATGCATACATTTGTGTGTGTACGGAAGGTCATGTCTCATTTTATACAGTATTTTGACATTTAATGGATTATTGAATATCAATGAATCAAAACGAAGGTGGTTTGATGCAATGATCAAACAATTGATCATATATTCAAATCGCTTGGGCCCTGGCTAAAGCATAGCATTAAAGATTCAACAATAGATTTAAACAAGAAATAAAGCGAAAAATCAGTTTCTTGTTTAATCATGCATTTTAGCATAGCATTTGTATTGTAGACATTACAGTTGGTTCCCTTAAAAATAAAAACTGCATACCCCTTAGCTGTAACAAAGTTGCAACATCTGTAATCATAGATTTGTCGTGGGGTTTTGAGTGAAAGAGGCTCCATCAATATGGCCAGACCCATTCCATACTTGTGTAGCTTTCAACTCCACCCGCAAGACAGCAGTTATCATGTGGCAGTCGAATAAGTACTATTTAAACATAATGTCAGCTGGAGTTGACTAAAAATCTACATTGCTGTATTATATCTGATGGTATTATTGAATGGATTTAATTAGTCAATAAAATACATTTCATCATATGTTAGCACAAAGTTTTTAATGTGATGAAGCAGATGAAAACATCCTCTATTCAAAAACATTCTGAAACACATTTCATGCTTTGATTAATGCAAGTAAAGATTCACACTTTTTGTTTTCTTCTCCACAAATTTAATATACATACGGAATATTTACACTTTCAGCATTCAAGTTTTAACAACAACAGTTCCTGTTGCTTCTAGCATTTTAATCCGTTAACATAATAAATTTTATTATAGCCCTTTGTGAAAGTAAAAGTACCACCAGGAACCATCACACATTGTGATGAGGCCATTGTCGGTATCCTCAGATAGACCACCTCTGATGTTGCTATTTACCTAATGCTAGAAAGTAAACTCCATGTAAATATAGGATAGTATCCTTATGATATTGGCAGAGGGTTTGATGTGATACACTTTTATTTTACTTCTCAGGAAATTGTTATTATAATTTCGTTTAAGGGATCAGACCTACATTGCCCTAGAGTAAACAAAATGATAAATAACGGAAACGAACAGCACTTCAGGACCATCAGGATCTAAAAACTGCCACTGTGAGACAGTTTCAGCTCCTTCTGTGTCAATACATCCATTATAGAGGATACCATGAATCAACAAGTCATAGCTCAATCTTATCAGTGTTTTTCTAAAATATTTTTGAAGAATTATTGTAAACATTGCATATTCAAATTCATTACAAAAACATAAATTGTCCTAACACAAACATTCCTGGTGGAATGTCAGCTGCTTTTGCTTTACCTAGGAGCTGCTGCATAACTTACAAATAAAGCAAAATAAGATACAGTGCTACTTGCCAAGAAAGAAAGACCAGATGCAGTATGAGCTGCTAAGAAAGTAAGAAAAAAAGCACTGGGACTTAGAAAGCAACAACATGTGCAGAGTAGCTTGCCAGGAGACCAAGACCAGATACATCTTGACTTGCTTGGAGTGCAAAACAACATGCTGCATAATTTACAAGGAAAGCAAGCTCAGATGCAGCATGACTTGCTACGACAGCATGACCAATGGAGCATGACTTGCTAGGAAAGTACAACAAGCTACAGTGTGACTTGCTTAGAAAGCAAGACCAGACACAGCATGGCTTGCTTGGAAAGTGAGGCTAGCTACAGTATGACTTGCCAGAGGGAAATACGACCCAATGCAGCATGACTTGTTCAGAAAGCAAGGTCATATGCAGCGTGACTTGCCCTGAAAAGCAGCATCAGATACAGTGTGACTTCCCAGAAAAGCAATATGTAATGGACTTGTGTAGAAAGTAAGATCGAATGCAGCATGACTTGCCAGGAAAGCAGGAGCAGGTGCCACATGACCTGCCAGAAAAGCAACATCATGTAAAGGTGTGACTCTCTCACTCAAAGTCTTATGATTGTAAAAGACATCTGACTGTCAGTTGAAGTGATTACCTTACACATGAGCTTTCTTAGTAGGTTTGGCTGGGTGTATTCTATTGCAGACTTATATGAATAATGACAAAGTCTGCCGGTTCCAGTTCATTTCTTTATTCTGCCTTGCACAGACTATCAGTCTCCCCGACTGAGTATCTACTGAGGAGTGCTTCAGCAGAACTCTCTTATATATCATTAAGTACCCCTACCTCTGGGATTTCCCTTCTAATAATCATAAAGGTCTTCATGTGGAATTTCCCAAATATTTCCTGAAAGCTTCCTCATTAATTCTAAATTTGAAGGCTAAAACCTTTTAATTCTACATGTATGCAGTATTACCCTGTATAGGAGATCTCATTAACTGTCTCAAAGTTCCTTGACCTTGTACCTTTCAAGGCATTTAGAATTTAACCTCTCCTTTATAAATTTCATATGTTTATATCCTACTCCATTGTACTATAATGGCAGAAATAGAACATTCCTAAAAGAAAATGTCTTGATGAATGAGCTTAGCCATTAATCTTATTCCATTGACTACAGTGAGGAAATTTCCAGATCATATAATCACTCATAAGTTTGTTTGTTATCAGCACTTCCTCTTACAAATAATGATCACAGGATGTGTGACTTACATACATTTCCTCTTTTTATGCAGGGTCTGCATTATTGCAGATGCACACAATTGTGTCACAGTTGTTTCCACTATTCAACCACATTTTGGTTGACCCTCTTCTGCTATATTTATATCATCTTAATACAAATTGGAAACTTTACATTTAACCCCCTCTTGAAGTTGAATAATATATATTGTAAATATACCTTTAACTATAGAGTTTAACATACCCTGTCAGTATCACCTTCACCGGTTTTGACCATCCCTCCCTTGGCTGTCACAAGTCACGGCGTCTGTGTGATGGTGTGATGGACTCTTTGAGTTACCTGATCTGTCTCGAGAACTTTATTAACCCATAGGCAGAGGAGCATGTGCTGGTGGTCCTGCTCAGTAGATGTTTCTAGTGAGTAGATGCACCAGCCCTTGGCTCTGTCTGTCCATAACAGCTGTGCTACCTGCACTATCGCCAGAGAATTCAGTTAGGTGATCCCGGCAATTTAATACTCTCCTCTCTGTTTCATTGTATGTGTATATTTTACATGACTTGGTATGTGAATATTCTCTCTGATTGTCAATATAACTATGTATTATTCTGTATTTCCATGACATTTGGAGTTTTATAAAATTATTATTATCATTATTATTATTATTATTATTATTATTATTATTATTATTATTATTATTATTATTATTATTATTATTATTATTGTTGTTGTTATTGTTATCCTTATACTTATCGTTATCGTTATCCTTATCCTTATCATTGTCATTGTCATTATCATTATTATTATTATTATTATTATTATTATTATTATTGTTGTTATTATTATTATCATTATCATTATCATTATTATTATTATTGTAGTAGTATCTTATCAATGAATTAGGGGATCTAACATACTACATTAATGCCACTGGACAACACTCACAGGTGCTGTGGCATTCATATTCATTATTAAGCTATTCTCTGCATCACGCACAGGCTTAAAGGTAGTGAAAACATACTAATTTAAACTAGTAACAATACTAATCCTAGTTATTCTTATGGTTGTCTTGGCTTCTTTTGCTCTCTCCTTGTTGACTTCACAACCTGTCTTATATCTTGGATGTTTCTGTCCACTGCTAGTCCAAATAGGCTTTGAAACTTATCTGCAAAGATGTTGAGAAGTCTTCTCATCTCTTTTTATTTTTCTTGTATAGTAGCTTAGGGTTTGGTACCACAAAAAATTGATACACTTGAGCCAAAAGTTCCATCTTGTCATCCTGTCTTCTCATCTAATGTTTTGTATTGGACAAGGGTATTAGCATTGTCTGTAGTATAACCCTGATGTTCTTGTACTGAATATGGATCTCCGGAGTCCTCTTTGGTCTCTCCAGCATGACAAGTATGGTCTATTCAGCATTTCGTACTTTTAGTATTGTCTGTCCAGTGAAAAGGACTCCATCTCTCAATGGATTAATGTCTGCTGCCATTACTTGAGTCACCATCCAGGTTAAAGCAACCATTAGTATTCCATAGACTCATCCAGCCATTGTTGTTTGGCTGATATATCGACAGTTGGTCTCCGTTGTTTTGACTGCTTCTTCTGGTATCGGGTAATATACGGATGTGCAAACTCTGTGAAATTTGGTATCTGCTGTACTTGTGGTTGGGTCTTGGTCTCCCCTGTGACCTGATCTGTCTCTGCTTCTCCCTCTGGTTCTGGCTCTTCAGCAGTGGTCCATTTAGGTTGCTGGTTTGGCAGGAACTGAAGCATTGGCTGTGACACTGCTGATTTTCTATAGTTGCAAACCAGTCTGGGCCAGATATCCTCCTATGCAAGGTTAAGGTCAACTGTTTTTAATTTGTTTCTATTTACAACCTTTGTTTTCCAGTGTGTTGCTGATCCACCCAACATACAGGTCCTCTAGATCTGATGATCTCATATAATGGATCCCTTTTGGATGCAGTTGTCCATCTCTCCTTGCAATTGAAAACCACAGTATCTCCTTTGTACCTCTTGTGCATTTGCTTTCCAGTTTATTCTCTGTCTATTGGAGTGTCTTGAGCCTTGAAGGTTTTGCCTAGCTTTAGTTAATGCATCTGTGAGGTCACTGAGTCTACCTTATTATGTAAAGCAACAGTATCTCTCTGAGCCCCTATTGCCTTAGTTAAAGGTAGTCTCCCACATCTTCAGTACTTTAAACTTAGTACAGTGCTTACACTATTCCTTTTAGCTAGCAATGCATTTCCAAGTTGTTCTTCTCATTTTCTGGCATTGTCATCAACTACTCTGGCAATCAGTTCTTTGAGTGTTCCATTGAACCTCTCAATCTTGCTCCCCCAAGATAAGGTCTCAACTTGCACACACAGTATACCACTGCATAGGCTTCCTTTTCTATGGTAGACCATTTCAGTTGGTTTCCTGAGAGTTTATGAGACACATATTGAATGAACTTTTCTGTGCCATCTTCATGTTATTGTATTATTATTCCTCCTACTATATATCTACAAGCATCTATATGGATCTTGTATGGTCTATTCACCTGTGGGTAGACCATGACCCTAGGGGACTTCAGTAATTTTTTTAGAGCCTGAGAACTTTTTTTCCTGTTTTTCCCCAAACAAAGGGTTGATCCTTTTTGATTATCTTGTACAAAGTTGCTGCAACCTTTGTATAAGATGGCAGTGTCTGCAAATAATAGTTACACATGCCTAAAATGACCTGGCACCTTTGATATTTGTGGGTGCCTCCACTGTAACAATGGCTTCCACTTTTTTACATTATTATTAGAGCCTGAGTGAACATACATTTTGAAACTGAACTGGGTACTCGGTACTCAGTACACATTACCGATCCCGAACCAGGCACCATTAGAGTTCTGTATATGCAATTCAAACATGACATAAATAAGCTTAGACATCTTAGAATGTTCCTTTAAAGCTTTATTTAAACAGGGATTTATAGCTGTTACCCTTTTGCACAGGGGCTTTACTATTGTTATTGTAATTCAGGCAATTAATGCAACCCATGTGACACACTTAATTGTAAATTAGAATTTGTTGCATTGTTTTAAGTGTATTGAAGTACAAAAAGTAACCTCAGTGACCTTCTTATTTAACTTTACTGCCAACATTGACAATGATAACTGTACCTAAACATTTAGTGACTGTAAAAGCTGAACCCAAGCCGGGCTTCAATCCTGAAACCTGGTAAGCTTGGGTTTGGTTGTTCAGGTTAACATTGTGATGGTTCGACTCTCAAACCTGCATTTTCCAATCTTTTGACAATCTTATAGGCTATAGGTTACTATGTCATCCATGTAAGCTAGGACACAGACTCTAATTAAATCAGATAAAATTTTATCCATAATCCTTTGAAACTGTGAAGGCACATTGGTGAAACCAAATGGCATTCTTCCGAATTCTGTGTCCTTTGTGACAGAAAAAGGCTGCCTTTTACCACTTTTCAAATCAATGGTAGAAAATACTTTAGCGCCACTGACCTGATTAAAGATGTCTTGAATTAAAGGTAAGGGATAGCTATCCTTCTTGGTGATGTCATTCAATTTTCGATAGTCAACACAAAATCTTGTAGATCTGGCTGGCTTTCGTACTAAGTTCACTGACGAGGTCCAGGGACTGTCACTTGGTCTGATCATGTTTTCTTGTAGTGTCTTGTCAACTTCTTCCTCCATGATCTTTCTCTTGGAAAGTGGTGTCTGGTCCAGCTCTGCTTGATCAGTGAATGTCCTTGAGTATTGATGACAGTGGTGTCTGTTTCACCAAGTCCATGGGGGTTATTCTTCTTGCTAAAGATGTCTACATACTCCTGAAGGACTGAATTCATTTTCTTGCATCCAACCATTTTGGGTGTCCTCCTGATCAAAGTTTTGCTTGCATTGACCATTGGGTAGTTTCGTTGAATCTTCTTCACTAGCCATGTTTTTCCAAACCATGACAGGATGCTTCTGGGATAATCCACCACTCCTTGTCCTTGTTGTAGAACATCATGTGTGAGTATCATTTCATGTTTGATTCTATTCACTATTATAGATATACAGGCAGCATTGTGCACATTGATTTTTGTAGATCCTACAATGTCCAGCTTGTGTCCAGAGATACTATATACAGTGTCACTTGGGTGTAGTAGTCTTGAGCAGCCAGTCTTTTGACATTCTTGTGCAAAAGAGTCACACAGGCTCCTCTATCAACTAAGACAGTGCATCTTATTCTACTTAGTGTGTATGTCATGACCTACATAGGGATGTTTCTGTCTCATTTTGATATTAATGCATGTTTCTGTTACATTTTATCATTAATGTATGTTTCTGTCACATTTTCTCATGGATTGTACCAGTGCTTTGATCTTGTTTCAGTGCTTTTCTCCAGTGTATCATTGTCGCAATGTGTTGAATAAGCCAGTGATGTTATCCATAATTGTTGGAGGTGGTTAATGTCCATTTCAGTCTGCTTTGTCATTTCTTCCCCTTTTTCTTGCTCTTTTTCTGGCACCTTTGTTCTTCGGGTGATTGACTGTTCTTCCGCAGTTCTGTTCCTGTTGCTGTTGTGTTTACCCTCTTCTTTCACATTTCCAGGCAGCCAACCATTGGTCTCTGGACTTAAACCAAGACTCAGCGATCTTAATCTCAGCAATCTTAATCTCAGCAATTCCCAGTGGTGCTTCTCTGGCTGCTTTGTCTCTTCTTGGCAATTCCCAGCTGTGCTTCTTAGGCTGTTTTTGCCTCTTTTCTTCTTTGTCCTCACTGATTATGATATATTCCTGTGTAGCTGGTCTGCACTCATCTTCATCGTCACTTGAGATAATGATGTAGTCCATCAAGTCTTGAAGCTGTGCTTCCAATTTCCTTGGTCTTCTTGACTGTTGTCTTCCAGTCAATCCAGCATCTTCCCGCTTGATCCTGGCAAGCTAGCTAAATATGTAAAGGTGCAACTCTCTCACTTAATGTCATAGGCTTGTCAAACAAATCTGATTGTCCGTTGAAGTGGTTACCTTATACATTAGTTTTCTTAGCAGGGTCAGCTGGGCATATGGTATCCCAAACTTAGAGGAATAATGATGAAAACTACCAGTTTCAGTTCATATGTTTATTCCATGTTGTACATACTATCAGTCTCGTTGGTGAGTATCTAGAGAGTCCGCGTCATCAGAGCTCTCCTATTATTCATTCAGTACCCCTACCCCTAGAATATCCCATCTATTAATAATGAAGATACTCATTTGTAATTTCCAACACATTTCCTGTAAACAACACTCTCATGAGTTCTAAATTTAAATACTAAAACATTTTAATTCCAAACCTTTTCACCGTGCAGCTCTGCCATCTATGTATTTGTAGTAGTGTCTTCTATGGGAAAGGGAGAGGTTATTAACTACCACAGATGTTCTTGTCAAAGCATTTAAAATTAAACGTTTCCTATATAAATTCCATATGTGGCAAGTCTCTATGCAATAGAGATTACATTCAGAAAGTTTATATGCTGAAATGGTAAATACCTGACACGCATTATTGACTTGATGAATGAACCCAGCCATTTATCTTATTTCATTGGCCACAGTGTGGAAAAACCCTGATTATACAATGCCTAATGAGCTCATTGGTTATCAGCACTTCCCCTTACAAATAATGATCACCGGATGTGTAACCTTTAGACATTTGTTCTTTTTATGCAGGGGCTGCATTACAATGGGGGCTGCAGTATTGCAGATCCACAGAACTGTGTCACATTGGTTTCCACCATTCAATAAAATCTAGGTTAACCCTCTTCTTCTTTACTTATGCCATCTTAATGCAAAATGGAAACTTTACTTTACAATCAGGCAGCTTGACTTCCTAGGAGACCAACACTAGGTGCAGTGTGACTTGCCAGAAGAGCAACACTAGTTGCAGTGTGACTTGCCAGGAAGACAAAAGTAGGAATATCATAACTGGTTAAGCAATGCAGAAACTTTCTGATTTGGCCTTTACTTGAGAAAATGACTTTTGTACACACATATTAAATGTTACTGACAAGATAACAATGTGAGACACAGAGGGGAAGGATTTCCCGTTGCAACACTGCAATATGGGTGGCCAGAAGTGAAGTTGTTTGCTTCATGAAGAATTTAATTCTAAATAATAAGGCATTTCAAATTTCATATCTTGAATATCTGCAAAATCATGATATATATATATATATATATATATAAACTTTATTTACAGAAGGCAACCTATTTATTGTCAGAGACACTAATCTCCCCTGGCCCCTCTAATGGAGACAAATTACAATATTCATATGAAGCAGTTGTACTGTATGATAACTGCATCTATACATGTGCTCAATATGCATATTGGTACAGATAACAGGAAAGTTTAATAATGGACAACGAAAACCACCAAATAATGAAGGTTGCATATCTTTGTTTAATTTCCCTTAAGTTTATAGAGTCCTTAACATTGCTGGGTTAACTGTTTCATATCACTGCACATCAGTACGTTGCACCTCTTTTAATATGTGAGGTTGTAGATTGTGATTCATTGTGATGGAGATTTGTGTATTCCAGAGTTTTGCGTTGTTTACTGTGAAGGAACACAGCCATTTGATAATGTGCATTTATTTTCTTCCAGGCATGATTGGTTTTGTATGTCTTTTCGTTTATCTGAAGGAACAGAACTTCGTTATTTTCAAAAAATTCGATGCAAAGAAGAAAGAGTTAAAAAACATCGTCCTACAACAACAAATGAATGTAGAGTGCAAAATGTGCAGAATACATTCTGTATACGTCACTTCTGTGCATGCAAAATTCACATTAGCAGCATGTTTTTGTTGCAGCACCAAGGAATGTTGCCCTGAACAAACCTGCAGTGCAAAGTAGCCAATATAGCACGGGACATGCAAGCAGGGCTGTAGATGGGAATTTGTCCACTCGCTACAGGCAAGGTTCATGTTCACATACAAAAGGCAAAGAAACTGGCCCCTGGTGGGCGGTTGATTTACAGACCAATTTCATGGTTTTGTCAGTTAAATTGACCAATCGAGGAGATTGTTGCAGTAAGTATCTCTCTCTCTCTCTCTCTCTCTCTCTCTCTCTCTCTCTCTCTCTCTCTCTCTTTCTATTTATCTATCTATCTACCTCTTATGTCTTGGAACAAAAACCTTTTGTCAACAGCCTACTCAATGCCTATAACAGGCATTGTTTGCAAAACTAGCTTACCATTTCTTTCATTTTTGTATTTCTTTAATTTATTTATTGTGGATATGGGTAATGTGCATTTATATTGTTTTTGTTTTTGTTTCGTTTCTTCTGGATGGTTCTTTGTTTATTTTCATCTGTTGATCGGCTCATTGAACAGCATATGTCCACAGTCTATAACTTGTATGGCATGTTATAAGACCTCAGCACCATAAAGGAGTCAGATAATGTGCTGATAAAACATCCATTTTGGTATAAGAAGACTCCACATGATCAGGCTGTAGAGGATTTTTTTATTTTAGATAACATCCCCACTGAAGGAAATGATTAGGTGTTATCTTTCTGTTTAGTTATATAGATTTGCATTCCACCTTAACTTTGTAACAATGCATTTTTCCAATTGCTCAGTGAATTATGCTCTAAGTCAATATCCTGACAGAAAGAATCTTGTGAATTATGTATCCAGCTTTTCATAACAAAACCACAAAGAACTATAATGAACATTGCATCCAAGTAATCAGCATTGCTCTTCTCAAATTGCGGGGCCTGTGCAAGTGCCTGTGTTATGTTTGATAGGTCTTCAGTTTATTTTGCCTTTATTGTTGTTTCAAAATTATATTTTCTTCCTTCTCACAAGCAAGGCAAACTTCTTGTTTGTTCAACTGCACTTAGAATGCTGGAACATATGGAGCTTTGTGTGGCCACGAAGCAATGATTTAATCTATCACCAGACCCATCACTGTACATTTGACACAACACTGTACATTTGATACAATTCATGTTTTGATATTACAGGCGAGCGCCTTAATAATGTCAACATCCACGTGACAAGAGACTTTGATATGTCAGATGGCGCTTTTAATTCAAATGTAGCTCCATTGTTTGCGTACATACCTGGACTTGTCCCAGGAGGAATCACCATTTCAGTATCATCATCAAAGCCATTCATGGGCAGATTCATCATTATACACCTTCCAAACAGTACAACTGCACTTACACTGTGCGAGGTGCAGGTCATTGCAGTGGGTAGGTTGTTTATATTTTACTTAAAATGTAGTTAGACCAATCAAAATACATTTTACAAGGAGGAACTCTCCCTTTTTTGCATGCAATTCACCTGCTGGAACTTAAGACTGTCAGACCCTGCTGACTAAAGTTCATGGAAGTAGTCCTGCGTGATAAGGCTACCACACTGTATGACTGTCTTTTGTCAAACAATGCTGTAAATTTTGACAAAGATTTGTTGACCTGTCCTCTATATGTGTACGTGGCCTGACATTTAGGTAATGCATAAACATGGATAACAAAGACACAAATTCTTGAACTACGAAATTTCTAAGATATGTTAGAAAGATTTAAATTTCCTACCATCAGTAAATGGCTTTAGTCTGGTAGATCTTGTTACTGACCAGTTCATATTTGATAGGACCGAAATCCTTAATAATGTGGAGGGTTAAAGTTAATGGGAACAAAAAGCCAGCACTTTACAACAAAATCAAAAGGAGATTCAAATGTGCAAATCCCTGCCACTTTGCTAATGCCAAACACAGATTGTCACTTTGTAAATAAGACAATGTGCCCACAGGTTAGCACCAGAAATAGTAAGATCCGAACATCACCAGAAACCTTCAGAAGAACAGTTTTTTTATTTTTCAACAATGTGATTTCAACGTTATAAAAAACGTACTCCATGTCCTATTCACACTGCACTGAATACTCGACATTGAGAAGTTATGTGTCCCTGTACAGGATAACATTTTCAAATACACTCACCTTGTGGACTATGGTGAACAAGCAAAAGCTGGCAAAAATTTATGATGCTTTTAATAAACATGAGGAACTGACAACTATGTGTGGTGGTGCTGACAAAAGTCTGTAGGATCCAGACAAATCCATGTATAATGTACTGAAATATTTAGGATAATGTTGTAATGGATATGTGGTATCTCATATATGTATAGAACTCTAGATGAGGATTTCTCTTTCCTTTTTTTACAATAAAACCCTGTTTATTCTTATGAAAGAATGTCAGTGTTTAGCTACAACCATATATGCTCTAGTTAAGAGTTATAGCAATGTAGTGATCACATGGGACACATGCTAGTGTCTTTCATATATTTCATCATCTGTGCTTGCCCCTAAAGGGTGTAATATGCAATCAACTTTACTGACTCTAATTCTGATTGTAATTCTTATTGAGATTGTGATTCTACAAGCAAACGGCTTTAAACAAATAGCAAGGCAAACGTTTCCTGGCACATGTATAGTAATAGAAACAGTTAAAGTCTTGTATTGGCAGAGTGCATGAAGATTATTTTTCATATTTATGTGCACAAATAACATGCATGTGCACAAAATTGTATACATGTCCGGTAACTTGACCCTACTTCACCTGCAGATTTTTTCTGCTGACACCGCAAAACAACATCTACAAGCAGAAAAAAGTAATTCATATATTTGTTCACATATAAACGTACACAAACCTGCATACATGTACTGTAACTTGACCCTACTTCACAAAACTAAATATACAAGCACAGTGAAAACGTATAACCTGATAAGTGAAATGTTGTTTTCAATGACACCTCCAGGGAAGTGCCAAAAGGTCATGCCAGTACGCATCTTTGCACATATGTATATCTACACTGGACAATCCTGACAGCGATCTGCAAATTTTACAGTTTAAATCCTAATCCTACAGGCAAGATGATGATGACGATGATGATGATTATATACTTATTTTTTAATACAGTGGTCGATATTTTCATGTAATTTTGGAAATGTGGATCAAGAACTATCATTGCAACATTTTAAAGATGCAGACATAGCTAGGTGCTCCATTAATTGACATTACAAACGGGCCTTAAAGTATGTGAAAAGTCGTTGTAACATAAGAGATCAGCTAATAATAATAAGATTAAAAGACGAGCACTGTGTAGCCGTTGGGTCTTCGCAGGCCATGAATTAAGGATCAAAAACACAAGGTGCTCATGATCAATAACGAATCCTAGAGGTTCCATTTTTACTGTGGGGTGGCGAAGTAAACAATAGCCTTTTTGCAAGACCACAATTATTCTACAACCGCAGTGTTGTCTTCAACTTCAAGAATTAAAATTCATATGCCTATCATGTGCCTGTCACGATAAAGCATTTAGTGTTTAACTTATTATAATAAGTCTACAAGTGTATATATTTCTAATGTTACTGTTGACTTTGCAAAGTGCAAGGAGGCTTGTAAGCCTAACTAGTACCTGTTATTACTTGTTACTTCAGACCTTTTTCTGATGGTATTAAACTTTCTTGTTTTACTGATGTCAAATCCTCTACCATTGTTCGTTTTTCGTGTGTTAGATCTACTATGTGGTTGCTTACATTATAAAGCAAATGGTGCAGGGCAGCCCATGTGTTATTGAAGGTCATCCATCCTCGGAGATCAATAGCACACTCAGGTGACACCTCCTGTGTTATTGATGTCCTTGGACGGATAACCGTCAATACCACATGGGCACCTCTGCATTATTTGTATGATAAGATGACATTATAAGGAGATAGCATGTCACTAAACAAAAATAAAGGTCGTCAAGAGGATAAATGAAAAACAGCACATTTATACCATTTAGCATTGTCTAACTGTATCATATGGTATTGCTTTTATCTATTGAAACCTGTACAGTGTCGAGATTCAAGCAACAAGATGAATTATCACCTCCAGCAAGTTTTCATGCCTGGTCATATGATTTTTTTCACTTGTCTTTTTGTAGATGTTGAATGGAGACTAGAGAAAGAATCCTTGAAGCAGGTCCACATTCTAACTACACTGCAAGTTGACAGCGCCGTTTCCTGTGTGAAGTTGTGCAACACAAAACCTGATTGTCAGAACGTCAGGTGGAATTATCCAAACTGTACATTGGGAAACCATACGCTTGTACCCTCAAAGGCAATCGGAAGTGGAAATGACATGTTTGTTTATCGACCTTGCAGTGCATACACGCAATTATGCTTGTAATTCTTTGATTTTGACTAATGTGCTAAAGTTGAAGGTACACATATCAGCAAAAGACCTTATATTTTAATCTGTTTATTCATTTATTTTTACATCTGAACTGAAACTGGGATAGTTAACTTCCGTACATATTTATTGCTATGGGATCAATCTGAAATTGCCATGTACTTTTGATCATATGATTTATGGAATGGTCTACAATATTTGTGAAATAAACATAATATATTCTAAAATAACCAAGGTGACTATATTTTTACAGAGGAACGTGTGCAATATAGACTATAGTAATTCCATATGTATACAGGTTAGACAGGGACAGGTTAGCTTATGGAGAGTAAAGAGTTCGAACTGCGGAATAGGATATTGACTACTAGGAAGTGGTTCTGGGCAAAAAGACACAAATACAAATATATATTATATATTTAGCAATTTGAGAATAGTTTCTTGTTTTGCCCATAGATTACATATTGATCTAGTGTTTCCAGCTTAGTCTGCAGTATTCCTGCCATATTGACACCCTCGAAATAAAATTTGCCTGAGCTGTAGCATGCTCGGCTTTCACCTCTGTGATCCCAGTCCCATCCATGCCCTTGGGAGCAAATGGAGTGAATCCCTTCCATTCTAACTGTGCACAATGGTTTTCTCTGAGTCCTCCAGTTTCCCCCACCACAGGTCAGAGTAGCAGGTATGCACCTACACCTCTGCCATGGATAGGGACTCGATACGTCACCACTTTATCCATCCATGATCAATGTGGAACAAGTGGGTCCATACTTCAGTCAACTGGACATATCGTATGGTCTTCTGCCAAAGTTTGAACTACATTCAGTACGTTTGTATTGCTGTCTGCCGTCCATTATCTGTCTGTCAGAGATTTGACATTTTTATTCTTCTTTAAAACGATTGACTGGATCCTCCCCAAACTTGGTGGGTATCTACACTGGGTGGTGTCTACCATTTTAAATAGTCATGCTCCGGGTATTTTTTTTTTTTTTTTTTTTTTGCTCATTTTTGGGAAAATCTTGAAAATCTTCACAAACTTTCGCTTGGTCAGTTGCTTCAAAACTGGATGGGGATTCTGAAGATCACTGTACCTTAATTTTTTCAACAGGTTGGGCTGCATTTTTTTTTTTTTTTTTCCTTTTTAGAAATTTTGTGTTTTTTCTATTTTTCACCCCTCCAAAGCCCTCTTTCAGGTTATGCTGAAATATCGTTGAAATGTGGTTTGTCGAAGGCGTCAGACAGATTATTTGGTATGTGGTTTTGTGGCAGATGTCTGAATTTTTAACGCATTTTTCAATTCGTTCAACACGCTGAACTGCGATCCTGTCTATTTTTTAATGAAATTTGTTGTTTTTGCAATTTTGTCGTTTCCCAGTCTGCATGACGGATTCTCTCCAACCTTGATGGGGATGTGTCATTGCTCATTCATCTCAAACCTTGTCAACTACATGGTACTGCCAGCATCTTTTCAGGAATTTTGCAAATTACGAATAATTGGTAAGGTTACAGTACACTGTCAGAAGTGGAATGGCAGCAAATCTAACCATATCGATTGTAATTCCGAAATGGTGGTTCTCGAGCCCATGGTTACTATTATTGATAATGTCAGCAGGAGAGTACCTAAGAGGTGACGTTTGGTGTTAATTTTCGACCTTCGAGTTACCATATTTTGGACTTTGCTCTTCGATACCATGAAACAAACAATACCCAACATAACATTTCAAGAACTTCTACGCTCATATATATATATATATATATATATATATATATATATATATATATATATATATATATATATATATATATATATATATATAAGATTCATCTTCGTTAGTAGGGAAAGACTCATCATATATGACGATCTGATTCACAACAGTATGGGATTACTGGTTACACAAGGCTATTTATAAGAATATGTTGCTGATAAGCCAAAACATATTCTAGCATTGAAGACACAGCTGCGCCATGCTACTGACTGTGGTACCAGGACTGTGATTTTGCGACACTCCTGAAAAAGCGGCCATTTTTACAGAAATGCCTAATTAATGCTGAAAAACAGAAATCGTGTGGTTTCACAAATACGTCCTCATTAAACCAGGGAAAGGCAGAAAAAGAGTGAGAGTAAAACAGCTTTTTCCAGTCACTTGCAAAGACAGGTAGTACTAGTTCTTTGACAACTTTAATCTTTTATATTTTACTCACATCAGCCACATAAATGCTTCACCTTGGCCCCCTTGTCAGGTCAATTATATTGAATTCACAATGACCGACGCATTTATGGAGCACCCCATGTCCATATTGCATGTCAATGGCATCTATTACACACAGTGGGGCAGCCTTGTTTCGTTTAATTATTTGATAAATTTCTGTTTGTTTTAAATTTCGGATCATAGTCAAAACTCATTCACTTATCAAATTACTGCATTACAGCCTCTCTGTGGCCCATCTTAGGAAATATAATGTCTTCTGTTCTCTTATTGTAATAAACTGCATTGTCCAGGTCAATCATACTTGACACTTTAACGCAGGGGTAAGTTTGTTTTCAAACCGTTCAATGACATTTTGTTATTTGTTGCACTATGGCAGTATTCATAAATACGTTGGCACACAAACACAAGGAAAGAGTTGCATACAAACCCTTCATCATTATTTACTGCATGTAGTATTGTCAATTTGTGTCCTTTGCTAGTGGGTATATTTAGCAGTTTTGATACATCACTAAGATCTCCTTTGATCTCACACTTTTGGAGAACTGGCACCCATGTGTAACCCTGACACTGAATTTGGTTTACCCATGTTTTATCATTATATATTACCGAGAGACCCATGTCCCTCTAGTTATTAATGTCTCTTGCAAATTTTGACCTGCAACGTTGCATTAGCCTTCTCCGCAACTATTTGCCTGTTGTCCGTTGTTTTGCGTCATCAAAACCCAAGTTTCTTCAAGATAAACCATCAATGAACGGTTGAAATACAATAATCAGGTTTCAATTCTTTTTTTTAATTTTGCTAGTGATGGTAAATCTCTCAGCTTGTAAATTTCAAACGCAGATTGTCTTATCACCGCTTTATCAAAACTGTCCAGTTTTTCTCTTTCTGGGTTTTGACAGTCCCTGTATTTTCAACTGCTGAATTGATAGTCTTTATTACAGTCGTTCTTGAAACCCTTTGCGCCTGGCCTGTTTTCTCAAGACTTCCTTGCACTGAAGTATTGACTCATTGTGTCCAGGTCACACGTTGCCATATATTTTTAATGAATTCTGTTATCTTTTAGGTGGAAACATTCGGGATTTCTGAACTTAAGCTGCAGTGCATGTACTGGAAATAATAACGGAATATTTTGAACGCAGTGCATACAAAGGTATTTGCTGAATCAATACAACCTTGACATAAGGCCTATGTTCCAGCCATGTCCGTGAATGTTCCGAAGGTTCATGCCTCTTACTGGATCACTATTTTAACAGCATTTTTTTCTCAATAGCCAGCAATGGGCCTTCTACCTCACCATTAGAGTAGAGCATGATGAGACCGCAGGAGTTTGTGTCCATGTAGTGTGGCCTTTGTCCACAAATACATTCCCATCAGCAAGGAAATCATGCTCCACTTTCACGGATGACTGTGGAAACCACATATACGTCAGGGCAAGCATGACATGATGGGCATGCACACTGCCTGAGAGAGCCACCAAGTTACAAGATGCTTATGCTCGTTGTCATCCTGAAGCTTCACATCACTGGATTGTCCACCTGCCTCCATGGTGACATTTGATGCTTCCTTCCGCTCGTTAGCTAAGCAGCCTGTAGCTCATTGGCTGGGTGGTTCCTGTTGACTGACCATTCCCTGATCATCTCAGTGAAGGGTGTGGCAAAGGCAAGATCACTGCAAATGATTTTATGTGTATGGGCAGAGAAGGCACAGGTCTTCGTTTTGGAGATGTGCTTTGTTTGTATCCCAAGAGTAAGTATTAGCCTTGCCTGGGGCTTTTCAAAGGCTATCGTGAAATCTTTTCGTACTTTATGACAGTCAGCTGCACTTAATTGATTGGTCAAAAACTTCCTTGTCTGGTCGCTAAATTGATAGGGAGTATTGTGCTATGTGCCTACTTGTAAAAACATGCCAAGGTGCTTCATCAAAGTAAATATATCCTGTGCCATGGCATTATTCGTGCTTTGCATGTCCGCAATTAGAACAGTTGCCCAGCTTCAAATTTCAGTAAGATATATCAGGTTCACACCCAATATTTTTTTCCTCTAGCATCCGTCAGGAAGCCTATGACTTTGTCCAACCCAAAGTGATGGCCTGTATGAGCCTATGCCCCTAGAGACTCAGTGTAATACCCAAAATGTTGTTTCTGGTATTCTATGGCAACAACAAAAGTACCACAGCATATTTCTATCCACTCTGGGGGTAGCTAGGGACTTTCAACTACATAGTGCTCTAGAAAGGCTATGTACGACTACGATCATAGCAGTAGTGGAATAGTGATCTTGATGTTAATAAGTATAGGTCTGGAGCCAGGCTTAGGTACTATGGCAGTGATGTTTAATACTGACCTACCAGCATCATCACCTTTGTTATCAACCAGAATAATTGCTTCCCTCCTAGTAAACCTAGCATGCATAAACCACTTGTGCTCCTCTTCTATCTGGGGCACCAAGAGCTTCCAAACTGTGTTGGGTACCTTCCCCCCCCCCCCTTTTTTTTTTTTTTTTTTTTTTTGTTTGTTTGTTTTGAATGAAGGACATTCTTTTCTTGGCTTTCTGTCAGGGAATATCATTTTAGGAGCAAATTTAAAAGAACCATTACCAAATCTTTTCTTAATTGTGTTTACAGAAAAAAAATACTTCCATCAACAAGAGAGCCTTTTCGGAATGGCTGTTGCCGTTCTAACAAGGTTAGTTTTCTTTTTCCACTTGCAATCTTGACCTATAGATGATAGGTAGAGAAACAGGTAAATAACAAGCCTTGTATATTACAATAAATTAGGTGCATGTTAGGATTAACAAGTTATACGTGCAGTGCTTTGTTCTTGAGTGTTAAATGAAAAGCCCAAATATTGCAAGTAAAGTTCAGTGCATGTTATGGATTGACAAGTTGCCCCTGCATCGCTTATGTGTTCCTCAAGATGACTTTGAAACCACAATGTGTCAACTCAAATCTGGCAATCAATTTATTAACAATGTATGGTCTTGTTAAACTTTACACGTACTATTTCACGATGCCGTAAAGGGCAGAAAAAGGCAATTTTGGCAATGCAGTAAAACACGATTATTTGGCTTGACTTATCAGTGAGCAGAGCTAATGAAATCCAGTTTTCGCCTATCCGGCGGCCTGTCCATCCGCCTGTCAGTATTGTTTTCACATTTTCGACCTCTACTCATAATCTGTTCCATAAAATGTTTTCATTTTGCACATGGATGTTTCCCAAGTGTAGTTTGGCCACCAAGTGGCACTGCAATTAACAAATGTGTATGAATTTTTAGGTCTTAAGGCTATTTTTGACTTCTCCAGAACAGTTGAACAGAATTGCTTAACATTTTATTAGAACATAATTTGACTGTAGACAAAGTTTGCAAAAATGATATATGGATATGTGAATGTTTGACGAAGTTAGGGCAAATCAAAATTCGACACAGTAGGTAACTGCTACTACTGTAGAGTATTAATGGATGTTGTACATTGTATTCTCAACTTCTCCAAAAACGGGTGCTTGGAATGCCTTTATTTTGCACATGGATATCCCACAAGTAGACCTGTAACACGTTTGCAAAGGAGATCATAATGCAATGTTTCTTCTCTTATGTACAAGTGCCTTCGGCTGTGCCCAGGGAACAAATTCTACAGACATCTAAGGAAGTTATGTGTTAAAAGGAAATGAGCATCCATCTTAAACATGCCAGGACAAATGTCCATGTTGACCAAGGCCTAGTAACTATATATGTATATACATATATATGTATATATATATGTGTATGCGTGTGTGTGTGTGTATTTGTGGTTCTACTTGCCCGACTGACCCCATTGAAAAGGCAAGAGTCCCAATTCGAAGTAATTTTAATGAAACACAAAGAAACAGTTTCAAACCACTCTTTCCAATAATGCTTGATGAACCCAGACTGACAGATTTTATCCAGAAAGTGGTAGTTGTGTGCCGTTATTTTGAAATAAAATCAACTCAAACACAGTAGTTTATTTCAACTTGACTACATTGGCGTGTTAACTTTTGCCGGGGAAAGAGGGACCTGCCCCACACGCTTAGTTGGGTAGCCCTTAGCCAACAGTGTGTGCAGGGGGGGGGGGGGGTCCTGGGGGCTAAGGAAAGAGCAAAGCTGCATAAACATGGTTGTTCAGTGAAACAGCATAGACATAGGCCGGGTAAAATTTTTTAATCGAGAAAGGGGCTGTCATGTGCCGTTATTTTGCAGTAAAGTCAACTCAAACACAGCATCTTATTTCAACTTGTATGGAGGGTTAACATGGGTCGGGGAAACAGCAAGGTAACACAAAGTTCAATAAGGCATAGCCAGAGTTGTTCATTATAGGCCGTAGCCAAGTTTGTTCGGTGATCATTATCGTAATATTTCGCTAGGTTTCAGGAGTCCATTCTCTGAGTTACCAGGGCAAACGGTCATTAAAGTACTTTTTAATTTGATTTACTATGTCAACTTTAATCTGCCGCTCAGTTGTGTCTGAAGCAGTTATAATCGTAAGTTAAAAATCGTACTGCAACTTGATAGACCTTGAGCGGGCACGTGGTAAGTGCCATTTTAAACAGGACAGTTGCACAAAAGTAGATTTGATTTGGATATCAAAGTGAACGTCAGCCACAGCTATATCATTTCATTATTGATGTTCTGAAGAATTTGCAAAATATATGCTTTTTGTTGCATATATCATAACTAACCCCTTCCCCAGATCGTCCGAATGCTATCCTCATTTATTACAAACCATTGGGTGTGGAATCCACAAATTTCAAAATGACAGCCATTATGGGTTAGTACCAATTAGAAATTTTGAAGAGGTAGTATATAAATTGGAAGTGTGATTAGTGTTCAGGGGAGGTTAATTTGTCTAATGAATGTAAGGTACAATATATAATGGGACTTTTTGAGAGTGGGCATTACCTGAAAATGTAAATACAGCATCATACAACATAGCAGTAGCTGGCAGTGGTGGGCCCAAGAATAGGGATTTTGTATGAGACACCGAAGTCGGGCCAAGCTACGAACTAAGTAGCACTGCTAGTCAGACCTGCAAAGCCCCCCCCCCCCCGCCCCGTCCCCCCTTGAGTGCGAGATGAAGATTATGGGGGAGGATTGACGCGAGAGTGGATACAGGTCCGAAAGGACTGGCGGGTTTTTATATAAGTGGTGATGAAAATCCTTTCATCTCAAGAACTACTTCGCCAACTTCTTTGATATTGCACATAGGGTCACCAGTGGTAGCCTATTACATTGACCACCAGATGGCGCTGCGATTATTTTATTTGTGTATGGATTTTTGTGTGGTAAGATTATATTTCACTTCTCACCCACACTACTGGACAAAATTGTTTAAATTTTATGAGAATATAGTTTGACTTTACACAACAAAAGCTTGCAAAAGTGATATGGATATGTTAATTTATTGTCAAAATTAAGGGAAATCAAATATTGTGATCAAATGTAAGTAGGGGCTCTTCACATAGTATTCTTGTTTGATTGATTTTTTCCGAAAAAATTACAATTTCTTTATCTCAAGATGTACTTAGCCAATTGCTTTGATATTGCAGAAAGGGTAACCTGGGAGCAATCGGTTTTTTTTTTTGGCCACCAGGTGGCGCTGCAATATTTTCGTATTTTTTAAAATTATTTTTGTATGTGTTAAGACTCCTTATATCTTCCGCTCCAGGACGGCTGAAGGAATTACTTAAAAAATTTTCAGATTATGATTTGACTTTAGACAACGAAAGTCTGTGAAGATATGGAAATATGTTAATTTTTCCACTTTTGTTTCCTGAATAAAATCAACTATTACCACTGTTTTCTACACTAACAATTTGTATTAAGAAAAATCAATGGGTTTTCTGTTGATAGTGTTGATTATAAGCTTGAGCCACCATCAAGATTATTTAAAGGTTAAGTGACACAGTGGCAACTTCGTAATGCTACATCCTGGGCCCAATGTTACCTTTGGACATCAGACATTTCACTTGGAGTCTCTTTTGGTTATGTGCCTTTCGACCAAGTGACTTTGAAAGGTCAAACTATAGTTTTAGCTCATCACAAGATATACATCGATAATGATGGATCCTACGCTTTGTGTTCCTGTTAAATATCAATAAGAAATTGCAATGTGGGGTTTGGTTTGGTGTGGCCCTTTTGACCTTGCCTGGCCTTGCATGATCAAATTAAAGATCAATGACAATAATGATGGATCCTATGACCAAATCCTGCCATAATTTCGTGATTCCACCTACGGTATTGCAGAAGATTTGGCCCAAAACGAGTTGAAAAAACATGAAGTTCAAAATTTGAAAACTCCAAAGCGCTTCATAGCCAGCATATTAATGTTATAGATTTAAAGTATTGCACAACCAATGCGTAACTTTGTATGGATATTATCTAGTAGCTGCTTTAATTAAATACATGTAGAATACAGACCAGGGATAGCCTCTGCTCCTGTTTCAAGTGTTGCCGAACTTTCACAATTGATAAATACTTTGGCATGGTAAGGATGTACACACGGACATGGTAAACATCCAAATAAGTCTCACCACTCTTATGTATCACCACAGTTTTTTTAATAGAAAATTTAATAATCCAAATGGTCTGCATTTTGTTAGATCTGTATTTTATTCCATACCACTATCAGTTTTGAACCAATTGAAATATGATATCCCCTTATTATTCCTTGAAAAAGAATTTCACAAAATATAATATCATATTATGAATAACATAGCTTTTCACAGAACTTTTAAGTCTGTAGTTATTGATAGGAACCTTATATCATATTATCAATAATAAAGCTTTTCACAGACTTTGTTAACCAGTAGTTACTGATAGAAAGACACCAAACGATCATTTCATGAAATACAGATATTATCATAGGGGAAAGGATTTCATAACTATGTTCAATATATTACATAATAAGCAGGTGAAATCATGTATACCAGCTTGCCTTTATAGGGCTGTTCTTAAAGTTTCATGCAAACATTCGAAATCTTTTGTCTCCAACATTATTTACCACACAAAATCTGGTAAAGAATGTAATTGAGATGACTATAAAGACAACAATTACCCATCTCCATGTCATAATTGATGCGCTACGTTTACTAATTTCAAAAGGGCCAAAATACCGCAAGAAACAGTAAATTGCTAGGGGTAAAGGCAAGAAAAAATGTTGACAAATAGGCTTGAAAATGTACAAAGACGAATCAATTTGATAATTGTTAGGCTAGATATCAGTATTGATAAGGCATATCCTTACAAACACTCAAAGAAAAATTACAGAAAGCATCCAAATAACCTCGAGATCCAGTTATGAAAAATCCAGAAGTTGTTAAGTGCATGCAAATATGCATATTAAAGGTTTTTTGCAGCAGCTGATAAAGCATCCAATAATATTATTATCATATGGAGACAGTTTTAGTATTAAGTGCTCATTGACGAATTAGGCACGTTGACCAATTCAAGGTCTTCCAAAAATAAAAAAATAATGAATCATTGGATATTATTGTGTGCAAACATCGACATTATTTATCTTCTTTGGTGTGAAATCTCTTGATGTACATGCCCATTTAACCAACATTTCCTCATTTCCAAAACTGCAAAAATCCTTATACGTTCACAACATGTTCTAAATATCTCTTCATATAAGGCTGGAAAAAAAGTACAGAAATTTAATTTCACTTACTGTGGTCCGATAGAAGCATCTTACGGTATTAACAGGTTTTAGAGATTATAAATTCGAAGATCCTGGTGCATCATTTAAATAGTACAGATTATTATGTACCTTTTACACAAATTCCTCTTGCAACTTCTCCACGTTATACACAATTATTTTTCATTCCGATTTGAAAGAAGTGTCAAGTCTCACATGTAAAACATGTGAGTTAAATCAACTTTCGAAGAATGATCATACCCTATAAAGCTGCATATTTTAGTGATGATGTGAAAGATGGCCAGTCTGCTTTTGACTATGTTCAGTTGGTTGAGTTGTTTAACGTTTCGATTGATAACAGATATGTCAATTCTCAAGATTTCATCTTTCAATAGACAACTGGTATTCCCATGAGTACCAATTGTGCACCTGTTTTGGCCAATTTATATTTATTTCATTATGAGTATTAATTTTGTAAAGCTGCCAAAATAGTAAATTTGGTGATAATGTATTTAAGGTTGACATTTAGATGTATTAAAGGCCTAATAAGCATTAATGATAAACACTTTCGAGAGTATGTTTATCAATAAGCCCTGGTAATTTAGAATTAAAATAAGCTACAGAAAATGACATGGAATCTTCATTTCTAGAGATAATTACATATTATGATAATAGTGAATGGAAGTTTAAATTATGTGACAAACGTGATGATCTTGAATTACACATAGCAAATTACCCTCATATTGATAGTAATATTCCATTCGGGCCAGATCATGGTGTCTATGTGTCAAGTTTAATTGCTTTTGCTAGCGTATGCACTGATTTTGACAATTTTTACTCTCGTCTGCTGCTATTTTTTTTTTCAATAGGAGGGCTATTTGAACAGTCCATGCTCAGCTGACATAGACATTCATCACACTTGCAGCTCTGTGAACTTGGGATAGAATCAAGGTCTCCCATGTACTGAGTAAGACAGACCTTCATAGAAGAACACTAACATGTGCAACATCAAGGTCCCAGTTCCAGCAAATCTCAAGTTATGGTGAACAGTACAATTCATGTATATTGCATAGTGACCCCAGAAACGAAGTCAAGGTCACTCATGTACTATCTAAGCATGACTTTCATAGAGAAACATTACCGTGTGCAACATCAAGGTCCTAACTCAAAACAGATCTCAAGTTAGCAAGTGAACAGTAAATGTCCTGCCAGTTGTGCTGTGACGTTGGGAATGAGGTCAAGGTCCAAACATCACTGGAGCATGACCATTTGCACAAAATAGGTAGACACTTATAAAAGGTACATCCCTACCAGGTTTGGCACATATCTGGTGAAAATTATGTAAGTGATAACCATAACAAGAAATTCCATGTTAAACTTTGCTATTAAAACTTTTTTAAGGATTTAAAAAAAAATCATAAAAAATCCAAAAGTTACTAGAGCGTTACCATTTGAAGAACATGGTAGAAACCTACCCAAGGCACATTGCCATCAAGTTTCAATTAAATCTAAGTGACTGTTTCTTCAAAGAAGTCCAAAATGTAAATTACCATCAGACTGCATCAGAATGCCCATTGACTAAGATAATAAGGAATAGAAAGGGTGTATTTACCCATGAATACCCGAATTTAAAAAAAAAATCGTTAAAAATCAGGAATCCACAGCAGTGCTATTTTGTGAACATCTTTGATTGACCCCTTCACAAGAAACATGTCCACAAAGTTTCAACTTAATCTGAGAGACCGTTCTGGACAAGAAGTGACAAAAAAACAAAAACACACAAAAATTCATTACAAAAATGAAAAAAGCAGTGCCACATGGTAAACAATTAAGAACTATGAGTCCCTAGGAGTGTGCTTATGTAATATCAAAGCGTTTCGGTGAGCAGTTGCAAAGAAGAAGGTTTTGTAAATTTTGTCCAAAAAAAAAATCGAATTATCAGTGGAGCGTGACAATTTGAACAAACCTGATAGAAACCCACCCAAGGTACATTGCCACCACGTTTGAAGACAATCTGGATGACATTTATAGAGCAGTCGAAAATGTGAATTAGCATTAGAATATCCATTGACTTACATAGTAATCAATAGAAAAGCTGCATTGACCGTTAAGTACCCGAACCGAAAAAACAAAAAAACGTTTAAAATCAGGAATCCATAGCAGTGCCACCTAATGAACAACTTTGTTTCACCTGTCCACAAGGAACATATCCACCAAGTTTCAGCTTAAGCTGAGTGACATGTCTGGAGAAAAAGTCAAAAATAGCAAAATCACCAAAAAATCATAAAAAAAAATAGAAAAAAATGCAGGACCACATGGTTAACAAATTCAGAACTGGGATTCCCCGGGATTTTCCCTGTGCAATATCAAAGCAATTGGGTGGGCGGTTTCGGAGAAGAAGATTTTTTAGGATTTGCCCCCCCCCCCACCCACCCCCCAAAAAAATCATTAAAGAAATCCAAAAATGACTGGAGCGTAAGCATTTGAATACACTTGGTAGAAACCGACTCAAAGCACATCCCCATCAAGTTTGAAGTGAATCTGGTTGAAAGTTTTGGAGAAGAAGTCAAAAATGTGAATTGTGCACGACGGACGGATGACCAATGGCTAGATATGACATTACTTCAGCTGACTGACAAGTCGGCTGAGCTAAAACATTGGGAAACGGGGTATCCCAAAAATGCTCTTATTAAAACAATCATTTCTGTGTCTGGGTAAAAATGAAAATGTATTGTATAGATATCGAATGGATCTGATATGTAGTATAGATGACGTAATAAAAATGTGAACCTAACAGCATTTTATGCACATTTTATACAATAAGTGTCTAAGGCAATACGTGTTTGAAGGTTGTAAACTACTGGCATCAGATCAATTAAAACTGCTACTAAATTTTGTCTCAAGACAGGAGCGAGATGTTTTCCTTCATACTGCATTTTGTACTTGTTGACCTACATATGAAAATATCACAAAGTTGTTGGTATGTTTACCCTGAACTTCTGAATTTCGAGCTGGGTGTTTGATGACTGAAGGATTTGATCATGGATAGTTCTTGTTTTTAAGAGTTTCGGTGCAGCTTATCTGACACTGTTGGAAACTGTTGTCAGCTTTTAGTACGTTGCCAATATGACGTCCTATCCTGTTAGATGTCCCATGAATAGTGTATTTCTTGATGGCTATTTATGTCTTGCTTTATATCTAGTGATGTTCATTTTGATGGGCTTATTAAGATTTGGACAGTTTTCAACTTGGATTGATTTGTTGCCAATGATATAGACACTTTATAGTCTCACTACTTTTAAGTAACATTATAAATACTACATCGGTGCTCATTGGTGTTAAAATCAAAGGTATAAAGCAGGACCTATAACTTTTTAATGATGATTATGGATCTAAAAGTATGTTGTCATTGTGGGCTTTAGGAAAGTATTGTTATTAAGAAATAAATTCAAATGGCATGCAATATTTATATATATTTAGTGTGATGTTTGGCTCTAAAACCGAAAATCATGGCAGTAGGTGTAAACTAGTGCACATGTGGCACAAAAGGTAATCACTTTTTCCCTGGATTTTCTTGATTTGATTTTATTGCCAACAAAACATATTTAAGTAGAATACAAGTGCCTCCGGCTGCGCCCAGGTAACAAATTTAACTGACGTCAAGAGAGGTAATGTGTAAAAGAGGAAAGCACATCATCTTTCAACATGTTTCAAAAAAGGTCCAAGTTACCCAAGGCCTAACAAAAATATATATGTGTGGTTTTGGTAACCTGACAGACCCTACTTGAAAGACCCAACCCTAAAAATTAATGAAACAAGAAAAGAACTTTAAACCGCCTTTCCTTAATAAATACTGTTCGACCCGGGCTAGTGCTACAAACTCAGTCAGAGACCGAAGTGGCCCCAAAAAGTCCGTAATTTGTTTCAGTGGCCCAAATGTGACTTCACGGCCCAAAAAGCCAAAGGCATGCTAGGGGGAATCTAGGAGCACCCCCCCCCCCCTTCGAAAAATCTTTAATTTGAGCATACAAAATGGTTTATCTGGGAAGTTTCGAATATCTTGCCTTCACATGGGTGATGAAATCATAACATTTTAGTCATTATTGTACTGATTTGGCTATTTTCCCTCAGATTGTACAAATATTTTATGAAAATTAGCAAAAATTAGTGAAAAAAATAAATTAAAAAAGCACAGACACATCGCCATGTTATCAATTAAGATAGACAAATTTTGCATACATACATGTGAGGCTTTAAGGAAATTTTGCACATAAATTATGTTTATCAATTCAGGGAAAATTAACAGATAAATTATCCCACTATGAGTAAGTTGTGTATTTTTTCTATAAAAGCAAGAAGAAAAAAAATACATTAGGATAATCACCAGGCATAAATGTACTTAACTTTTATCACTAAATGTTGATTCATAATATTTATGCACACATATGCCAGGATGGTGCAATTATATTGCTGAAGGCTGCCACACATGATGCATGAAATGGGAGTACAAAATGCGTGGGGAATCTTGCCTTGGTTTATTTCCATGGTGGCCCACACCATGAAAAGACCAGAAATGCAAGTATGTAATCAGAAAAATATTACGTTGCTTTGCACCGGTTTGTGGCTGAAATGCTTAAATTATATGTGAATCCATAAATTAATATAGAAATAAAGTTAAGCACCAAAGGCGTAGTTTTCATAGCTCCAGGGACCTGCTATATATATATAGTCCCCGATTCTGGAAATAAATGCCGACTCAGTAAATATACTGCATTACCGTGTTGATATGGCACTCGCACATAACTACCTCCATTGAACCATTCTTTTTTAGGAATGGGGATTTGGTCGAGTGGGTATGTGCGTTTCCCATTTCAGCTAGGCGACTGGTGCCAAAGGTTGCAGGTTCGAGTCCCACTCGTTCCGAACATGAAACATATATATATATATATCTACTACAGGTCCCTGATAACACTAAGATACTGAAACTATAAATATATAAAGCAGTCCCTCTCCAGTACTCTCATCTCATGCATCAAGAATGATTTCCCCTTATTTTTGAAACTGTTCTTATATTCACTCTCTTTGATATACCCTGGGAGGTTCAGCATGGAAATAGGTATAATCATTGTGCAGTAGTACCTGCAATTACCAACCACAGTCCCCAGCTGGTCAGAACGACCAGATTTCCTTGGCATGGGCGATTTTACAATGTTAAATGACTTGACGCGCAAGACCACTGTGCTGTCCAATTGCAGCAGCAAATTTACATTCCCTTGATTATTTTCTCAATAAACTTCTTTACACGAGACATACTCATTTTAGATAAATTCTGTAGCATTTTTCAAGCACTGTAATGCAAAATTTTGCTTCAATGCTCCAGTTGCACAACCTTAGACCAGCTGCAACACGTGACCGATCAGCAAAATCACCCCACAAACATCCACCCATGAAAAAGCGGTCATTCAAATCAACCATAATAAATTTAACAGAAAAGCTGGCCAACGTGTGTCATCATTTTGCAGTTAAGTCAACTCAACCACGGCTTTTTATTTCAATTTGTCTGGGAGGTCGACTTGTACCCGGGGAAAAACATAGCTGTTGCATTGATATAGCCATGAGAGGTGCAGTATCAATATCTAGTATTGCTAGGTTTCGGGTGTCCGCTCTCCGAGTAACGAGAGCAAATGATCGTCAACGTATATTTAAAAGATAACTTACAATCTTGAATTTAATTTGCCCGCTCAGTTGTGTCTGAAGCAGTTATCATCATTAGTTATAAATCCAAATGCAACACCAAGGCATGCATGCACAGAGGTTGAGCGCATATTTAAACATGGCGCAATGCATTGTGGGAAAGGAAAATTACAGTGAATCATGACCACATCTTTTAAGCATGGTTCCAGATGTCTGTTACCAGGGCAAACGGTCGTTATAGTACTTTCAAAATATGACTTACTATCTTAACTTTAATCTACCTGCTCATTGTGTCTGAAGCAGTTATCATCGTTAGTTACAAATTCAACACGGCACGCTCGACTGCCATTTTGAACAATGTGCAATTAATGCATTGATTGGGAGTGTATCAAAAAAGTACACTTGATTTGGATATCAAAGTGAATCCAGCCACAGCATATATATCATTATTGATGCTCTGAAATAATTGCAAAATATATATTTTTGGTTTCATATATTATAATCCTCTTCCCACACCCACTCGGCAAGATCGTGCCAATGCTTATTCAAAAACCATTGGCATTGGGTGCAAAAGTCACAATTTTCACAATGGCAGCCAAGTTGATTGGCTATTTTGAAGAGGTGGCGTCCAAAACAGATGTGTGATTAGTGTTAACGGAAGGTTAATTTGTCAATGGATCTAATGTACAAAACATAATGGGGCTTTACCATTTACAGAGCATTACCTGAAAATGTAAATAATGCAAACAGTGACCAGTTGTTGGCTCCAGAATAAGGGTTTGTATCAGATAGTGAATTCGCCCTGTAGCAATGAAATAAAGGTCAGCAAAAGGCTGAGTGCCAAGCGCCCCACTGTGTCAAATAGGAAGCTCAATGGAGAAGGTTGCCCCAATAGTGGATACAGGTCCGAAAGTACTGGTGAGTTTTTATATAAATGGTAACAAGTAAGGATAATGTTGAATGTTAAAACATGATAAATTGATCAACAAATGTAGCATATTTGACATGCAAACGAATGGGACTGGGTTTTCTAGTATGTAAGACCAGGATCCTGTAGTATGTAGCAAAGGTCAACAGCTCAGTGTGCAAGACACCCAGTGACAATGTTTAGCCATTGATGTAGTGCATTTTGTAGCGTTTGCTTGGGAAAAACTAGTTGAGTTTTCATAAGTGTTCGCTATTTCATGAGAAATAAAGTACATTTTTCTCTCCCTAATTGCCTGTAACTGACATTGCTGGGAGGTGCCTGGGTTCTTTTAGCATGCGTGTTGTTTACAGTTTATCCTCTTCTTTTTGTTATTGATCGTGCCTTTCTGTTGGGATGTGCCGGGATATGTCTCTGCACTAGGTAGTAGCAGTCACATGGTTAGCCACCTGGGAAACAATGGGGCTGGAATTTTATTGACAGTGCTTAGTTATGTAGAGTTCGTGCTGGAAGCTCAGCATATATATAGATCAGTTTCAACGTTAATCATGTCATGCTTGTCATGGGTCGAATAAGTTAGTGAGACATTTTAGGTGGTATTTTTGTGTCTGGTATTCTGTGATTTCATGAAAATATAGAATAACTTGCTCCATTTTGGAGATGTTAGGATCCACAGAGTTCTGGGACAAAAATGCATCGTTTCTCTCGCCTATTTGTTCCTGACTCAGCTGCAAGTCTTTCGGTTTATATCTAAATAGGGTGATAGCTTAATTTTTTGTAGGGACAGAATCCATGATCCTCCTCATTCCAAGTCTATATGAGTTTATGTGGGATATTATTTTGGTGGGGAATAGTATGGATAATTTTATTGAGATAAGTGTTTTAGAGGTTGGGATACCCATTCCTGTCCCTCACGACTTTACGTGGAGATATGTATATAAGTTAACTGTTGTCTTGGTAGGCAAAATTGAATTATTGCTGAGATTATATGGTAAAAATCCTGGTGTATGATACTCAAGAATATGCAGGGATCAAGTGTAAAATTGTTAATTCTGACAGTTTGGGTAATGGTGTATGTAAGAAAGACACGGGAGGTTGGCTTAGCCACGCCAGGCCACGTTTTCCCTTTTTAACAATTTAGTGAGTTCACTTGGACATGGGTTTGCCAAGCCATGTGGCGATTCAGACGGTTAGCCAAGTAAGGTATGGGCTTGATAGAGAAAGGAAATATATTCTTGTGGCCAGTTATACTCCAAAATACGGTATGATATAACAGGCACCTGGCTTTATGATAATTGTAATTGTAATTGTTCAAGTAGGGGTTAATAAAAGTAATCTGTGGGAGGTTTGTCGATTCAGCACAATTCCTTTTCTTATTATTTTTCTGAAACCGGAAACAGAACGAATATCTGTAGAACTGTATTAATTGGGACCTATGTCTGGAAACCTCCTGCTTGCTGATGGGTTCGTCACATTTCATCATAAGAGTCTTGTGTTATATACAGGGGATGTTTTGTTCTTATATGCTGCCAAGTGTATATTCAATAGACTTTCAGGGAAAGAGGTAAGACACAAAGAAGTGTTTGGTTCAAAGACTGTGGTTTGCAACGTGGGAAGGCGAAGCTACAAAGTTCTTAGCTATAATTGTTGGATTTGGAATTTATGAATATGGGTCATGTTTTTCTGCACTATTACATACATAAGTTCATACGCCCACTTGCCATCAGACAAACTAAGTAGGGCTATTAGAAACGTGTCTGCTTCCATATATTATTCATTTCTCCGCGGTCTACAGAGTACATACATAAATATTATTATTATTATTCTATCGAACCTCCAGGATTGGGGAAATATAAAAGTACATGTACATTAAAATAAACAAACCATATTCACAAGCACCATAACATATTATAAAATGAAAAGATACATAATAATAATAATATCACATGGTGATGAATTATAAACAAGCAAATTCACCAAGTCAGAGAGACGACCGGAATAATATAATTGTACCATATAAATAAGTCCAGCTATAACCAAAGGAATGATAATGTATGTAAAAGCGCAGTAGCACTTTTCCCTCAATTAAAACTTTAAAAGGATTTAGACAGGAGAAACGCCAGTGTGCGAAGTTTACCGTCGGTTTGTTAGAAGTCTCATGAAATAGTGTGTAGCGAAGCGAATCCACTATGCCACCAGATGACACATCCTCACAAATATTTGTCTTAAATAATGTACACTTTTGCCCCCCCCCCCCCAAAGTATGGTTATAGGAGATATGCCTAAATTTTCTATCTATTAAGGACCCATAAACAACTTGTTTTGTGATACAATACTGAGAAATCAGATGGATCATCCGATCTCGTAGCGGCGATGAAACACAGAAGATACACTGTGCAAGTGATATAGTGTCATGAGCAATGATTTTACTGACCTTAGGGATATTCCATGCCACAAGTAAAGATGATGTACATGCCCACTTACTCAGACCCATTTTCCTTTTGACAGAATTACCTTGAGCCATTTCCAGATGGCGCACTGACTCATCGCTCAAATTAATACAATTGATTCCATAAGTTAAAGATGGCACACCAACAGTATTCCATATGTATGACCTGGCATCTTACGATAAACCAGGGTACGAGACCCCAGCCCTAGATAACCCATACATAGCTCTTCTAGCCTTTAATATCTAATTGGCGACATGTAAGTCTGACTTGGTATCACTAGACAACATCACCCCCAGTATTTCAATGTTATTTACCGACTGCAGAGGAGACCTATCCAAATATAAAACAGACTCATTAATAAAATTACATTTACCCACATTGGACCATATAGACTTACTGATATTAAAAGAAAATACCATTTGAAAGCATATAGGTGACAAATATGAACTAAGGATTGCACTTCTGTTACAGTACTGGAAAACAATGTCACATCGTCATCATAGGCAAAGCAATTTTATATATTGATACCAGCCTTTAAACCTTTTTACAATTCTGTCAATTGGACCTTCATATCATTTATAAAAATGTTAAAAAGTTTACGTGATAAGGTGCTGCCCTGGCGGGTGCCAACTGTGACAGGAAAAGTATCACTGCAGCAGCCGTTCCATCTAACAAATACTTCTAAAGAACGATACCAAGACAATAAGTATAACCAATGAGTAGTTGGTAAATGTGGCTATAGTTTGAAAAGTGTACCATCGTGCCAGATCGAGTCAAAGCATTTAGCAGCATCAAGGCTGCAAACAAAGACTGGGGAGCCAGAAGCATTAAAACATGATAGAAGGTCATGTAAATACGTACAATAAAATTCAGTACTCCTGTCTTTCCTGAAACCGAATTGAGCATCACACACGTCATCCTTGGGTACCAGAAAAGTTTCAATAAATTTAGAGTGCACAGAGCTAACTGTGTTTGGACGATAATTAATCGGTATTTTAGGATCAAGTTGAGGTTTCTTGAGAGCAGGCACAATTATACCTGCCTGCACAACCTCTGGTACACATCTCAAGTTCAACATGCAATCATATAAAGAAGCAAGATGGGATCTCAAGGTCTCCGAGTTACCCCCACTTGAGATGCTCGGTTGTTACACCATCAGGGCCAGGAGCACAATTACAATCAAAAGTTCTCAAAGTGTTGTCAATATCGCCAGGAGAAGTGCCAAAATCACCAGGTGTGTCATTCAACTCATTAAATTTACTCTCCACAAAACAAGTTATACTCTTTTGATCTTCTGAAAGTGTGGAGGCATCAGTAGGTCTACTCATGATACTGTTATAAAAGTTGTAAAACTGAGAAACGTTAAGAGCAGAAGTAACTTTCGTGCGAGAATAATGGTTTAACATATTCCGAAAAGTAGTGGTGTTTCCCTGTTTAAAAACAGCGTTTAACTTATTATATTTGTAATCCATATTACTCTGTATGCATCTCCTGGTCTCACGCCTGAACACCTTTTTGGTATATTGCATACATTCATAGACGGAACCTTCCTTGGGACAGCCAGCACTCACACACAGTGACCATCAAAAGTGTTTACTATCTCTCTGATAAGATAAACAGTGACACCAGTATCGTTTAGGTTTAAAGGATTTACCCGATATGACTCCAGCTTCTCCAGTGGCCACATGTATGGGATTGTTGATAAATGTAATATGATTATTTACGGATGTATTTACATCATGCTGAGCAATGGCAGCAGAGCTAATCAAAGGATTGACTGTAATTTACTTTCCAGCAATTGTATAAACAATAAATTACGCTGACCACCACGTCAGTTAGGATTAGAAAAGACAGTATGATTTGATTGCCTAACAGGGCCACCAGAAGTAGACATGGTAACATTTACAACAATTGGTATTGGACGACGATCACTCGTGTTAGCAGGGTTTGGGGGAACAATGGTAAAATTAACAATGTCCCATGTTTCGTGAGAGAACACAGTAAAGTGATCAATCCATGTATAAACATTGGTTTACTGACATGAATAGGTTTATTTAGTAGCATGTTTAAACATAAAATCAGCCAGTAACATATTCTTGGGGACTAAAAAGTCATACATGATGCAGCTGTGAACATTAAAACCTTTAGTTCTGTACCAAGATTTGTGTAACTTTTGTTTCTTGGGGAGTTGCACATTAAATCACCGCATAATCTTAAAGGTCAAAATGAGGCATACTCGTCAATTAAACATTGTAACACATCAATACATTCTTTTAACTGTTCAGTCTGCATAACTTTATTTCTATCAAAATATATCAAATAGCAGTACACAATAATCTGTAAAGGGGCACCGGAGGAATCACTCGAACAAACTGCAACAATGCGATCACTGTCGACATTTATCTCATTATAAATAAAACCGTGTGTTTATTTGGGTATGATACTTGCACTACCAAAAGGATGACCTGCGTACTCAGAAGGTGCTTCATACATGCTCGACTTTGAAAATACCAAGACTTTTTTACTTTTGAGGCTACGGTCTCGCACCATAATTTCTTTCATAATGTCAATTTCACCACGGTCAGCCATATCTCAGAGAGGCACATGATATTACAGTTTAGCATATGGTCACAGTTATATGGATAAGATTGATTTATCCTATGACAGTTAAATGATTCTTTGTTTTTTTTTTTTTTATAGAGTCATCATTAATATGGTCGCATGAAGGAGGAGTGCCTATAATCAAAGTAGAGTCTCTTGGTAACATCTGTCTCGTTGTGAATATGGCTCTGACCCTCTCCAAGGAGAGCCATAGTGTGAACATTTTTTGGTCAAAAGATTGATCTTACCGGATGGGAGAGCACTTAGGCTTTCGCTGCATCCCTTCAGATGTGATGTATCCTTTGCACGGAGGGCATGGAAGGTGGAGTGTGGACAAGGTGTGAGCTTGAAAGGGACGAATAACTAGTCCATGGGGCCAGTTATCAGGAGCTAAGACAGTTTCAACATCACACTCCCTTACACTCACGCAGAATGATTTGCGAGACACATTTTTCCGCCATTTACCAGATAGATCACTGATACCATGAACTTCAACACCAAGTTTCATAACATGATTTTCTATATCATGGATATGATTTGATGGATCAAGAGATCCTAGATGAATATCCTTCAAACCCAAATCGGGTTTGGCCACCCTGACTGGTTCCAAAGGGGCAGCAGTAATTAGTCTACTATTAGCTTCATCAAATTTACAGTTTGAGTCCACTCCTCTCAACCTATCCACTGTCTGAGCAGACGATTGCTCAGCTCCACAGTATATAACCATGTCTTGACCATCAGCGTTTTTCTGAGCTCCACTGCCGTCAACTATATCATGCCCATTTGCCCTCTTCTGCGCTCCACTACTGTCACATAGGCCATGACCATTATCACATTTTGTATCCTTGGGACATGTGTTATCGTTGAGATCTCTACACTCACATCGACGTTTTTTCTTCAAGATTTTCTTTCTTTGCCTTAGTCCCAGAATAAAATTCTCTAGCATAGCTGTATCAATATTTGTTCAGTTAGTGTCTTTCTCACTATCAATGCTTGTCACGGGCGACTCCACCTCCTTGGCATCGCTATCATCCACAGAGATGTCCACCTTAGCATGGCTCAATAATGCTTGGGGTCTAAGATTTAAGTGGGTAGACAGTTTCGATTTCAGGTACATCACTTCTCATTTAAGATGCTCCATTTCACCCTCAAAATTCACAACTTTACTTTCCAGTTGATCTAATTCCTTAACTTTGGCGTGCAGTTCAAGCACAGGAGCTCGGCCATATTACAAATGACATTGTCTTTGTTCAAAAGTTTTGCAGGATTCTCATTCTCTTTACAAAAGATCTTGTCAAGTTCTTTCAAAGGATTCCCGTTTACCAAACTGAAACCAAGATGGCAGATATCGGGCACGACAGTATGTTTGATTGGCGTTGAACCGAACCTTTACCCTTATAACGGTTAAACTCTGACTTACTCTATCACACAAAGCCTTATGCAGAGTCCCCAACACATTCATATCCCGAGGTCTAGGCCCATTTTGAGTGTTCTGTGCATTATATTGAAACATGTCTGTTGACTTACCAGATAGATCACCGGCCACACATTGTCCTTGTCGAGACGTCTGATTTCATCCCTGACGTTTGTCTCCTTGGCCTTGCCAGGGTCTGTATATACGTCCCTGGTCTTGCTGGCTATATGGCAAGGACACAAAAAGGCACCAAAATGTTGTTATCTAATCCACTGGGAGCAATTAGGGCACAACAGAAGACTCAATGAAACAAAAAAAAGTAAAATCCAACATATGTACCACAGATTTAGCAGAGACGGTCTCCCAGAATGTCACAGCGGGGTCACTACACCTATATAAAAACATGGTGAAGTAAGTGAGCAGTAAAAATGTCCAACACCTTGCAAAAAAGGTGATTATATTGGAGCCCAATGTGAAGATGTCTTTTCTGTAATGTGCCACCCAGTGTATTTCGTAGTGGTCACGCGTTATGTGTAAATATATAGACAAGTAAAGTATATGGTTGTCAAAATTTGGTCTGCTTCGTGAATTCACACAATGTTTTGGGTGCACGTAATTCGGCCCTCTACTTTTGTTAAGTTTCCCTGTTAATGTCGGGATATTTTCCAAATTTGGGCTGGAAGTTTTCTAGTTTCGCCCAAGATAGGTTTACATCAGAAATAAATGATTAAAGTCTTGTAAGGGCTCAGTTTGTTGTTGTTATGTAATATGCGAGGTTTATATTCATGTAAGTAAATGTCAAGATGTAGTGGTCACATGTTATGTGTGAAAAGAAACGCGGTGTGCAGTGTAAGCTTTTGTAGAATACAACCTTCATTTATATTTTACACTATATACTGGCAAAGCATTTTTTATATTTTGTTCCTGTTTTTCGATGAAAGAAAGATGGGAGAAATGTTAGAGGTGCAGATTGCAATATTATGTAGCTGTTTCAGCCTCCCTGAATAAACCCTATTCAAACGTGCTTACCATATTTGGAACACTACTGACCTCTGGTAACAGAAACCAGAATGAGGCTGTGGTGGGCACCAATACAAGTCCCCATTCGCTAACTTGTTAAATTTTCTAACTTTGCTTGTTCATATCTATTATTAAAACACTTATGAATATAACAATTGTGTTTTTCTGTTTCTAAATTTGGTTTCTGTCACCAGAGGGTTGTAGTTTCCTAAATATGGCAAGGCCCTTTGAATAGGGTGTATGAATTCATTTGTTAGGTGCAGGGGTGGAAAAATGTAAATTGTAAAACTAAATTTTATCGATGATAGGCAATTATAAGAAATGGTCTCTTGGTTTAAAAAAAAATGATTAAATACAGGGATTCCATTATTATTGTGATTATTAGCAAACTATTTTATAGTGTCGATTTGGTACATAAATTTCGGAATAATTAGCATCTGGTGCGTGTGAATGTCGGTAGAAGTAGAACATCTTGCCGGAGGGTGGGGGTTAAAGGAATTCTTTTTTAAAGTGCGGGACTTTTGCCTGCAGGGTTCTACGGGATACTTTCTTTTGTGGTGCTCCAGAAATTGTAGGTTAAGTATGTATGTGCATTCTAAGTTTATTTATTCATGTTGTACATGCACTTGTCATTCATGCATAACGTTTGATAAAATATCCATAAGTTAAAGTGATGACTTAGCTTCATGATTAAGTAAAGCAGTTGAGTGGAATAGGGACGCATCAAACTGAGATAGCTCAGAGGTCATGGACAGAGGTCACGACGTCAAGTGTTTACCTGCCTAACATGAGACTTTCAGCACAGCACATCAGAAGAGTCGACTTCTGTTTTCTATTAAGCTACTTATATCATTTTTGCCTGGCCAGTCAAGAATTGGACATTGCACTGGACTTATTAAGAAATATACACTATCTGTAAAGTTTTCTATGGAAGTTTATTCTACCGACCTGAGGAGACTGAAGAGATGGAGACTGAGACGACGCCAACCTGCTCAGTTTTGCTTAGTTTCGGTGATTATATATTGTACATTTCCGATGGGTTAGACAAATAAAGAGCGCCATAAGTTTCATTCTACCTTTGAAGCTTGCTCTGACTTGGTATATGTAAGATTAGAATTAGGTTATGTGGTGACAGGAGAATGTGTCTTGTGGGTGTGTCAGGTTGAGTGTGTGCCAGAGTCTGAAAGTATCTGTTTTTGTATGAGAAACCCCATACACTGAAACTGGTACCTCATAGCTTATTCTTCAACATTTAAAGTCCTACTTAATGGACGTGTAGCTTAGAAGTTAGGCAACGTTCCAAGTTAGCTTTCATTTGAAAACAATGGAACCTGTCAATTTTCAAATTTCCTCCCTCAAGTAGGATCAGTAGTCTACAATAACAAATAACTCAATGTGCAATGGAACCAATGAGACTGTATGTGCATGAATATAGTACATATTCCTCCCTCAAATATGGTAAAATCAATTTGTGATGGCCTTTACGCATATGTTTCATATCTTCTACTGTCTATGACAAACATATTTTCAGTCTATTTTTAGGCCATGGCCGACTATAAACTTACAATAACTTCCCCAACTGCTCTTCTGTGCTGCAGTACAGTCCAATTTACTCGTGTTGGTAAGTGCCCGAAAATGACAAAAGTAGCAATTGCCCAATACAACCACCCCAAAATCATTGCACTTGATACCCTACCTACCATTTTTTTCTGAAGGTCATGAACTAGTAACCTCGGCTAAATACATCTATACATTTCAAAATAGGGATAGACTTACTAATTTTCCCATTTCAAACATAGCATAACAATATGTTTTGCATTGTACTTTCATTTACCATTAAGGACAAAAATGTTAAACCATGAAAATGTGGAGATGTTATGTAATCAACTTCTGTCTTTGCACATGTGCACTATTTCCCCTACCTCCATTACTGAAAATCCTCCAAAAATATGTAAATACCCAATATGATATACATTCTTTATGGCGTACCAATTGCCATACCTTTCTGAAAGTCAAAGTGGAGAAGATGTGTTTCTTCATGGACTGGTAACCTTAATTTAGGACCACCCTAAATGCAGTCCAAATATGACTTTTTAAGAATGTTGCATTTTATGCATAGGATTGGTGGTGATTAAAAGAGGTGGCCTCTGATGAGAGCTGTCTTACAGGAAGTCGATTATTGTACTCTTGATTGTGATGGGACTTAATTTATGATGCTTTGCCCCTGTAATATTATTACCTAATGAAGAAAGCTGGACTACAATTTATTGGAAGTTGGCCCAACCTTTAGAGGTTACTGGTCCAAGAGGTGATGACCACAAATAAAAGCTGATTCTATACTGTTGCCGGGCTACATGCTGGCGATACTTCATCACAGTTTCTGTGTCGTCGTCGTTGTCATCATTGTCATTATCACCATCAGCATCACCGTCACGTCAGTACATGAAAACAAAACTTTAATGGTAACATCATGTAAACATTAATGGTATGGATATTTAAATACAGTGTTGCATGCCTTGAAGAGTATGCTTACAAGAGACTTTCTGCCTTTGAAGACAACTTTTCAACATACGTTACTTGGTACCTTATCAATTTCTACCTCAGTCCTATGACAGACCACAATTGATTGTCACTATGGGTTATTTGTTTCTCAACACACGCTACAGCCATATGAGGGGACCCACTAATCAAGTCGTCTGTGCCCTCATTGGCCATAGTATTGTTAGTGCCATGTGGACAGACTATTTTTTTGGACCTGCCCTTGGGTATATGTCTAAAGACAGGGACCTTTCAATGCATTTTACTGGATTTTTCATGCTAGCAGTTTAAGCTTTTATCCTTTTACATGTGTTTTTGGTAAGATGTAAAATGGGTTGGGACGTGTTATAACCAACAAGTTTAACAAACTCCTCTTTAAAGTTTTGGTAGCCATGAAAATTGATTGTTGAATTATAATGTTTCAGGAGTGCTGGTTGTACAACTGAGTTCACACGTTTCTCCTTGGCCTCAACATCAAACAGATACAGATACGGTAGAGTAGCTTCCCAGTGTGCATTCATATGCCAATTGTCTTAGGCATACAGGCTGCAGTTAGGTGTGTTGTAACACATTGCGTGCAACACTTGATAAGCCCCTCTGCATCTGACAATGTTCCAGCTGGTCTGGTAGATGACCATATAATTTAATTTCTTGAACCTGGGAGGGCAATACAACATATACAGCATATTCTGGATCAGATTATTACAAATATGCCAAATTTTGTTCGAAGTGTAAATGTCTCAGCCCCACCAGCAAATTGTGATCACTGCCTTGTAAGCGCTAGTCTACTTTTTAGGCGTAAGAAAGCTAGCACATTCACCAGACTGGTGTGGGAGTATGACAAAGCCGATTTTGACATTTTTAAAGAAAAATTACACAAAAGTGATTGGGGCGTCTGCTTTGACTCAACCAACGTTGACTTAATATACAAAAAGTGGACAGATACCTTCATGTCAGTAGCGAAGGAGTATGTACCAAACAAGAAAGTAATAATTAGACTGAGTGACGCTCCTTGGCACACATCTACCCTCCACACTGCAAAACACAAAAAACAAAAAAGCCAAACTGAGACCAGCACTTTGGCCATACTTTAGGCAGTTGCGAAATCAATATATTCAGGACTTAAGGCAAGCAGAAGAGAACTACTTTGAACGTTTAGAGAATAATGTCAACAATGACCATAAAAGGAAAAAAAGCTGGTGGCACACCGTCAAATTCCTCTAACGAAAAAATGAAGTATCTGATATTCCGGCGCTTTTCCATGATAATAAAACATTTACTGATAATGATGCAAAACCCCAGCTACTGAATGACATTTTCATTGACCAAACCAAAATTGACGATGCAAATTTTTCATTCCCGCCCCATGAAAGGAACAGCGTAAACATTGGGGAAAATATCTCAATTAACAGCAACGAGGTATTTTGGATATAAAAAAGCTTAGATATTTCTAAAGCTAATGGTCCAGATGGTATTAGTGCGCGTCTCCTCCGGGAAGCTGCTCCTGCTATTTCAGAGTCTCTCACAAAATTATTTAATATTTCTTTAGCCGAAAATAAATTTCTATCTGAAAGAAAAAGGGCAAATGTGGTTCCAATTTTCAAAAAAGGGTCCCCGAACGACTGCAACAACTACAGACCAATATCACTTTTAAGGTCTGTAAGCAAGGTTTTCGAGAAAGTAGTTTTCAAACATGTGTTCAATTTTTTTCGGGAGAACGTAGCGATATCAGAATCCCAGTCAGGATTTATACCGGGTGATAGCGCGGTCAACCAACTTGTATTTTTGTATCACCATTTTTGTGAAGCTGTCGACATGCAGAAGGATGCCAGAGTAATTTTTTGCGATATAACCAAGGTTTCCGACCGCGTCTATCACCCGGGTCTGTTGCACAAATTAAAAAAATCTGGAATAAACGGTTCATTGTTGCAGTGGTTCGGAGATTACTTGGAGGGACGCAAACAACAAGTTGTTGTTCAAGGAGGGTCATCACATTGGGGACAAGTCAAAGCAGGCGTCCCTCAGATATCTGTTCTTGGATCCCTATTATTTTCAATATATATTAATGATATTGTAAACATTGTTCAATCATCCATACTACTTTTTGCAGATGACACAACTCTTTTTATTACGGTGGATGATGCCAATGCTGCGACCAATATTCTGAACACTGACTTACAGGAAGTGGAATCTTGGTCGCACCTGTGGCTGGTATCCTTCAATCCGGCAAAAACAAAGAGCATGATAATTTCTAAGAAAAGAAATCCTTTACCGTACCCTGATTTAGTCTTTATGGATAGTACACTGCCAAACGAAACCGATCACAAACATCTTGGCATCACCATTCGTTCTGATTTAAAATGGTCTAATCATATCAAGGAATTGTTTACTAAAGGAGTGAAAATGGTCAATATTTTGACAAATTTTCAATTTGGCTTAATAGGAAATTTCTAGAAACACTTTATCTTTCTTTCGTAAGACCTCTGCTGGAATATGGGGCAGTAATCTGGGTCAACTCTACTTTACAGGAGTCCACGGAGTTAGAAAACGTTCAACTTGCTGCAGCTAGAATTATTACTGGTGCAACTGCTGGTACTAACCACAATCTTATCTATCAAGAATACGGCCTCGAGAAATTATCTTCTCGTCGGGAAAAAAGCAAACTCATTCTATTCTTTAAAATGATGAACGGTGACACTCTCCCATACCTACAAAATCTTATTCCAGGCCCTGTTGGTGACAGAAACAGGTACAACATCAGATCTGGTTCGAGATTGTCCCATATTAGATCACGAACGAATTTATTTGACTCTTCATTTCTCCCACCTCCTATTCGACTGTGGAACAATTTACCCATTGAAGTCCGTAACTCAGAAGACCTTGCAGAATTCAAGAAAAACTTAAATAGGGGAACTGAATGTGTCAATAAACTGTTTTACAGGGGCGACAGACGACTTGCTGTGTTCCATGCGCGTCTACGCATGCGATGCAGCAGTTTGAAATCTGATTTATTCAAAAAGGGTCTTGCAGATTCTCCCAGGTGCGCTTGCAGTAATTTTCATGAAGATGTATTCCACTTCTTTTGTGAATGTCGTTTTTATATCAATCAACGAAACACATTGCACAGCAAAATTATTCCTTTTGCACCATTCACTACTGAAGCTTTACTTTTTGGCTCCAAAAGGTGTACTTTACAACAAAATGAAATAATCTTCGACGCTGTACATAACTATATCAAAACAACAGGCAGACTGGGAGCAGCCACATAGGTTGCTACATGGTTATTTAGCTTTGTACTGATTAATTTGCTGGCGATATACCTGATAAACGAGGACGTACTTAAACCATCTTTCCCTATCTGTGGTGTCTTGTCTCGTTATATTTACTCAAGCTTGGGTGGCAGTGTCACTCTATCTGTCTTTGAAACGTGACGTATACCTGAACACTGACTTGTCTGATGTTGTTATCCAGTCTTTTCTCTCTACCTCTCTATGTGCAAAAGAAATTTATATAGGACTGCGCCCTGTTTTCCAATTGCTTTCTTTTCAAATAAAATATGTTTAAACCAACATATACAGGCTTAAATTGCAAGCTTCTGTGCTTGAAGACAGCATCTGTAAGGAAAATAACGCTTGAAACATGGTCACAACACTCACGTATGTGATTTACTGGCATCCAAAGTGCCAGATGCAATGGAAAGACAGCAACATATGCCAGGTCCTGAGGCTATGTGCATGCATTATTTCATATTTGTAAATATACGCTGAAAACTGAATTCAATTTCGTCTTCACTGATGCAGACAAGTTGGTTCTCACTTTTAATATAATCTCTTTTTGTCCGAAAAGTTTCATTTTGTATACTTGAGGAAATATTGACCCTATTATGTGATGAATAGCCCACGAGCATTTCATTGAACAGTTTGCAAACAACCAATTCAATGGGAGTAGAATAGTCCCCTTGAACGACCATTTCTAGGGCAAGTCTAACCACAGTCTCTCAAAACAGGTGATCGCTCACTGGAGTTACAATAACATTGAAACATATCACCATCTCTGAAGTGAATGGTCTTTAAAAGATCTGTGACCTCTGTTTGGAGGTGTTCCTTGTGGCAGGTACCATGGTGCTAAATTCAGACGTATTTATGTGTTATTTATATTCAATTGTAAGTTGAATGCTTACGCCCTTGCTAATCGGAAAATTCACTATTAAGTATGTCTTCACATCCATTGTACAGTGGTCCCCCTCTTATAAGGCCACCCCAAATGCAGCCAAAAAGTGGTCATATAAGAGGGGTGGCCTCTCGAGGGGGAGAATATAATGGAAATGCCATACTTTCTGCACAAGAATGCTGGCCTTTCAAGAGGGGTGGCCTCTGATGAGAGGGGCCTTATAAGAAGGTACCACTGTATAAAATAATTACTTAAGGCCTGGGTAGTGTCTTCTGTTTGATAGCATGTTAATAAAATGTTGCTTAATTTTACGTGTTAAACAGGAGAAAACAATATTTCAAGCATACACACATACTCATCATGAGCAGTTTTGTGTTTTGGTACATCAAGTGTTCAAGTCATACGTCCATGGACTATAATGGATAATGTGTTATATGGGCACATGCACAACTGTAATCCTGAAAGCGGCCTGGATAGACCAGCTGATTTTATCCATGCCAATCGCTTGTAGTCTGATTTCTGCTCTAGAACACATGCACATTAAGTTTCCATCAAAATCCGCCTTGTTGCAAAGCAACAGCAAAAAGCATTCACTATGATACATGTAAACTGATAAAAACGCTAGTGACAGCACAGCTATTTCTTGAAACAAAACAGTGCAGATCCAGCGGGAAGCACCATGAACATATGCTGCCCCCACTGGCCCTTAATGTGACAAAATGTACCAACATAATACCTGAATTTACACTGGCTACAAAACACTGTTTAACGCACATTTAGTTTATTCTTAACCATTTCTCCTGGGCTTGTTGTCTATAATGCTCTGCAAAATGAAGATAATTTCCGCCACTTACAATGCGGAAAATCCCAGAGATTCAAGGGGCTTCACCGTCATCCCCATGCTTCTAGGGCCCTTCAGCCTGTTGGCAGCTTGGGTACCCCCCCCCCCCCCAATTGGGTCCATGCTGGATCCCACACCTATAAAAAACCTTAAGAAAACATGTTAAACGTGATGAAGAGTTTAAGCTGAGAAGGTATTCAGACGATAGGACTACTACCTTTCTCCGAAAAAAGGGCAGCAAATTTTGCCCACTTCAGTAAAGGGATGTGCCCATATATACTGGTGCTTCCTTGTTGAATTATACAAGCTAGGGCAGCCCGACAGCTAGTATGAATGTGTTGTTGTGTACCACAAGCCTCAACGAGTGTACATTTACTTTTTTAATCCAGGTGACATTGAAGGTTGTATTCAGAAATAATATATCTACAGCATTTTATACAGCAACAGTGCTTAGGCCACATATAATAGAAAGGCAGGTGTTTTCAGCCTCTTCACAGCAATATTTACTGTGGAATATTGATAGTTTTGCATAAACCCTGTCCACGGAATTTGTTATTTGCACAGTATGCTTATACTAGTTGTCGAATCGTGGTATCACATGTAATTTAGTTCAAATTTTTTTCGGCCCATTCACAATGAAGATTTCTTGGACAGCATGTAAAAGCCCAAAGATTAAATGCGAAGGAACAAAAAGGTGGTATACTGAAAGTCTAGCAGGATAAATGGGTTCCAGTGCACTCAGCCTAAAACTAAAATCAGAAGCTTTATTAAGCATCCCTAGGATATTTACTGTTGAAAAAAATATGTTCACAGTGAAAAAAAAAATGTCCAATGGGGTCCTAATTAACATGTATCTCAGATGGCTACCATAAACGCCAATTAGGCTGTTTGGTCTCATATTTTAGTAAACAATGTGCATATGTTTGATAATCATGATTGATCAACTTCATGGTTTTCTGAGGTGCTGAATCTATTTCAGACCTTTTCAAAATGAAAAGATATAAAAGTAACATGACTGTAATCAAGGTCAAAGCCATTGCCTCCAATAATATTTTCATTTCCCTTCCCGATATGCAATACTTGTTATCTAGCCCTAGGAGGTGCAGCATTAGAAGCGTATTATTTTAAAACTTATTCATGTCCATTAATGTGCTTATCATAATATCATTGTCCCCCCCCCCATCCATTTGAACAGTAGGCGCATTGGCCGTATCATGCTGGTGCATATGTTTGGCAATCAATCTTTCCTTTTTATCTGCAGATTCCTAACTACCAGAATGCAACTACAGTCTACTGGAAACCTCTTTATGGAGCCTTGGGTGAGTTTGACACCGGGTGACCTTGACCTATTTGCAAGGTCACCAGGGATCACCAGAGTGCATCAAAGGGATCTTAAGGGCATTTCTTATATTATATTTAACCACTTGCATGTGTATTGATATTTACATATTTTTCTAGATCTAGTAGTAAAGGTGCTGTCATACACAAAAACTGAAGGCCTGGATTGTCAACGAGAACCAATTTTTTATTCCATTATTGGGAGCACAGATAACATTGCAGGTGCGATACATCTGACCACAAACGACATATGAATTCCTTTGAGCTTCCCATGCTTCCCGTGCTCCCCATAAACTGGAAAAGCAAACCCGTATACACTTAATTCATATTACGAGAAGTACTTTTTGTACATGAAACATTTTTTAACTTATTCATTCAGTATATATTCGACGCATGCACAGAAATCTTTAATCTTTTACATATTAGCCCGCGTCAAGAATTTTCAAATCTCGCGTATACAATATTTAACTTTTACTTCATATCGTATCATAACCGTCTTTCAGTATAGATACAAAACCTGATTTACTCGTTACCATTAGACCATAGCTAAAATGTATCCATATACTGGTGCAACTTCACACATTTCTAGCGACGTGTTTATAATTTTATCCATGCAAATTACACAACTGTTGCACAAATTACATGATTCAACTGCGTGCGCAAAATACATTTTACGTGGCAATAATCTTAATGAAACCCGTTCAACAGACACAAGTGAATCTTGTGCAACGTGACGTGAATACAACTTCGACAAACAAATATTAATGTTTATACCAAGACATGATGTCTAGTGATAATATGACTCAGTTTCAAATACACTTTCAATATCAATACACAGGTTTGAGTTTCAAACCTGAAAGGTGCTTTAAAGCTATATAATAGACCTAAACATTCAACCGCGGCTAGTTGAAATGTATTCAACTTTAAATTCTCAATTCTGAAAACTTTACATCTCGGGCGTGGCAATCAGATATACCGACATATGCGCAGAATACTTTTAACTCGCGCAAAAACTTAATATTCAAATACTTACGGAAATTTTATGGCCTGACAATCCGCCTGTATGTCAGAAATACATTGCAAGGTGTCACAATGAACGACCGGCTGCAAAACCATAATTAACAGCGATATTTATCCAAAATAGAATAAAATTACACGATTAAAGACAAAACCGACAAAACACGAGGTAATACGTACGCACAAAGCTCCCAGGCACGCGACCATCAAATATGTGCTATAACTGCCCATGGAAAACGTGGAGACGGCAAGGCAAAACGTAGTGTCAAGTTCCACTTCAAATGAGTATCTGACCGAACCTGCTCTACGGCTTTCTTTATATTGTCGCATATAGGGCTAGTTCATATTTAGAAGACAAAGAAATTGGAAGCTTAACTTTTAAGTTTAGGGGAGACGCGAAGAAAAAAGGGTAAGTAGACTCGTTGACGCAAGATGGCAGCACACGGAGACGAACCAGTTGGACGGTCACAAAGACAAGAAGGGGCCAAATAGAAAAAAGCTATCAACTATAGTTTTAAATTCAATTACCGTGCAGTGTAATTGACAGGTGCATGTAGCTGCGTGGCAGTATATGTTTCATTGTGGTGGTGGTTTATGGGATTAGAAAACAATACTAGGTCCTGCTTATGAATAGAAACATAAGGCAAACTATTAGCTTATCAGTAGTAAAGCATGGTGAGAAAGAAGAGCAAAACTGACCAAAGGTTTGATATGTCTGATCCCTCCATGAAACGCAAGTGTCGTGCCTACACATGTGTCTTGCACAACACTTAAGAACCCTATGACAGCCCCTCCACTTTCTATTATGTCAAATGTGTACCGTCAGCTAAGTTGTCATATATACTTGATATTCGTGACAGAAGACTGGCTGAGGCAATAGATTCTCCTCATCGTATGAAAGCAGTTTGTGATCTGCTGGCAGAAACTCTGAATGGTCTGCAATTGGAGAAAACTTGTTAACATAGATGTTGTTACCAACACTTTACAATGAACTGTGCTGGACTGAAGAATCATTTGGCCATTTTTTCAACCTCCCTGTCAACAACACACTGACACCACTCTCCACGCAAAGAGAAATCCACTGACAATATTGTCCAATTTCCACCTAATGAAGATATTTTCTGCAAGAAGAATGAAATCAAATTGAATGGCAATGCTCATAGGCCAACTCACAGCTTTACAGCTTAGACGCACAAGGAGCCAGGATGCAAGAAAATTGAAACTATTGCAGAAGCACTTGGCAATATCTGCCCATTTCGTAAAGGCAAGGGTATGGATTAATTTGACAACCATGACCTTTCTTAGCATTGCTTCTTTTCTGATGACCAGAATCACAAAAAGAAGCAGGAGGAAAATGATGATTCTGACACCGAGCAAAGTCGGAAGACAGCTGCTCACAATGCAGAATATACTGTTGTGAAGGAGCTGTTTAACCCTTTCCCACTTGAATTAAGACTGAGTCAACAGCTTTCCTTGGCATGGGTTGGGCACTAAGTGCCCAACCCAGGCCACGGAAAGCTGTTGACCTGGGGCATGTGATCTTGATAAGTCTCATGTACAATTCTCAGTCAAATTGTTTTTCATAACTGTTGAAATTAGTTAAAAACACTGAAGCAGATGACATTTGACCACCAGCCGGTTTTGGCCGGTTTGAGGGGGAAAGGGTTAAGACTCAAGTCACAGCGAACAAACAGGTCCTGCCCCTCATTAATGTCTGTAACTACTATGTCAGTGTGCTTGAAGTGCAAGGAGTTCCCAGTCCAGACTTTGGGCCATGGCCAATAGAGCCTATGGCAAAGATTAAAAGAGACATTTTTCCTGCCATATACCTTTGAATATTATTAGGTTGTTATTATTTCACACAATATCAACGGGAATGTTTTGGTGGTATACCCCCTCTCAATCCTACTGGTGTAGTCCATGAAAGTCTTTACAACCAACTGGAAAGCACACTATAAAGCAATAGTACTCAACATAATCCAAAATTCCAGCAATGTTGATTTTACAAAACAATATTGAATAAAATATTCAGACGGGGTTAAACAATTTTCATCAATAGATCTGACCTACATATTGAGTACCTTCACCGGCTACCCTATCCCATCCACACCCCAATGCATATATGTTTTTAACAAAAAACAGCCGGGTCTCGAACCTGCAACCTTCGGCACCAATCACCCAACAAAATATGGGAAACGCATAACCAACTGTACCAAATACCCATTTTTAACAAGAATGGTTCAATGGAGGCAGGTATGCGTGAATACAATAATCGGCATGGCCGAGTCCATTGTATGTATATATTTATATATACTATGAACGGCTGTCACAGGTTTCCAATGTATGTCAATTCAAGCACGCGTATCTCATTTTCAGAAATTCTTATTATGAAAGCAGTCAACGCAAACATTTTTTACATTCAAATTACATGTATTTATTTTTAAACAGGTACTTTTCAGAGATTTAATAAAGATCCCAATTTTCCAACAAAAGGCCTGTATGTAGAATTATGCCCATACGTAAATTCACCATTACTTTCCAGAAGCAAAATTTGCTTTTGAACATGTTCAATGCCTGATTTCACTTGAGGACACAATTTGTTTTAAGACAGATTTGGATCTATGAATCAAGACTAAGGATCTATAATGAATTTTAACTCCTCGGCTGGTCTGTATTATATGAGCTTTATCTCAATTGTATGATGCAATTTTTTACAAGACAGCAAAACAAGCTAAATGCACGAAGCCACCTTGATACAACAAACACCTGGGTATTGGTTGATGCAGATGAACATTGCATGCACTATGCGCTCCCACAACACTAATAATTCTACAGAACATGACAATATATATTTAAAATGGTAATGTGAACCATTATGTAATGTGAATAATTCCATGCATGCACAGATGGCATCAAATAGCTCTGTTTCATCCAGTTAACACACACCCTCTCCCCATCAAAAGTTATGCATAAGCTCCTATATCTTTGCATGTGAAAAAACGGATATGTAAGGCAACATGCAGCAAAGGTAGCCTTCAGAATATAGATAGGAATGCAAATCTTGTAAGATTCTACACACTATCCCTCCCTCCAATATAAAAAGTTCTGGTCTCAAGACCCAAACACATATTTACATTCTTATACACAGCATAATGTGTTATAAGCCAGTCAATCTTAAATTGAAACTGTGAAACTCAAGGGAGTGAACACAATTCCTTGCATGTACAGAAGTTAAAAGCTTGTTTTTTTCGCTTACAGCCCCCCCCCCCCGCCTCTTTTTAATCAAATTTACCTGCCATCAAATACATACACCCTTCTACATTATAGGAAGTTAATGATTTGCAATCACAATGAATTAAATATGCTTAGATGTTCACAATATACCTTTACCAAAGTAACATATTTTACACTTATTTCAAAACTGAATAAATTATAAATAAGTAACAGTACTTTGATACGAAATATTTCAGTCTTACAATCAGTCTGACCTTCGAACTCCTACCAGAATTATCGCCGAATTTCGGTTTCCGTAGCATTGTAAATACCATTTGAATACTTGATATGACAATTTCAAATTTCACAAATGTATTTTAACATATCAGGCTTTACATGGGAAAACGCCCTCCTACATTCGTGATAGATTGGTCTTTACGAGTGACGTTTCCACACGAACTACCAAATCAACCAGCAAATACCTAAACCTAAAATTGATATATTTCGCTATAGTTTCTCCTACTCCGTCCCCTTCAATTGGAACAAACTTCAAGAATCTGGTCGTATGGAACCATCACTGGAAAAGTTTAAAAGGAGCTATTTTAAAAACCAAGCCTTGAATTTTATTAACAGTCTTTTTTTATGTGTATGCATGTATATTGTAAATATTAATTTCAGGGCCAAAATGTAAACTAGCGTCACGCTAATTTTTTCACCCTAGTGAAATAAAGTCCATCATCATCATCATCATCATCATCATCATCATCATCATCATCATCATCATCATCATCATCATCATCATCATCATCATCATCATCATCATCATCATCATCATCATCATCCCAAAATCACCGTTCTCAATTTGATCACATCAACTTCTGAAACCGTCATATACATTGTTTAAACAACTATTTCTGTCAGGACGATATATTATTTTCTAACGTCGGCGTACTGGCTTGTTTAGAAAGCTCACTGACAGTCAGGCCTGCATTTTCTTCCACCCGCTGTGTGGACATTTGTGACGTGAAAATATTCCATGACGTGCCGCTCATATGCCGCGGTCCTGTAGAAAACAAGATGCCATCATAAATATATATATATATATATATATATATATATATATATATATATATATATATATATATATGTGTACAAATATACATATACATATGTATATGTGTACAAATATATATATATATATATGTGTGTGTACAAATATACATATACATATATATATATATATATATATATATATATATATATATATATATATATATATATATATATATATATATATATATATATATATATATATATATATATATATATAAGCCTTTCCCATAATCTCACGCTCCGCATCCCAACAGCCCCTGCCCGTGTTTTGCGACAGGCAGGCATGGGAGCTAAATATGTTGTATACACCTCGTCTGAATAGTCATATTGTGGTGACTGTGTATACCTTGATACAGGGTAAGTTGCTGCATAATTTTCATATTTATGAAACAAATTATTGACTTTTTGCAAAAGCGGATCTGTACTCTTTAAGTTATAAATTCATTTTAAGTAGGACATTTGTTTTCACACACCAAGTCTTTCCAATTGTTACGCGCAATGCGCGTCTTCATTACTTATGCAGCGACACTTACAAGTAGATTATTTATAATAACATTTACGCACAGATCAATATTTCTACACCATGCTTCATTTATTGAGTTTGTCACTACCTTACAGCCACATATTCAAGGGCTACACTGACACAGTGGTTGAATGGTCAAAATTGTTTGTTTCTTCCCGCATGAAACAACTATTTATGCTTTTCTGCTGTGTTTGATTGTACCAGTGCCTTTGAACATTCTTGACATTTGTCTGATTTGAGACATTCCATAAAATGACATGCATCAATGAAAATTTAAATTAGTATAAGCCAAGTATTCTTGTTGATAGATGTGGTTCTGTCTAAATCAATTCAGTAGAGCTGGACCAGACTCAAACCCACTTAGTGTTCAGTATATATTGAATTTTTCTTTCATAATTCTGGAAATAAGCGCATGTACCCCAAATATTCTGAGGCTGTGGAAATTGAAAAAAAAAATAGGTTTTAATCATAGTTTTGCGGCAAGAGGTGAAAAAGGTTTTGTGAAGATTCTGCTTATTCAGTAATGAATATGAAATGTCGCCGCTCATATATGTGTGCAATGTAGATGGAAAAAGCCAAGGCTGAGTTCTGGCAGATTGTATTTATTTATTTATTTATTTATTTATTTATTTATTTATTTATTTATTTATTTATTTATTTATTTATTTATTTATTTATTTATTTATTTATTTATTTATTTATTTATCTATCTAATTATCTATCTATCTATCTATTCAGTCATTCATTAATTGATTTATTTTTTCATTTATTTTCTATATCTAAGCAAAGTCAGTGTTTTTAATATCGAATCTAATCAGACAGCTACAGGTTAACGTACATGTGAAACATAAACAATTTGGTCGGTTTACCATTATCTTTCCCACTGCCGTTCAGTTCAGCGATAAATTGTGTTATTTTTACATTGTAATACTTTCTCACGGTTTTTCTCTTTACAAGGAGTATACAGTTAGTCGCATTTACTCTCGTATTTATCGATGCTGTGAAAGTGAGAAGGCAATTGTGCACATTGACGCCATTAAGGGTAAGGAAGAAATCGTAACATTCTAAAGGGTTTCTTTCATATATACTCAAAATTGAATAAAAATGGTAACACAAACCAAACTTCACTGAAACACTACATATCAAAAACAAATATCGAAACTGCTTTTTTCAAAAGCCACCTCAACCAGTTTCATAGATGAGCCAGCCAAAACACAAATAGTAACATGAAGAACAGATAGATAATACTGTGTACGCAGACGGACAAGTATTTTCATCAATTACTTACTTCACAAACTCGGTAAGCATCCCAAGACAAATACTATACCATCATATGGAAAGTAAGGTACAGACCAACACTGTGGAAAATAGGGGAAAAGTTAACAAAATCAACATAAAATCATACAAATAGAGAACTGTCATTGTGCCACATGGCCGAAAATTAGAATCAATGGGTCCATTTTGGTCCTTACCGCAATGTTCCATATATTGAACAACATCAATAACGGATTGCTTTTGCCTGCCACTGCTGAATTTGATAGAATCGACTTAATGGGCACAGTGATTTGTATCTAGCACAGAAGGTGACGGAGAATTGAAATTCTTGTGCTTGTTGTAAATAGAGTAAAGTGTAACTTTTTCGGTCGGATGAGGAACCATAGAGTGTAATAGAAAATCAAATCAATCAAAGGGAAACCGGTGCATTTTTTTCTGCAAGCTCTATCAAGTTTACTATTGCCACGAATATTAAGGTCAAGAATGTAAACACAAGACCCAGAGACCTGGCTCCTAAGGATCCCCCAGACTCGCTATTCAGGGTGCTCATCGTCAGCACATCAGAAACCAAAGCGATTAAGGGGAATCCTATGGAGTCAAATGAGAGACACTCCTTGCCTGCACTGCAAAACTATAGGTGGAGCATATTTACGAAAAGGCCTAGACCCCGCCTGAGTCTCTGGCTAGACTTTCGACTGCTATGTAATAAATATACTGGGGACCAAACATTAGCAGAAGAAAGTTAGTTTGAACGTTTAGCACATTATTTACGCAATGTACACAAAAGGGAAAAACCTGGCGGAACACAGTCAGATACACGTTTTAATAAAAAAAATGGAGCATTTAATATACAGTCAGGCCGCCTTTAACCGTCACTTGATAATTCCGCACCCTTGAAATTCGGCAGCAATGAGCTGTGAACGGATTTGCCCCATTGATTTACTACATGATAATCCGGCACCCTTGAATTTCGTCACCGGCATGTTAATTGCAGAACAAAAGGGCTTTTTTCAATGTCATTTGCCTCTTTAATCCGTCACTTGATATTCAATGGACCATATACCTTGCAATAACATACCTGATTGCGCCGTAACGCAAAATCAACAATCTCCTGACGTGTTCCAAACAATAACCGAGTTGATTAGACGTTTAAATGTTCCCGCCTTAAATAGTTAAATTTTATTGCAATGGCCAGAATCCAATGAGGGATTTTGTGTTGACGAGGTAGCAAATGTTTCGCGCATCGAAGAACAGTTAAAAGATATGAAAAGGGAGCGCAATAAACAGACAAAAAAAAAAAAAAGATTTCGGATTTCTTTGTGCCAAAATAAACTATTAAAGGCAAAATATGTCCAAATACGTGTGTGAGATTAACATTGGGGTTGGGACATTTATGCTCGCTCACTCCAGTAATTTTGAACGTAACATCAATTGTACATATAGATATAAATACACTGAATGAAGTGTGGGGATTTTTTTCCCTATAATTTGCACGTTTCGTTATTAAAATTTCATATGATTTGTAATACGTGTATGTGATTATGTGTTTATTTACTCATTGTTAGGTGCAAATTTGGTCTCTTATTCTCTATTTATCCCGGTGAATTATACTGTGATTTGTAAATCTGGCAGCCTTGTTAATCTGGCAAAATGACAAAAAACAGATGGTGCCAGATAAACGCGGCCTGACTGTACCAGTATTTCTCCATGGAAGTAAAGCATATCCAGACAAGGATGCAAAACCCCAGCCTCTGAACGACTTATTCATCAAGCAAACTAAGTTGACAATGCAAAATTTTCACTCTTGGCTCTCCAGGATTGCAATTTCAACATTCTACAAAAATATTATAATTGTATAGGACCGGATGATTTGTATAACAAAATGCATAGATGTCATTATAATTTGCTAGTGGTTTCAGTGCACGCCTGCTCTGGGAATGTTGATCCTGTTATTTCAGAGTCACGTGCAAAATTTTTTGACAATATGAAGAAGATTGGTGTGCTTTACTTGGTCAACCTACCCAATACTGAATACTTCCATACCATTTGTAATGGGGGGTATCACTTTGCACACTTTTACCCAGAGATCCGTTTGTCTCCAGGGATCAAAGGTTGATTCTGATGAAGCCCCTCCCACAATGCTTTTTCACACTATAGCCATAAAGCTCACAGCATTGTGAAGGGGCTGCTTAGTGTTTTAGGCCTTAGACAGCTCCGAACATGAATGGTAACAGATTCCTATGTTTTCTTTTAAACTCTGACACTTATTACAAAAGTGTTGGGAGGTTTTTTTGGGGGGGGGGGTGGTTGGGGGGATATTATGTTTTGTTCATTTGTAACATGACCTGATCCTTTCAAATGAAAGCGTTAATTGTGCTGTGGAGAGCCAGGGGTGGGGTTGGGTTGGGAAAAGGGGTTCTTGCGATGCAAATTTATTATGCCTGCAAAATGGTTGCATAACGGCATAGAAGTATGTCCAAGATGACTAAATCCGGCGGAAGGGGGCATTGTGAGCAACTTCAGTACCTTTGTTTGAATGTCATTGCGCTTATGCTATATGGCACAAACAAACATAAGGAACGAATTTTCGCACGCCAATTGCCTCTAATATAGAAAGTATGTATTATTCTGAATCACTGGACTAAATTTCGAACGAAAGAAAAGAAAAGAAAGAAAGAAAGAAAGAAAGAAAGAGAGAGAGAGAGAAAGAAAGAAAGAAAGAAAGAAAGAAAGAAAGAAAGAAAGAAAGAAAGAAAGAAAGAAAGAAAGAAAGAAAGAAAAGAACTACTGCAGACAATGCCAACTCCCTGTTATATCAGTGGGAAGTCCTGGACAAGAGCTCGAGAACAGTGGAGGGGTTTCAATCAGCCAACTCTTCAACCCTTGCAAACATCTTAGACTTTCACATCGGTAATGATCCTTATCTGTCTGCACTCATCAGGTCCCTATACACTGACAGGCCAGTGACCCAAAAGGCTTTGCCCAAATGGAACCTACCACTGGTTTTGGCAATGTTGAAGAGTTGGCCCTTTGAGTGCCTCGAGGACCCCAAGTTGGTTTCCCTTAAATTGCTGAACATGGAAAACTTGTTTTCTATTAACACTCACTTTGGAGGCTAGGAGAAGCAAGATCCAAGCTCTGTGTCATGACTATCTCCAATGGTCACCTGACTACTCCCTGGTGACCCTGAGGCCTCACTTGGGCTTCCTTGCAAAGAACCACGTGGCTTTAGATCCAGCTACATCCTTTAACGCTTTTACCCTCTGTGCAATATATGTCACTGTTCCTCTCGAGGAGAGAGTCCTGTGCCAGTGAGAGCTCTTCACTGGCACCTTTCTCACATGTATGGAGTCAGAGGAGGGAGGTCCACTCTCCTTCCACCACTGAGTAACCCATGAAAGGAGCAACTTTGCAGAAACACGATTTCATAAGCAGACAATCCTTAAGGCATATGAGACCTCACTAAACCTGCCAGGTGCCTCACAGCTTGCCTCTACCACAGCTCAAGAGGTGCAAGTCTTTAATGCCTCCTGGTGCAACCTGCAGAAGGTTGCAGTTGTTGATATTCTGTGGGCCTTCCACTGGTGATCATCTGAATCTTTTGCCATACACTTCTTGTGTGACATGATAGTGCTCCAGGATGGCACGTATGCCTTTGTGGGCATAACAGGCTCTTTTGGATAGGTTCATATACTTGTTTGTTATGCCTTCCAGATCCCATCAGAGCAGCAACCATGTTCCACCTTAAGGCACTCTTGTGGTCAGATCCAATGCAGGCCTGTAGGTTGGCACATTACTCAGTGGGCCTTTTAGGGCTTCATGCATAGTATACCTAATCTCAAATGGTATCAGGCAGTTTGTCCTGACACCCCCACCCCCACCCCACCCTGGCCTGTTGCCGGTTTGTCACAGGAATCACTGACCACGGAACCATATAACACCCTCCAGCACCTGCCAGTTTCACAACTAGGCCCTGTAAGATGTCCAGGCCTGATGGAGCTGAATCTGATAACGTCTACCCATGAGGCATTCAGTTGTCAAGTTGGTTGGCAAGCACCAGGGGGTTCAGTGTGGTCCCATGCTGTTCTGTAAGAAGGGTTTCCAGTTCAGGCCAGATTCTGCTGTCCGCGGCCTCATCTCCATGTAGCTCTGAGGTTCTCCCTACAGACATCACCTCCTCACATGGACTGATGGTTCCATCCACACTGACTGTCCCACTGGTCAATAGAGGTCAGTATACCGGCGAGGGTACATTCACCGCCAGTACATTTATATACTGGCAAGAGGTAACGTTGCATAACTAATGCAAGATATTTGGAGTAATATCAGTATTAGTAAGTACACTTATTTGTCAAACATGAGCGAAGCCCACCCGACCATTCCCACTCCCTCTTACAACTGATGTGAACTGATTAATCTCCAAAAGAGGTAGGCCCGTGTGCACTGAACGTCACTATAAGAGTTCCACATGGACCGAGAAATGGTGTCACGGGACGTCAGGCTTCAGAATCAAGTGAGTAAACAACTCAACTCGATTTCTCGTTATGCCCAGACACAGAGGTTTTGGCAATGGTGATCGAGAGGTAAGTGCATTTACTAATATTGATATTACTCCAAATATTCTGCATTAGGCACTATTATGCTGTAGCTATCTATGCTTTGCTTCAATCACAAAACTCCCGACCTCCATTTAAAAATTATACCTTGTTCCTGTATTTTGATGTGATCTGATATATGATTACAAAAACTCACAACCCTTGTTTGTTGGACACTTGACAACAGTTACTAGTGTCCTGCGTGGTAGCAGACAGCCAATTATTCACTTTTATATTGTAATATGCTTCTATAGATTCGATACAGAACAATGAAAGTAAATTTAATCTATGAATGCAAATATTATTCAAAATAGACCAATAAGGAAATACTTACAAAAATACGTTAGCTGTGCGACTGTTCTGTCTATGAGTATTCCAAACATGCTCTTTTCTGTGAAGTTTATTCTTTATTTGCATAACAGCTGCACATTATTTATTTTCTTCAGTAAGCTTGGTCGAAGTCTCGGATCATAGATGCTGTTTGATTTGTGTTGTTTTGGTGGCAGATAGTTACCACAGTCTATAGAACGCCTGTGAAGCTAACATTGGAATGCCTCAGCTTGGCACGAAAATAGCAAGTCACACAAATAAGATACCAAAGACGAATTGCTTGAACTGATGACCGTGACTGACATGCCACTAAATGTTCTTGAGATGGACCTTATATTGTATATGGATGTACTTAAGTAAGACTAAGTTTCCTGAAACTACAATTAAAATAAATAAATAAATAAATAAATAAATAAATAAATAAATAAATAAATAAATAAATAAATAAATAAATGTATGAATAAATGAATGAATAAGTGAGTGAGTGAATAAATAAATAAATAAATAAACAAATTTTCCTGAAAATAAAATAAATGAATAAATAAATTTAAAAAAAAAAACCTTGCGAGCATTTATTTACGTCAAACATGCAAGACCATTTTACAATTCCAGTTCATGAATTGGGAGGAAATGGACGCATTGGTGAGATAAATGGTCCTGTGGGTGTGCCAGAAGACATGAAAGCACATTATGGTATGCACATGTAAAGCATTCTAGAAAATATGCACAGAACAACCAAACTCACATCAGGACCAAGAACATGAAGCTCGCAATGTTGAAAACGTATTTTTCTATATTTATACAAATCAAACGCTTTATATATATACATACATATATATATATATATATATATATATATATATATATATACATATATATATATATATATATATATATATGCGTGTGTGTGTGTGTGTAGGCTTAAGCTTCGCATCATGTTGATAGACCTTGTCGAAGGTTAAGCCAACAAACTACCAGTGCACCATGCACTGGCTGTTCGTTACAATCTTTAACAGAAAACTTGATGGGGAGGAATGATAAACAGCAGCAACGGGTGATTCGTGCCAGTTTGAAGTTCATGGTCGTAGGTAACAAGGTTTCTAAACACCCTCCTTGCTCAATAGTTTTGCACTTCTGTAGTTTCCTTGTACAAGTAATGTGGAGTCATTTTACAAAGATCTGGTCACTGGATCTTGTGGGAGGCCAGGCATTGGCTGCTAAATAGGCAACGCAGGGCCATTATTATTATCATTATTATTGTTATTAGTAGTAGTAGTATTTTCATCATCATCATCATCATCATCATCATCATCATCATCATCATCATCATCATCATCATCATCATCACCATCATCATCATCATCATCATCATCATCATCATCATCATCATCATCATCAGAGCCCATGCAAACTATGAATGTAAAGTCAAATGATATGTATCCTCAACCTTTCTGGATATTTCCTTGGCATCTCATCGAATCTACAAATCGATTCAAAAGTGCCATATACACAGAAATAGTATAACAAACACTTTTGAAATACAAGAGATCCTTGCTGTGGCATAAATGGATACAAAACTTGAATACCAAAGGTAACAATATACTAAGCGATCCTTTCCGCCATGCTTGTTAGGCTACCCACATCGGTCATGTAACATCGGGTAAAAATGTGCGATATCTAGAACTTCTCAACTCAGAATATTATAAATTTGCATGGAAAACTACCATGCAGAGTCACAACTTTTATCTTATAATTTTCCAGTTCTTCTCTTTACATTTTTGCGAAACATTTTTCATCCAGGTTTAGTATTTTTGATTTCATGGACATGACTAATTCATGAAGTATTACACTAGAGGATTAATGGCTAAATTCCCCCATGGTTATACTCTCTGTGTTAATGTAACAGTGTTTGGATATTGGTATTGCCTATGTGGATGTTGGCATGAGGCGTCATTCTACAATAAATGATATAAGATCGGATCTTAAATGTGAGGAAAGGGTCACACAATATATGATATTCATTTTCTTTGACTCTCTGACTCATGTACACAAAAAACAGTTTATATTGAAAAACATAATGGTTATTGCTTTTAACTTTTTTCACTAGACAGTACACGCATTTGACAAGTACAGTCTCTACGTACACCCAAAATCATGATAAATTTCAAATGACGCAACATGCCAAACTCAATAGCATGATGGCCTCATGATCACACATGTCCGTTGAGTACCATGCCTAGTAGCAATGTAAAATCAACAGTCTACATACAACGGACATACAATGCACGTAATGTACTGTTAATCGGCCAAAAGGGATTATCAGGTAGCTCACATGTACCAAGTGAAACACTCAGTAGCAAACTATCTTATCACAAACTCCTTTTTTTTGGAAAATCGGAAAGCTGGAAAATCAAAACTTTGTCTTGCGGAAAATTGATATTTGAAAAAGCAAACTTATGATTAGCCCATAGGGTCAATAAAGAAAGAACTTAAAATATTGAAACGATTGTGAAAACATTTTGTGAATGGCTTTTTTTAGTAGGAATTTTAAAAAGGTCAACTGACTGCCTGAAAGTAAACAGGTGTGCATTATGAATGACGCTGAAAAGGATAAAACTGGCAACTGACGTTCGGAAAACATTACTGAAATTTACTGATTTTGTACCTTTGTCTGTTACATTTTTACTTCTTTCGTGCAGTGACATGGTATATTTTGGCCAAAAAATAGAGTAAAATCGGTATTAAATGTGTCCGCATTGTAGGTGTATACGAAACCTGAAATAATCCACTTCCTATTTCACCCGTATTTTAAATTTGTGCTCAATATTATAACTTACGATTACACTAATATTGAACTAAAAAGAGAGGGCTGTTTGAACAGCCCATGTTCAGCTGACCTAGGCTTCTTCACAAATTCCAAGTTACAACTGAATAGACCTGTGTTGAGCTTTAGGTAAGTGCACATCGCATTTACAAGTATTTCTAAGATTTGCGTAAAGATAAATTAATTAAACACATAAATTTTACTACAGCATGAGAAATTGACGAATATTTAAACCGAACGTAAAAAAGCATATTGCTGCTTGGTGGGGACAATACATGAAATTGAGCATTAGAATGCCCATTGACTTACACAGCAATCAATAGGACAGGTACATTTGTAGATAAGTACCCGAATTGAAAAAAATAGTTCAAAATTAGTAATCCAAATCTATGAAAACTTTGTTTTGCTCAGACTGTTCCGGTGTGATATCAAAGCAATTGGGTGAGTGGTTTCGGAGATTTTTTTAAGATGCTCCCCCCCAAAAAAAAATCAAGAAGTCACTGGAACCTAACCATTTGAACAAACATGGTAAAAATCTACCAAGGTATTTTGCTACCAAGTTTGGGGTGAATCTGGCAGACTGTTTCAGAGAAAAAGTCGAAAATGTGAATTGTGAAAGGACGACGGACGAAGAGCAATGGCATAAGCCTTCTTTGCTGACAAGCCACTTGAGCTTATAAAATGTCGATCACCATCTGTTTCTAACGTTAGACTCTGCAATGAAAGCAGGAGAAAAGAGATGAAAAAAATTTTAAATGTGTCCTGAGCATCAGGAAGTCTTTTAATATTACCAAATAAGGATAAATATGTTCTATGAATCCCAAAGCCATTCAGGGCATGCCATTTTGAAGAAACTTGTGTGTTGCAGATTGCCTGCTTCTCCTCGTTGATGTTGATGATAACATTATAGTTGCTGTGCTTAGAATAATGTCCATTGTTAAAGAATATTTGAGAAATACTTATTGGCATCAATCGCCAATCGAACATGGAAAACGCACATACCAACTGTACCAAATCCCCATTCCTAAACATAATAGTTCAATGCAGACAGGTATGGGTGGAGGCCATAATAGACATGACCCAGTTCATTGTATTTATTCCAGTACTGTCTTCGTAGTTTTCCCACACCGGGGACTGTACATATGTAAGTCTACCAGCATCAAAGGAGCACCGAAAATATGTATGTTTTGCGACCACGAAACGGCCGAGACTCGAAGCAGCAACCTTTACTACCAATCACCAAGCCGAAAATGTGAAACACACATACCAACTGTACTAGAATTGCTTGATGGTGGCAGATATGCGTGAATGTATACATACATACATACACACACATACATACATACATACATACATACATACATACATACATACATACATACATACATTTTTAGAGAGAGAGAGAGAGAGAGAGAGAGAGAGAGAGAGAGAGAGAGAGAGAGAGAGAGGGAGAGAGCTGCGTCACCGACACATGCCACGCAAATAAAAGGTTTAATAGTTGGCAAACGGATCTGGAGCTTTGGTTATGTAACATGTGGAGGGACAGGTTTTCGCCGGGTGCATGTGTGCTGTATGTGTAACCATGCAGCAAGGAAAAATTAAGGCAATATTCAAAACAGGCAAGAACAAGCAGTATGCCTTAAGTTAACTCTTTCAATGTCAACTGCGACTAAGTCGAAATACGTAAGAGGAACTGCTTTTATTTATAATATGGGTACAAGATCATATTCCTTGTGTAAACACCGTACATTCAAGTACCAGCATGACTATAGTTCTAGAAAATATAATGGTTAGGGTCAACAGATTTACCCAGCATGCCTTTCAATGCGCCCAAAGCACGCTGTTAACTCCAGCAAAATTTGACAACTAAAGAGTTTAATGAAAATAATACTTCAAGGGTGTTTGAATAGCACATGTCCAACATTTTAGCGTTTTATCTGCAAGAATCAGTTCGAGAATAAACAAGCAAGAATTGTATTTGTGTCTTTTTGTCCAAAACACTTCCTAGTAGTCATTTCTGTATTCCGCAGTCTGAACTCTTTACTCTCCGTAAGCTAATCTGTCACTGTCTAACCTATATAAATAAGAAAGTACCATACTATCATGCGAAGAGACCGAACAAACGGGACGGGAGGGGGTGTATGTTTGCACGTCTCACATCAACTCTTAGTTATTAGACGTCACGACCTTGAAAGCGCTGACCCTAAATTATTATGGGCTGAAATTAAGTAACATGACAAAACATTCTTACTTGGAGTTATTTACAGGCCCCCTATTTTCTCGATGATATTCTGGGACAATTTACAGTCCAATCCTGACCATGCAAAAACTGTCGGTTTCCACAACATCGTTATAACAGGTGATCTTAATACTGATTTTACAACTGCACCCGGCAGAAAACCTAATTACTTTTGCTCAACGAATCTTTCTTTGCGCCCCATTTTCAAGAACCCACTCACATAACTAGTAATACATAGAGTTGCGTTCATCAAATTATTTCAAACATCCCTAGATATATTCACCAAGCTTGTGTATTACCACCAATTGCTTATTGTGATTACAGTATAGTGTCGGCTAATATTTTGTTTCTGCGGAAATAAGAACCCATTTACGAAAGGTTGATATGGGAATATGAAATGGCAGATTTCGATAGCTTTCGTGACCATTTAAGGGAGATACAGTGGGAACATTTCCTTCTTTCAAACGACGTAAACCAGTGTTGTACTTCTTGGACCGAAGGTTTTCTATCTGCCGCCAAAGAGTTCATTCCAAATAAAGAAGTCCTCATTCGTGGTATTCTTGTTAGCTACGCCGTGAAAAATATAAGGTTATGCGGTCATACTATAAGCTAAAAAGTGTACTGATGCAGTACAGAGCCACAACCTAGGAGCCACCTATGATCAAATGCGAAACCAGTACCAGGGGAATGTACGTCAAGCTGAGCAACAGCACAATGGTAAACTGAGCAGCTCTTTAAACAATCCTAAAAAAGAAAACTAAGGCATGGTGGAAGACCTTAAAATACTTTTAAAACAGGAATCAGTGTCACAACATACCCTCTTTAGTTTGCGAAGGTAGACACATAAGCGACAATACATCCAAAGCCAAAGCATTTAACTCCTTCTTCCTAAGTCAATCTAATCATTATTCCTCTTCAGTCAGCACTCCTACACGCCCTGAGAATCCCTTACATTCTATTGGAAATTTAAATATCTGTGAAAACGAAGTGCTAGAAACACGCAAGTGCCTTGATACAACCAGAGCAACTGGACCAGGTGGAAAGTGTCAGACTTTTGAAGGAAACAGCTCCAATAATTTATAAACCTCTGACGAAACTAATAAATCTCTCTTTGGGCCAAAATCAGTTCCCATCAATTTTGAAGGAAGTCCACGTTACACCGTTGCATAAAAAGGCGAAGAGGTGTTTTTTTTTTGTTTTTTTTTTGTTTTTTTTTTTTGTACTAGTCACTGGCCGATATCCCTGCTAAGCTCTACCGGAAAAGTGATGGAAAGGGTACTGCTCAAACATGTGTTAAATTTTTTCCTAGACAATATGGTTATATCTGCCAACCAATCAGGTTTTATGCCTCGTGATTCCACCGCTAAACAGCTACTTTCCCTTTACCATGAGTTTTGTGGCAGTCGATCAGCAAAACGAAGTAGGAATCGTATTCCTCTACATCAGCAAGGCATTCGATTAAGTGTGGAATAAAGGACTCCTTCATAAGTTAGAAAAAAAGTGGTGTTGTAGATCCTAGAAGATTTACAATTGGCTGCATCTCGCGTGGTTACAGGAGCTATGAGAACTACTCCCAGTGTCAATATACATGAAGAAACGGGTTGGGAAACTCTCCAAACGGAGAGAGATCTCGAAACTTTCTATGATGTATAAGATAGTCCACAAGTTAACTCCTGGCTATTTGTATACCGCTCTGTCCAATGTTCCAGCACTCGATGAAAATTACCACTGCGATACCAGAGCCAATCTGACACCAATAGACGCTTTGACTTACCTTTAATTCCAACCAGTTTGATATTGTTTAAAAATTATGTTTTTTCCTTCTACTATCAAATCGTGGAATCTTCTTCCATATGAAGTGCGAAATTTACCGACTTTGTGCCAGTTCAAAAGGAGAATCCATCAAAATGCTCATTGAAATATCCCAAACTTCTCAAAATAAGCAAGAGATATCTAGCTGTTTTACATTCCAGACTACGCATGGACCACAGCGAGTTAAATGAACATCTGTTCCCAATAAGTGTTTAAGAGTCACAAGCATGTTCGTGTTGTGTTGCTGCCGAAAGTGTATGGCATTACTTCCTTGCTTGCCATCGATATGTTTTACACACAACAATCTTCATACGTCTGTTAATTCAGTACATGCTTCCCTCTGTTTAAATATATTTTTGTTCCATGATTGTCATCGCAGTCTCGAAGATGGTATTTTCATGTTTCTCTCTGTGCAAGAGATTATACAAAAAAGTAAACATTTTGAAGCTGAATCACTGACATGATAAATATGTTGGTAGCTTCTACAAGCCCCTCTGTCTGTGTTCCGTTCTGGTGGAGTCCCTCTTCTCCTTGTTTTGCCCCTGCGTCGCCACACCTGGAGTGCTTTTTGCAGTCGACGGCGGCGCAGCTGGTGTGCGTTACGTCTGCCCTGTGCTTGTGTCTTCTCTTGCAAGAGGGATTCATACAGGACTAATTCCTTCTTTCAAATTGTTTTCTTTTGTGAATAAAATATGTTTAAACCAAGAACTATTGTCCGTATTGTACACGTTCTTCTGTAGAATTTTGAAATAGGGCCAAATATATTGAAAGGTCTTAAGCGGATAACCACTCAGAACATGTTTCGGAGCCTATACCCGAATAACACCACCTGGTGCTATATACCATAGTTCAATATATACTAAAATACGACTAGATGAGCCCTATAATATCAACCATTGACAGAAATGACACCTTTTGTATTTGTCGTCCTTGAACAAGAGTGTAGTAATACCACACGTAAAAAGATAATGCCTTTTCCGACCACGATCATTAAAAGTAATAAACTTATCGTATCTGCTTTTTGGTACATCTTAGTCATTACTTTACAAAATAACAGAATTACCAATGAGCTGTTGTGCTCATGGACAAACCATATCCATCACTGCCCGTATAATACTGTTGGTGGTGAGGGTTACAGAGTGTTGCAACTACTTCTACTACCATTGCACCTAATACTAATATTATATTGTAATCAGTGTAATATAATAACAGAAGTGATAAAAATTTGATGTGTAATAGCTGAAAATTCTAATTAATCATATGCCAAAGGGACCAGGTCTAAAATATTTTCTATATTGATATATTTTACTAATATTTCTGCTTCACAGAAAAAAAATCCCCGTGCCATGCCCTATGCCATCAATGTACAACCAGTGTTAATCAAAGTAATTCAGTTTTATTCTTACCATAAAGCATTCTCATCATTTAATCATGTTTATGTTTTGTACTAAGGATTTGTTTTTATTTGTTTCTACACTTTTGCTATGTGTTCTTTCAAACTGGAAGACACTTTTCTTCGTGTTGGTAGAGCTACTTGTGCATGAGACCGTAAGAGATTACACAATTAGATCAAACGAGAGGTTAGAAATTATGGTCCACTGTGGCTTATATGATTCTTGTGCAGCATGAAGCTCAAAGTATGAACCTCCCAAAATAATGTATAAACAGGCGAGCTTAAGTACACGTAAGCAGGAGGCACCTTGGTTTTGTGTAAGAATGAATGGGAAACCACTCCTGGCTTCGTACTTTGCATTCGTTTGTCATTCGCTTTGATACCAAAAAAAAACCCACTCATACTCTTTCGGTGTCTGTATCATCATAAATGCATCATGTCATAACATAGAAACACTGCTGCACAGTAAAACGTTAAGTTGGCCTCGGCCAAGCGGCACCGTTATTAACGTATCAAGGAAATATTATTGCTGTAATTATATATCCAAATAATATTCACATGCCCATTTCTTGTACCATCCTGGTGTGTAAGCGTAGCAGGAGAGGAAGTGATAACAATTGGCGGTATAAAGTGTCTAGGCGATTAGAAATCCCTTACAATTCATTATTAGGGATTCAGTTGTGAGGTCAGCAAATCTGCAGGGTCGTTAACAGGACGTTTTCAAAAGTACAAGGTGAACTGCTTTCAAAATATTGTACAAATTTCTATTGATCCAATATGAGTAGATGAACTGTTGAATCCAGCATGCGTAACTTGTAATCAAATTGAGATTTTGGAGGATATTGCCCCCCGTAGATTCTTGTACTGTATATCATGTTTAACACTGCCGCGTATTAAGCTGCACACGCAATTCTCTTTATTTTCCCTGCTCAAAAATGAAAAGCATGAATAAATTATTAAACCTTTTACTTCAGGAACGTGCATCATAAATTGGCCAAGTTTTCAGAAACCAGAGATAAATATTTTACTCTGGCATGAGCATGGAAATATTTGTCTCAGGTACTCTTGAAGCAAACAACATGATATATTGAGAGTGGTGTGATATATAAAGGTGTACACGCACACACACCTATACACACACACATACACACACATACATACATACATACATACATACATACATACATACATACATACATATTTGTATAAACATAAATTACAATAAACTGGGCGGTGTCGACGATAGTGGCATTCACACATACCCACCCTATTGAACCATTCGTTTTTTTTTAAGAATGGGCATTTGGTGCAGCTGGTATGAGTGGTTCCCATTTTGCAGCTAAGTGATTGAAGCCAACGGTTGCTGATTTGAGACCCGGTCGTTTCGTGGCTCCTTTGATGGTGGACTTATGGATGTACCGTCCCTGATCCGAGACAACTCCGAATACAGAACTTCAACTAGATCAATATCAATCAACTTACCCGTGTCGATTTTGGCATTCACGGAAACCGACTTCCATGGCGCCATTCTTTTTAAGGTAGCGGCGGGGATTGAGCTGCGCGCAACAGTCTCACAACTTTGACGTTGCATAGATAAAATATGTATCATATATCACTCACAAAACCATACATATTATTTATTTTCCAGACATCTTGATTTTTGAGAAACAAGTTTCATATCGATGTTATAAGTTTAACTGATTTTATAAGCCAGTTTACAAGAGACTATCGGATGGCACATTTTGTCAGCATTTCTTTTAAAATAATCGATGAAAAGGTGTATTACATAATTATGTAAAATTGTGGCATAAGCCAATATCCAGGAAGCGTATTTTGGTTTGCAAATAAAATGTATTACTACGCAATAATCGGATTTTGAGCGTTATTTTGAATATCAACAGTTAATTCATTTGGTGAGTCAAAAAACTCTCGGAAGGAGGCATCTGACGTGCCCACCCCCCACCCCCACCCCCAGCACCTAGATATTATATACATCTTTCAAAAGACGATTATCTGAACCAAGTCGATCAATTAGCTTTAAATTGACAACGTCTATAGAAGTGATTAATCAGCAGAAAATTTCATCCAGAGAAGTCGGCGTTACATTGTTGCTCTTCAACCACGGGCAGTGTTGGCAGCAACATTTTCAAGATATGTCAATCAACAAATTTAATGTATAGTTTCCAACAAACAATGATTTTTATTGGCTATAAAGCATTTAATTAACCGAATGACATCAAGGGCAGCCATACTTACAAACTTGCATCGTGGTTTCACACGCGACGGTGATAGCTTCAAAAGGGACTCGAAAATGGATAAGCGCCGTGACCTAGCTGAAGGTGCTATCACCTTGACCCTAGCAACATTGTTTGCAAATGGCGGTGCTTGAAAAAGATAGCCTTGCAGTTTCACAGCGCACTTCAGTGAGACCAGTGAGTGCTCGCGGATAGGAGTTGCTCACTCATTTCCCTTCTAAAGTGCAGACACATCTGTTTTACATGGATTGTGAAGGAAGTCAAGCATTCAGGCGAGCGTCTTACCGCTCAGCCAACCGTGCACCTTTCGTCGTGAATCAAAGAGCAACATGTCTTTATAAACCTCATGGGCGAGGCTTTTGCAATTGGGGCGGATTTTTTCCTTCATGGCTTTGGCTTAGGTGCGGAGATGTAAGGTAGTCAGGAGTGTTTATTATATGCCAAGCTTAATTCACTTGTAACGCCACAGATTCGGGCTTTTCAAGTAGTAAAAAAGACCATACATATTGCCATGCTTTTCTTTGCCTTTGCCGTTAATATGATAGGGCCTAATATATAATAAAATTTTATTCTGTGGCGACATGAAACCCATGTTGAATTATAGATGCAGACCGCTCACATACACATTCTATGTGACCGATCGACCAATAAAAACCACGTGCAGAGTCACTTTGCAGTCGTTTACAGAAACAACAGTAATTAATGCGACTGTCATATCCTCCTAACGGTTAAACTTTCAACTCCCTCCACCCTCTCTCGAAATCAGGTCTTTTTGCTTCAGTGTACTTCAATACACCCCCGTAAAAAGTGGAAAAGTCCGTACATTTGAAATCAGCCTTCCATACATAGACCACAGAAGATACCAATTGCAGTGGTGTGTATGCTTCATGCAAAAATGTTTCGAGATTTATAATTTAATGCTGCTGTTCAGCACATTTGTCTTGCGTATTCTGAAGACAATGCTCGCATTTCAGATCATAGACCATGAAAAAGCAAGGCGTGCGAGGCAGGTACAGCAACAGCACATTTTCAAACTGATACAAGCAAAAGCTAAATATTTCAAATTGTAATAACCTTGAAGGCACGCATAATCATTCACGCTGAACGAAATGTGTATTTTTATAGCTCACATATTATTATCTGTTGACAGGTAGTGCAGCAGTGTAGTGAGGATTTCTCGATCGTTGTGCTAATTTTGCCACCATTAAAGCAAGTTGGTCTTGGATTGGGCTTGATTAGACTATACGCTTGTTTGGCTTCATGATGGTTAGCGAGCTTACGGGCACGCTGATTTATATTTCATTTCGCATCCTGGCTCCGTGTTTTCAGTCCATTGAATTACGTCCATATGTTATGAAGGCATGGTGCGCTTACTTACACACATATTTATTCAAAATTCAGTCACTAATTCAACTGCAATCGACTAAATTACTTGTGTATTTAAAACCATTTGTTGGCATTTTACTTCGAAAAATCGGTACCCATATTTGCCCCTGGACTGTAATTGTCATAATACTCCATTTACTGATATTTCATAACCATCTCTCATGTGCAAACGGACACATTTACAAATCAACTTTATGTGTGGTGTACATGTACCCATCACACGTCTTGCACACCGGATCACGGTTTCTATCTACATGTATGCAATGCCCTCATGGATCAGTAAGAGTCAATACTATTCATATTAGTAATGCTCAAAGACATATCCACACTGAACTGTTAACTTATACGTATCGTGTAGCTTATGGCTGCTCTTCAATACCGCCATCTATTGGTCCAGCTCATCCACAACTGATAGGATATACATTAGAACTACTAAATCTACATCATGTCATCACACTCTTGCTCCTTGCTTTGAAGTTTCCCTACTTTTTGCTGTATTTATAAATGCTGGAACGAAATGATGGTGAGCTTACTTGGCACCCATATTTTTGTTTATGTTCAAATAATGATCATTTATTACTGTCATGTGCTTGCGGACAAATAAAAAAAAATTCACCTTAAGTATGGAGTACCCATCACGCTCAGCACATCGGATCACAGATTAAATTATAGGTGCTTTTACCAATGTAATGCCCTTAAGAGGTCACTTATGGTTAATACTATTCACATGATCAATACCTAGTGGCATATCCACTATAAACTCATATATAGCCTAGTTGTGAAGCTTGCAGCTGTTCTCTCACACTGTTTTCTACTGGGTTTACCTAGTTTTCAATTGTTAGGATATATTTGCCTGTATTACATTCTATTATACATTAGTATAACTTACTTAAACTGACGAGCTGTTGGCCCTTTCCCTGCCAGTTCCGAATGTGGTCTGGCCTGTTTGTCGTCAGTGTGTTTGTTTCGGTTTCTTTACTCTTGGTCAGCGGCTTGCCCCGCGCGGTTTGGGCACTTTGCGCACAGGACGCCCCCAGGCGGGCTTCTGGTTCGATCTAATAACTGGGGTTCAAATCTGCTGAATTCAGATGTTGTTTGACGATCCACGCCAATGCGCGTGCTCTCACAATTCTCATGGTGTACTTGTTGCACCGGTTTTCTTTGTTTAATTATTGTTTCTATTGTTTGTGTTTAATTTTCATCCTACTTTATGTCGGGACTCCTACATTAAAAGTATAGACCCATATCTTTTACATGGATTGCGAAGCAGGCCAAGCCTATTATATATTAATCACTCAACATGGCACAGATAGTGGCGAATACTTTCCTACCAACATGTTTGGTGGAGGAAACCAAAGGACTCGGAGAAAACTACCGTGCGCAGTCAGAGTGGTAGTAACCTTTTCCACATGCTTCCCCGGCCGTGTATCGAACCCGGGCCGCAGAGGTGGAAAGCGAGCGCGTTGCAGCTCCGCCAACCGTGCACCTGCGAGGCTCCTAGATTGACTGCATTTATTCCGGTTTTTCTATATTCTGCTGACTGATGTACATTTGACAAAGTGCATTCTTCGACTTATCACTATTGCACGCAACATGCAAACATTATGTGTATCTGTATTTTCGTGGCAATCAGTAGAGCTCTAAAAAAGCTTATCTTTTTTCAGCGATTTCCCCCACGCGGATATGCTCAGAGTGCTGTCTCCTAGTGTTTCATTTTCACTCCACTGCAGTTCCACCTGTTATTTAAACTATCTTTGTATAAATTTGGGAGCAGTATTTGCTTATGTACCATTCATTGTGTACCTTCCCTATTGCATTACCTCGATTTACCATTGCAATGGCAGCATCATACTGAACGTTTATGTGACTAAGTCAGCACTGCTGCTGTATGACAGATCCTTATTTATTGCTGGAATGGTATAACTGTACTTCATATCTCTGGTTTTACAAACATTGTTACGTTTTCCCGTGTAATTAATGTGATATACAAAGACCTCTCACTTGATCTTGACATTATTTGCTTATTTGAAACATTTCTTCCTCAGAATTATCCTGATGGTAATCTTCGTATATCTGGTTATTACGATATTATTCGTCATGATCGCACAAATGGTGCTGGCGGGGGCGTAGCACTGTTTGTTAAAAATGTTTAAATGTTTCGAGACGTCGGGATTTAGAAGTAACTGATATTAAGCTTTTGTGGTGCGAAGTTGGACTTCATTACAAAAAAATGCTTTTTGGTGTTGTGTAAAGACCACCCAATACCCCTGTTTCTTTCTGGAATATACTTCAGAGAGTCTCGATCTTGCAAAAGGTACTGGTATTCAACATATTATTATGGCTGGTGATCTAAATTCTGACTTTCACTCGTATTACTGATCATTCTGCAACATACTGGACCAAATTATTTCTAACGTACTAAATTTTCTTTATAATTTCCGTATCCTTCCTCCTATTTCTAACTGTGATCATTGTGTCGTCGGTGCAAACTCAGTATTTCGACGCAAGAAAGAACCAGCTTATGAGCCTCACATTTGGGAATACGACAAAGCTGATTTTAAAAATTTCAAGAACTGACTAAATGGGGTCGATTGGCTATCTTGTTTTACATCCGACGGCATCGATTTATATTGCAAGCATTGGTCCGATCTTTTTTCTAAAAGAAGTTGAGAACTGCATTCCCAACAAAAAAATGCAGGTCAGACCATCTGACCAACCCTGGCATAATTCACAATTTGCATCACTCAAATGTCAGGTTAAATGTAAATATGAAGGAGCCAAATGTCTTAATTATGAAACACGTGCCTGGACCTCTTTTTGTCAACTCCGTAATTATGATCAAGAGAGGCGGAAATCAGCCGAATAGGGAATCAATTTTTTTCTTAGAGCCAACCTAAAAATTCCGCATCTTAAAAACAAATGCTGGTGGCGCACTGTTAACAATTTTCTTCATGACAACATTTCGTCAACCGTGCTATCCCCTGTACATGAAAATAAACACATATTGGATAATCACACCAAATCTGAAATTTCCAATTCATTTTTTCTTCAGCAGTGTAACTTAGATGCCTTACCTGAAATTGCTAATACTCTGACTCCCGGCCTCGATTTTATAAATGTAACTGGGAAAGAAGTTGGCGACCCTCTTTCATCCATAGACACAACTAAGGTATCCGGACCCGATGAAATAAGTCCAAAGCTTCTCAAAAAGCTGCACCGGCTGTTTCGTCCTCATTGGTAAGACTGTTTAATTACTCTTCAGAGAAAAATAATTTCCCTGCAGTTTGTAAAAAAGGCAAACGTTTGCCCCTTTACAAGAAAGGGCCCGGGAATTGATGCAATAACTACAGGGCAGTGCCTTTACTTAGCTCTGTTAGTTAAGTATTAGAAAAGATTGTGTTTAAAAATGTATTTAATTATTTTCGGGACAACCTTGCTATCTGTACTCATCAATCTGGATTCAGTCCAAGAGACTGTACCGTTGATCAGTTATTGCTCCTTTATCATGAACTCTGTCTGGCAGTCGACCAACAAAAAGAAGTCTGCATTATTTTCTTAGACATAAGCAAAGAATTTGATGACGTATGGCATGTAGTTCTGCTGCACGAATTGAGGAAAAATGTTATTTCAGGTAACTTACTGGAGTGGTTTACAGATTATCTTCAAAATCGTCAGCAACGTGTTCCTATCCAAGGTCAAGCTTCTAGTTGAGGTTCAATTGGCGCAGGTGTGCCGCAAGGGTCAGTTCTAGGTCCTCCCATGTTTCTAGTCTATATCGATGATATTGTTGATCGTGTAAGTTCAAATATTAAGAGGTCTGCTGATGACACTAGCTTCTACCTAGGAATTGATGATCCTGAAGCGGCGGTTGCATTTATTAATTCTGATCTCTCTGATATCAGTCACATGGTCGACGATTGGCTAATTAATTTGAATGCCCCAAAACAGACTCCATGCTTATCTCTCGGAAAAAATCCAACTGACCCAATCATCCCCCTATTATTTTTCAGGACCATGTTCTCAGAAATGTTAACCAACATAAACATCTCGGCGTCACTATGCGCTCTGATCTAAGGTGGACTGATCGTGTTAATGAAATTGTTGCTAAAACCAGTAAGTTGATCAATATTATGAAGGGACTAAAATTTACCCTTGATATGCTGACCTTGGAAACAATATATGTATCCTTTATTAGACCCATTCCCAAATATGGCAGCCCTATTTGGAGTGGATGTACTGCAGTTGGCGAAGCAAAATTAGAAAGTATTCAATTAAATGCTGCTTGCGTTGTTACTGGGGCAATGCATGATACCAGTAATGGAAAGTTATACGAAGAACTTGGATGGCATATATCAGTCAAAAGAAGGGATCTTTAAAAATTGAACTTAATGTATAAGTTGGTAAACAAACTCGCTCCGGATGATTTATGTTGTATACTTTCTACTGTCCTGGAAGCTCCCATGTATAGGGCACGCCAACATTGTGACCTACCTGACTTTAGGGCTAGCACTGAACTTTTTGATAATTTTTTTCCCTTCTGCAGTTCGATTATTGAACGAATTACCTGTCAATGTTCGACAGTCTCATATCCCTTCAAGTCTTCAAATCAAAATTATGCCAACCAGTGCCTCCAAGTGTGAACTTTCTTGAGTGAACAGTTGTAAAATTTTGGAGATAGATTTACATCGGTTCAGCATCAAATCGAAATTATGCCAACCAGTTCCTCGAAGTGTGAACTTTCTTGAGTTGTAAAACTTTGGCGACAGATTTACATCGGTTCAGCACACACATTTGCGTCTGAGTGCCAGCCAACTGAATTCTCATTTACATAAACTCGGTGTCTTAGACACACCTCGGTGCCGCTGCGACACACTTGTTGAAGATACGTGACATCATTTTTTACATGCCCTCTGTATACTGTACCGTGTTCAAAATTACATACTTCTATCACTTTTCTCGTCCCATTTACTTTGCAAACAGTATTGTTTGGTTCTTATGAATGCTCTCTGCTCGATAATAAACGCATTTTTCAGCAATCCATGGATACATTTTAACTTAAGGTCGTTTCAAACCATCAGGCATTGGTTAAATAGGTTCATTATATTTAGGCTGAGTAATTGAGTTTGTCCATATATGTACACCAATGTAGTTAATGACAGAATAATAATGTAGATGCAAGAGTTTGAGCCCTTTATCTGACCGTGCCTTGTGACTATTATTCTCAAGCATGTTTTTGTTTAGTTTTGTCTTGTTTCTGTATTTTCTTCGCAGGGGGGATTCGGATAGGGCACAGTCTTTTTTCCCCAATTATTGTATTATTCCTGTGTAACTCTATGCATTGTACTTTAAGAAATAAAGTATGTTTAAATCAATGTGTACAATGCCATGAGTCTCAGTGAAGATTAATGCATCGCTTAAAACCATACAGGGAGAAAATAGTTTTCCTCCTCCATTCCTCCATGTTGAAACCTGGTTCATTCACTTTGTGAGTCCCAGGTTGGTCGCCAGGCGTCATTTTAACAAACGGCACCTGCATTTATTATGGAACCTGTAACCCCCCCCCCCCCCCCATCATTATCGAAATAGGAAAATATGAATCCATCAATTTCAGTATCTTCTAGTGATTTGGTCTCTACTATCAACAAATTAAGGTGCCTGGGCTTACTTGAGATCTTCTAATCAGTGACATTGAGCATTTGTTACTTTTGGGATGATGAAGTGCTAATTTTTATCCATGCCAAATAGTTTCACTGTAACATGATTACTTCTATGCAGAACTTTAAGATAAAAAAATGGTTCCTCTCTGAGTACAAGCTTTGTTTAGTCAATCATTTAATTGGCTATTAGATGTGGTCACTAATGGTCATATTTAAATAACCATTCACAGTCAAAGCTTCACTGGATGTGTTTTACTGGTGAGCGGATTATTTCACAGATGATTGATTGAGACCACTATTATCATTTTTTATTGAACCTCCGCGAACGGATAAATTACGATTACGGTCAAATGAGTACATCAGAATGATAAAGATTGATCAAATGCACAATACAGAAAGTAAAATGACTGCTAAAGTATGTAAAATGTAATATGAATCATACAACACAGAAAAAACAAGGGTAAAAAACCATTTCAAAAGTTTAAAACCGATTAAACAGTTTTACTAGAGTCATTTTCTTGGAGCCTGGATTATTATACTGAGGGGGCAGCAATAGGGCCCGAAGGGAGTTGGCCACACCGCCCGCCACTGTCTTGCCACCGCTGAGAAAATGTTTATAGTTACTAGTATAATTGACGTAAAATTAGGGCCAGTAGAGAAATCTGTATTTTCCGCAATCGGTCAACAGTACTACCTTTATCATAAGAGCCATGTAAGATAAAATAAGAAATCTGAAAACTAAGTAAGTCCCTGGCTGGGAGTCTACGCGGCTGATACGCCTGACCACAAAAACTGTGTCACAGAAGATAGTATTACGCACAGGGTCAATGTCTAGAGCTTTCAGAAGGAACGAATGAGAAAATGTGCTAAGACCAAGTGCTTGTTTTACAAGACAACCTTCAGTAGACTTTAGGTCCTGCAAAGTTATCCTTGTCAGGCTAATGCAGTCCATCCCATAAGTTAGGGAACGGATGGCCGCACTTTGCCACAGGTAAGTTTTGGCCTCAGCGGAGAGACAACAGTGACCCCTGCCGACTTTGTGAAACTTTAAATTATAGTATATTGTATGTAGGTGCAGGGATGTGGACAGATATCTCTTTGCACATCCCTGTCAAGTGTGTAGATCAAAGGTATGGCAGAGTTGAAAGGATTGGGATTTAGTCATCCTTCTTGATAGTCAGAGCAGATGTCATTTGTGAGCGATTAAAGGATGCAAATCTCCTCGGTTATCTTTGGTAGTGAATATCTCAGAAACAATTTTTTACAAGACTTGGTAAATTTGAGAAAGCCTCACTCAAAACGGGATGGATGGATTTTTGTGAAATTAACGGTTATGTAATGACAAGAGTATAACTTAGGCAGCTATTGTTTTGTTTGGCAGTATTCAAATTTTTGAGCACCAAAATGAACAAAGTCATCAATGTTAATTACAGACGCTTAAAATTCAATAACATAAAACCATTCCTTGTAACGGAAAACAAAAACAATAGCTTGATATATTATACCGTAATCTTTACATGACCGTTGATTTCAAGCTTTTTATGCCAAAAGTTTTGTTGTGATCCTTCCTCAAAGTACAAAATCAGAACCCTTAAAAATGCCCCTTACATTTTAAAAAAACATCTCAGAACATTATTGTTACATGTACAGAAACAACACATATTGACAAAACTAAAAATGTATACATCTGTGGGCTTGTATACAAAAACAGAAACGCAATGGCAATTTTTTTGTACCTCTATGTTTTATGCACCTTAAGTAAGAGCAGGCGCCTTTAGCGGTGGTCCGGATCTTGCCAAGCTGTCTTCACAAAAATTACTAACAGCACACCCGAAAGTTTACGGTGGGTTTACTTGCGTTTGCTACGGTAATAGGTTGTGGAAAGCAGCCGACTGCTATCCAAACTTCAATGGATACTTATTTAGCATGCGCTTGTCAACAGACACGCACGCACTTGAACTAGTAATGTTTTGTCCCTTTTTATCACATATATTTCGCTTTAACGGGAAGCAGGGTTTCGTGACAAGAAAGGTAAAGTGCCAAACGTATGCTTACAGTAAAGTACATGCGCCACTTGAATTTAAAACGATCCGTAGCATTAGCCGTATAAAAACTGTTCTCAAATGTCCACCAGGTCGTATTCTTTGTCCACTCTCGTTTTTATCCTGTGTTCATTCCCACACATTCTGAAACCTAATCGAAATTTATTCCGCCAGTGCTTCTTCATTCAGGTTTTTGGCGGCCACAGTGTTGACCCAACGCCGACCTGAATCCCAGGTTTCGCTGTCAGTTCGAGAATGATATAAGGATAACACGTTGAGCCGGAAGATACGAAGAGTCCCAATTTATTGACATGATAGCACGTGCACACAGAAAAGCCACATTCGTCCTTGAGAATACCATGAATATCGAAACTGTTCAAGTGGGCATGTAATATCTTGATCTTATACTTGACGTGCATCATCAAGACAAAACTGCAAATATTAACCCATCATAACCGTTACCATTTTCAAACCTTTACAGACATTATTCACAAGAATGTAAGGCGAATACTAAATAATGTAAATATAGGCAGAAAAAACTTTTCCGTGACGTGCGTGACAAGCAAACGCGAAAACCGCTAGTTTTAACTGTACAATAATGAAAATACAGCTGAATTAATGCACGTATGGTTTATTACACATTTCAATGGACGTTTAATGATTTTATTTCACATATACGCGTGCGCAATATATATATATATATATATATATGTTGCGCATGCGAATATGTGAAATAAAATCATTAACTAAGCTGTATTTTCTTTATTGTACATTTAGAGCTAGCGGTTTATATCAAGCTTTTTGCATGATGTAATCTAACGCACATTTACTTGGAATTAAAGGACCCCTGTGGCAATACCAAATTCTAGTGTAATTGAACCACCAACATACGGACAATCAACCACCCGTCCAAATGCAAGGCCGTGTGTAAAACTTCAAATGATAACAACATATAACCTGGACTATACCCTATACAGTTTGCATAAATGCACATAAATTCGACTTGAATGTTTACATTAAACAAATGACGCCATTGGCGGGGGGGGGGGGGCAGGAAGAACTGTGAACCTGAGGGACGCGCAGTCACCCAGAAGCGAAGCTGTGGGTTGACAGTCCGTCCCCAAGGTTTAAAATTCTTCCTATCGCCCAAAACTAAGGACGTCATTTGCTTTATTATACCGAAGAACAATAAATCATTAAAACGACAATATTTCCATATCATATTTTTTAATGATATAAACAACATTTTATCAGAGTCAACACGTATATATTGGCCAGCCTTGGGTGGGGGCTGGCGGGGGGGGGGGGGGGGGGGGGGGCGACGATCAGAATTTCAGCGCCATCTAGCGGAACGTGCAGGGTGACAGTTGCCTCTCAGTGGGAGACAGCAAAAATGTCCTATTCCCAACTAACCAATCACGAGTGCGGATTTCCCCCTCAAAATATAATGTATAATAAAATAGACTGTTTCCTATACTTGCAACAACCATATATTCAGGAAAAACACAGATATACTGATTCACTATCGGCTCAAAGTTGTGAGTACTCACGTGGCTTCTGATCATATAAAGCTTATGTACATTTAATGTAAAATTGCCCACCAGATGGCACTTCGTTTCACATGGACTAATAGCCTATTTGTGCAACTCCTGTGATGACTATTGTTGTATGTGCCAAGACAATAATGAATGAGTCCTTAACTTTATGTCCTCAATGACCTTGGGACACAGGATCAAGGACACCCAGACTATGTAATACAAGAGCCCATAGGCCTTCCCGGTGCTGTGCTGACATTGGCCTTGAAGTTCAATCCACACCCTGCCATTGCAAAACTACCTCTTTCAACTTTACAGGCATTATAACCTCACAACAATTGGTCAAGATCACTGATATTATACACAATGCTAGCCTTAGACGTTGTCTATATATCCTAGAAATTTAGCAAGTTCATTCCAAAAACTTTTCAAGATATGGATTTTATATCTTTAAACACATTTTGGCTTATAATTTCCATCATATTACAAGTGGCCCCACTAGTATCATTAGCAACTTAGCCTGTGACCTCCCTCACAATCTCACCGAATTTGGTGTAGACCTGCCCCTAATTAAAAATGCTAGAGTGTTAAAAAAATTTGCATATTTTGATCCCTATATTGCATAATGTTGTAGGTGGCGCCACCAATTTCGAAAAGAATAGATTCTTATACCCCCTATAAGTCCTCAAAGTTATATTGCGCTAATTTGAAAACTACAGACAGTATTGCGGTCACAAGATTTTCACATTTACCTGTATCTTACATAATACTATAGGTGGCGCCACCAACATTGATGTCGACAAAGATTTTTGTACACTTTAAAACTCCTAAACGTTATGTGGGCCTATCTCAAGAATTGTCGGGTGCAGAGCATTCACGAGATTACCACTATATTCAAACTGGCCATTTGACCTTGACCTTCAACTCGGATTTTTAAAAAATGCAGTTCAAAATATGCGCCCAGCTTTCCATATATAGTGTGTTTGTTCAAATTGGGTAATAACTTTTCGAGTTATTGACGAAAAACAGGAAACTTAAAGAAGCACCCAACTTCATAATTGCTGGGTCACAGTCACCCAAAAGGTAGGTCACCAAGTACAGCTTATGTATTATGTACTCATCTGTAATTTTTATCTGGAGGCTCAGTTGTCTTTGCCATTGATGTCGAAGCTACACCCGGCCATTAAAAAATCACCTTTTCAACTTTACAGTCCTGGTGACCTCACAAAAGTAGGTCAAGATCTCTGATATTATGTAACTTTTTACCTTTGGCCCTGGCCTATATGTCATATAAATGTGGGAAGTCTAATCCAATTACTTTTCAGATATGGAATTTTACATCCTAAAACGCATTTTGGCTCATCCTTTCCGTCAATTATAGGTAGCGCCACTAGTAGCATCAACAACTTGGATTTTAACCCACCCATCAATCCCACTAATGTTGGTGAAGATGCGCCAAAAATTAAAGATGCTAGAGTATTAACAAGATTTTCATATTTTGACTCCTATATGACATAATACTGTAGGTGGCGCCACCAATGTGTAAAGGGGCCCAGATTTACATACAGCGTATATGTCCTGAAAGTTACATTGGGCTAACTTGAAAGCTGTGGAAGGTATGGGGGTAAAGAGCAATAGTTTACGGACGGACGGATGGACGGATGGACAGATGGACAGAAATGAGCGGTCGCCTAAGCTCTGCATCCCAAAAAGGATTCTTACATATATGTTAAGATATGTAGATAACTTTCAATATCTTGCGGTCCAAAACTTACTGTAGAGATTTCAGAAGTTTTGTTTTGGGTTTTTTTTTAGGGGGGGGGTGTTTCGTTTTTGTTTTTGTTTTTGTTTTTGTTTTGTTTTTGTTTTTGTTTTTTTTTTTTTTTTGTTTTTGTTTTTGTTTTTGTTTTGTTTTTTTTGTTTTGTTTTTTTTTTTGTTTTTGTTTTTGTTTTTTGTTTTTTGTTTTTTTTTTTGTTTTTTTTTTGGGGGGGGGGTTTTGCTACAAAAAGTTTGGTTAATATGTTCGTTCCATTTGAGATCGGCTTTTATTGCCTAACCCAAATGCTTATAGCTGCTGACATTGTTCAATTAATGTCCTTGGAATAAAGGTGGGAAGATTTATTGGTTGTTGCTTCTTAGAAATAATAGTAGCGTCTGTCTTTGACGCGTTAAAGGATACTAACCAGTCATTTGACCATACAAAAACTGAAGAAAGATCTGAATTTACAAATATAGGGGCTGCCATGGGATGGTCAACTATTAGAAACAGGGAATTAGCGTTGGCAAAATCTTGATTTCAGATTCTACCTTGGTTACAATGTGGTTTAAGTATATTAAGAAAAGTGGTGGTCCAAGAACAGAACCTTGGGGAACACCAGCATTAGTTAGTCCCCAATTATTTGTATGACCATTGATTACCACACACTGTTTTCTGCCAGACTTTGTTGAATGCATTGATTATATCTGAAAAATCTATTTAAAATAACCTTAGTCCAACCTGTTTATGTTAACCAACAGTCAAACTTTATTCATGATAGAGAGAAAGTAACTGATTAACAGTAGACTCTAGAGTCACTGGGTATGAACCCAGATTGATTTGCGCTTGTAATTATGTTGTCTCAAAAGAAGTTAAAAAACGTTTTAAACATATTTTTTCCATGACATTTCCTGCATAGCTAGGCAAAGATGTAGGCCTGTAATTGTTACAAGAACATGTATCGCCTCTTTCGTACAGAGGAAGCTCCTTTTTCACCACAGATGAAACAACCCGCATTATCAGTATAAATCTCGAGGGGGATGGCGCACTTCGGGCAATAAATCTGCGTAATGCACAGAAAAATGCATCAACATCCAAAAGCATAGCTTTTTTATTTATATAGCTGTTGTACAGAAGCAAGTAAAGATAAATCCGTACCTTTTCCTTTTACCCATGTCAAACTTTGTCAAGTAAGTGCCGAAACAAACAATACCAACATAACTGAATGGTGAAAGAAACGGTTGGGTTGCATTCTCTTAATTGGTAAATCTGACATTATCTGATTTGCCAGCTCAGCGTGTGACTCCTTGCACATGATACACTGTTTAAGCATGTGTTTAACTGTACGCCTCGCCTTTGTGATCCAATATTTTCTCACGAAATTTAGTCAAAGTCCATCCATACCAAAATGACATACGTCATGATAACGCTTGGCAATGATACGAGACACAACATGAGCATGTGGCAAGGATAGGGTGTTCATCTGTGTTTCCAACAAGTCTAAACATGCCATTCCTATCCAGGAAGAGATTAAGAGAAATGATTGAACTTGGTTGCAGTGTTGATATCCTTACTTTAAGGTCATTGATTTCTCTTTGAAAATATAGATCCTGCACGTAACGTATGATGGCATCATGAGCTTAATCAAACTCTTGCATTGTTAACAAATCTCGACTTGGTTCCCATGGAACAGGGTGATGTATTGGAGAGAGATGCGACTTCGACATCAGCAAACTACAAAAGACATTGAAATTCACCCAAAGATGACATCTGCAATTTCCGTTCATGTCTTATTTTGATGAAATATTTTAATCTCATTTCATCTGAAGACAGGTAGCCTGCTGCAATATCAACTTTCCTGGTAATACCCAGGGTGAGATGAAATCAAAGGGGTCAAAAATGGACGCTATGCTCCTGCGTGTCTCTTCAACACCTAAATCACCACGTGTGATGAAGAAAACATTCTCTTTACGGATATACCTTTTTGCAACCAGATCCCCACATATGGAATGGGAAAACAATATTGCACTTCCCTTGCCCTAAGGTCTATAGCAATTTTATTTAGTATTTATTCATCATTAATAGCAGATTTTGGAAGTTGAAAGTTCAAACACTGGTTGTACATTCTAACTATATCTCCCTGGATTGCAAACAAAACCATAGCAAGACTAAAAAACAGTTTATTTACCAAGTCAGGACCTTGTAAACGTCGCTCATTAAGCGAACGTCCACCGTACTTTATAGCACAAATACGACTCTTAATTAGCCAGTTGTGTTTGGATTTTGAACACAATAGTGTGCCAAATACCAGATGCGCTCAACATTGTACATTTTATTTTCTGGAACCACTTTTTCATAAATGGACACTCTTATTTTGAAATTCTTTCATCATAACTCTCTCTCTCTCTCTCTCTCTCTCTCTCTCTCTCTCTCTCTCTCTCTATCTATTTATCTATCTCTCTCTCTCTCTCTCTCTTTCCAAACATGTGCCAAGATTTTCAAGACGCTTGCTTGCTTGTGCAAAATCATCGGGCAGAAGTTCAGATGGGTGTTTCCATGGAATCGATTATCCGTAACGCCACCTGAGTTCCAGCATGTGTTGTCTCACTTTACTATCGTCTGCAGATAGACGGGGACAATCGAAACCTATGGTTTCAAACGCCTACAACCTGCCAATATCTATGCTGGCATCCAAAAGATTGTATCTACCTGGACAGGTGAGAGTGATGATACAAAATAACATACAGCAACGTTGCGAACAGCGACCTTCTGACACTTGATAGACAAACCTCAACCAAACAAATATATCACAGCATAGAGAGCGCCAGGTGACCCTGACCTGATTCTCAATGGCAACAAAGCAATTTGAGTAATTCTGTCCAATCAAGAGATCAACCTGACGACAATCAATGTTTACACACAAGTCTGATGCAGCATGATGTTCGTAATCATTTGAATTTTACAGAGCTGATGGGACCTGAATAGCATCTACTACTTCCACACCTGACATCTGTGTACATTTAGGATAAGAAACTTTACTTGATACGTGCATAGATTTTGTGAATTTGTTGCCAACCATTTCGTGCAAGATATATTAGTGTAGCTTTTGCCTTTCAATTTCAATTTGTCACTTAACTTTTGCTATAAAATGTAGCAATTGACATCCAATCCAGAGCATCTTTGGCATATATTTCATCACTTATATTCACTTTTACTACAGGGGTAAAGCAGTCATTACCGTTTGTTGCCAAAGAGTTTTGCAACTTGTCAGAGAATGCACCCGAGCACAATGTAATGCGCCACAAAAAAAAAAAAAATGTTATTTGACAAACAGTTACATGTGTCATGGTTGCTGCGGAAGCAATTTCTGCATAAATTATTTTCATCAACGAAAACAATACGATCACCTACTGTCATGGCTTTAAACTGAGGCTTTTCATCAAATGGTTGACCTGTTTTCATAGCTTACACGTCGTCCGTAATCGCCTTACATCTTGTGTTACAGCAGAAATGTCAATATTTTCTTGGACCTCCTTGCTTTGTGCATCATTAACCGTGTCTTGATTATAGCGTGATTCAGGAGAACCATATTCGTCATAATCTGTCGAGTTACCAAGAGTACTATGACCTTTGTGAGATACAACATAGTTTGTAACTTGTTTAGTAACTTGATTAAACATATTATACAGTGTCATTACCATATCCAAAACCGTAGTCCTAATGAAACAAATCCAAGTCAATTCCGACCAAAGGCAATGTTCCTTGGTATGTATAGCTGAAACACACAAATTTGTAGTTCGTATTTACCCAAAAGAGATCAAAACGTACGTGCAAAGGTCCATAGGTCGAAAAAGCCATATCCAGCTTTAACATGACAGAATGCAAACAGTTTTGTTTGAAATTATAGGCCTATTTCAGTAATTTGGCTTGAACAGGTGCAACATTCATGCGCATGCAGGACCATACAATTTATGAAAAGGGACCAAAATTTGTCGCACATCGGAGAATTTGTATTATTGTGTGCAGCTCTTGCTTCATTCCCACACATCCAGACATCTTGTTACTGAAAATCTCTACGAACCTCTAAAGATCTTTGAACCTCAAATATGATGCAGGCGTAAGCTTGTCTTCTAACTGTCTTTACATCAACGATTCTGAACGCAGCTTGGCAGAAGGGCTACAATGTCAAATATTAAACTTTGTGTGTCTGGCTTACGTACAGCATCTTTATTTTCTTTTACTTGAAAAGCACATTGCAACCCATGCAACAAAGCTCTCATATCACCACCAAATTTCACCAACCTGGTTACGCGTAACGATTTTATCACATCCTGTGTAACTCTCTGTTTAGATCCAAACAATTTTTCTATTGTACTCAATGCTTGTTTATATCTTGTTTCACCTCCGATATTAACAGCACTTTTAATGCCTTCGTCAGCTTCACCAGCTCTGTATTATAGTAACCTCGTTAATCCAGCATCAAGTTCAAAACAAAGCTTCTCCAAGTTTATCTTAAAAGAGTTGATGAAGCTATAATAACTAATAGCATCGCCAGATAAAGTTGGCAATTCAACCTTTGGCAGAGAAAACAATTTGAAACCCGCAGAGGTAGCAAATGATGCACATTTTTTTGTGACTGATTATGACAAAGTGCAAAAAGATGCAAAACTTAGAAATATGCAGGGAGCAGGCATTGTTGAATCTTATGAAGATAAAAAGAAGGTGAATACATTTCGCCCATTTTTGCATGGAAAAAGAAAGAAAAATCCTTGAGAATTATACTGAATTTAAAAGATCCGAATGAAAGTGTGGAATATCATTACTTTAAGATGGATAATCGCAAGATGGCAGCTCAATTAATGAGCAAAGACTGCTATATGGCTTCCATAGATCTAAAACAAGCATGTTATTTGGTATCTATTGCGGCTGAGCATAGAAACTATCTCAGGTTTCTGTGGAATGGACAATTAATGCAGTTTACATGTTTACCAAATGGCCTGTGCACCCCGACTGTTCACAAAATTTTCAAAACCAGTCTTTTCTACTTTGCGAGAAGAAGGAATCTCAATTGCCGGGTATATATATGATAGTTTTTGGTGGCAGAAAATGAAGAAGCAAGGATCAAAGCCGCAGAGAGAACCATAGAGTTACTAACCGAACTTGGTTTCATTATAAATTGGAAGAAATCAGTCTTATCGCCCATACAACAGTTAATTTTCTTGGGCTATGTGTTTGACTCTAACCAAATGACTATATCTTATGGGGAAGATAAGAAGGAAAAAATGAGAATAACGTGTGGTGCTGTTAGAAAATGTGGAGAGAGTAAGGCTAGCGTGAAAATCAGACCTGTGGCAGAGATACTGGGGCTTATGGTGGCGTACAATGAAAGGGCCGATATGGGACCCCTCCATTATAGAAATTTGGAGCAAGACAAGATTGACGCTTTCAAACAAAATAAAGGCAATTATGACGACCATATGCAAATACCAGAGGCTGGTTTACAAGATATACCATGGTGGGAATCACATGTAGATACAGTATTTAAGACAGTATGGAGAAATGTGCCAGAGAGAGTGATAAGTTCTGATGCATCTCTCTTAGGCTGAGGCGCAGAGTGTGCTGGCATTTTCACGGGGGGCAGATGGACCCCAGAGGAAGCGCAACTTCACATTAATGTGTTGGAGCTTAAAGCAGGCCTGTTTGGATTAAAAAGTTTCTGCAAACAGAAAACTCACACAAGTGTTTTGTTGCGTATGGATAACACAACAGGGGTTGCCTATGTAAATCATATGGGTGGCTCTAGGTCAAAACAGTGCGATGAGATTGCTAGGGAAATTTAGGACTGGTGCCAAGAGAATGATATATGGATCGTGGCTGCTTTTCTCCCGGGTAGGGAGAACATTGACCCAGATTACAGATCCCGGAATTTTTATGACAATACTGAGTGGATGCTAGAAAAGAAACTTTTCTTGCGTATAGTTGATGTTTATAATTCAGGCCACGAGGCACTTAGCTCTACCCTGCGCCAAAGAAAAACACCCGATCAGGAACTTGATCATTCTGGCTTGCAAGTTAGTGGCACATGCTACAAAATCAAAACCCGTCCTCGAGAACAGTGGATGTTATTATGAAATCCTGGCGATTTGGGACCAAAAGCAGTACGCAGTGTACATACGAAAATGGATTACTTTTTGTGAACGACAGACTGAATTGGTTGATACAGGCTGAAGTATAGTGCTTTAAACACAGCAAGAGGCGCCTTGTCCGCCCTTCTTTCACATCAAGAAAAGAATAGAGTAGGAGACCACCCACTGGTCAAAAGTTTTCTCAAAGGTGTGTTTGAGATGTACCCACCACATCGGAGATACACATCGATATTGGATATATCGAGAGTCATACATTGCTTGGTAGATATGTCGCCAATATCGGGGCATAGTTTAAAGGACCTCACTTTAAGGTTAACTATGCAGTTAGCTTTAGTTACGGCTCAACGACTTCAAACGTTACAGCGTTTGAAAATAATCAATTTATCAAAGGGTCGGACATATGTATTTCATTTTTCAGAACACTTCAAACACTCCAGGCCAGGATCTCGGTCTCCAATTATTGAACTGTGTCCTTACACACTAGATGGTAGAATCTGCGTTATATCTGTCTTTGATGAGTACTTAGCAAAAAACGTCGGAAATTAGGAACTCAGAGTCGCAGTTAGTCATTAGTTACGCCAAGCCCCATGGTAAGGTGTCATGTGATACGATTGCGAATAATCATGGAACGCTCTGGTATTTACACCTCAGTTTACAAACAGCATAGCACAAGTGCTACCTTATCATCGAAGGCAGCCCAAACTAAGTTGCCTATTGAGACTTATCTTAACGTGGCAGTCTGGTCTAATGCCGGAACATTTGGAAAATTTTACCGCAAAAGTGTGGACACTTCTCAACGCTTTGATGAAAATGTTTTGCAACACTTAGCATTTTGTAGTATACGGATAATCTTGCTGGTCATACAGAGCATTAACATATTTATCAGTGCGAATATAACTAATTATATATATTCTCTAGTTTGAGAAAACATCTACTTGTACTGTGCTTATTTCTTGCAACGACAGCTGTATGATATTTGGTTTATAGAAGTACAGTTGATGCTTTGAAGCCTCGTATAATCCACTTACATAGGTCATGAGATAGAATCCAAAGTAAAACGAGACTTACCTTGGTGAGTTGAAGTTTGACAGGGATTCTATTGAATGACGGGAGTAGGTAGGGATTATAGGCTCTCCCACAGCCATCCTTATGTTCGGGAAAAAATTGCCACTCACTTTTTGCGGTTGTGTAGAATTGTTACTACAAACGCCCATCAACTTGATGAAGACTGTCTAGCCATCCACAGAGCGTAATCTCGTATAATCCCTACTTACTCCCGTCATTTGATAGAATCCCTGTCAAACGTCAACTCACCAAGGTAAGTCTCGTTTAACTTTGGATTAAATGACGCTTAATGATTGGGTGGTCCTTCAACTCTGCTCCAACTCTTACACAGTGGACATGATGGCCCATATAAAATATAAACACAAAAATAACACTCTAGTGACATTGAAAGGCTGTGTGAGCTCAAATATGTTTCACACAAAAAGGCCAAAAAATATTCATTTATGTGTTAGTGTGAACAAAGAAGAAACTTACAATACCGACTAATTTTACAACCCAAAAGTGATATTGGTGGCAGTACGTGGTTAAAATCACTGTATCACAAAAACAGTAACTGCCATGTAAACCATGTACAGGAGTAGACGAGGAACACCACCAGTTTCCCTATAGGCTATAGACAAGGTGAACCGAACCATGCAGTCTACCTATGTATACTGCAGTCTAGTCTAGGGACATAAAACCATGTACACCTTAAAGAAATGTGTACATTTGCCACATAAGATCGACGATCTTTCATTTTTCATTTGTATACTGCTTCATGCAGATCAAAACTGTCACATGAGGTCGTTGCATTTATAACACTGTCGCTTGGAGATTCATCTACAAATAACACGTTGAGCCGGAAGATACGAGGAGTCCCAGTTTATTGACATGGCAGCACGTGTACGCATGAAATCTACATTCACCCTTGACAATACCATGAGTACCCTGACCTTTCAGGTAGGCTTTTAACATGTAGACTTTACACTTGCCGTGCGTAACGTAGACATAGCCGTAAATATTAACCCATTATAACCATCACCATTTCTAAACCTTTAAAGACATTCCTGACAAGAATGTAAGGCGAATAGTATATAATATATATATATATAAACAGAAAGCAAACTATTCCGCGACGCGCATGACAGGAAAACGCAAGTTTTAACTTTACAGAAATGAAATAAAGCTTAATCAATGCACGTATAGCTTATTACACATACTTTATGCATAATTAATGATTTGATTTGATTTATACGCGTGCCAATCTAAGGTGATCAATGTTTTTTTTTTGTATATCGAGGTTATTGCCTGATGCAAACTAACGCACACTTACATGCAGTTAATGGACCCCTGCGGTGTACAAAATTCCAGCGTAACTAGTCACACCAACGTGCAGAAACCTCCAACGGTCCATATGCAAGGACATATATGAAGCTGCAAATGAAAAAAGCATTTATCCTGCACAATAACTGATACAGAATACAGAAATGTACATACATTCCACGGGAAACCGATTTAAAAAAATACAAAATCGACTGTTAGCTAAACTTGCGACAACCATATGCCCAAGAGAAAAACGGATAAACTGCTTAGCTATCGATTCCAGTTCAAGTCTTCCTTTCACAAAAATGTAACTCCGATCTCTTATACAAGCGGGGCATGTACTTGACGGATAGTACATAGCTCCGCTCATTTCTACCAAAATTTGTTTAACTGGCACACCATGTTACGAGACTACCATGATAGCTTTATACAAAACTGCAAGAGCTTTTTTTCTCTCTTTCAATTTCCTTCCAACTGCGACTTTGCCGGTAACGCCTGACATGAACAACCTTCGTTGATCGGTACGCCTGCAGAAGTGTGTATTGTTATGGCATGCTTGATACGCAAACAATATGTATCCACGTGATAAACATAAAGGGGCAAAACTGTACATTATGAAACTGTGAAACAGACACCCACAAAGCATTGCGAGTTTTCTTAGGCATTGATACCTTAGTTTTACTCACTTTTCGACTAACAATGGGCTTCAAAGAATACCAATATGTTATCCTTTCGGATTTTACGTTCTAATTGAAATGTCGTCATACTTCTCTGTCATATTGGTGCTCAAATAATATGTTCAACACTGTAGTGTCTGCCAACCATGATTTAAGGCCAAGAAATCATTTACTTGATACATTATACATGTACATATATGTATATAATAATAGCTAAACTCTACTCTTCTTGTAGAACCCATTAAAACTGATTTGCATAAAATAGGAACACACATTTACACTCTGTCTATCAATTTTGTTACCTTCCAAAGTATGTGCTTGTAAAACTAAGTACATGCTTTGAAAGTCTTTGTGCAATTCAGGTGTAAAAGTTTTCCATTAATTATCACAAAAACTCACTCCAAGCTAATATCACACATTCATTTCTTTTTTTTTTTTTTTCATGTTCGGAACGAGCGGGAGTCGAACCTGCAACTTTTGGCACCAGTCGCCTAGCTGAAATGGGAAACGCACATATCCACTCTACCAAATCCCCATTCCTAAATAAAAGAATGGTTCAATGGAGGTAGTTATGTGCGAGTGCCATATCAACACGGTAATGCAGTATATTTACGTGAAACATTGATTTGTACAACAGTCAGACCATGTACAACTCTGTTGTGCAGTAAAAGATTTCCATTAAATTGATGGAACAAACTACAAAAAGTATACATTGGTGTAGATCTGATGCCAACTTTGAGACCGTTCACTCTTTATGGATTTGGTAGTGATGAAGGAATTAAGCGTTATCCTTGATATACGCTTGTGTTGAGGGTGGTATATGGACAAAATAGCTGTGAATTACTTTGAAATTGAGACGTTTCTAGGCCAGTTTAGTAAAATTATGTTAGCAGATGTGTTTATTTCCATTGTTGAACCCCTTGTGTGATGTGCGCTTGCCATCAACTACTTAAATATATTTTTGAAAAATTGAAAGCTCCAAATGTTTTGAATGAAGGGGTTAAATATACTGGATAAAGGTAAAAATAGCTGAACAATAAATCTTAACATGGATGTGGATATCTCAACTTTTATTTTTATTAACATGGCAATTACAAAAAATGGAAACTGAAGCACGAGTGACTGTAATATCATAATGGAAATTCGTACAAAGAGGGAAGCACGTGATCTTTGGTAGCCGCTTCTCTTCTGGCTTTTCTTTATGGAAGCAATGCATGCAATATTGCAAAAAACGGTCACACCAGGTATGAGACCGAACAGAAATATATAAACATACTGGACAAAATTTCGTTTAAGATTATTCCTGAACACAAATTGAGACCTTACCTCAGTTAACGGTGTTTTAATATTTAAAATGATAGTTTCTCCTATCGATGGAGAGCAAGCAGAACACAAGAAAGCACATGCAAAAATCACAGGCAGCACTATTTTTTTGTTCAACGGTTTGCATTTGAATACGAGACCAATGCATATAAAACGGTCTACAGTTATTAACCAGACCATGCATGTGGAGAAAAGATGTGGACCAATTGACAGTTCGCCTAACATCTTGTACTTAAATGATAAATGCCACTCAGTCGCATAAAGGGCGAATGTATTGCCTAATATTCCATCTAAGACTCCTGCTGAAAGGAGATACAGTCCCACTAACATATCGGATATGCACATGCAAATTTTAATTATGATGCTACTATGGAGGTTTGAAGAACGCAAATCGCGTATAATTGTCATAAAATTACCAAACAAACAAACCAATGTTAATGGCCACAGCAACAGTCTTAACGTCACATCTGGTATGAATCGTGAGCACACCCATGATACGGGGTGTACAAGAATGCATTCCTCTACATGTTGAGCAATGCAACAGATATGTTTTGTATCACTATGTATTATTTTTAGCGACGCCAGGTGTGCAAAGGCGTGTTTTTCAACTGTAAATATTTTATTGAAAGAAATATTTAATTTCTTCAAGCTCATAAGTCCCCTAAATGTTTCACTGGTAAATTTTTTCAGCAAATTATGTGACAAATTCAATTCCACCAGAGCTGACAAATCAACAAAGGTGTGGCCAGCAACGCTTCCCAATTCCATAGAGCCCATATCGAGGATTTTCAGTTTGTGCAATCTAGAAAAAAATTTAAATGAAATTACATGGATAGAGTTATTCCGTACTGTCAAAAACATTAAATTCCATATACTATCAAATACATACATGGGAAGATTCACAATTTGATTGGTATGCAAGTAAAGTTCTCTCAAATTGTCACAATTTGGAAAAGAACCAGGTTTAATAAGCGTAAGTTGATTATTTGAAATATCCAACCTATATAGATACAAATGTAATGGAATATATTTTTCATTCCATTCCTTTATTTTATTTCCTGTAAAGAAGATTGCTCGCAAAAAGACTGATAAAAATGGCACTGCAGTTAAAGCCGCATTTATGCATTCAATGTAGTGACCTTTGCATTTACATTTGTAAGGACATTGGGCAAAATCGCATAATTCCTCATCGTCAAGAGATATTGAACAATCTACACGTTCATTGCACAGCTCGTTGTTATGCACACAGATCGATTCTTGCTTGCAATGAAGCATGAATGGACAGCTTCGATTCTGACACGTGTTTTCATCTTCACCTCCAATGCAGTCCCATTGAGAATTGCAAATGAAGCGCAAAGGAATGCAGTATGACAGGGCACACTTAAAACTTCCTGAGCAGCCCATGAATTCACAGTTTTGTAGATGTGCACCATTATCACAGTATAGGAGATTGCCATTTGAATCAAAGTCATACAAGCAAACCATAGTTCTGTGGTAACACGATTTCCCAGTCTCATATATGCAAGGCAACATTGTTCTGTCATGACAATGTGCAGTTGACAGCCTACTCGCATCCTTGATGTCGTAACTGTGGATATATTTCATCTTTACCATTTTGCCATAATAAAAGGTCTTTTTTTGGGAGCAGACATCAAACAAGGCCGGGCTTAATTCACATTCTACCTCATCTGAACAATCTGCGCAATCCTTTTGACCATTGCAAAACTCAGCTATGGGAACACATCCAGCAAAAGCACACTGAAAGTACTGATGGCCACATGAACAAGATGGTGTCTGGCAGTGAAATCGACAGTAGCTGGACGTTGGCGAAGAATAATGGATTGGCCGGGAACATATGCTGGTACACTTGGTTTCATCGGAGTTGTCTTTGCAGTCCATTATACCATCACACACATAATGATTCAAAATACATTCCAGACTTTCACACTGGTATAACAAACCACAGTTCGTATTAGCAAGTCTTGGTTTGGCTTCACAGAGGGCGGACTCTGCTGATAAATACTTTTCCTGATGCAGACGTTTAATGTTTAGATATATTGGTGGAACGTAATCATGAAAAAATTCCTTTTGTACTTGTTCATAGAATAAAGAAGAATGATTATCTGTAATGAAAGTCACGGGAGAGACCACTGTTGCATATTTTTTGTGCGTACTTCTTGTCAGGATCCAAACTGTGATATTTGAATTAGAGAGCCTCCATATATCTAACAGTTGCAATACGTCTCGTACATACCTTGTGCCATGATCTTTAGGCCGGACATTTCTTATGGCAGCTTTTAATTTCCTGTGATCAAAAAATATCCCTGGTGACGTGTGTGCACTGTGCCATTCCCTAAGATTACTCCATATGAATGAATTTCTGTTGATATTTTTCAATGCCCACTGGTCGAGAAGTGCAATTCTACCAAGTTTGTTTAAACAAGAATTGTGTGCAAAAGTGAAGTTGTATCCATCTAGGGAAGGTGCCAAAACCAAATTAAAACAGGTGTATTTGATTAAAGTCCATCCAGATTGACAATAATATTGTCTGAAGAAAGACGTGGTTTCATAGCTGTTCGTAGGATGATGAAATGTTTTAGACATCCAATATGGCTTACGGTATTTAGCGCAGGAATAGGTGGTTACCATTTCACAAATAAAAGATGAATGTAAAAGTTTCTGAGAACATGGAATGCTTATCCACCATGTGGACCCTAGATAGTTTGCAAGTACCATAGCAACGCATAATCCAAATTTCCAATTAGGGTGCTGCATTTGTAACCAATTTTTGTTATGTTCATGTGACAATATATCTAGACATGTACCATTTTGAATAACGACTATTTTCATTTGATTGATATCGAACTTTGGTCGATACCATTCTGTATATATCACTGGATCACCATTCATCCATTGTAAAGCTCCATCCTAATATGAACATATTGTATCAAGCCTGTTGCTAGACATCATGTTTCAATAATAACAAGATAGTCATGAACTGCAAATATGCACAGCCAGCACAAAACCTGATCAGACCATCTTGCATACATTGGAAGACAAACGTGGCAGCTGTATAATTTACGGACCTTTTTGTTATCAACCATTCTGGTCTCTCAGAAAAACGCAATAGTATTTTTCATTATAATTTGCAGACATTTTCACAGCACAAACATTTTATAGTGGACATAAATTTCCATAATCTATGGTTATGAAAAGAGGTATGCACCACATTTGTCTCAAAACTTTGGTGCACTGATCAAACTGGATCATGTATAAAAATGTTCCCGTGGGCATTTTTGTACATACAAATTTGGTACCAGGCATAACTATACTATTGTATTCAGCTAATTCAGGAGTTATCATTTAAAGTTGTGAATATAATTCTGCATATTCTGTGACCTGGGTACTGCAATTTGTCACCTTTCACCTTTTCCTTTCCAAAATTCTGGCTTAGATTTAAAGCTTTGATGATGGCCTACCTTGATTTGGTCTACATTTACACTGAATTAGTGAGGAGTGAATAAAATAGGTATATATATATATATATATATATATATATATATATATATATATATATATATATATATATATATATATATATATATATATATATATATATATATATATAGTGACGGAGAGGAAGAGAAAGAGAGACAGAGGGACGGCCGGAGATTGACAGTTTCACTGTTTCATTCAGGTACCATGTAAAGGCAATCTAATAACTTTTGAGTCAGTGTATCAATCGTAGTTACCTTGTCTGATGTCTTCTGTCACACTTGTCTAAAAAATCTTACACATACTACATTTCGCTACATAGCCGCATAATCATCTACGGACATAGATATGTATCTTTCCATATACAAGCAGTTTATTGCATGCCATGATGGTCCCGTTTGTTATAGTATGGAAATATACATATTGTGTGGTATTGCGTTCATACACATTTTTTGATAATCAAACAAAAATTATGTCACAGATTGATGTTTGCAAAGATTTTTGTAGAATCGCGAGGAACAACATTAATGCATTCTTGCTTGGGATCATATACTCAAGACATTCCTTAAGATTAAATCTGAAAAATATCATGGCCAAGTTCGTTAAATTGAAGTTATTACATGAACAATGGGGTTAACAATGTAGCTAACGTTAAGCGCAATTCATCTCAGAGAAACTTGTTTGGAACGGGATGTATGAGATTTTTCTCATTTCGAAATGGAACACTATATCACAAACTTGGTAAATTCTACCTATATCTCCCATAGTTTTCTGGTGATGTATCCACATAATGCATCTCAATATAAAAAAATAATTTTCATTCTGAATTATGACAAGCTGAATTTAGTATCAGTTTGAGAATGACCTAGCTATTGCATTATGTCATATTTACAGATCAGCAAGATGTTGACATCAGAATGATATTTTATCGATAGTATTATTCCCATTGTAGAAGTATTATGTGAGGAGACATTGTGAGAGAAATTAATTATGGTGTCTCAAGATAAATGCAAGAAAAAATCCTTCAATTGCATTTATATAATGCTGATCAATAATACCATTCCAAAGTGAGCCAGAGAATGTAACTGATGACATTTTCAACAGCATAGTGTAACATAGTACAAAGTAATGTTTATTCAGCAGATTCTTCATAGAGATGTCAAACCACTTTCCCTGCTTTACTTGTTTCAATGGCAGGACACATATGCACTAATCTAAGAGTCCGTTTGCAGTAGCAACACATGCGTACGAAGACAAAATTAACAGTACTGATATGACAACACAAATACATCCCATTGAGCAACTTGTATTGCAAACAACAAGTTGCCCACTAAAGGTGTTATCAATTCTATTCCCTCATTCTTAATACAGTTGGTTTACAATGAGCTATATGGCCAGGAGAAAAAATTAGTGTCGTCCCTTACAGTCTTTTAAAGGTGTTTTTTTCTTCATTTGCAGCAGCTTAAGTTACCCAACATATCTGTTCTGATTTGTTTTATGCTAATATATAATCTAGTGATTTTATTTTAATATCTAATTTCAATGACGAATCAGGGTAATGTTTAGGGACATGATTATAGACAAATGGCAAGATGGAATTTCGAAATTACACATAAAACCAAAAACAAACATGAACAGTGAGAAAAGTAGAGAAAAAGGTTCAGCATTAGCGTCGAAAGCTGATTTTGGAATATACTTTGACGGAAAAAGTAACTGTTCATTCTGCGAGTCAAATTTCATCCAGAAAAAGAATTTCACAGTAACGTTACTAAAAAAATACAAATTGAGAAACCCCCGATCGGAAAATTTGGTATTGTCTTGTGAATCTTCGAAAATCATTTATTTGATATCCTGCATCAAATGTAAATCATAATGTGTGGGCCTAACTACTAAATCAGTTAAACGGAGATTTGGTGGGTAAAAAACTACAATTAAAGATAACAAATTAAGCACCTTTTTTGTGTAACCATTTTAATTCTGAGGAACATTACATTTGGAATGCCGGATACAAATTATTGACAACATAAAGGCAAATTTGTTAGACCAAGATAGTTAGGTTAACACAAGAAAATTATTACAAATTGACTTTTTTTGGATTTAAACACTTAATTCAGCTTTTCCCTTTGGACTCAGTGACATAATTTAAGGCTTCGGTGATGTTAGGAATTTGGATTTTGCAACTCTTGATACCAGACATACACCTTTTCAAAATAATCAGGCTGGTATTCAAAGAAGAAGAAGTCACAGACAAAGAAAATCACGAAAAAACAGACATTCCAGAACGTGGATAGAAAAGACCTTGTTCAAAATTTACACCAGGCTTTCTCCCATGGGATTGATCATGAGACATAAGAGGAAATGACGCATATAAGTAACACAAACCATCCATAGATCAAAATTCTTAGCAGGCGCTTCAAAATGTTCAGCAAAACAATTATCAAGGAAGTCTATGAAAGTCTATCATAAAATAGATGAGTTTAACTTTAGAGTAGCTAATGATCCTTTCCCCGACAGTAATAATTCAGAAACGTTTAAATATAACATGATTTTTGTCATTAATTTTAAGATTTGGTCGTATTTGTTACAAATTTCAGGACTTTGCATCTAGAACCAAATTTATTTACAATAAACCGGAGTGGAGAGGATTCAAAGATGTACTTTTGATAACATATTTCGACAACTTTTGCTGTAAATATCCAAGGATGGTTAGAAAGTTCGGCTTTCATAATTTTAGAGATTTTAGACTTGCCTGTTTTGCTACTTTATTTTATCTTTTGGCATCATTCTGTTTAATATTCACCTTTCAAACATTTTAGGCTAGCTTGTTTTCTGTTAGGTGTAACCCCCACGGGCTAAAGGTAGCAAGCAGCTGTCCATGACAGTTACAAGTTTGCCTAATTGGGCTTGACATATCGTTAAGAAATATTATATTTTGATTGCATTTTCGTCACTTCAGTACTGATGACTCGCACTCTTTTTTCTGACTTGCCCTACAAATTTTTCGGTTAATATCCAAAGATAATTAGAAAGTTTGGCTACAATAATTTCACAGTTTTTAGACTTGCCTGTTTTGCTATATTACTTTATTTCTTGGCATCATTCTGTTTTATATTCACTTTCATACATTTTAGGCTTTCACGTTTTCTGTCAGGTTTACCACCCACCCACCCACCCCGCCTATCGGTGGCAAGCAGTGGCGTACGACAGTTACAAGTTTGTCTAATTGTACTTAAAATATTGTTAAGAAAAATTGTGTTTTGATAACATTTTTTGACTTAAATGCTGATGCTTTTCATTCTTTTCTGACATGCCTAAATGCATATTTACTCAAAATTAAAAAAGTGATCAAAATTTGACAGAATTTTCTCAAATGTCAAAAACCTGACACATTAAGTTGAAACATTTACTCAGCGTTGGCACTGAGCTTAACTGTTTGGAGACTTTCAATACGAGGAGTAGGTGTCATCATGGGGTTTGTTTTACATTTCTGGTGCAGGATGCCTATTGTTGCAGTAGTTGTTAATATTTCCCTCGATTTGCACAGGAATTCTAGCTGCAACTGTTTATTTTACAATCAAGGGAACTGAATACAATGCCCGAGTTTGTTTGTACTACAGTTATACAGCTGGCATGTGTGTCAACTAAGATGAGCTATCAAGATAGAAAGGGTACATACTGGTTCAGGGGTAAGTCAAATTGTTCTTATCTGAGCCTGTACTCTACAAATATAATAATTATATTTTGTTTGACAGGTTGTCTTCTTCCATTATGAATCCCTGCATTTATACGCAAAAATTCACTTATCAAGCTAATTCATCATTTGCCGCGTTCATTTTTTTATCCATTAGTATGTGGGTTGTCTTTGAAGAATATTTAGCTTAGACAAGGAGCCACTACTCAAAGAGACATGTATGGGTATAGGCTCGAAAACATATTCTAAGTAACTACCCAATGAAGACGATTTAATTTATTTGGGCTAATACAGCCTGTGTCAAAATTCTACAGAAGAAAGTCTGCAATAAGAACAGTAGTTCCATATGCATATAGGTTAGACAGTGACCAGTTAACTTATGGACAGTAAAGAGTTTGGGAATAGGCTAATGACTACAGGGAAGTGGTGCTGGACAAAAAGACATATATAGAATAATGTTAACATAGACACACACACACACACACACACACACACACACACATATATATATTTATATATATATATATATATATATATATATATATATGTATGTATATATATGTATGTATATATGTATATATATGTATACATATATATATATATATATATATTAATATATATATATATATTTATATATATATATATATATAGTTTTTCTCCATGAATGGAGATATGATGATGATAACAGAATATCTAATTTGAGACAAATATCATGATCAGAATGTCATTTATGAAACAGACCAGAAGTCAGACTTTGGTTCAGCAGGTGTCTTCCGTGAAAATATCTTTACCTTTTCTGCCTATCAGCTTACTATACTCTTTTTATTCAAATTCAATTGATACGTGATGAAAACTACTTTTTGCTCACATAGGAATAAACACATAAGCCTATATACATACATAAATGTGCCCATACTGTAATTTATTTGGATATATTCACACCCGATCACACACACACACACACACACACACACACACATATATATATACTCAATTTATATATGTGTACATATATATGCACATATATATATATATATATATATGTATATATACATACATTCATATATGTCTGTCTCTGTGTGTGTGTGTGTGTGTGTGTGTGTGTGTGTGTGTGTGTGTGTGTGTGTGTGTGTGTGTAGTTCTGCTGGGGCCTTTAGATGCTTGGACCACATCCAATCATGCTTCTTGAGGTAGACAATCGCCGTACAGTTATGACATATAATACCTATTTGTACTCCATAAGGGGGGCAAAAGGGAGGAGTGCTAGGTATATCACCTCCAGTTCTAGCCAACTGATATTTTGGGATGCATGAACCACTGGTCCAACTAGGTCTGGTCTCCTACAAGTGCTCCCCTTCTAGAATGCAAAGAGTCTGTGCATAACATTACGTTTGCCTGAAATGCCATCGGCATGTCACCTATCATGAGGTTCTGTTATTAAGTCCCTCAATAAAGGGGATCCTGGTCTTTTGAGGGACTGGCACCCAGGCTTTGTGGCCCTTGACCTTGAACCACATGCTCTTCTGGGCAAATTTGCAGCAGGCAACAACATGGCTGACCCAATGAGACCTTAGTCAATTGTCAATGAGCCTATCAAGGCTTGCACTGGCAGGCTGTTTGGGCCTGCTGGCTGGGTCTGAAAGGTGGACAAAATCTGCTGTGGTATTTCCTATCTCTCTTCTGATGGGCAACTGATGAGCAGCAGGGTGGCAGAAGTGTCCATTAGACAGACTTATAGGTCACAACCCTGAAGAACCCTACTGGGCTCTGGCAAGCAGAATTCTAGTTGTGTGGTTGCCTGCTTAAGTGGACAGGCTTGGCCTCCTGCAGGGCTTGGAGGTAGGGGTCATCACACATTTTTTCCTCCATGTTGAGAATGTTGAGGAGTGAGAAATTCACAACATCTGATGAGTCAGGTGCAGCCATTAACATCAGGTTTTTCTTTAAAACAAAGCATTTGTTTGGCTCTGGAGCACCAAGCCTGCCTCTTCCACAACCCAGGTCTTGTCCTCCCAGGAAGGCCGACCAGGCGGGACTTCTGGTAGATCTGTGGATGAAGAGATTACCAACATGGCAGCAAGGCATTTTGATGGCACCTTGGAAAAACTTTGGGACCTGGCTGCTCAGTGAGAGATGGCCTAGGCTGATTATAGCCTACTGATTATGTAAAGCCATGCCTGCGCATGCAGAGTAGCAATGTCAGAAGGCTCACAGAGATGTCCTGCAAGTGCAGCTCCTCCTCTCATTCCTGAACTGCTTTTCTGTCCAATGAGGTAGGCAGCCGTCCAGGCTCAAAAGTGGAATGTATAGGGAAAAGAGACCAATCCAGACCTAGGCCTGGGGTATGTTTTCACTGGCATCCATAGGTCAGACACTGCTGGTGCCTTCCGCCTGTGCACCTAGTGGCTCTATAGATATGACCCCCTGAGGGGGTCTGGGGAACTGGAATAGGCTTCAGGCGACCCTGGCTGTAGCCTGTTGGCCTACTGGGGCTTTCAGGGTGGGTTTTCCCTCATTGTAGCCAGCCCTTAAGGGCTCAAGTGCTGAAGCTAAATTTCTTCTTCAGACAGGGGTCAAAAGATTCTGGCCCAGAGCACAGTTGCCAAATGATGATAATCTGCAATTGTTTGTTCTCCTCCATAACCCTCAGGACAGTGGACAGTCCTGAGCATCTCTAAGGAATTTGCAGGTTGTTGCTGGCACCAGAGAATCAGGACACTCATATTGCTTGCTTGACTAGTCATTGTAATGGTTCTTTTGGCTGCTGTGAGAAGTCATGGAAGGACACAAGTCATCTCTGGCAGGGGCCTGACACACCTCATATGGCCAGTTGCAAACATCAGTGTTGAGTCGGTGTTGAGGTAACTCTGGATTTAACCTGGGGTTGATTTTTTTTCCGTTTGCACACATGAGGTGTTGCGTTAACCTGCGGCTGAATCTGGCGTTCACACTTGACCTGCCTTCTGATTGGTTTAACACCATGGTTAAAATGTGTGATTCACCAAGGAGACCTAATACAAGTTGTTTTTTATATTTCAATTACATAAGAGAACTTTCTGTGATCGAGTTCTGGTCACTGTGAAGCTGAATATGAAGTCAGTGAAAGAAATAGGTGGTGATCGAAATTGCTGCTATTTTGCATGGAAAAATGACATTAAAATGCTTGAAAGGCTGTTAAGAAAGACAATAATACTACAGGATAGATATATTCGGTTTGACAAATGCAATGATAACGGATTGTTCTTCCATTTTAGCTTTACAAAACAAGCCATTATAGACATTCTACACTTGGTAGAAAGACAGCTGCAACATGTGCAGAAAAAGGAATGTTCTATTCCCCTAGTTTTCCAGCTTTTGATATCAATCCAGTTCTATGGAAGTGGCAGTGTTGATTTATTTAGAGTACATATAAGCACTGTTACCAGGGTGATAAAGAATTGCAGTAGAGCACGAGCTCCATTATACAGAGAGCACATCTTTTTCCAACAGAACCAAGATGCTAGGAGAGCTCAGAAATCATTCTGTTGTCCTTTTTATTTTAAGATTATTTCATATCAAAGATGGATGACATTACAACAGACAGCGTTCTTCCTCCGGTTTTTCTTCCTTTCCTTATTTCATCACTAAACTCCTGCTTTGCCTTTCTTTTTATGTTTTTTGCAAGCATCTCCGTACTGCTGTTTTGTTCATCTTGATACGCCATGTCTTGCAATGAATTTGCCTTTTGTTGTGTCCCAGATTTTTTCTTTTTTTTTCTACCATTCTCCCGTCATTTTTTCTGTTTGTTTTCAATCATATCTTTGTGTTCCTCCACTAATTTCAACCTTGTTTCATTTCCCAACGTTGTTTAATTCAATTTTCCAGCCATGTTTTTACCCGAATGACAAGAAATATGTTCACGTTTGTACATGTGTATCAGTGGGCACTGCCATGATGACTAGTATATAGTGGTAATGTGACTCCAGTTTCTGTCCTTGATGCAAAAGGGAGGTAGAAACAGTCTATAGAAGGGCACCACTGACCACTGCCTGTAAGGAGCTATTATTGCACTTTCTACGATTCAAGCCAGATGTCATTTTGCAACCAAAGATTAAAGTTTGAGACCAACTCAGCTTCTTAAATGCTTCTTGTCAGTGTTATTGGCAGCCCAAAAGGAAGTGTTCACTACCTCTGAAGAGACTGTGACCATTAGGAAGTAGTATTTCCATACTTGAGTTTATGGTATCAAAGTTTAATTGACTCACTAAAAGTAAAACGTGAGGAGGTCCGAACTGAGATGTCCAAAAAAGGTGCTCGAGATGAAAAGCTGTACAATCAAATCATAGTTACAGCAGACACGCGCACTGGTAAAACACAAGCATGTACACATAATAATGGAGCTGCTATAGTCAGTACAACTACCGCCTACCACGCAACATTGAATCCTTTTTCCATACATATTTTTTTCCAATTTTTTATATCTAGTTGCATTAAATATATGCAGAGGCATTTTAGTGATCGAAGTACTCTTTGATCACAGGGAACATAAAGGGCAGGCAAATACTGTAAATGATATTCAACTTTTGAAATGTATGGAATAGGCTTTAACTGAAAAAAGTCCTGTCTGTTCATCTCACAGATATGCAGTTGGATGGGTTTTTTCATATGATGGGGAGGCAGGTTCAAAGCAATATTTTGCCTCTTGCTTCCTTCGTCGTCAATTGTTTGATTACTTCTGAGAAACAATGTTGAGACAAAGCAGCTGAAAACATGAATAAATCCTTCAGGTGGTGTCTGATAGGCAAAAGCAGCACATGAAAAAATGGTCATGTGCAGGCTGAAAGAAAAAGTCTATGCCCATGTCATGTGGATTACACATTTTGATTTACTGAAGCTGACCGCAAGAAATCCCATTGGGACACAGGGGACGTTGTATGAGGGTTGAGAAAATAATCAATGTAGAAGGGCCCAAATTTGAATTTTCACCTGTGCAAAAGGGTTGGACAAACTTAAATCTTGACTTAGGATCAACACCAGCTTTGGGTCAGATATGTGATGATATATTTGAAAAGGGCTTCAGGTATGACGCATACACCCCGTTTTGTGACAGTAAACTGACCCTCTAACACTTGAATAAAAAAAAATGTAGCGGTTACACATGCTTTAAAAAATCGTAACCACCCAATCTGAAAATGACAGATCTGGAGGTTATATGATACATGGCTTATCGATCTGACTGGTTGACTCAACTCATTTTTTTTTACTGTGAGCTTACTACTGGTTAAATGCATGAACATTCAATGAGGAAAAATAGATCTCCATTCAATTGAGCTAAAATGAAATGTCCGTAATGAACTTGCTTGTTAATTTTTAGGGGTACACCTGCAACTCAACTTTCATCTGGCATGTATCTGAGGTGGAAGGATAAATAGAGTGATGCTTTGAGGATCAAGTCTAATGTTCAGGGTCAGGACAATCATTTTGATGACATTTTGAAGCAATGAATGTTGCTTTGTATGGTATATTATATTTTTGATTACATACTTTGTACTGTCTAGATGCTGTTTCACTGGTTTATTATGAATGCAACCCCAGACCAAACTAATTAAAACTACTGATAATTTCTGGGTAGTGTGCTAGTCTGGATCTAAGTAGCCCAATTGACATTGGCATTAAGGTGGTAACCGGCTAACTAATACAAATATTATGTAAGGGCTAAATAAAATTAAATTTAGTAAATAATTAAGAATAAACTGGACTAAGATTGTTATGCTTATATTCCTTCTAGACACAAAAATTAGCCAGATCAGCCCCCTCTTCGCCCCTTGACACCATTGACTTGAATATGTTTTCAATAGTTTCACTATCATTTTAACGCACATAAAAAATTATTTAATCAGTGCTTTAAAATACATGCAGCAAAAGGTGTGTATGCTGATAAGTGTACATATGCGTCAATAACATTATTTTGCTGGCACCTAAAAGTTGAAACATAGCTGTTCCACTCACACTAAATGCATGTTTGTTTCCACGTGTGTAACCTAAACAGCTTTTCAAGTAGAGTAATCTGTCTGTTTGGTATTTTTACCCATGCTTACAACTGTGAATGCAAAAGGGTGCAAGGTGTACCACAGGAACTTACATGCCACGGCATATGCCACGACATTGAATTTGAATCTGTTCCAGTGCATTGGAAAATGTAATCGAGAAATACCTCTTGTTTTCTCAATCCGATATAGATAAGGGAAGATGTAAAGATTGCAGTGGAGTGGAAGCATGCAATCTGTGGAAATTGAATCAAATGCTGTAAAAGCTTCAGCTCTGTCCTAGTATTTATGACTAAAAGATGTCCATGTGGCCGGCACTTGTCATGTGCTTGTAGCCAGCTTTTTGGCTTTTCTTTCATCTTCATTCGTATGTTAAATGGTCCTGCATCTGGCTGTGTGAGGTAAGAACAAACAGGCCATCTGTCTCGACATAAGTCCATAAGGTTTAAAAATTCTACATTCTCAAATGGAAAATTCTCCGTAATGAGCAATCTGACTGTCAAATTTTTGGGTATGTCTTTTTCTAAATCAAGTATTTCAACTTCTAATGTAGTGGCAAGACTCCTGTCTTTATTCAGTACCATCCGCTTTATGTCAAATTCTTTTATTGCATGGAATTCCCAGCATATGTAAAAGTTAAAAGTGTCATAATGTGTTCCTGAGTAATATTTTTGCTTCACCCTCAAAAGAAATGAGGTGCTGTGTGCTGTATTTACATTCATGATTGTCATGTGAAGTAAACAAAGGGTGTGGAGTAAATATGGTTCAATGACAAGCTTGCGTACAGTGGTTAACAATACTACGTGAATGCATTGTTTCCCACTTGCATGCAATGTGATCGCTTCTGTGGGGAGTGATAATATTTCATGACGGCAAACCTGGTTAGGTTGTGCTGTTATTATAAATTGATTATCTTTGTTCAAACAACCAGGCCACGCAAATTCCACATGAAGAGAATCCCTAAAAAAAGTTACATGCTTGGAGGACATACCTTTCATACCGCTCTGGTATGACTGACGTTGCATATGTGAGTATATGTTGAATGTAAATTTACATGATGAGTCTACATTGTCAGTATTAAAAACTGTTGAAAGAGTGAAAACAAATTTGTAAGAAGGTGACGAGTAAATTATGACATACATGGTGTTCTGAACCTGCCCAAAAATTAATATAAAGCAACCATATTTAATGCGGAAAGTTGCAGATATCTCGTTATACACGTTCGATCTATCCGAAAGATAACTTTGTCTCAGTATATTGTCCACGTTTCTAATGTCAAACAATTTTACCATTATACCCAAACAAGTGGTTACCGAAGTAATGATAGAAAATTGAAACGTGTCTTCCATGTGAGATAGATACACATAATTCACCAAAGTAACCCTAGACTGCGAAGAAACAATATATTGGACGGTTAGGTGACATAGTGGACCAATCAAGGTCCTACCAGTCATGTGATCTCCATCATACACCATTATACCACCAAGAGAACAATCTGATGAGCCGTTCCAATTGATATTTTTCACTCTTAAGTCAATGAATTTCTGGAAACCTGCGACAAGTAAAATTGTGCGAACATGGGCCATGTGTGCTCTAAATGTTTCAACACTTGGCGTTCCCAAGGAAAATATGAGGCTATATGTGTTTCTTGGTCTGATTAAAAGTTTTTGGAAGTGTGAAGTAGCCAGTATAATTCCACTCTTGAAAGTAATAATTCCTTTACCATATATTGGACAATCATTTACAGAATAAAGTACCAAGTGACCACTGCTTACATATATCTTAACCCAATGATAAATACTATACCCACCAAGTACTTTCGAGAAACGTTCGTTTTGTTGGTATTTGCCATCAAAGCAAGTGATCGTGGTGATGGTTTGTGATGAAACAGTGCCAAACAGAAAAATGTTCCACACGAAGCCTGGTTTTGTTTTCTTTTTTGAGATGAGCCAATAGCGTGGATTAATCACTTTGTGTTGTGCTTGAAGAATATGGTTTGAAAGATTTAAATCAATTCTATTCTCCGTAAAAACCTTTTTCTGCAGCATCTCATACTCTATATTTAAATATGTTAGCCAGGATTCCTTAATGTTATAAAATTTGAGTAGACAGAAAAGGCTTATTCTCAATCTATTGCATGAAAGTAGTTTTTGCCAGTCCCGTACCCTTCCACAGTGTCTCATGTAAAATAGTATTGCACATGCTGCATGGAGTTCCATAAATGTTTTCAAACATTCTTTTCCAATATGCTTCATGTCTAGTGTGACCATAAGCTTTATCTGATTGGTGGCTGGTGCAAATATCTCCCATGCAACAGGTTTATTTGGTATACATGGTAAATTATCATTACTTTTAAGATATATTTGTCCACAGTTAGCCCTTAAAGGTAGAGGCTGTATATTTGAGGGCACATCATTTTTCAATTCATGAACACGACATAACTTGAAATGTTGAGTAAAACAATCAAACATATGGCACCAGAACAGCTTGCGTATCATGATTTTCGACATGCTACATGTAAGGAAACGATAGCAAGAAATTTTAAGAGCTTTGGATATGGAAGCAAAGCCACTTCGTCGATATGCTTTAATTGAATCATATTTTATATCGACCTGCTGAAAAAATCTCGCTATAATACACATAATATTTGATACTGAAAAGATTCTTATTCCTGTAACACTATTACATGTGGACAAAAGCACGGTAATTGCTTCGCGTGAGTCTTGATATGATCCTATTTTACATATTTTGCATTCATATAAACATAGCGCCGTAAACCCTTCACACCGGTCTAAATGAAAAAGACATTTGTAGTAAACTACTATTGAGATGGATATTGTAATTTGAAATGTTCTCCAAGTATTTATTCTAAAATGGATGCGATCAGAGTATGGTCCTGTCAGAAATATAGCCCCCAAAGGTCGTGTACACTTTTGGTATATATTACAAGCAGCTGTACCCGATTCCCGTAAAACTCTGTATGTAAGTTCTTTAGTGATTCCATGGTCTGTGGCATCATGGTGGCTGATGCAGGTAGCAATGGAATGAATCAATTGTGCGATGTACATGAAGTGTCCACAATTTTGCATGCAGTATCCAAGGATGATTTGGTTGTGTTTATGAATCATGTTGGCATTGGCTTTAATATGATGGGACTTTATCTGTAGGGAAATATTCCCACATAAAAAAGAATGTGTTTTCCCAAACGAAACACTACCTTAATGAATCTGTCTCAACATTCAATCAAGTACCCAGTAGCATTCTGCCTGTATTATTTGCGCCCATAAATAATATTTCGTCGAGTAACAAAAAGGAGGCAACTGAAGTAAGTCAATAAAAAAAAAATAAAATCATCTTGCATGAAGTTGTTTTATACAGGAGTGGACTTAAATGAGTAACTCTGCTCGAATCCTGTTAGGAATTCAATTTTACATCACATGTGTTTCTGCTTTATTAGCAATATCCATAATTTGATACAGTGCATAGTAACGACACTCAGTTATCCAACATGATCGTGGAGGACACAAGTTTTGACAGACTCAAAGTCAAATTTGCAAGTTGAACTTATATGATCAGATATCCAACACATTTTGCAGAGAACGGTCTAATTAAGAATATTTGTCTGGACACAAAATTGATGGATAGTTAGTTATTTTAGATATAATGAAACATCAAACACTATTTTCAGGAAGACCATTAGTTCGGGAAATTTTATGGAAAAATGATATGATACATTTCATTACTTTTAAGCAGTTATTTAATATACTGCATTACCTTTAGCTGTTATTTGACCAGATAGTTGGGACCCAAGTGATTAAGGAGGATAAGAAAATACTGAGTCTGCAACTCTACTCGCATTAATGTGTTCCTCATATCAATATATAAAAATGGGACTGTAAGTGTATAAACGTATGGGCAACTTGGCGCTTTTTGTGTTGTAACCATATGATACCAGCCATATATTGATCAGTTTTAAAATAATAGATTTCATATGTGGATTATCAACATATTTATCGGTGTAACAACGCCAAAATTCTGCCAGTTCCATCAAATGTTTGACAATGCAAAAAGTTGCATAAGTGAGCAGGGAGCCTGTTTAAAGTCGTGTGGGGTTGGCTCGGGAAAAAAACGGCTGATTTTTCCCCAAGTGTCGTGAGAAAAAAGTAAATTCTTTTACTCCCTGATTGTCTGTAAAATATATCGCTGGGAGGTGTTTGGATTCATGCTGTTTACTTTTTTTTCTTTTCTTTTTGTTATTGATTGTGCATTTTTATAGGGGTATGCTGGGGTATTTGTGTCTGCACAATTTATTCTTAATCGATTTAATCATCTGAACAAATATTATTCTTGATGTGATCAAATCAGAGTATATTTATTTCTCTGATTAAATCGATTGGATCAGAAGAACAAATCGATCAAATCAGAAGAACAAATCGATCAAATCAGAAGAACAAATCAATTTATTCAGGGGAACAAATAGACTGTATTTAATCATATGAACAAATACGTTTGTTCACCTCATGAAATCGATTTGTTCTTCCGATCAAATATCATCATCTGATCCAATACTGACTAAAGCAAAGAAACGGCGTTCCATTATATATATATATATATATATATATATATATATATATATATATATATATATATATATATATATATATATATATATATATATATATATATATATATATATCACAAAGGCAAAGCATCTTGAAGTGACCCTTCTCTATTACCCTTATCACAACTGGCAGTATAAACATTTGGGACACTTTTTATTAATCCCTGAAAGAGGCCCTAAGATGTATTCACTGCTTAGTGAGAAATGGAGAAAGTAAGTAATAGCCCCCAAAGAGCAAACTCAGCTGTGCTCTGGTATCGCAGAAAGTGCTGTTGCAGTCAACTCTTATTAGAAGCAACTAGGAGATTATAGGCCAAGCCCATCAGCATAAGGTAAAGTATTCAATTTCTTAAAGCCTGTGTTCAGTTTCTATATAGTACGAGCGTTGTAGTGGAAGAGGTTGCACCTATTGTGCTGATGTCTATACAACTGCTTCCAAGGAGCTGTCGCAGTAGCATGTTGCCTGTTTTCCCTAAGCCACAAAAGTTCTGACTTTTACCTTTTTGACTGACCTTAAGATTTTCTTGATTTAACTGAATTGCACTGAATGAACAATGGTAAGTAACAACAAGTACCTTCATTTATACTGGAATATGATGAGTAAGTACAAGTAATTTTTAGGCACATTGAGACCATGCCTAGGGGTATGAACTGCCCGTTTATGTCGCCAGAACAATTCTAGAAGAAGTAAGAACAGGCAGGCAGACTCATTGGCTGGGCTCACAGCCGGGTTTTTATAATTGCCAGGGGGCCAAAAAATGTGCTGGTCTGGCCTAAGAATGGTTGAAGTAAAATCAGCACAGAGTAAGAATAAGGAAACGTGACAGCACAGGGACATGAAACCTTCGAGAAAAGTCCCTGGTCAGATCATAGGGCTTTTGTCCTTACTGGAAGAGTGGGCCAGGTCCAACAGTATCATTCTTCAACAGCAAGTCAAAATATCTTGTTAATTTACCCACGTGAGATGCTTCCACAGTGCAAGTTTCATGGTGGTAACACAATTTGTGCAATGCTTATTACTTCCCCAAAGGAAACAGGCGGACGGGCCCACATGACGCTGACTATATATATATATATATATATATATATATATATATATATATATATATATATATATATATATATATATATATATATATATATATATATATATATATATATATATATATATATATATATATATATACATATATATATATATATGGCTTCCTGAGTCCCTATGTAAATGTGGGTCCTTCAATTTTGATAGTAGGTGTAACTGGTGGCTTGAATCAGTGTTTTAGCGCTGCTTAATTGTTATGTTGCCTCCAATGCATACTCAATCTCCGTGTTACATGTATATCTACTACACTGCATAGTAAAAAATAACACAGTGACGGACACATGTCTGCTTTGGAGGCAAAATGTTATGTTGATAGAGACGCTGCCTTTTAACTAACTTATGAAAAGGCATAACGGGTTGTGTTAGTCATCAGTCCATGCCCATATTGGGTTACCATGTTGAATCTTGTTTTGGTTGCGATATTATACATAATTCCCAATGCTTACATACTTTGCGACTTCCTGAAAACTTTGATATGGCATACAAAAAACTTGCCTAAAGATATTTTTAACTTGGTCTGCTACAGACATCAATCAAAACTAGCCCCGTCCCCCTTGGGGGAGGGGGTACCCCCCAATGTTTTGTAGGGGTGTGCAGCTCTACTTTTCGAAACCCCGCTCTTCCTTACGGCACTTTTTCACCATAAAGACACCTTTATTAGGGTATTTTGTCGAATTTAAGGCCAATAATCAGAAAGAATAACCTATTTTAGACAATTTTTGGCAAACTACCTAATTTTTAAAATTTTATTTTCATATATGGTGTCATGCATATATATAGTGCCATTCTCATAAAAATAAATGTTCAATACATGTAAGGTGGGAGAGTAAAGGGCAGGTATTTGCGGGGAGGGATGAGAAGAGTATTCAGCCAGGCGACACCCAACTACCTCTGACTCTCTGCAATTGCAAGGAAGCACAGGCTAGCCAACTCTCACTGCCAGCAAGGGCAGATGGCGGTTGCAGAGAAAGTGGAGGCATTTTCCAACCTCTCCTACACAAAGAGCCTTGGGTCCCAACAAAACCAAAAACTCTCTCCAGCATTAATTTTTATTTTTTTTATTTATTTTTTTTTTGTTGAATACAAGTGTGATAATTCGTACACGGAAGTTTAAATTGAAAAGTCAGGTTATAAGTTCATCTATGTTTTTGTTATGTAAATGGATTTTTCCTTTCTTTACAGCAATGCTTTCCTCATTTTCATTAATTTGACATATACATGAATTGAAACATTTGATCCTAATCTTGACTTTTTGTATTTACAATTGTAAATGTATTTTTTTCCAAATAGGAATACAGAGTTCAACATAGTTACTAGATCATTAATGCCGAGGAACGCTTCAGTTTCTGAATAGTGATTATTTTGCACACTATTTATAAGACACCTTCAGAATAATTGATTAAAAAAATCTTGTGTTACTTGACAATAACAAAATAAATGTTATATTGTTTTGTTTCTCTTTTACAAAACGAAACTTTTATCTGTGTCTGATATTCTGCATGTCAAGAATCTGTCGATGGGTTATATACATTCATGTAAAAACTTGAATTAAAAATCACGTAACACAGTTGAAATAGTTACCTGATAAATAGTTTAAACGAACAAGCCATTCATGTTCTTCCAGATCGTTTGCAATTTGCTTATTATTGGTCTTTGTGTCTTAGTAACTGAATCAATCAGTGAAGAATATACTGACCTAGGACCCTTCTTTTCTTGGAGGGTTTTGTAAATCTATTCTTGCAAGTTTGGGCATTCAAGGTATTTAATTTATTTTCAGAAAATGTTTTCAATAAACCCTTTCGATTTATTTGGAATAGCATTAATGACCCCATAATAAATGAGAAAGTTTTCTTGCAAGTCATATTTTCCATTTAATTCATCCACTGCAAATGTTCTTCCTTGTGGGCCAATTAGATCGTTAAAAGATCTAATACCTTTTTTTCATATGACCTATTGCAATAAATAACTGTACCACCTATTTCAATTTGAGAATGAAACTAAAAAGTTTGATTTAACATCTCTCTAACTGGACGTGGAACATGAATATTGAATTTTCACCAACTTTCAACACATGTTTCCAAAATAAAGTTCTAACCTTACTAAAAATACTTTCTGCATCATTTACATGTATGTTACAATTCCAAATAAAATTTCCGAAAAAGGTAAGTATGGCTTTGTAAATTCTCTCCACGAAGCTGCGGAATCAGAGAGCAATATTTTTATCCATGCACACTGCGCTGAATGGAATTGCGTCTCCGTATTTAAAAAATCTAACCCACCTCTTGATGTTGGTGACACCATGTAATAAGTACGCAAAAAAGAATAGTTTGTAATTTTTTCATGTTTTCACTTGGATTGGCACAATTGAAATTAAGTACATAAGTTGCGACACAGCCAGAGACTTTTCATACATAGATATATTCCTTTTCTCCCAAGAATTAAGGATATTAAATTTTTTAAAAACTTTTGGTGAGTAATATAATTCCTCCATCCTTTCAATTTTAGTAGAATTTTAACACCCAGTAGTACTATTGGATCTTGAAAATCTTGGTACTCCAAAGTCTGTTTCTTTTAATATTTTAGTTGAACTTCCAAAGCTTCAACTTTCTTTTTCCTTTCCCTTTTTTTCTGACTTGGGTACTGAAATGTTATCATTCTTATTCATATTCAACCGTTCCAATAACATTATATCGTCTTCACAATCCAAGAAATTATTTACCTTTGTTATGCATTCTTTAATACTATTTATGTACTCGGTATCTTTGAACAGAAAACAGTTGAACTCCCAAAATCCTGGATCTCGTTTACTTTCATCTAACTGTAAAGATAACTGATTTGCTGTATGATCAGATTCGTAACGAGGGAGAATATCAGTTTCTAAAACTGATCTGCATAGGCCAAATGGAATAAGAAAAAATCTGATGGACAATGTATAGGGGTGGGATTTTTCCTCCTCCAAGTGTATCTTCCTGTTGTTGGATTCTATTGTCTCCATATATTAAATAAGTCTGATTCCTTTATCCAAGTTTTATGTAAATCTTGCACTTGGACATGAGTTGTGATGTTACCACTTTTTTCGCAAACTTAAAACAAAATTGTGGTCTCTACCTATAATTTTATGATCGTTTGGCTGGTTTTTTAATGTATTGAGTTAAAGTCTCATGTAGCTCCGGGCTGTCAGTATTACAACCATATACATTAGGTAGTGTAACACGAGGTTTACTTAGGGTTATATCTAATATAATAAATCTACCATCTTTATCTTAAATGATCCCATGTATCTCATGCTCAAAATCATTCTTAAACAAAATTCCTGCAAGTCGTGGATCATTAGTGCTATGGCTAAAGAAGACCTTATACCCCTTTCTGCATGCCATAACTTTTCAATATCAGTAATGCTGTGTGTCTGTTTATATGCAAAAAAAGAAAAATTGAGCAGTTTTTCCATCGCAACCAGATGTAAATTTCTTTTCTTTCCTAAGGTTCCCTTCCATTAACAGATAAGATACCTTAATAATCCCTTGATATCTGGCAAAAAATATTCCTATTCTTTTTTGCATGTACCATTATGGATTTTTTGCTAACAAGTACAAACAAAACACAATTACTAGGCTTTGGCAGAGAAATTATGCTGAAAAGGGGGGACCTCAAGAGCGGCACATACCAAGTATCGTCACTAATGGCAGTAACCCCCGGGGCCCAATCACTTCATTTTTCTTTCTTTCTTTCTGTCTCTCTTTTTTTCTTTGTTTTCTTTTGTTTCTCTTTTTCCTTTCTTGCTTTGTTTCTTTTTGTATCTCTTGTTACTGTTGATAGTAGATGTTTAAATGGTAGAGTGATTTTTAACCAGGCTGTTTTCTTCGTCCTTGTTTTGAACCCAGCTCAGTTCAGGAATACTGATATATTCCTGGTATCAATTTTAACTACTGTATGTTACTCACGTGTTCAGAGTCAGCCCGATCTGCCTTTTGACCACGTTACAGTGGGAGGGGGTATGTATTGTGTCATGTGTAAACCTGAGGGAATCATCCTGTTGTGTTATGGACCACTTGCTACCCTTCCCTCAGCTACTACCTGAATCATGATATGCATAATTTGCACAGGGATGAACCCAATTTGGCAAGCTCTACAGTGTTCGATTTGCAATGACAGACTTAAAGTAGTATCCATCCACTCCAGCTAATATTATGTCATAACTGAAATAACACTTCATCCTTGCATTACATACCAATTGAAATTGCAAAAAGGCTGCCAAACAGCCTTAAACATTACATGATTTTGTACATGCTCCTTGAAATTAAATATAGCCACTGATGTGAAGGTCAAGGATATAAAAGTACGACCAAGAGACATGCTTCCCATGGAGACCGCAGATTGCTATTGCTTTCCTTTGGGGCGCTCGTCGGGAGTGCACCAGAAACAATAGCGATATACGGGGATCCTATGGAGGCAACCAAGAGACACTCCTTGTTAAACATTGCCTTGCCCAGGAAAGCAAAAGGTAGATCGCACTGATTTCGTGAAAAGGGCTAAGCAGAGACCTCTGGCTATATTTTCGATTGCTATGTTATAAATATATTGAGGACTAAGCAAAAAAAAAAAATAAAAAACAGAAGAAAGTTATTTTGAATGTTTGACAAATTCTTTTAGCAATGTACACAAATGGGAAAAAAGCTCGCTGAACACAGTCCAATACCCCTTATAAAGGAAAAGCAGAGCATTAAATATTCCAGCATTTCTCCGTGAAGATAAAGCATTTACAGACAATGACGCAAAAGCCCAGCCTCTGAACAACTTTTTCATCAAGCAAACTTAATTTCACTATGCAAAGTTTTTACTCTTGGGACTACAACAAAGCGATTTGACCATCTTGATAAATATTATAATTAAATAGAACCGAGTGTTTTAAATAGTAAATACAAAGATATCAGTTGGTAAGGGGCTGGAAGTATCATTTTGTACCCGTGGCGTCAGTGTACTCTGGGAAGTTGGTCCTGTTATTTTATGGTCGTTCATAAAATCATCTCATGATAAGAAGAAAATTGTGATGCTTTACTTGGTCAAGCCAACTCAGTACTTCCACACCCTTTGAGATGAAGGATATCACATTGCACACCTTTACACAAAGGCCCAATGGTCTCTGATCAAGTGTTGGCTCTGATTTCGCCCCCAGCTACAATGCGTCTGCACACCACAGCCACGAAGTGTACAGCCTTGTGATGGAGCTACTCAATTATTAAGGCCTTAGGGATGATAAGCATGGAGAGTAAGAAGTTTTGTGTTCTATTGAGAAACTATTCTTATTACACAATTGCTGAAAGTTTTGTTTTCTTTTTTGCTCATTTGGTTCATGACCTCATTGTTTCAAATGAGAGAATTAATTGTACTGTTGATATTGGATCGTAAGAAGGCTACCAGGGAAAGAGAGGTTCTGGCAGTGCAAGTTAATTTATCATGCCTGCAAAATGGCTGCATAACAGGATGAAAGTAACTACATGATATCTACCACCATAGTAGGGGGTTACTGTAAGTTATTTCAGTTGCTTCGTTTGAATGTCTTTGGGATTATGATATTTTGTTCAAACACATATAATGAATCAAGATTAGCACTTCAATTGCCTCTGATTTGCATAATTTTGAAATTACTTGCTATTATTCCAAAAATATTAAATAGAAAGAAAGGGAAACAGGACTGGCAGAGTGTGGGGAGGGAATGCTTACATTAGTGAACATAATGAGTATGTTCTGCTCTATAGGCGACATGTTTTGCCAAAATTTCCGAATCTAATATCAACATTTTGCTGAATATTCTCTGAAACGAGCGTTATTGATCTCTAGTGGAAGAAAGCTGCCATCACAATTGCCTACTGTAGTGCTAACATATTATATTTTGTGTGTACCCAGAGGCCCAGTGGTCTCTTTAGATCAAGTTCATAAATTTATCATTTCAGGTTTTTTTCCAGGTATTTAATTTTCGCGAATTTGCGACAGCTAAAAAGTACCGAATATGCTAGAAGTTTCTATGCACGCCCGCTGATCGCACAACTTGCATATGCCTTCACTAATTAAATTTAAAGGTGGGCTGATCAGATGTTAGCCTGTACGTCATAAAAGAATTGCATGACACTTGGTCTGTCAAACATTCAACCAGCCTGGTGTATCAATTCATGGCCATATGTCTTTTTGCGAGGTATTCAATTTTGCATCTTTAACATATTGGCCAACATTACGAAATTCAAAACCACGCAAACTAGGCACATTTACAGTAGATCATAACATATGCTTGTGCACCCATACTAAGCTCTAAAGCAAATCAAGCTCTGTATTATCTCTACTTCAAAATTTGAATGGAGAACACAAATATTGGTCTGTTTAGTGACAGTTTACACATTAACAAAACAAGATGTACTAAAGTATTTGATCACTGTAAACTATCATCCGTAAGTAAAGAAATTTTCAATAATCACGTGAGTTCATCGACTGGGGGAGGGGATTCATTTCATTTCAGTCATCCCTACTCAGTTAGGAATTGATATACATGGAGTTTTACAAAGATTTACTTGGGTTTTTGGACAATTAAGTTCTGCATTTGGTGCATCCAACTTCTTGATAGCTACGTGGAAGCGTACGTAATAAAACAATATAATATAATATAACATGCACATATGCACTTAATTGCACTACAGTCTAAATCCCAGATGATTACATGCTTTGTCTGCCAGGGCCTCTTAGACCTGCAGTTATACAAACTTTGACCCAGATATAGGTGAAAGCGCCCAGGCACGCATGCACATTTGGTATTGTCCCGCCTGTCTGGATGTGTGGGTTATTTTCATTTCCCTGCTGGGGTCCTCTTTGGGATCGGCCCATTATTATAAACCCTGCAAGGAAATTGTAGACACTTGATGGTCCACTATAGCTAATAACGTGTGTACAAATTTGTAATACACATTATCTGATGTATACATCATTTACATATATCATGAAATGTTTAAATACCAGCTCAATTACTGCTGTTTTTGTATCTCTTTCCAGAGAGGCGAATTACATAATCCACCTCCCTGATTTCACTGATAGCTCAGCACTTGACTCAACTTAATTGCAGTCATGAACAAATAAATGTGCATGTCCACTATAATCTTGAAAACTTGCCGATGGAGTTTTCAAATGACTTAAAAGTGAGATGGGAATTCATGTTCACATTTTGTTTTGATTGATTGCGTCTGCCTTGTCATCTCCAAAGCAAATCAAGTTCTATAATATCTCAATGTTACTAACGGAGTAGAAATACATTGTGTTGAGATACCTTATGGCAATCTTGTTATCACATCATAATGTGTGAGACCAGAGTTACGCAGTTTGCTAAGGGCCGTCCATAATAGTCATCATTTTCATCTATAAAAACAAAACATTCATATGAAGAAGGGGGTCAGAATTCAGTGATGATTTTGCGTCATAACTACCTATTGATAAATTTAAAAATCGAATTTTGCAGCTTATCAATTTTCAAAAAACTTCAATCGAAGACAAAGTTATTTATTTCAAGGCATTTTTTAGGTGTCAAACTGCCCATGCATGTTAGGCGAGGCTCTCAAATGATCAGCATACAGAGCGAGGTGAGGTTGGCTTTCATAAACTGATGATGAAAATTATAATCGGGGGGGGGGGGGCATCCAAAGGTTGTGAATGTTTTGCTCATAGATGCAAATGTTGACAATTATGGACGGCCCTAAAATGAGTATTTCTGGGCTACACTCTTGGGACCAACAAAAAGTACCCTGTGAGGATAAGTCCCCAATAAAGACAAATATATTAACATATCAAGAAAACGAAATTATATATTGGTGCGGATAACTGCACACCTTTCACTGTAGTAGCCATAAATAGCAGGTTTCACTGTATAGAGCCTCACAAAGACAAAATTGACTCCATTCTCTCAATATAAATAAATATATATATATATATATAGTTGCTTTTTCATACATTGTTTAACTTGACCCAACAGCCATATAGTGAACATTCACTTAGCGTTTTGAGTGACCAAAAAGAAATAGGAAATTTTATGGGATATTCCATAGACTTAAACTCATCCGGACTAGCATATATCCTGAAATAGGTATCTTTTATACAAGGTAGACAAACATGATGGAAATATTTATGACAGTGTTAAATCAGTCTTTAAAATAATAATATCAAAATAAGCATAGTTGATGTTATTAAATTTTGCTGCCAATAATGCATCACTCTTATTATGCACATCACTAGTGCATTAATTCATGAACTTTTATTAAAAGTAGTCAACGGTTCAACATTTTCCATTTGTACAGGTATGAGTACATGTGGAACGTTTGCCAGTCTCCCAAAATGCGAAACAATATACAGAAGTACCTGCTATTTACACTTTAAGTGCTAAGTTGGGTCTCAGTCAATATCTTTCCATGGCACATTTTTCTCTAGTTAAACGCTGTAAAAAAGTTTAGTATAAGGTCAAATATTTCAAGGCAGAACTAGCACACCTTTCCCCACATGCCAAAATCTTGTAACTTTAGCTTCATGATGTGTAACATGCAAAGCATACTTATTTGAATTTATAACTCCTGCGACAGGAAGAATTAAGCATCAAAAGAAACATTTCTGAGGAGCACAGCAAATCTGCTTTAAATATGTATCAACATCACCACTCAGGGTAGTTCATTTTTTGCCTCCATGTGTCCAAAAATTGTGCATATTACAATACTGCAAGCCAAAAGCAAATGAACATCAGGAAAACTTTCTTTTTTTTTCGATAATTGGATGAACAATCATGTGGCATTACGATGACTCTAGTGAAAACACTGTCTATGGACCTTTCCTCAGTTATAAATATTCATGACCGTCACTATGTGCTCCGCATCTTTGGCCTGGTCAGTCTGTCCCGGAGCCACCAGCCGTACATAGTACACGCTGACTTCAACGTTGCTTACCATTTATTTTCTTCATAAACGGAAGCGAAGTAATGCAAAAATTATTGGTATTATGTCCAAACTTGCATGAGTTTCATTTTTGTAAAGATATTGCTGCTTGTTGTAGCAAAGTGTTCAAATATTCACAAAATATTAGTGATACACATGCGGCGGCCAGTTGTCAACCGGTCCATGGCTGACACTTGGTAGGTGTTGCCATCTCAACAGCTCAGATGTTTTGAGCAGAAACGACCAGCAGATACTAAAAAATACATAAATAAATACAAGTACCTGAACTTGCACCACTGAAGGAGGAGCAGTGGCTCCTGGTCACGTACAACCGTGTCTAATATGTTAGACAAGTGGCCAGTCATGGTGAAAGAGATTGTTATGTTAATTGTCTGAAGAGAAAGGAATCCACAAATTTTAATTTTGACTGGCCAGAAGTGCAGAATGTGGACACTGTCAGTTACTCCAGAGTCACCCACACCCTACCAGCACCTGAACCAACCAGACGTGGTTTTTTAACCTTCCCTACATGCCTTGGCGGAGATGATATAACATAGGTGAGTGTCAGTTTTATACACAGACAGTAAATTAGTTTAAAATAGATGACGTATCTTGATATAAATCTGCACAAATCTGGAGCATCACTGACTGTTAGCAGAAGTTTATTGTAGAGAAATCCACCCAACTTAACAAATGATTTGTGAAGTGAGATTTGTACTTGATTTGAATGCCATTTGTTGGCTTACCCTCAAACCCTGAGACAAGATATTTGTTAATGTGAATAAAAAAGATATGTTAAAAATGCCCATTTCTTTGTTACCAAGCAGGAAATTTACATGGTTTCGTTGGTTGTGAGGAGGGGGCAAATTATGAGTGACTGGAATCAAATGTTGCTAACTTTGGGACACTACAGACTGTGTGGGGAAGTTTATAAAGAATATCATATATAATGAAGCCAAATTGGCAAACGATTTATGAAGTGAGGATAGTTTGAATGTAATGTTGCTTCCCTTGTTCCATACGTACATGTTCTTGTCGATAATTAGATGGGTTAATTGAAGAACTTTGCTGAAAAGGGGATCAACTTCCCCTTGTTTCTTATTGTGAGATATTTTGCCAGTTTCGGAAGCTAAATTGCAAAGATAGGGCAGAGGTGTAATCAATGTGGACTAAGATAAAGACACTTGTCTTCATCTCTGATGTTAAAACAAGTACTTTTACTATTCTGCCCGGATTACCAACTCCATACTTTCTTCATGGGCTTTCAGTATAAATTTGAATTTTGAATTCCACATCATTTCGGTCAAAAACAAAGTTTAGTATATGTGGTTTTCTGTCAGATAGGGTAGAACCATGGAAATACAAGTATTTGAAATAGGTCCATGATAGAAACAATACAGCTGAAAAACTATGTTAAACTGTTCCACAATGCTCCGATGTTTGGTGTTCACCTATGCCCCAGTTCATCATTAGCTTCTAGTTCTACTGTATCTGTGTTTGGTTTTTACCTATTGAAACATAACATCATTGCCCAAAGGAGACTTTATATACAAAATGAAATTATGCCATATTTTTCTCGGAAAGAGCTATAATGAAATTGCCAGCGAATGCATTTACATCAGTTAACAAAATGTCTGGGTATTTTAGTGTAATGGTCCTAATTCTCCCACCTTACTTACAAATACAGGTATATAGCAGTTTGTTCAAGACGTCTATCTTGATCAACTTCTAGACTCCACTGCTCATTTTATTTGCATGCTTGGTATAACACATTGTCTCTCCGTGAGTGGATTTTAACAGTTTGGACTATGAGACTATGAGAAGAGAAAAAAGTGCACTATATTTTCTGTTGGTAATTTAAATTCAGTTTTGTGAGAATTAAAACAAAAAATCCATGCAGCACCCTAGTCACACGAATGAAACATTGTTACAACCTACTTTTGACGCGCTAGAAACAATGATGTAGTGCATTGACACGTAAACAGAATCAAATGTGTGTTGCGATGTTCGATTGTACGTCAGCTATCAGACAAAGCCTAGGAATTATATACAGTGTTTCCTGCCGCGAGAGACATTTGTCATTAACATTCACGAGTGACTGGAGATCATGAGTGAGGGTTATCGACAAATGTGTTCGAATCTACAATCAAACAGCTGAGAGTAAACAATGCACAGGTAGAAAAAAACGTGAGCACTTTGTCCTTGAATTTCTTGATCTGATATTATTTGTTAAAACAATATCTTTAAGTAGAATTCAAAAAAATGTTTATGTTGGGTGTTCAATATATGAGAACAACACCAGCATATTGAACGTTTGAATAAATAAGTACGAGGTTGTTAGATTCAGACATAAAGGTCACTGGTGGCAAAAATTGGTGAAATGAAAGATTTGTATTTAGAGTTCAAATATATTTTCTCTTGAAGCATAGCAATTTTTGTCAGAATAGTTTTGGGGCATTTAGACATGTAAGTGAACATAAGAAAAAAACTATTGTTTACTCAAAACAAAACCAGATCTCAGAGAAGAGAAGAATGTGGTAATTAGTTTTCTCTTGTACACACACCATTCATCCAACAAAATGATACATCTTAGTTACAAAATTCTGTAAGTTCAAAATTCCCACCTTTAAAGACGTGATCAAGAGACATACTGGGGACCCGCCAACGCTGGTATTGCCTATTTTGCTGTATACTGCGCTATTTAGGTGCATGGACCCCAAATGACAGTGTTAGGCGAAATTTGCCACAAACCATCTGGGCCCCATAATTATTTTTACATCTCAATTGATCAGCTGCATTAAGTTAAAAAGTGCAAGTTGCAAGTATGAAATGTCCAATTGGAAGGTCAAAATAATAATTGTCCATTTATTTTGCAAGCCAAATTTATCATGATTTATTCTGCATTGAAATGAAGAAACAATAAAGTAGAGCGTTTCCCATCTAAAACTAGCATGATAAGCAGTTTATGTGAGATATGTAAGCGCATGAGTTTAGACAGCAGTAACATGTAAATGCAATTCATCACAAATGAGAGACCAAGTTCTCAATGTTCAAGGTCTTAATCGGACATCATTTCAGGTTATTCGTATTGGTTTATATAAAGATCAAAATGCAACTATAATTAGGTAATGGCCACCATGATATATAGATTCACTTCAGATCTCTATGCACACGAGTATGCTTTGATGATTTGCGAGTGAAAAATGGGCCAACCAGTTACCAAAATCTATGGGGCGTTCATATCACATATAAGTAATACCACGCTTTCTATACGTCTTAATCTTGACGTGACTCTGTTTGAGAGGTGCAAATAGCACTTGTATTGCTCATATGCAATTGTTGATGAAACTTTAAATGAAGCATAGAATTACAACATGATTACACCATGTACATGATAGGCATTTTCGGCGACAATTATCTTTGCAATTATGACTTAATCTGTTTATCAAATTCAGCCATGGATGCTAGACAATTCCAAAATATTTGATTTTAATATATCGCTGACATTATACATTAATGAAACAACCACTTGCTGACCCCAAAGCAAAATCACTTCAGGATCCTTCAGACCATACAGGTAGATTGGCCGAAAATTTGCGACAGTACCATACGGTTGAGAAACGGCAGTATACGGTGCTCTTATGTATTTGTATGATTAACTTTAAAGAAAAACATGTGGATTGCTGGATTGATAATTACGTGAGTACATGTAGGACATATATATTTAGAGTCCACAATTAGATGGAATACAGTTATCCTAATGCTTATTTTAAAGGCTACTTCTGTCAATGTAAACAAATGTTTTAAGTTTTTTGATCTGTCCATACATACTGCAGTGGATGGACAGGTGGCTAATTATCCGTTTGCTTCACAGGTACCTGTGCAGATAATAGGAGAGATATACAGAAAGAATATTAGGCCATAGTTTAACCCACTACTACTTTTGTGGAAAGAACCTTTGTTTAAATCCAAACATAGCAAACATATTTCAATTAGAATATACATCTCAGTTACTGTGCAACATTGTGCATGTCTGCAACGTGAGGCCCCTCAGATCATATACACAAACTACACCAACTGAGGCAAAAGAGTCAACAGAGTATTACATTTAGCCACCTATATGAGATGTATTCCTAGAAGTGGTTGCGTGTTTCATCACATAAAATACGCTCATACATAGAATGTTGTAAGTATTAGCATTACAGTTTATACCATCTTCTGTATGTATGAGAGCTTTAAACCGCATCATTTGACACATGATTATCTACTAAAAAAGCAACCAGAAAGTAACTCGAGCTGGGTAAGTATACTTGTCTTTAGTAAATAAAGAGAAAATATATGAAAGCGATCATAAAATAATACGCTACACAAGCTTAGAAAAAAAAGTAAAATTGAATCGGACAAAGCAATTACAGGCTTCTTTGAAACAAATGCAAGGTATTTGTAGTTCGACATAAATGTGTAAAGGAAAAAATTGTTATTCTTTGATGTATGAAGTGTCCATATCATTTCAAGCCATGCGTGCATGCTTCTAAGCCAATTTCAATCATTCCTGGAATCTTCTGAAAATTAAAGGGTCATGTGGAGCATTGCAATGAAAGATGTTCATGTGATATTGTGCTAGTAGTACATTCATTTGTTGCATGAGTTTATATCACGCGATTGAATGCCCAAATATTTTGAGACAATCAGTTCTGTTTAGCCACGAAATGTGAAGGACGTTCGGGCGGATATTTCACTTTGTCACCTAGCATGCTGGAAGACGTCTTGTGCCATAAATGCCATATGCTATGCAGTATCAGCATTTTAAAAATATATTTTATCAGTGATAGCATACTATTCATGGACAACTTTTTCTATTTTGGGAGGCTTTTAGTTGAAGTTGTTGACTCAGTATCATGAAGTTTTAATTCAGTTTTACCAGTATCATGAAGTTTTAATTCAGTTTTACTAGTATTTAGTTTTTGCATATAAAATATCGTATTATATGACAAAATAGTAAATAAGCTAAATATACTAAAATGTTGTGGAATATAATAAATATGATACTTTATATGGAAAAAGATTCACTAATGTAACGCTATCTAGTGTGGTCAAGGAAAATTAGTTTATCCTTGATCAAGCGTCGTACGAAAGATTGCCTGGTAAAAGGATGATGTTCAGAATTTGGTGATAATTGTGTCTAGCATTGAGAGTGCATATCAAACGCTGCATGCTCCAAGCTATATCAAGCGGCAAAAGGCCGGTTTGTGACGTTCATATGATCCTGACCTTATCACACTGTGGAGAACGTGTTCAGTGATCCACATGTCGGGGAATGTTGGCTTTAGAATGCATCGACATGCTGGCTGATTGCTCATTTTAAAGCCTCTTTGAACCTCTAATTCCTTAACCTTATCCTATTTCCAAGATAATCATTTGTAAGGCACTCAAACATGAACAAGTACTATTTGATCACATTGCATAAAATCACAGCGGTACATCCATTTCCTCTCAAAACATCGTGCTTATCATGTTCAATGTTAAACCAATGAAAGCATTCTGGGGTTATTTTAGCATCAGTATACTTAAATGAATTTCAATTTATCTCAAAGTCTGCTTAGTTGGCCAATCATATAACGATATGTATGTTGAGTTACTTTAACTGACACATCTATTTTGATTTTCCATGTGAACCGATATATGTGCACTGCTGTACATAGAGATATTTTAAGAAATATCTCAAGTCGTAGTAATACAATAAACATTATTAATGTAATGTCTGCGACACTAAAGATCATTATTTCTTATTATGATTACTACTAGGAAACAAAATCGTCTGTGTTATTGAAGAGATATTAAACAAAATCGATCTATTTTATTGGCTCAGCTGATAGACACAACTATGAGATATCCATGTGTCTTTACCTGTCCAGTCAGTAATGTTTTTCGTTAGCAGGTATGGCAGACAATGAAATATCCTACTTATTGCATTGACCTAACTGAAAAACAATATAAGAACTCAGCTACACTATTTTAGACATGTCCACCAAAATATTTTAAGTTGGCAACAGGTACCACTTTAAGTGAATTGTCTGATAGTGTAAAGTTGGCGCTGTAGCTGGGCAAAGAACTCAGCAATGTTTCTCATTGGCAAAATCACTTGGCTAGCCGGAGATTATTCGTAATGATATGACATGTACGGTAATTAACCATCATATGTTCTTCTCGGTACATTTCTGTTGTAATGTGCTTTGGATTTTCACAGCAGTTATCAAAGAAATTATGTGCGCCCTTAAGTTGGTGCAGCAGTGGCTGGGTCAATTGGAGATCGGTTTTAGTTCAACTTGTTTATAATGGACATCAATTTTGGTTTAACAAATTTTCATTGATAGGATTAACAGTAAGGACAAAGAACTAAGCGATATACATTATACCCGGATGATTTGGAAACTACAGAAAATGACATTCAAATAGCCAATTAAGTTTTGAATTATACGAGAAACGTGACGATTTTAAATTCAACATAGTTTCCACTTCAGTTAAACATTGGCGGATGGCTTTACTAGGATAAGCTGTCCAGCTAGAAAGGGTACATATTGGTTCAGTTGTAAGTCAAATTGTTCTTATCTGAACCTGTACTATGAAAATTTGGTAATTATGGTTTGTTTGACAGGTGTTCTTCTTTGATATGAAGCTCTGCATTTATAAGCAAAACTTCACATATTTAGCTAATTCATCAATTGCCACGTTCATATTTATTCATTTTATGTGGGTTGTCTTTGCTGAATATTTCGCTTAGACAAGGAGCCCCTACTCAGAGAGACGTGTACGAGTAAAAGGCTCCGAAACATGTTGAGTAGTTACCCGCTGAAGACCCTTTAATCTATTTGGGTTAATATAGCCTATGTCAAAATTTTACAGAGGAACGTGTGCAATATGGACAATAGAACTTCTATGTATATAAGTTAGACAGGGACAGGTTAGCTTATGGAGAGTAAAGAGTTCGGACTACGGAATAGGGTAATGACTACTAGGAAGTGGTTTTGGACAAAAAGACACAAATACAATAGAAACTTAGCTTCTCATGGGCAGTAGCATTTTTCCTCCTGGGCTAGCTTATGGTGTCTATGTGTCAAGGTTAACTTCCTTTGCTACAGTATGCACCGATTTTGACAACTTTAGCTTCCGTCATTTACTTCAATTTCAAAAGTAGTGATATTCGAAAATAAAATAAAAGAAATCGTTTTGGGGTGAAATGAAAATTTATTCCACAGATATCAGCGGGATTTGAGCTGTTATATAAATGATGTAGTAAACATACAAACCTAACTATTATAGCTGATATTTTATACAAACAGTGTGTGAGGAACATATTCCCTAATGTTAAGAGTCACTAGCATTAAATTGATTTATAGTACTATTAAACATTCTTGGTACCTGTCTCAAGTCAGCAGAGACATATTTTCCTTCATACTGCATTTCATATTAGTTTATTGTCTTATAAAAATATGGAAGGTGTTGGTATATCTACCTTGGGCTTCTGTATTTCGACCTTGCGTGGTTAATGGGCAACAGGTTTTTAATAGTGAATGTTTTTGTTTGCTTGAGGTTTTGGTGCAGTTTTTTTAAATTTGGTGAAACTTTTGTCCACACTATTTGTCATAAGAGTCATTATTTTTATGCTGTCAGTATGATATCTTATTATCTTCAGATATTCAATAAAAATATATTGCTCGTGGGACTTTCAAAACCTACTGTTATATTAAGTGATTTTCATGTTAATAAATAATTCGGACGAATTTTGACTTGAACTAATTTTCTACAATGATACTGACACATAATGGTCTCTGTCTGCTATGGTGGTAGGGAAAAGTTAAACAGGCAATGTCTGGACCACAGCGGCAAATTATGTCGCCTGCAATAAACAAAGGAAAGTGTTCAGTCTTTATTGTGTTTTTTCTTAAAGCTAATCATATGTGAAGAATGTTTTAGCCCGTGTATCCTCATAAACCATCTAAAGCAAATCTTATTCACTGGAACTTTCTTAACCGGTCTCCATTTGTACGGTATTGGATGTGACCGAGTTTTTTAAATTACAACAGCAAGATGAAATTTGTCAATAAACAACCAATTATGTCACATAAACATATTTTACTGTCCTCTCTTTAAGCAATACAAAACCTATGCACAATTTTTTTTTGTTCTGGAAAAGAATGAATTGTGCAAGAAAAAGTTATGATTGAGTATATACTGGCAGTAACTATGGTTTCAGGTTTCATAAAGTTAATAGAGGAAATATGTTGTATATTTCCGAGAGAAGGGACCACGTGGATTAACAGAAATACATCATCAAATCATATGTGTGAAATATATTTTATACGGTAAGTATTCAATTTATGAAACTACCTACTTTTTGCAAGTGTGTGTGGCTTTACCATAGTCATGGATCTAGCGGAGTGTTTCAAAGAAAAGTTCATCATTATGTCAATTGCTAACCAGTTCAAATGTGAAGCCTTAAAACGTAGTGTATGTCATTTATAGCATACACATTGACGATAGAAGTCTGAAAGCACAGGTCAAAAATAAATTGTGAACTTTAGTGCCCAATAACGCGATTATCATGATGTCGAAAGGGGGCAACTTACCCATTTTGGTAACGCCTGACCTAAGTTCTGTTAGCGTCAATATGGTATTATTCTAAGATCACTTATTCAGAGTGGCGTGCACACAATATATATCACCTAGTGAATTATTTAGCTTGGTCCTTCCACAAGCTACCTTTCCACCAATCTAAATGGCGACTTTGGAAATAAAGTCGCAAATAGATTTAACACACAAAAATTCACTTTAAAAAATCAAACACAAGCCACCTGTTCAGCAAAATAAAGTCCAGGGGTCCCAAGAAATGCCCTCCATGCCTTTTTGGGGCAAGTGGAGATTTGTCAAAGCTTTTGGCAAAAATGAACAATAAAATTCATACAAAATTAAAAACATGGACGAAATGACTTTGGGGGCTTTGGAAGCCATGTGCACCTTAAGCTACGTCAGTGGCTCACGCAGAATGACCTCAACAGCTCCGTCAGTCATTTTGTCCATGTGAATTGAAATGTGGGCCTTCAATACTTATATTTACTTTTATCTGAATGAACATCGGTTTTAAATCTGCCAAAAAACAGTTATTCTTACTAAATTTACTCACAACAACTTCGTTGTGGTGGGATAAAACATGTTAAACAGAAGAACTGTAAGAAATGATGACGTCTAACGGTACTTAAAGACACTAACACAAAATATATTTCGAGAAATATTTTATTCAATTTGTGGGCAGGGAGTTGTCACTTTTTGTTTAAAGTCCTATTTATTTTCTTGTTTACCATTATGTTCTCCCGGGGTCATGTCATGTGGACAAAAGTAGTGCAGCATCAATGTATATATCAGTGTGCTATCTAATTCACCGTTGTAGTACATGACCTTGCGTTCATGAGAGAATGACACAAAGGAAAAAATTCTTATCTCACTAACATTAAACTTTCTACCAATTTTGAAGTGGATCTGGCTGAATGTTTTTGGACTCGTACAAAGTGTGAATTGTGGACGGATGGATGATGGAAGAGAAATGACGGAAGACTGACAATACTATTACTCAGTTGACTGAAAATTAAGCTGAGTTAGCTGGAGGTTAGTTTGTGGATGATTATGTATATCGTAGTGGTGTTTTGCATCTCCCTTTGTTTGTACTGAGATTCGTATCTAGCTTTTTCGTGCAACCTTTCACTCAGGGTTGTTTTCATTATTGCCTTCACGATACAGACTGTGGCCGATTGTATATCATCTGCGATTTTTTTTTTTTCATCAGATTTTAAAAAACAATTCCTGAACCCGCAAATATGTTCATGGATAGTTTGTATGAAGGAGGTATAAATTGCTTCTCAATGTTCATGGTTAAAGTAATACTGTATTTATTTCGTTGTGTTCAGCCGTTTGGAAGCTTTGATCCAAAATTTGTTTAATCTTGGGGTACCATTTTAAGTAAAATTTAAGAGTAAATTCTCACTGCTTAAGATTTGGTACGTTTAGTTCGTGGCCGTACAAATTGAGAGGTGAGTGACCAATAGTGTGCCTTTTTCGAGAAATTAATACGTAATCGGTTGTAAGGTCATTGAAGGTAATAAGCCATGCCTTTGACTATACGTCTGTAGAGGAGAGCTCAATATTGATGCCAGTTGCAGTGCGGACTGGGTCATTAATATTAGGGAAAAAGGAATGTGGTGTCGGCAAAAGGTTTATGTTAGACACTGCAACGTTTACTATGCTATGTTGTCAATAACGTCCACAAAGAACTCATATTTCGACTTGAAGAGCTTGTGTTAATATAATAACTACACAGGGATAGCAAGTGTTCATCTCTGCAGTAGCTTCTCCAATTAGCCTAAATGACAAAATGCTATGCTCTGACTCTGCCAGACTGTACATAAATGTATTGTGATACTTTATTTACTTGATAATTTATGCAGTCTATGAGCTCAGAACACCCACAAAACGAAGAAGGACATTCACAAAAAAATGAAGACCTTTGTGTGACTTCAGGTCTGCTCACTTGGCCTCATTTGATATTCCGATTTTCTGTTGCTTTATATTCCATTGTATTTCCTTACAAACTTGACACCATCATGTGAAGGGTCAGTAACCAAGGGGGTGGCAACAAAAATGTGTTGTGCATGATCATGAAATAATTGTGAAGTTTGTCTATCCTGGATCTCATATATTGATGTACAGTACCATATTTTATTTAGGATAGCAGAATTGTTAATTTTGACCAATAGTTCAAGCAATTTGGTCAGTGCTACACTTGAATTTTTGCCTGGATCATGAGTGTGGTGACCTGTCTCTTTCGACAGAGAAAGTATTATGAGAAAATTTTAGACAACAAATCTGCCTGTGTTACTTTGGTAAACCTTCATGAGATGTGCACGTCGTACATTAACGTTGAAAATGGAGAGGCGTTTCTTTCAATAACGACAGACATGTAATTGAAATTAGAATGGCATATCTGCCTATTATAGACTTGAAATGAGTCATAGTGCTGAAACATTTTGTAAAGATTTGGAGTAAAATTTTACGCACAAAATAACATTAAAACAAGTCTAAGAAAAAAAATGCCTAAGAGTTAATACATGTACCTTCCAAGTGGAACTTTCGGTAACAGCTATATCTGGTTTGTGCCGATCGGCAACATTTTTAGTTTGCAGCCAAACACACAAGCAGTTGAGAACAGTATTTATGGTGTTGGTTAACAAACAGGTCCTCATGTAAAGTGTTATTTCCCAAACAACGACTATTACCAGAGTCCTAAACTGGAAACCAAAATTCAGGGAGAAGTCATAAAATCATTAATCAAATGTCAATGGATGTATTTAGAAAACGAAAGTCAAGAAGAAAAGACACTTAAGGTGGAAGATCTGAAGCCCGCACCTTCGGATATACTCTAATCACTTTTTCATATTTTTAGATATTCTGATACTTAAACTCCCAAAAACTCAGATGTGTGAACATAAAATTTATATGAGAAAATTGATCTCAAAACGTTTGTTTACACTGAAACGTTAAAGCAGTGCTGGGCACATAGATTTCTTTGCATGGGCATGATAATTACACATGTCATTGTTTGCACAGTCATTAGTCCATGACCAGAAGAAACCAATTGCGCCATTGATAAGGGTCACTCACAGGAAACCATTAGCCCTGGAGAGACGAATGGGCCAGTTCAGACTAATCACTACCATTGTGCTCATTATTTTGAAATTCTCTATTGATGTAAAAACCAATTAGCACAATCCATTTACTGGTCCCCAAATATGGAAAGCTGCATGTGCACCAACACCCAAACAACCCAAGTGTGCTGTTCCCAAGTTACAAAAGTCGAGATTTAAGCCACAAAGGTCTGTATGCACCAACCATACTTATATCTGTGCTCAAGTTGTCCTTTTGTAAGTCTGCCTCACATTCTCATAAAGCAGACTTACAATGCAAGCAATGCTCACTTCTAGGTTGACTGCACCAATTGTGCTGGTAGAAAATAGGGCCCACTTTGAGAAGTCAAGCTCAAATGAACAAAAGTAAACAAGCTGTATTGTTAACACTGGCCATCCATAAAGTAATAATTTTACATCATCAGGGCAGGGTATTTTTGACTAACCATGGCTGTAGCACGGAAAAGTAAAAATGTCCCAGCTTTGACGCTGGATGGCAAGTTGGATTTTGGGTAATTGGTATTTCAATAAACAATAAAATAATACTTGCAAGTAATTTGTTTGCCTCAACTTCAACATGTTCAAGTGTGAATGTCAATGACATCATGGAGGTATAATGATGACAGTACAGCCATGGTCAATCAAAAATACTGATGCAGAAACGAAAGTGGTACAAGGTACAAACTCTGTCAACAGGCTTCCACAAGCTTAACAATATTATTATGTATGCTCTTGATCACTGTCCATGTGTCCTCTTCCATATAAATATATATATATATATATATATATATATGGATATATATATATGTATATATATATATATATATATATATATATATATATATATATATATATATATATATATATATATATATATATATATATATATATACATGTATATGTGTGTGTGTGTATACACGTGTATATATGTGCGTGCGTATCGTTTTGTGCATGTAAACATCAAGTTGAGAACTGTAAGGATATTTCCATTTAACATTTTTGCAATTTCCAATACATTGGAAGGCCAAGGGCAAACCTCTGAGGGTCATCTTGGAAACATAATTTTAAAGGAAATTATGAAGTATACTTTAAACCATGTTCGAGTACATGAACTAAAATAATTGAATTATGGCAATTTGCCTTTTTGATGACATTTAATATTTATGCCTCTTTTACTATATTGGGATATTTTGGACGGCATAAACCCATTTTTGAGCTGATGAATATTATGTAAATGTGAAGGTAATCGCAGAGCAAAATAAGATGGAAACATACTGTTTTTAATGATCCTGAATAACACACTGCTGAAATATCTGAAAATAATACTTTGGTCAACTTTCCAACTACCCCCCCCCCCCCGAAAAAAAATTACCTTGTGAAGTGCTGCTCAATAATTGCCCTTCGAATGGCATATCCTGTGGCTGCCCTGCCAGCATCTAAACCAATGCCCCCATTTTCCTCATTTACTACCTGGCCATTGTCGTCTCCCTCTCCATCAAGATCTTGCACATCGTGTCTGGCTAACAGAAAGTTGTGCAAAACAGCTGTTGCCACAATGACAACAAGTGAACGTTCTACTTTGATCTGAAGTTCGTTTCTCAGACATGGAAAACGCTTTTTTCACAATCCAAAAGTACGCTCTATCACAGTGCGTATTTTTGATTCAGCATGATTGTATCTGCGCTCAACAGCTGTGTCGGGATGCTGCAGTGGAGTCAAGAGGTAGAGGCGACATGGATACCCAGCATCACCAACGAGATAGCCACCAATTTTTTTGTTCTCCAACCTGGCACACATAATGCTGTTTTCAAATATACGGCTATCATGTACAGAACCAGGCCATCTAACAACAATGTTAGTAAACTCCATTTTGGCATTACAGATTGCTTGAAATTTCAATTATACAATGCCACCTATGTTTTCTCAAGGGATATATATGTCACCTGCTTACACATATATCCCTGCTTGGCAAAATTTCAACACAGGACTGATTTGCTTTGGTGAAGAAGACATTTTAAAATGCATTTATATTCATGAAAACAAAGAAGGCATGGTATAAAAAGGATACATCCCTTGTTCTCGTGATTTATCTGGAATCCCTTGAACTTGGGATGTATCCTCTTCTGAATGGTAGTCCTTTCCATTGCGAAATAATTCTGCATTTTCCCCAGGTGGTGACATGATGCTTATATGTGAACAATCAATGGCATCAATCACCCCAGGAAATTGTGCCATTTGGTAAAAATCTTCATGGATAACTTGTCTGTTTTGTTCAGTTTGGAAATTGATGAACTGTGGATGCAGGGCTGCTAGAGCTTGGGATACCCTGTAGACTATTCTACCAACGGTGGTCTTGTGTACACCTGCCAAGTCGCCAATAACTGCCTGGTAGGAGCCTGTGGCATAAAATCTCAATGCCATCACGAGTTGAATGGGTGCTGGTATGGGTTCATTTCTGTTGTGACCATATTCCAATTGCTTAACAACTTGTTGCAGCAGTGTATAGGCAGAACCGTTTGACATTATGTAGCGCATTCTAAACTCTTCATCCCTGAAGTGATGAAATGGATTAATTCGCTCCCTTAAAAGACGCATCTCTGTGTACAAAAAAAAAAAATCAAATTTTCAAGCTGCCACAACCTGTCAATGTAGTCGTCCATTTTGCAACCTCATAATTGTGTGAAAAGGTCACAAAGGGGACACGAATATTGCTTATTGGATATCTGTACCAGGCTGTAAGTCTAGCCTTCACTTACCTTAGACATAACCTTAAATATAAGGAAGACGTAGCAGTAAGGTTGTTTGGTGAAGCACACTTGCTAGGTAAGTCGTGCTTACCATGAGGGTAAGTATGACTTATAAATTAAGTATGATTGGTGCATACCAGCCAAAATATACTATTTTTAATGACAACATCACAAAGGTAAAGCTTCAAGTTTATTTCACAAAATACTTAAAACACAGGACAGAAGAAATGAGTATGTGTCATATTACAGCCATAAATGCGTAATAATTGGCAACTTTTTCTTTCAATGTGATTTTCTTGGAACTGTTTTTAGGTCAAACTCTACAATTCGTATCTTGCCTCACAAACACACGAATTGTCCTATTACATAAAATCAATGGACATTAAAAGAAAAATATCATATCCAGGAAGAGTTCCTTGGATTTTTTTTCTGACAACTCCTTCCATGGCTTTTGGAGCAATTTATAGAAGGAAAATGAACAACCTGTCAGGACTAAGTTAAAAATTGTATAACTTTTTTATTTATGCTTTTCAAGGACTAACCATTGAATTCGATCCTAGACATATATTTTAATTTATATCTGGTTTCAACAGGGAAAAAAACAACAATTTTGTGTGACTTCTTTGCGAAAAATGTGAAAATCCTACCAAGTCGGAGAGAATGCTATAAAATCTCCAAAAAAATTCAATCATGCAAAAAAAAACCTATGAATACAAATCTATGGATATGTACTAATCAGAAAATATGTTTAATGTACTTGTGAAAAATTTAATGAGTAATATGGATCCAATGTTGCCAGTCTCACTGTGCACTAGCTTCACAGCTTCCACCTTAAGTCATTAATCAAGTGCTGAGCATCCATGTAGAAGTCTGCCAAGATGTCTTCGCAAGTACTTGTATAATAATTATTGGTACAGGAACCTGAGAAGTTCTCATAGCAGCGGCGGTACTGACAAATACTAATATTGCAAGGCTGCTATATTAATTACCAAGACCCAGTAGTACTGGACTGGATATATATGCTATGGTTCGGGGAAATAAATAGCTTTTACCATCTAGCCAAGCCCCAGTGTTGATGTTATTAATTTCTCTTCTGAAGAACAGCAAGAGCGTATTTTTTGCGTGCAAACAAGTTTTGTCATTTGAATATTGCAGATACAATCTACTGGACTAGGTTTTACATTTTGTTTATGGTTCGTCAGATATATTACTACAGCACAAACTTAAAGATTGATGTTGAAGTGGCACCACTAATATTGAAGATATTCAATGTTGAAAAGACAATTTAAAACCGCCAGTTGCATTTTATGGATGACTGTCTTTCTCCAGTCAGGAGTGACATTTATTTCTTCACACTGGTATTGAAAGCTGAATTGTTTTGGGGTTGTTTGTTTTGTTTTGTTTTGTTTATTTTTGTTTTTGTTTTTGTTTCTTTTTTATGTTCTTTTGTTTTGTGTTGTTTCGTTTTGTTTTGTTTTTGTTTTGTCTTTGTTTTTTTTTTATTGTTTTGGGGGTTTTTTTTCCTTTTTTTTTCTTTTTGGTAATTTGTGGATCTCTGCCTTTTGCTGTATTTGACTTTGCTCTAATAGTTGGGTTGGCATTTATGAAAGTGGGTAATGTTTTTTTCTGAACTCTTCAAACTTTTCAAATGCCTAAAACTAGCAGAAATTAATATTCTACATTATTTTTGTGTTTCACAATATTCTTCTACACTACAAACCTATGAGTCAAAGTATGAATGGCACTTTTTCAGGGAATACTTTGTAAGATATTCATAATCGTAACTTTCAAGTGCCTCTAATCAGCACAAATTGAATTCTGTAAATTTTGTTTGTTCTTCATTGAGACTACATACAAGCTTACTATGAGTCATACTTGGATTTGACTCCTTTCACAGAACCGGCAAAACATAGAATTTTCTCCCCTCCAGCTGATTAGAGAGGGGATCGTGGGGGTGGCGCTGTGGGTATAGAGTAATGCAAAAACTTGATTAGTATGCCTGTCAATATCGGAAATATCCCATGCATTTTCAATTTGAAGATGTTAGAAACCTTTTACAGGAAAAATTATTTCATACAGTATCTGTGTACTGACAGCCACACATTCATAAGTGGCAATTGGTTTCTGAACCCTGTGGGCTTAATCACCAGAGTAGTTTGTGAAGCCTTTAAACTGAGTACATTTTGGCAGCATGTGCTCATGATACCACAGGATGCAGTTCTGTGGGATATAACCATTCATACAAGTTTGGTGTTTAACGGACAAAACGCCATTGTTTCAGTTATAGCAGACACTTCAGTGATTAGGCAAGCTTTATTGCCTTAAAATAGTCTTAACCTTTTGTTGTAAGTTCCACATTTTATGAAAGGTTTCATTATAGTTTAGAAATCATTTTCCCTCCATACTTAAACTTGTTCAGCTAGGATATTCGTGTAATTTTACCATGTAAACCTTGCTCTGTGGTAAGTGTGATTGTTAAAACTGTACAATCAAGTAGTCTTACCCCACTAAAGGGGCTTTCTCTAGGCATTGGAGGTGAGAACATCACTGGGCACAGCGGTTCACCTGTGGGGGAGAGTCCTGAATTACATCTCCATTATTCTTTTGAAGATATTCAGGATTCAGCATTATTAAAATTGCCCTAATTTGTATAGTTCTCAGCATCTGGAGTATTCTGAAAGCTGTGCAATTTTTTCAGTATAGGTGTTACCACTATGCAAAATGTGAAGTTCCAAGCTTACACAGTGTCCGAGGTTAAGACGACACACCACTTGAATACAATGATAGGCGGGCTCATGCCAGAGAGAGAGAGAGAATATGTCTTTGTTTACACACGGGTACAATCATGACATACATGTCAACGGAAATAATATGTTTGGAGAAAACAAATGAAAATGGTTTTAGTAAATCCTAAAACATTAAAAGCTGCAGATATTGTGAGTAAAAATGCCAAGAAACAAAACAGCGAAATAAACCTGACCGAGGCATTTATATTTTCCCATTAATATGTACTTTGCCTGTATAGTGAAAACACTGTTTAGCAGTAAACGAATGATTTAAAAAAAGCTAAAACATTGGTACAGCAAACTACAACAAAATCGTACAGAAAAACATGATCCATATTCATTAATTACAAACCCAACAATGACAGCAAAGAGATTCCAGATTTGCCAAACATCAACATTTCTCTTCCAATACCAATGTGAAGAAACACATTTCACTCCTGACTTGAGACAGGCAGTCACCCATAAAAGGCAACTTGTGGTTTTAAACCGGTCCTCTAAACCTTACAAATATTCATCATCAACTGCAGACACTAGTTCTTTTCCAAAATGTATTGGCCTAACCACACAAAACACAAATTTCATTACTTCTGCCAAAAATAAAAAGAGACCTGTTAGGTCTATCCCCTTTTAGTTCTCCCGACTTGTCAGTCAGGTAAGTTTACAGCAAAGGAGTAAAGTAGGTTTACATCATTTTTGTGATATTTATGAATCTGGAACATTATAAACACACTCTACCTCCACTATAACGATGAGTCGGAGAACAAAGCCCACAGCACAACATAGCCAATGAAGTAATTTTTAAATAGTACAGAAAAACATTATCCATATTCATTAATTCCAAACCCAGCAATGACAGCAAAGAGATTCCAGATTTTCCACAAATCAACATTTCTCTTCCAATACCAATGTGAAGAAATAAATTTCACTCCTGACTTGAGACAGGCAGTCACCCATAAAAGGCAACTGGTGGTTTTAAACCGGTCCTCTCAACCTTGGAAATATTCATCATTAACTGCAGACACTAGTTCTTTTCCAAAATGTATTGGCCTAACCACCCAAAACACAAATTTCATTACTTTGTTGACAAGTGCAGCAAAACATACCTTACCCTCATCCAAAGTTTTACGAAAGATGCACATTGCATTTCTTTGTTGTGAAGTGCAGTACATTTTTATTTCAAAACAAGTGTCTCTACATTTATGAATTGGTCTCACAGGGACATTGTTTATTAAACTTTTATCAAAACTCCAGGACACCCACTGATATTACATAACCTGTCATGAAAATCATCACGTGACCAAGCTGAGCGGTAGATTCGTTTCATCGGGGGGGGGGGGGGTAGCAATGATTTTTTGCCGATTATACACAGACAAAGTACGTCATCATCTCTGATCTCAACTCGGGGTGAGTTATAAACATCTCAAGACACCTTATGAGCGCAAAAGTCGTCATTTTAGTGGCAATTTTTTTGTCAAGATGAACTGTTTTTCTTTTTGAATGTGCCAAGTACGGTGAAAAACCACATCGCACGTAGACAGTGCTCTCTCGTTATTCTTGGTGCAGTCACCCAACAAAACAAGACTGTGTATTGTTTGTCATTATCAAACTGTGAAACAATGTTTGCACTCCTTTGAATTTAACCCCTATACAATGGGGCAAATAGTGAACCTGCACCTTTTGTGACTTTTATGACTTATGACAACGAAAACATGGGAGACAAAACAAGAGCCGGCAGAAAATCCATCGATTTAGTAGATCAAAAAATTATTGATGCGATCAGAGCGGTTATACGCGAAGAACTGGTAGACATAAACAAGAAGGTGGACAATGTGGTTGCCCAGTTGTCCGATTTAAATGCAATCTTGACAGAACTGAATAGAAAATATGACATACTTGAAACCATTGTTCAAGACTGCAGCGATTGCCTCGATACTATTGTCAACAAATTTCTAGTTGATGTCTTTGAAAAAATTACTAAAGTATCTACCGCCATAAGCCTCAAACTACTAGACCAAGATACACACAGACGAAAATGGTCTCTGATTATTCAAGGTCTGAAAGGACCCGCTGGGGAAAACCAATCTGCCATCAGACAAGCCTGCATAGCGCTGGCACATGATCACCTTGGGGTGAATGATGCAGAAAAAACTTTGTTTTCGGCTTGTCACAGACTAAGTCAAGATAGGGACACCGGAATCATCCTGTCGTTTGTGGATTTGGATCAGAGAAATCAGTGGCCATACGGCCCAAAAAATCCCCAAAATCACCCTAATAACATATCGATATCCCCTGACTTACCACCCATTACCAGACGCCTCAAACAAGAACTGATGCACCAGAGGAGAAACCTACCAGATGACTAGAGGAAGAAGTTCAGAATAAGGTACATGAAGTCTAGGCCCTACGTTCAACTTCAAATCGCCGGTGAAAACCCTCGCTACCCAAAGACAACCCAGACGGCCCTGATCAAAGACTATCTGGACATTGATTTGGACACTATTTTCAGATTCAACTGACTTTTTGCTCTATATATATTGAAATTGTATGTCGTGACTCGCAGCTTACTTACCATTTGCTGACCCATGCAAATCATTTCTCTTTCTGTATTCATAATGATGCGCGTGGCACTTTTGCACTCCCTACAAAATGACCCGTGTTTTTCTTTCATGTATGTGATGCCCCTTCTCGTCATTTCAGCGACTTTCTCATCCATCGATGGACATGAACACTTTCAGATGTTTGTTTTTTTCATATATATTTATGTGATTTTTCTTATTTAGTATGATCAACTTTTCCGTTCCAGAGCTAACCAATATGCAATGTACTTTTTGCGAATGCGTCGCTTTTAAATGCCATGATTCTGGAGGAAATTTCTTATTTAACATTTCCCTTAAACTACTTTTTGTTGAAACACGTCGGGAGCTCATCTCACAACACTTAAGTTGTATATCCTTTCACATCCATAGAATTGGATACTTTCTTCTGCTTTGCAGCCATTCAGTTGTACCATCAGTGTGTTTTTGTGTAACTTTCATTACCGTGTCTCTCTGCTTATTACCTGGGCACAATGCAGGGTCATGGGTCGCCGGAGGGGGGCAGCGGCAGCGGCCGGACCGCCGCGCGGCCCCAACACCGTAACTTAAACTGATAGTTTTCTTTATTGTACAATCATATCAATACGGAATCATGCTAGGCCATGTTAAGTTACTTTCTTTTCTTACTTCATGAATGGTAAAACCGTAGAAAACGATGTTCTTCAACATTTTGGTGGAGTCAACAAAAATAATCTAAACGAACTATTGTCGCATCTAGATGATCTGGACAACGCTATATCCACTGTGTCTCACTCACCATATGTTACCCGAGATAATATTGTAGATTATCTAAAAGCGCATATTCATACTCTTTCAGTGCTTAATCTAAATATTCAAAGCATAAATGCCAAATTTGACGAATTTAAATCACTTATTGATGATCTTGCTAATGAGAATTTTTACTTTAGTGCCACATGTCTACAAGAAACTTGGCTGGGCGAAAACTCAGTTGATTCCTCGTTATTTGAAATTGAAAACTATACGTCCATCCCCTTTAACGCTACATGTAGTTCCCATGGTGGTCTTTTGTTATACCTACACAAAAAGTTTCACTACAATACACAAGACTTTTATCAACCTAACGATTATTGGGAAGGCCAGTTTTAAGATATTTTTGGAAACGGTTTGACAAAAACGATTACTCTTTGTAACATTTATAGACCACCAAGGGACCGAAATGATACCATTCAGTTATTTATAGATGATTTGTCTAGAATCATTGACGTTATTTAAAAAGAGTCATCAGACAAAAATCATCGTCGGTGATTTTAATATTGATTTATTAAATTCAACAAGACAAAAATTTTCTGATCATCTTGACGTAATGCTAAATAATGGTTAATATCCGAAAATAACGCTCCCAACTCGGTTGTCTGATAGACGCGCAACATTGATAGATCATATTTTTTGTAGCTTATCAAACAGCAATACTAATTGTCTTTCTGGTATTATCTTCACTGAAATTTCCGATCACTTACCCTCATTCACTTGTACAGATCAAACATTAATAAAGCAAGACCCCCATAAATTTGTCAAGATAGTAACAAAAGACAGTGCATCAATACAAAATTTCAATGACGAAATAAATAATACAGACATGATGCAAAGCCTGATATCCGACCCAAATCACGACCCAACTATTAATTATGACAAATTGGAAAGAATACTGTGTGAAGCAAAGGAGAAACAGCTTTCCGTAAAGACAGTGAAGTTTAACAAGTACAAACATAAACGATCTCCTTGGATAACCCTTGGTATATTAAAATCTATAAAATTTCGTGACGGTTTATATAAAAAACTAAAATCTATCCCATTTGATTCTGTTCAACACGATAATTCTAAACACAATCTTCAAGTTTACAACAAAATCCTAAAAAACAATATCTTCCAACTGAAGGAAGACTACTATCACTCGAAGTTTGAAACCTTCAAAAATGATATGCGGAAAACATGGGACAGAATCAAGTCCGTTCTTAACTCAAACAAAAAGAAGAAAGACTTTCCCCTCTTCTTTTTAGTTGAGAATCAGAAACTTACAAATAAAGATGAAATAGCCGAACGTTTTAACACTTTTTTCACAAATATAGGTCCAAACTTAGCCAACAAAATAAACACGTCGGGCTTACCTTCTTTTGCATCTTACCTCCCAAACCGTACAGATGATGTATTTTCCTTCAGAGAGATCAACCCCAATGATGTTGCATCTATTTTGAGAAACTTTAAATCTAAAACCAGCACTGGTCACGATGATATATCGATGAAACTTCTCAAAGGCATAATTCCTTCTCTTTCTGAACCTCTTAGCTTGATAATCAATCAATTTTTAACGACAGGAGTTTTTCCCGACAAACTTTAGATTGCAAAAGTACTACCGCTTTTCAAAAAGGGAGACAGTACTCAATTAGACAACTACAGACCAATTTCACTCCTTCCTGCTCTGTCCAAAGTATTTGAAAAAGTAGTTTATAAGCAACTTAATGATTATTTTTTGTCCAATCAACTTTTTTACAAAAGCCAACCAATTTTAGAACTGGTCATTCGACTGAAACAGCAGCTCTTGAATTTGTCGATACACTTCTCAGCTTTCTTGATACTGGAAAAATACCTATTAGCATTTACTCAGATCTATCCAAGGCCTTTGATGCATTTAATCACGATATTCTTCTACATAAACTGAAACATTATGGTATTAACGACACTCCTTTACAATGGTTCAAAAGTTATCTTACTAGCAGGTTTCAGTATGTCTCTTTCGATAATGTATGTTCAGGCCCTCTTTCGCTTCAAACTGGGGTACCCCAAGGATCTATCCTTGGACCTCTTCTTTTTATAATATACACAAATGATATGCACCTTGCTTCATCAAAATTTGACTCTATTCTTTATGCGGACGACACAACTTTGGTAAATCGTCTCTGTTCTTTTAACTCCTCGATTAGCACCAATACACACGGTAACTTGTCAGATAATATCAATAAGGAATTACAGAAAGTGTACGACTGGCTAGCTGTTAACAAACTATCTTTGAATATAGCAAAAACGAAGTATATGATATTCCATTTCCCGCAGCGAAAAATAAATGAAATTTTACATTTAAAAATCAACGATACTTCAATTTCAAAAACATCCGAATTTGACTTTTTAGGTTTACGCATTCACGAGACTTTAACTTGGCAACCACACATGAACAAAATTGGCAATAAACTTTCGAAATTGATAGGTATTTTCAGAAAACTGAGTAAGTATTTGCCTCTAAACACTTTCTTACTCATGTATAATTCACTTTTTCTACCCCACCTTAATTATGCCATCCTAGCATGGGGCTTCTCATGTGACCACATTTTCAAGTTACAGAAATCTATTTTTCGGCTGATTTGTCTTACAAGATATAACGCCCATACAGATCCACTTTTTAAAACACTGAACATTCTCAAAGTCGAAGACTAATTCAATCGTAAAGCTCTGAAATTTTATTTTCTACACATACAGAACAATTTGCCTGCATATTTCAATGATATTTTTGCACAGACACCTGTAAATCACCCATATCAAACCAGAAACAAAGAATCCATGCAACGACTTGTCCCAAAAAGAAATAGAACCCGAAAATGTATCAGATTTTTAATTCCTTCACTCATAAAAAATACACCTCCTTGCATTAAAGACAAATTTCATACACATTCTCTATCTGGTTTTTCAAAATACGCTAAAATTCATTTCATTAGTAAATACCCTGAAACATGTACCATTCCAGATTGTTTTGTGTGCAACGACTAAAGCGCCTTGTCTTTTCGTTTTCATTTAACTGCTATTCCATTATGTTTAATCTACTGCAGAAAGAAATTGATTTCTGTTTACTCATATCCTAGGTGGCCCCAGTGATAGCGGACATCATGTTCTTAACTGGGGTCATCCTGACATAACCTCTTTTTTTTTTAATGTACCCTTATCTATTCATGGAACTGTTATATATGCGTATTTGTACCTCACCTGTATGTATTTGTGTCAAATAAACCACTTCTGAGTTCTGAGTTCTGTCAGCCTGGTGCCTATAGCTTTTATCAAGTCAGCAGCATAAGCATATTTAAATCATGTGAATGCTAACATTTTCCCCCCATATAAATAAAATATATTTACTTATTAAGCGAACAAAAAATATATCGGCTCACACCTCACGTCAACATATTCCAGATATTTCTGGCATGCAATTTACAAAGAATTTATTCTGAAGACCTTAAAATTGGGTCAAGATCATCGTCCCTCAAACTGGATGCAAACTTTTACTGTGTTAAATTGTAAAGGTTTGGAAACCCTAGCTTATCTTTTGAGGCATTCTGCACCAGAAATTCAAAGAGAATTGATTCTGGTGACCTTGGTTTTTGGGTCAAGGTCATTGTATCTCGAACTGTAGACGTCTGTAAGGTTGGTAAACTTTAAAACTTTCACTATCCTAATTCATCCTGTTCTTAAGATATTGTCTGCAAAAACGTAAAAAAAACTCTGCTGACTTTGAAATTGTGTCAAGGTCACTGTCTTTCGGACTTGTAGATACTTTTGCAAGTTTGGTCAACTGTTAAAGTTTCATGTTTCCAGCTTATCTGGTTCTCAATATGTCGAAATCCAATGAAAATGGACCCTGCTGACCTTGAAATTGGGTCCAGGCTATTCTTCTTAAAACTCAACAGAGACATAGGAGAAATCAACTGTGAAAGTTTAATCATACCACCTTATCTCTGTTTGAGATAGCTCATGCAAGAAATTGAATGGCAATTGCTGCAGTTACCTATACGTTGGGTCAAGTTCAAGGTGTTTTTGAAGTTACGTGGACACAAGGATGATCAACTGTGTAATGATCCTAAATTGTCTGGTTCTCAAGCCACCATACACAAGACATTCATAATAATTGATCTGGTGACCTTAAATTGGGTTAAGCTCATAATTTACGATGCGTAGAGTTATATGTGCTAATAGTTTACAACTATAGAAATGAGTAGATACGTGACTGCAGAGCGGGAAAGCAAGTGACCTGAGAATTGCGGGCTGAAATTTTTCAGACCTAGACACATAAAAAGGGGTGCCCTGGTGACCATCTGGAGATGCTGGAAATGAAAATCCTACCTACGAGAAGAAGGGTCCACTTCCATGGTATCAGAAAATATTCTGCTGTGTGAATTGACTAGAAATAGAATATCATTTCATGTTAATAAGGAAAGATGTCAACGTAGAAGTAATAAGAGGCAATGATAATGGAAAATGCAAAAGTGTTGCCAAAATCTAACTGTGCATGGTGCACAAATTTTTATTTTTTTCATACAGAACATGAAGAAAAAAATTGTCCATTGCTTTCAAATTCCTGGCTTGTGCATTACTTCACTCCACTTTAGGAGACACTATTTAGGCTACATAAATCCGTGTTACCAGCTCATGCAGCATGTGTGACTTTGTAAGGTAATCACTCCACCCGGCAACCCTTATAGGCCCTGAGTTTTTCTGATAGCTGCCATCAAGAATCCATTGTTCATTTGATACGTTTGGGAGGCAGCAACTAAACACACTGGCAATGCCAATGTGTCAATGGTGCTCATTTTATTTTTCAATTCAATATATGATTATTGCACTTTGGATATCATTTTTTACTTAGATAGTGTTACATGGGTTGTCCTTAATTTGTTCAATCTCTAAATCTTGTAGACACATCCAAAAAAAAAAGCAAAAAAATCAGTAGTATAAATCAGTGGAATATATAATAATCTATGCTCTGCAAAATTTAGAACATGGCCGTGGCTTTAGCGTTACTACTAAGTCTCATTTGCATTACTATAGTGACGTCATGACTATTGCCATTGTTCATTTTAAAAGCTCAAAATTCTAAATTGGCTGAGAGATAATTGAGAACTCTTATATTTAAAATACCCGTGATAACATAACCATTTTCTACCTCAGCAAGATTCTGGTTTCCTTTGATTCTTAGACAGTTTCTTTTAGATTCTTGTTTTTGTTTTTTAGGGTTTTTTTCTCAGTCTGTTTTTTTTTTTTTTTTTTTTTTCATGCATGATGCCATAGGTGATAGAGGACGATCAAAATAATACCCACTTGCTCATCCCTAGTCTCTCACCTTTTCCACTTTTGCTCTTCTTGCTCTTCTGCCTTGTCTTCGACTTTTTCTTGTTCTACTTCTGTTTCTTCTACTTCCTTTGGTTTGTTCTCTTTTCTGTTTTCTTTTCTTACGGCGGTGAGACTGGTCACATTTAATCACGTGGTGTTTCGTGATGTGTCCCATGATGCATATGAAGTAGTCTGTACACTCTTTCTTGCCGAAACAAAAAAAAAATCGTTTTCTCCTGTCGTGTTGTGCCCTGTATTTTGTTATGTGTGTCATTTGTTGATAACCGCATTTTACACAACCATCTACAACAGTGTATAGGTATATGTGATTCAGAATAACGCCTGGTTAAATCTTACCTGTCTGACAGAAGTCGATATGTCAAACTAGACAACAGTTCATCACAAAATCATGAACTTCAATATGGTGTTCCCTAAGGTTCAAAGCTGGGGCCACTCACACTTTATACTATGTCATTACGTGACACTGTGCGAAAGCATGGATTAACATTTCATTACCATACTGACGACTAACATTTATTTCGTACATTCAAGTTTGTGAAACCCACAGCCAATGACGTGGCACAATCAAAATGGAAAACTACATCAGGGAGATAAGGAATTGGATGCTGATGAGCAAACCTAAGTTAAATGACGATAAAACAGAATTTTATTTTTTATCTTATATTCTCACTAAATAACTACATTCTGAAGCAACTGTATTGGATACCATTGAACACACGAATCAAATCCCAATTGCTATTGTTAACCTATAAAACCTTGCATGATCAGGCACCATATATGACTCAGCTACCACATCCTTACCAGCCTAGTAGATTCCTCCGATCTAGTCACATGGACATGTTTGTTGTACCAGAATCACATTATCAGTGCTACGGTGCTCGTTTTTTTTGGTATATGTTGCACCTGTGTCATGGAATGACCTGTCCCCAAGCTTCAGAAAGATTTCTTTGGTGACTGTTTTTTAAAGATGTGCTTAAAACTCTATCTATTCCAACAATGTTTTGATTAGTACTCATAAAAACTTTCAGTCTACTTGAACATTAAGCTGAACATATAAAACATTATTTTCATCATTATCGTTTTATACGGCGCCTCTGAGCATTATATGAATATTGGTGCTTTATAATAAATCATAATCTTTATTATCATTCTTCATTTCAGCATAACAATTATCATACTATTTGATTTGAAGTTGGATATATATGTGACCAAGAAATCGCTACACAAAGACTACAAGGTTATGATATGCACAACGTGCAAATTCAAATGCACACCAACCGCACAGGTCCGGTCAAATACAAGGGCTATCTCAAAGACTTCGAAACCAACAGCAAAGATCAGGTCAGGTCAGATACCAATTACCATATTAGAGACTTACTCACTAGCAGCACAGGTCGGGTCAGACATAATTATTATGTCAATTTATTCTATTCGTTCAACAAGTTTCTGATTCTCCTGTATTGCCAAGGCTTACCTCCTGTGTGGCAACATGTTGCTGAAGAGCACAACCCCTCCATATGACACTGTGCATGTGACAACACCTTTTTTCATATTCACGCCTGGTAGCAGCAAAAATTCATTCATTTCCATTACAATTTTGGATATAATAGGGTGAATTAATCATTCGTCTGTTTTATCTGTTGAACTGAAGAAATGTTCCACCTTTGAAAGTAATCAGCAGATATATATACAATGCACCTATCGCTCATGAGACAGTGTGAAGGGTCATTTGAAATAACGGTTGTCTTTTGATGTGTATGTCGCATTTTGCCAAATTTACAGTTCTTTGTCCCATTTTGCAAGCACAGATTATTTTTGTGAAACGGACAGCCATGCTATCAGCTTTAGAGATGTGCCTCTGTCCCAAAACTGCGGCAAAATGGAATGCGGTCGTGAAATATGGATATATCGCTGGCGCACAGTTCATAAAGCGGGGGCCTTAGTTTTGTTTATAAAGCACATGCAGCACTATCTCATGAAGGACCAATGATCACTTTCACAAAACATTTGTAACACTGGACTACCCCCTTGCTAATGACATCGTTAATGGCTGCTTTCCTGTGCGCACGGGATTTGATTCACAGTGCACATTAGGACTACCCTACTTTTCCTTTTTTCAATGACTGCAGTGCCAGCAACCAGGTACTAAGGACTATCACCAACAGGAACATAGGCCTTCTCTCCCAGCTAAACATCTGTTTACCTTGCGAACTTTGTATTTGTGGCCTCAGAGTTTGGAATAAAATAATCTGAGCGAAGTAACCCTCGCCCCCTCCCCCCCCCCAAAAAAAAAGACACAAAAAGCGCACACAGGGGTCATAGATGCCTCCCCCCCCCCCCCGCCCATCGTGCCAGCGTACCCTGGGTATGCCTGTGAAGATGTTGAAGATTTTGGCTGGCCCCTTATTTTTGATTTGCTAGACGTATTCTGCATATCTTGTCACACATAATTAAATGATCGTACTGCTACAGGAAATTGCACTTGGTAATCCTAAAATGTGACTAAGTAAGACGTCCAAAACTGCCTCAAAGAACTTATTTTTTATGTAATATCCTGGAACCCGAACTGCAGTCAAGTCACATGGTCCCGGTCCGAAAGGACAGTAATATCATAACTGTACCGTATTTACAGATGTTCTACAAAATGAATCATAGGTCAAAATAATCAAGTACAAATGACATTTTTAGTTTAAGGTTTCAAGGCTATCTTGACATTTTAGTTCGAGGTTTAAAGGCTATCAAAAATTATTGTAGTCTTTAGAATTAGAGAAAACCGATTATATAATTTCTACTTAAATGATGATTTTAAGACTAAATGACATACGAAACTTCTCCAAAGCTGATGACAAAGGTGTGTGTCACCCGAAAATCAATCTGCGTCCCAAAATGGGAATAAGAACCATACATAGATATAACTAGAACTCTGATCATCCCATTTAATTTCTAACATGAACGTATCCCCTAACCAGCTTTTCCTAATTTTGATAAGCTAGTAAAAATGACAGCACCACCATGTAATGAACGAATTTGGTGGAGATCAGGTCCATAAAAATTCCCTATAAGTCTGAAGTTCCAAGTTCCAGTTTTGTGAGAAAAAGTCAAGAACAGAAAAACCAGTTCTTTTTTTAAAGATTAAATAAAAACCTCACACAAATTACCATTCCAGGTCCCCAAAAATGTTTGAAATCAATTTCACAGCAAGTGGAATTTAAGTTTGGGAAACGAAAATTTCAGAAAATTTTACCTAAATTATGATCACGAAAATTCGTTAAAAAAATCTAAAAATCCCTGGAGTGTCATCATTTTAACAAGCTTTATCGAGATAATGGACACCCACACCAAGTTTTGGGCGAGCGGCCAACTCGCAAAAAGAGCTATATTTTAGGAGTTTAATTACCCCACCGTACAGAAATATACAACATGTCCTAGATTTATCTTTAGCTTCTGGAGATAATACTTCGGTATGTTGTCCTTACTTCTGGTTGTTTTAAGGGAAAGAAAACAAAGCATATATACAAGTGTATATTTACTCTCACGATGACACATATTCTGTATATTGTACTGTATTGAAGCCAAGAAACCCAATTTTAGTGCTTTATTGATAATAATAAAGTGATTATATATTACAGTCACCACTGTAGTGACAATTTAAAGAAAGTTGCAATTCTTTCTGCATGGATTGTATTGCCTTTTTTGGTATGTTCTCATTGTATTTGTTTTATATTACAATTAAAGAATTTATGGAAAAGACTTCCGCGTGCTGTTGAGAGCATTTTGGTACTTTACGGTTGTCAATATCTTATCATTCTTACTGTAATTTGCATTTTCATAATCTGAAGCAAAATCAGATTGTTTTTTAAACCTTTGTATGCACATTGGCTTTCAAAATAAAAAATGAATATGTGGCATAATGGCTAGGACGGTGTACGTTAGAAGTATAGGTAGTGTGTTCGAATCAGCATGCGTTAGAATGCACAAGGATTGTTTTCTTGGCTACCAATATTTATTTATTTATTTATTTATTTATTTATTTATTTATTTATCTATTTATTTATTAATTTATTTTCTTTACAAAATAATTTATTTATTATCATAATTTATTTAGTTATGTTTTACCATCACACAATAAATCTATTTTTATACCATGGAGGACGTACCTTTAACAAAATGACGGTCATCCTTCTTATATCTTTTTAGTGTATTTGCTGTATTTTATTTTCCCAAAAGAATGGGTGTGCAATAAATCATCATCATATATTCATCATCATTTTAATTGTTATTATTATTATTATATTTATTATAATTAATTACATTAGTAGTAGTAGTATAAGCATTATTATTAGACTTGCATAGCATATTCTCTTTAAATCATAATAAACTTGAAGTGTTGAAAAACGGTTGTGTATGTTGTTATCAATATTAACTGAATTTTCATAGTAATTACATGTTCTTCTTAGCTCTATGGTAATGAAGCGATTATAGCACCACGTCCAATTGTCTGCCAACTGACCGAAATTGTCAAGAACTTGTGTGGCACAATTGTTAGAGTGTTAGAGTGGCTAGCTTATATTCGAAAGCCGACGGGTTCGAATAGATGTGTCTCGCTTCATTATAATATAATGCACTTTAATATTACAAAGTTTATTGAGCAGCTAAATGATGTAATAGGGAGAAGGAAGGAAAGAAAGAGGGAAGCAAGCAAGAAATAAATAAAGAAAGATAGAAAGAAAGAAAGAAACTGTCCATATCCAAGCTGTGACCCATAGTAGATACAACAGATGCTGTGGTATGTGGACGGGCTCAAAGTCTTTGAATGTAACAAGACCGTCAATTTTAGAAATGAAAACATGTATACATGTGCCATAACGTATTTATACCTGTAGCTTTGAGCTTATATTGAAATGTTGTCAGCCTTATTGGAATATGGTATTTGTGTCTTTTTGTCCAAACCTCTTCCTAGTGGTCATTACCCGCAGTCCGAACTCTTTACTATCCATAAGCTAACCTGTCACTGTCTAACCCAAATACATAGAAGTACTATTGCGCATGTTGCACATGTTCCTCTGTAAAAGTTTGACATAGGCAATATTAGCCCAAATAAAAAATTAAAGGGTCTTCAGCGGGTAACCACTCAACATGTTTCGGAGCCTTTTACCCGTACATGTCTCTCTGAGCAGCGGCTCCTTGTCTAAGCTAAATGTTCAGCAAAGACAAGCCACATAATAATGAATAAATGTGAACGTTACCAAATTTGTATAGTACAGGTTCAGATAAGAACAATTTAACTTACCCCTGAACCAATATGTACCCTTTCTAGCTGGACAGCTTATCCTAGTTAAACCATCTGCCAATGTTTAATGAAGTGGAATAAAGCTGAGGCATTATATTCCGTCCCAGTGGTTGTAAAATAAATAGTTGCAGATTGACCTACAGTATAAACCAAGGGAAATCCTAACAAGGACTGCAACAATGTACATCCTGCATCAGAGATGTAAAACATACTCCATGATGACACCTACTCCTCAAACAATTAAGCCCTATTTCACTGCCAACCCTGAGTCAATGTATCAGCGTTATGTGTCAGGTTTGTAACATTTGAGAAAATACTGTCAATATTGAGTAATTGTTTTTAATATTGAGTAAATGTGCATTTAGGCATGTCAGAAAAGAATAAAAGTCATTAGCATTTATGCCAAAAACATGTTATCAAAACAATTTCTTAACAGGATTTTAAGTACATTTAGGCAAACATGTAGCTGTCGCAGGCCACTGCTTGCTACCAATAGCCTGACAGAAAGCATGTAAGCCTAAAATGTCTGAAAGTGAATATAAAAACAGAAATATGCCAAAAGATAAAGTTAACTAGCTAAACAGACAAGTCTAAAAACTGTAAATTATTGTGGCTAAACTTTCTAATAATCTTTGGATATTAACAGTAAAATTATAGGGCAAGTCAGCAAAGAATGAAAGTCATTTGTATTTAAGTCAAGAGAATGCAATGAAAATATTAACCAGATATCAAGTACAATTAGGCAAGCATGTAACTGTCGTAGGCCGCTTCTTGCTACCTGTAGCCCCTGGGGGTTCAACGTAACAGAAAACAAGCTAGTCTAAAATGTCTGAAAGGTGAACATTTAAACAGAATGATGCATAAAGATAAAATTAAGTAGCACAACAGGCAAATCTAAAATCTCTAAAATTATTGAAGCCAAACTTTCTAACCATTTCGGGATATTTACAGCAAAATTTGTAAAAAATATTTAATCAAAAGTACATCTTTGAATCCTCTTGACTCAAGTTTATTGTAAAAAGATTTGGTTCTACATGCAAAGTCCTAAAATTTAGAACAAATACGACCAAATCTCAAAATCTGTGACACAAATGTGTTATATCCAATAGTATCCGAAATATTACTGTCTAGGAAAGGATAATTAACTACTTCAATGTTAAACTCATCTATTTTGTGATAAACTTTAATACAAAACCTGTCATTAGTGACCTGAATATCCAAGTCCGAAAACACATCTCTGAAACCATTTGAATTGTTTCCCTTGAAAGGGATATCTTTTGGGTAAATTTCTTTAGCAATTTCACTGAAATTTTGTACATTTACACAAGCAATGTCATCAATATATCTTGTGTTGTTTGATAATTTTGTAGCCATTTGAAAGTCCTTTTTCATTAATTTATCCATATGCTTAAATTCAAACCAGGTTAAACACAAATCTGCAACTAATGGGGAGCAGTTGCTACCCATTGGAATGCCTTTTATTTGCTGTAAAACCAATGGTCCGCATTGAACAAAAGTAATATCAAAAAGAAATTTTATAGCATCTATCAAAGTTTCAGCAGTGTAAGATTTAATGTTACTTGTTGAATATTTATTGTGTGACGTATATGCTTTCTTTGTATATGAATTGATATTAATGTATGGTTTACCATTATGTTTAAACATTTTGCTTATTAATTCTGAAAGTGAACTTTTGACTTCATCTATGGGTAGATTTGTGAACAGTGTAGAAAAATCAAAACATTTGATATTTTTTTGCTTTTACATCTTTTATTTTAGATACAAACTCGGAAGAATTGCAAATACTCTAAAAACAATTCATTTCAGTTTCTAGAAATTGCATTACAGTATTTACGAAAATGATTCCTAATTGCAGCCAAACATAATGTTACTTCTTTTGATAATTGTTTCGTTGTCCATTTTTCAGCACCGGCTATGAATCTAGATTTAGAACGGTTTTTATGTAATTTGGGTATCCAGAGTAAAAGTGGAATAGAGGAGTCTTCTTTAAAAATTTTGATATTAAAATTCCTTTTCATCTCGTCTTTATGTGTATCTTTCAAATTATCAACGGATTGTTTGTGTAATTTATGTACGTCATTTCCTCTTATGTCTGAAATATTGTTCACACCAAGTTCTTTTTTCAAAACATCCAGATAATATTTTTTGCAGATTATCCCAAAATTGTTCCCTGCCTTATTAATGGTAGTGACTACAAATCTTTCTTGTAGTTCTTTGACTGCTTTTGAAACTTTAGGTTGTTTTAGATTAACCGTATTGAAATTCTTTACGTGGTATTTGTAACGATAAATTCTTTTTCTAAAAACTCGTTTCAAGTTTGATAACCATATGTCAAATTTCTGAAATTCAATTTTTCCTTTCTTTGCCCATTTCGTACAGTATGAATCAAATGCATCACATGTATCCTGAAAAATACTGTCGATGTTCAACTTGGGACATATCCGAAATTTTGTACCTTTTTTCATAATTTCTTTTACTCTTGAATTATGCACCATATCCAAATTACCTGTAAATACATGTTTGTTGTATACATCAACAAAATTAGAATATTTACTGTTAGACCAACAGTCACAATTTTGATTTGCTGCGATATCTTCAAGAGTAATTGAAGCCAGAAATTTCTTGTAATTCATGATACTTTGTCCAATATTGTTGCCATATTTATAGGAAATGATGGGCGGTCTTTTATTTTATACTCCTTGGGAATCATGTTACGAACAAATTTCAATTTGAAAAGGGAATGAATGTTTAGTGAATCAATAATTTTGCGTTTGAAAGGAATGCAGCAACACCTTTGATCTATTTTTTCCTATCAAAGTCTGGTTCCCGAATAGTTGTTGTGTAAGCATACACAATTTTACAAAAATGTGTGTTCGGAATCAGTAAGACCCAAATATTCATTGATTTTTGTTATGTCTCGAAATGATAGTGCTTCAAGAGCTGTATGTAATTGATCAATGCCATTGAGTCCATCAGGAACAGCTTACCTATGTAGTCCATAAGGAAAAGCTTATTTGTGTAGAATTATACAAAGTATGCTTTAATTCATTTTACGATCAACTTGATATGACCGTGTCCCATATATATATCTGTAACTCCCCCCCCCCCCCAATGGATGACACGTATTGAAGAACATAAATTTATGTGCACATAAGCATGTAGAACTACTGGCAGCGTAGTGGTAGAGCGTGTGTCTTTGAAACAGAAGGTAATGAGTTCGAATCTAGTGGTCGTTCTTTTGTCCCTTATAGGGCCTATATTTATTTTTTTAATGTCAAGGTGATATATATATATATATATATATATATATATATATATATATTCGGACAGCTGATTTTAAATTCAGCCGAATTTTAATATCAGTTTCAACATCACGAGAGCGGTTCATACAGGTGTTGCCAGCTCCCCAGTCGTTTGTTCTTTCAAAGAATAAAATAAGTTTCAACCTACATCAAGAAACTTGTTTGTTTGTTTGTTTGTTAATTTGTTTGTTCGTTCGTCCGTTCATTTCTTCATTTTGTTCGTAATGAAAGACGGTTCCCCAATTTTTGTTTTCCATGACTAAACCTAAAGCCACCAGAACTACGTAGCTTTAGGTTTAACCATGGAAATTTTTTTCACATAAAAACTGCTAAAGTTACTAAAAAAATATCATTTTTTCAATCGGTAAATGAAGCTTCCTTTGTTTTTTTGTCTTTTTTTTTTTTTTGCATTGTTTTTTAGAACATATCAATATAAATTAATATTGCTGTAGTGATTAATATTCCAAGATCAAAACATATGCATGATTTGATTTTTAATCGAAAAGTTAATTATTTTGAAAAAAAAAATGTCTGGTATTAGTTGTGATTACTAGTGAGTATAATAAATAGTGTGTCATATGCTATCACAATGTGCAATTTAAGTCATAAGAAAAGAGGAAAATAGGTTTTGTATATAAATAACGATAATATACTGGGGTAAAAGAAGAGCACATGGTACTCGATGCCTTTTCAACATTTTTTGACGACTTTAAGTAAAATGGTCCTACCAATAATTAAGCCTGATTTTTACATTTCAAGTTTCACAATATAGTATTTATTACCTGTTTCGGAGCAGAGAGGCATTATTTTAGTATGGGAAAATTAATTTAATGTATATTTGGTGTAGTGAAAGCAATATAGATATGACAGTTTGCTAACAAGCAACAGCAGGTGGCACTAAAATGAACTATTTTGCCGAATAAAGGTGATGTTTAAAGATGCCGTTTCCATGGCAGCCAAACACAGGTAACTGAGGACAACAGGGTAAAATAATTTTAGGGTACCCTAAAGATACATGAAAATCATGTTGTAGCTTTCTATACGGTGGGGTAATTAAATTCTCCAAAATGGGTCTCTGGCCGCTCGTTATAAGTGAATCTCCCTGAGAGCATTGGAGAACCTGTCAAAAATGTGAATTACCATTGCAATCCCCATTAAGTAACCTAATAATCAATAGGAATGTGCGCAGAAGCTTGCAAGTAACGGAATAACAAATTGATAAACATTTGCCATGGTTATTATAATTGAATAAAATTGCAAACCACTTCTCAGAGTCTTTGGTACATTAAATAGCTTCAGTTCTTATTTCCCCCGGGCCGGATTCCTGCTCATATATAACTTTCTGTATATTCCTCCACCTGAACCTTTCTGTGGGGTAATTCTTGGGAAAGAATTTATAAGTCACCGAAAAAGGCAGTTCAATGTTTGTAATACCTACTTTGGCGCACACTGAACCACTACTCAAGACGTTGAATGTCCCTTTCTGTGAGAAGAGTAAAATAAACTGGATCTTAAGTTCCTAACACGCATATCCTTCTTTATTTTCAGTGACGCAGAATTAGGGGCGCCACCATTTCTTTCTTTTTCTTTACCGGTGGGAGAAAAATTAGGTGACTGTCTTTTTATGACTATCAAAAAGGGCTTGTTTGAAGTATTCGAAACCACTGTTATACAAATGTGACAATAGTCCTTTCCTTGAAATTAGTCACACTTTTAACGAATGTCTTCAGTGGTTAAAATGGTGAATACGTGACATCTTCCTTTTGTCCGACGTGACAAAAATCAGAATGTTCTGCGAATGCGTAAAGCTAATTTAGGGGGCTCTCAGCTGCAGATAGGTACTTCCCAAATGTAAGAACCTGCTGGACACTCCGATCATAAACGATGACAAAACAAATACTCAACGCTTCATAACGGCATGTAGAATGAGAATTGTAGCCTATTTGCATAGGCAGTACAAACAAAAGTTCTAACAGCTTAAAATAAACTATTTTTTGACTCCAGAAATATACGAGATGCCGAATTACACAGTTTGCTTATCCCCATGGTAATTCAGCAAAAAGCGTTGTCTCCATAAATTCGTAGAACTGCACTACTGGGTGGCATCTATCCTCCTCTAAGTACGTGTTTCCCGGGGATAGAAATAAGATAACGTGTGACAGAAATTTTCAAAAAATCACCAAGAGACAAAAATTGGACACATCAAGGACGGCAACAGCCTGGAAAACAATCTTTTTATTGACTGGTGTTAATTTTACATTGAATGATGCAGGCAACTTTTTCAATAGTCAGTAACCAATAGACTTGTCAAAACAAAAACTTCAAAAGGATTTCTAGAGAACTGATAATCAGCTGAATATTAATTAGTTTCTAATTCTTACTACCCCGTGACCATATTCCAACAATGAAGAGGCAACAATGGGATGCCGATTGTCAGCATCCAGGACACTGATGTAAGTGATTGTAAGACATGTCAGACATGTCAATGGTCGTATTCCTACTACTTCGAAAAAATTAAACAGTTGAAATATCTCTTTAAGGAAGCAATAGATATAGAGTGGTTAAACTGCATTGATGAACGATCCTACTGATGATGTGGTAAAATCTAAAAGGGTTTTGATGGATTTTTCATTCCTTTCACTTGGGACAGGCACACTGTCCCACACAAATCCCTCTTCAGGAATGAAGCCACGTTTGAGGCGAGTAGGCTTTATGCTATGCAGAATGAATGACCAGGCATCTGAATATACATGTTTATAGTTTCATCATAAACGCCCAGCCACTGATACGCGTAGGGTTTTAAGCAGGACCAGGCACTAATAGGTTACAGACTACAATTGTGATGAACTTGTTGCTCATACCAAACGTAATAATGTGTTTTCAGCATGCTTTAGCTTCTCTGTAAATAAAGTTAGCTACGTCCCGTTTGCTGCATCACAGAGTTGCTTCATTGGTGGTCGTATAGGTCCACTGTCTACTAGATCAGGTGAGAACTGGACGGTGAGCAAGGACAATGATGCAACCCTGGCCACAGCACAGTTCATACACCTGTATCAAGCTGACATCTAGGTGTTGTTTCCTATTTCAGTATTTCAATTATCATCAATTAATGAGCTGGGAATTGTATGACAAAAATCCATCTGTGTTTTTCCTGATATTTTTTATCTGTTAAATGCTGTTTACGAAATTTTTAAACACCAAACTGCATTTTTTAGACTGAAAAATGTTTATATGAAAAATTGAAGGATTTATAACTGTGGCCTGTTGCCAGTATGCGTGTGGTTTTCTGATGAACGCCCAGGTACTGACACGCATGCGGTTTTATAATGAATGACCATATGGGTTTTTTGTTTTTTTGTTTTTTGGGTTTTTTTTTTTTTTTTTTTTTTTAGTTTTTTGTTTTTGTTTTGTTTTTCTAAAATATATCGGTACTGAAAAACGACTGAAGAATTGTAATAGTGACCTTAAATAACCCAGCCCTCGAAGTCAGTGCTTTCTTGTGGCGTGGGTCGGGAATTTAGCATGCATTCACACCAGGAAAGCGTCACGTCTACATTTTTGAGATAATATTAATCATATACACCAGGGCAGAGGACTCATATATATAATGTCCACGTGGTTACGAGTTAGATGGCCTAATATCGTACGAACTTCATTTCTAATTTCTCAACACAGATATACTGATGACCGTTGCTGGATATATTTTAAATGTATAATATACCGACTAAAATAGTTGGCGTCGTTGTTCTTAGCACTAAAATTAAAGCGCCATCTGCTCGCATAATTATGACATACATCAAGTAAAGCCTGTAAGTAATGCAGTTGCCCCAGAGGGAAAAACAGTAATATCATCAGCATACGCACATGTGTTGTGTTTATCCTCACCAATTTTAACACCTTGTTCAGTAGCTTGTGATTCTCGAAGCATATCATTTATAAAAATATGAAATAACTTTGGAGACAATAAACTACTTTGTCTCGTACCTCTAGTCACTTTGAATGTCTCACTGTGTCGTGCTTTCCATTATACTACGGCTTGTAATTCTGAGTACCGTTTATAGAGAAACACCCAATGTGGAATAGGTAAGACACTTAAAAGTTTGTAAAACAGACCCGGGTGCTAAATTGTGTCAAAACATTTTTCTGCGTCGAGAGAATATATAAAAATGGAGAGTTAGCTTGGTGAAAATATGAAATTACATCATGTAAGTAAGCACATGCCATAGAAGTACCTCCATATTTCCTGAAACCAAACTGGGTGGAGGCCGCGTTGTCACTGGGTAACATGTATTATTCAATGATTTTGGAATGGCCACAACTGACAGTGATAGGTCTATCGTTACTTTCAAGATTAGGGTTAATTCTCGGCTGTTTCAAGATCTGGAAAATTACACCAATTTTAAAGTTATCTGGTACAATACCCCAGCAGACAATGGTGGCGTATAGCAATGTCAAATGGGACCTTGAAACTGACAACTTGCCATATTTAATGTGTTCTGAGAAAAATTCCGTCTTCTCCGGCCGCAGGGTTACCTTTAAGAGACATGATATGTCGATTAATCATATTTGGGGAAATCTAAACCTGTGCCTTATTGTATGCGTAATAAAAACTATTGACATGAGACTTGATTTTTCATTGTTCTACAGTCAGTGAACCAGAATCTTGCATGATATTTTTTATGATAATTGGCAAGTAATTTGATGGAAGGAAGAGTTAAGCCACTGGAAATTACGATCGACATGTCCTTGCGCGTGACCCCTAATGTGACGCCGAAACTCGTTCTCCACACACTTCCAGGTGTTACATTCACTTTCAGACACTTTAGGATTACATATTTTCTGCCAGGTTAAACCCCCAGGGGCTATCGGTAGCAAGCAGCGACCGACGACAGTTACAAGTTTGCCTAATTGTAGTAAAATCACGTTAAGAAAAACTATGTTTTGATAACACGTTTTTGACTTAAATGTAAGTACATATTTACTCAAGATCAGAAATTACTCAAATTTGATATTATTTACTCAAATGTCACATACCTGACCCATTCTGACAGTATTTACTCAAATGTCACAAACCTGACCCATTCTGTTGAAAATTGACTCAGGGTTGGCAGCGACATAGAGCTTTATTGTTTGGAGTCTTTCATAGTGAGGAGTAGGTATAATCATGGGGTCTGCATTACATTTCTGGTTCAGGATGTCCATTGTTGCAGTACTTGTTAGGATTTCCCTCGGTTTGTACAGGTAGTGTAGCTGCAACTGGTCCTTTTACAATCACTGTAATGAAAATAATGCCTCAGTTTGTTTCTACTTCAGTTATACATCTGAACTTGTACTATACAAGTTTAGTAATTATGCTTGGTTTGACAGGAATTCTTCTTATATAATGAATTTGTGCATTTATAAGCAAAACTTCACGTATTCAGCTAATTCATCATTTGCCACATTCATATGTATTCATTATTATGTGGGTTGTCTTTGCTGAATAGTTAGCTTTGACAAGGGGCCGCTACTCAGAGAGACATGCACGGGTATAGGCTCCGAAACATGTTCTGAGTAGTTACCCGCTGAAGACCCTTTAATTTACTTGGGCTAATACAGCTTATATCAAAATTCCACGGAAGATCGTGCACGATATGGACAAGAAATATTTCCATATGTGTGTAGGTTAGACAGTGACAGGTGAGCTTATGGAGAGCAAAGAGTTCGGACTGTGGAATAGGGTAAAGACTAGTAGGAAGTGGTTCTGGACAAAAAGACACAAATACAATCTATAGCCGTTCTTTCCTTCATTTCTAGTTGGACCTCTGTACATTTCTACGTTCAGTGAGAGAAAGTTATTTCTGATGACATGTTGCCCAGATTGAGAATGGGCTTCACTGGGCATGCTCAGCTAGAATGGCTACTTGGCTTATTGGGCTCTCAGTATCGGTACAAGCCTTAAATACTAAATGTTAAGAAACCACAAACTTGTAACAAAACATATTTACTGGCTGCTGCCTCACATATGAATGCTACACGTAACTCTTTCAATATAACATTTTGGAATAAGTCAACGGCATGCCTCGTTGGATTCTACCCAAATTAGGCCGGAGAAACTTGTTGACCTGGACTGTCATATTTTATGTAACGACAGTACTGGTACTTGTATAGAATTTCTTTTTCTTTTCTTTTTTTTTTTTTTTTTTGGTTCTTGTTTTGTTTTGTTCTTTTGCAAGAAACATGAATTTCACACCCTTATAATTCATAACAGTTTCTGGAAATGAACACAGGATAAAAACGTGAGTGTATCAAAGAATACGTTCCCATTGACAATTTAAAATAGTAGTCATATGACTAATGCTACAGACGGAACTTGATTAAGAATGGAATACATGTTTGAATTTGACTTTTTGCCCGTTATGGTTTTGTAGGACATTTACGACAATAATAGGCATGTTGCCGTGGATATATGTGGATGTCGATGCTAAGTATGATATATAAACGTGAAAGTAGTTTTGGAATAAATTGGTGAGTTGCAGTTTGTTGGTATGTAAAGAAACAAATAAATGATGTGAAAATGAAGTGTGATCGTGGTCCAGACGTGCGCCTTGCTTCAAAACTTTCTATGTGGGAGCTTCGTCTGAAGACGTAGAGGCTCTAGGTCCACCCCATCTTATTACCACGAATAACTGACTGCACAAATGAAGAATGAATACTTTATTGCACATAAGGCCCTATGGAAACCATTGCACATACTCTAGGTTCAAGGTTCGCCCTCTCTACCCCCATCCCCACCCTACCCCCACCTCCACTTCTTCCTAGCACGAGTGCTTCACTAACTGATTGTTACCAGCTCCTGTGTATGAGACCACTACATACTAAAATGATAGCTCGAAAATCCATCCAAGTTGAAACCTGTCCAAATCTTGACAAGTCCATCAACATGAACTTCACCAAGTGTAACATCAAAACTTCAATGTCCGCCAAGCAATACATAATTCATTAAGTATCTTAAGATGATAAAATTACACATTGACGACATAAAAATAATGACTGTAATGTGAAATAGAAGCGGATAACAGTTTCCAACAATGCAAGAGGAAATTCACTGCAAGTTCGAGTTAACACAAACCACCATGATCAAAACCCTTTAGTCAGTTAACAAGCAAGGTTAAAATGCAGACGTTCAAGGCAGACCTACGTTATTACATTTGTATATATAAAATATCGTATGACGGAAAACATCCCTCATCTCACTAGAAACAGGTACCAACAAATGTTAATAGTATTTTGAATAGATTTAAAGTAACTCTCAGCTTTGAGGAATATCTTGCCTCAGACTTAAAAACCGATTACTTTAATTTCATTTTCGAATATGCTTGTTAGACAGTTTTTTTTTAAAATAGAAGAATATGAAGCTATCTAAAGTTGTCAACATTGGTGCGTACTCTAGAAGAGACAATTCACCGTCACATATAGACACTGCAAGCTGCTCCATGTGGAATTATCATGTTTGTTAGAGAATTAAAATTCACTGTTACCATTATACATCATTATGTCTAGAAATGAACACTCCATGTCATCCATTGCAGTTTCACCTAAATCCAAATCACAAGGGAAACACATTCTTGGAAGTGTTGATTATTGATGCTGAATATGTCATCAATAATTTTAAATATAAACTTAAAGCATTAATCATGAGGTTTGTCTCTTTTGACAGCTTTACCGGAGATTTATATTTGTAATAAAATAAATATAAATTTGCCAATAAGAGGTGAATAATTGGTATCCATGGGAATAACAACTGTTAGCTAAAGATGGAATCTCCAAAATTGACATAGTTATATGTCTTCAATAAAAACGTTAAACAACTCAACAAACTGATTATATTCAATTGCAGACTTTGTATCATTACCAAAATATGAGCCTTTATAAGGTATGATCATTCTTTGAAAAGAATTTACTGTTGTTTTACATATGCGGGAATTTATACATTCTTTCAAATCAGAAAAAGCAATAGTAGTGTATAAGGTGGAGAAGACCTGCTGTGAATCGGAACTAAAAAGGATTTTATGCAGGTTCGGAAGTGAGCAAATGTTGGGTAAATGGGCATGTACTAGAGAATATTTCAGGCTAAATGAAGATAAAAAGGTAAAAATAATATCCAATGATTCACTTACTATTTCATATCTGGAAAACTCGAGTTGGTCAATAGACCTAATTCATCAGTGAAACCCTTATTGTAAAACAGTTTGTATATGATATTAGCTTTATTGAATGCTTTATCAACAGGTGCTAAATCTTATTGACCATGCATCTCTGGCAGGCACTGAACAACTTCTGGATCTGTCAGAACAGGATCTGGTGGTTGTTAGTTGTTTGCTGTAATTTTCATATTCTGTTTGAAATGATAAAACCTCGTAAGCAGCTATAAGTATTGCTCTTTGGGCAATGATACAACCATCGAACTCTGCTCAGGTTAATATAAAAGAACACATTTCTTTCTTTCTCCTTTTTTTTTAATTTCTGCATTAAATTTTACTGTTTCATTAAATCTATGTGACACATACACCACAGGTTTCTCACCTTGGGGCATTACAGCTGCAAATGCCCATTTAGGGGCATCTGTTTCCATCGAAACTGGTTTGTTTACATCATGGATATGCAACATTGGTGCTTTCGTGGCCATTTTGTTCCCACTTACTTGCATGGCAAAGTCATGTTTTTCATCCATGTCTAACTCAATAACTTCTTGTGTCAACTGACGTTGAGGGGTAACAAATGTGGATAACCTTGAAACAAACTTGATGTGATATAGAACCATGCCTGCAAGTCTTTGTAATTTTCCTTTACTACTTTAGTTGACCGCACACTGGGATTCGGCATTTTGAATACGTTCACTGTGGGACAATTTTTTACAGTAAGGTTGGGATAATTCCGAGTCTGACAAGCTGATGTATCTAAGCTTCGCGTGTCTGAATAAAACGTATATTGCATATAAATTCTCTCATATTGGCAGATTGTTAGCTAGTTTAAACATTTTGAAGTCCAATAATCCAACTAATTTCTTAATTTTACTTTTGGAGCTTTATTTTGGTACATTTCTTTTGAAAGATTGGATATACTCTACTATGTTTGGAACCACTCGACTTCCCATTTTAAGAAAACGACACAGATTTTAGCCATCAATACAACTTATCACGCTCCATAAATCAAATGTATGTGGCTGTTTAATTAAATAGTAGTGTACAACCAATGTAACATACGCCATCTTGTTGGTCCTAATAAGACAAACGAGAATATTTTTTGGGTACATTAAAAGCTATTGATATATCTTACAGATGTACAACTTGATGTATTTGAAATTTTGAGCTAAATCAGAATATCAATTTACTTGTACCTGGAATGTTTATGCAAATCGAGAATTCACTAAATACATTTATTCGTGTTCAATTTGTGTGTGTAGCTTAAATTATATTCAACCTCACGTTGCCGCTCTACTGAAACTCACATGGGTCTTCTATCCAACATATAAGAGAGAAATACTGTTTTGCAGAAAAACACTCATCCGTTACACAGACATGCATACTTATTAGGTTTAACATATTTTCCCCAAAAAACATTGTTACATAATTATTTTGATGATGTAGTCGTACGTTTATTTTACCCATTATTATCCTTTTGGGTGTTTTTAGCACCTCATAAATTTTTCTAACTCGAGTTCTAGAGACCAAAGTATCACTTAAAATCCAGATCTGTCCAATCATAGTTTGATAAAATCTGTATTATGATATGCATGTTTTTCATGGGTCTTATCACAAAATAGCACACTGGAAGGCATCTCAGCAGAAATAACTGGTGTAAGCATGCAGCTATCTTTACACTCAGTTCCATGAACCTGGTTAAGCAAACGATTTATAGCTTTCTTGAATAGGAAGTAGGGTAAGGGGTCCACCTGCAGTACAGGCCGTGACTTTTTGGGGCGACCAGGCTAGGTTATGACCTCCTTGCTTGCATTTATAACATGGATTTCTCGTGCGATTGGCGAGGTTGGCGTGCCGTTGGTGAGCGTTATTTGCGCAGAAGTAATATTTTTGCATGCTAGCCAGTGCACTGGTCAAATTTGAACGGTGTGTTCCATGGGCTAACAATTCTATCAGGCAATCGCACGATGCAAATTGCCACTCATTGTCTGTGGCACAGAAGCCAGTCATAAGTGTGCATTCCTCGCATCAAGTGCCCATGTTGCCAGGTTAGAAGAATCTATGAATCTGGTTCATGGTCCATTTTATGCAAATCAGCTGGCGAGCATGTGACCATGTTCATGCTCAAAGTAGTCTATGGCCACGTGCATTTGGTCATCGCAGAGCATTTTGCCATTCGAACCCGGAGTTAAAATTGCGCATTGCCAGCCTGTGCCATTGTTCTAATGACCACACTTAGCCCAATGCGAGCACCCGAAGCATCATGCTGGCAAAATTAGCATTTGCCTCATTTGCGCAAATGAGAAAAAAATATGCAAGCCATTTGGACCAAAAGTCATGGGCTGTGCTGTACATCTGGAAAAATCGCCTGCTTTTCGGTTATGCCTGTAGTCAACCTCATGTTTCACTTGACCTTGCAGTGTAATCGTGAGATAATCGGGAGAAGTTGGAACTCTCTCCCATTATTACACAACTGGCATTAAGCGTGTGGTCTAATATTATGTCTAGTTGAGGTGTATAATTCAGCTCAAAATTAAGATGCATACTGGGAACAACACTATCTTGTTCCCAGTCTGTGGTTGTAGTGGCAAGTCTGTCAAGCACTATAAAATTCAACATTAACTGATCAAATAGTTTAGAAAACACTTTGCCCATATTCACTAATCCCAACCCAGCAACGACACCAAAGTTAATGACACAAAAAGCATAGATCCAAGAACCACTAAAACATCTCCATTCATCTTGCAATACCAGTGTGACGGAATAAATTGTACCCCTGACTTCACACAGACAGTCAGGACAAAAGGTAAATGGCGTTTCTAAACCGACCCTGAACCTTTGAAACGTCCCTCATTACCTACAAACTTGCCTTTTCTCTTAACCATATTTGCCCAACTACCCAGAAACCCCAAATTTATCATTTGCGCCAAAGATGTAAAGAGACATGTAGGCATGTCACTTTTCAGTTGCTCTGATTGGTTAATTAGAGGGAAAAACAGCATAAGGTTGCTGCTGCTTGGTACTTGCAGTCTTTTAATGCATGTGTTGTCTTGTGTGGTTGGGTTTCCTGTGGCATGTGGCTGGTTTGGTGGTTTGTTATGTGTATCCCTGATTTCCTAATATCCCGAGCTGAGCTCCGGTAGTTGTCAGCTAAATTATTAGGCTAACCGTTTTTTTCAAAAAGCTGGCCCATACTGGAACATGTCCCTTTCTGTGTGAACAAGAACATGGGTCACATGCAGTATTTGGTTGGGAAACCTTTTTCAATTGTCTTCAGTCATAAAACCATCACTGTCATAGCTCATGCCTTTCATAGAAAGGCATGTTTGTCTAGCCATGCACTCTTCGTGGATTTTTACTGTTCTGCTGAGCGTTCAATGACTAAACAAGTGTCTAGGCTTGTCTTAACGCTTATGCATCATTTTGCAATAATGATATATCAAGTTTGATTTGTATGCAACATATTAGTTTATCAAGCACTAATATATCTCGTCCTGTAGTTGCAATCGTCAAAGTTTTTAACACAGTAAGGTCGCATAAGAACTGCTCTGCGTCTTGTGGGTAACTGTTGAAGACTGATCTCGACATTGCAATTTCTATTTTGGTTTTCCTGTTGCTCTTGTAAAGCCAGTGGATTCACGAGATGAGGAGAATCCTCGACGACCATAAGATCGTTTAAAGCCAATTTGACCTGTGGGCCTGGACGTCCAGTCTCTCCAAGACGTCTGTTGGGAAGACGTCTGTTGGCAAGACGTCTGTTGGTACCTGTAAAACCTTCCAGCAAATATGTCCTTAAGCTTGTTCTATTTTCTTTGGACTCTCTGTCTCGTTTTTGAGAGTTGCACAAACAGTTCCTTTGGTGATGTTCATATTGATCGGTTTTTCAAGGTTGGGACGGTTTTCAACTTTTCAACAAAATTGAATTTTGACTATGATATTGACGTGTAACAGTCTCATACTACTATTTGGTGCCACCACCGTATATAAAGTATGCATATTTCAGATTGTACTCTATCTATTTTTTTCTTCTTTTTTTTGCATTTTCATTGCCATGAAAAGCATATCCTGGGGCCAAGCTAAATGTACCAGTTTTGTGTCCCTATCAGTTTTAAATTGAGCACTGGATCGGTAGTGTTTTCCATGACTTAGTCTTTATCTTGACTTGCTCCGGATACCATAAAGTATCTTGTTTCGGTGGTGAGCTCTAAATAAGAATAATGAAAAAGATGATAAATCTTCATTGTCAATTATGAACAATTATAATGGTCACACGTGAAAACGTAATGGTTTTACGTTGTGGCACAGTTGGAGCCATGATATGGTTTTCTTTTTTTAGGTAAAACCATTACAACACACGTTTCGTGCAGTATAGCATATTGATTCCTCCCGATGAACCCTGGTGACAGTGGCCACATACTTGTGGAAATTGACTGATGTATCAGTGATCTAAAACGTGTAAAAATGCATACGCTTAAGTCGCCTTGCTTAGTATTGATAAAACAAGCCAGCATCAATTGTTTATCAAGTGAACTTTGCCATCCATAACTCATTTATGCCACACCCTTACCGGATTTGATAACAGAGTTGTGTATTGCAGCGGTGATAATGGAAAGCCAAGTTTCAGATTTTGTTCCTTCCATGATAAAAATATAAGGGATTGTAAGCAATGTAAAATTACTACGGGTTGAATTCGTATGGTATTGACAGGTGCCTTAAATATTTTATACACTCATTTTAATTAAGCAGAAGGACAATGCCCCCACAAAAATCCATCTTGGGACATCTTTGCAGTGAAGAGACTATAAAGACTGGAACCAGTAGATGGGATTATTATAAGTTTCATGTTAACTCTTTCAGTGCCAATCACGTCTAAGGAGGTCGATCTGCTTACCTCTTACAAGTCTGAATTATCATCAGCTTCCAGATTCGCATTCCTGGTAAAAAGGCCTTTTATTCAAGTGCCAGTATGCCTTTGGGTCCAAAGAGAATACCCCCGGTCAACAGCTTTTCTCGGCGCTGGGTGCATGGCGCGCCGAAAAAAGGTTCGAACTCAGTCCAAAATTTGGCGCTAGGGTTAAAATGCAAATAAAAACAACCAAATGAGCGTTTGCATTGAACAGGAAAATCGTACACTCCTCTTAGAATTCGTCATAGAATTAAAAAGCGTGGGCCAGTCTGAATTAAAGTTATGCAAAGAGTTTCATTTTGCAAGAAGACATAGTTTGTTAATTTTTTTTTCTTTTCTTTTTTGTGGATTTCGACGGCAGAAGTAAAATATACGGTTTTATGCATGTCATACATGTAAGCTTTCGTTTCAGTGTCGTTGCACCCACCCCTTTCAAACATTGAGGGAAGATAAGTTATTTTGTTGCAAAAGTATTAATGTGTTGCAGCCGATGATTTATTTCTTGCCGTCTGTCTGCTTTGAAACAATATCATGCGGTCCCCGTACTTCTGTATTTTTAAAGACATTATTTCAATCTTCCTTTCTACTTGTCACATAAATTTGTGAAAAAGTGAAACAAAGAGGTTGACATGGGTACTACCTCTTACTTTTATTCGCACAAGGATATAAATGTAAACATGAATGCAATTTTTCATACATCACCATTGAATTGTAAATAGATACATCCGTTTTTTTCTCATTGTTACATTTCATACTATGTTTTAGGGTTAATTATCAGAATTGTTTTTTGTCAGAAAAAAAAGGCTTCCATTTTCACTTTTTGTGAACAAAAGAGGGATTTGTGAACAGCTTGATCTCAGCTGATCTTGACATTCACTCCATAATAAGTCCTACTGTGGGGTACGGGATGAGGATTTTCCAGAGAAAGTAAAAGTATGACTTCCCATTCTAATCAGTATTGAACCACATATTAATTAATAGGAAAGCATGTATTAACTAGCAAGTACCCGAATGGAAAAGGTCGTTACAAATTAGGGATGCAGACTTTCAACAAAACTTGCAAAAAGATACCAAACTCGTAAAAGTTATGAAAATCACAGCGCCACCTGTTGCTCAAAATGAAAAAAATATTCACAAAATCTAAGATCACTGAGGCGTGATTATTTGAACAAACGTGGATGCGACCAACCCAAGGTACATCTCCTGCACGTTTGAAGTGAATCTGGTTGCCGTGAGTGAAGACGGTTTAAGAGAAAAGTCACAAATAACCAATATAAAGCCCAAAAACTCGTTAATCGTTTTTTCAATCTCGGCGCGACCTGTTTAACAAATAAGGGTTTTGTAAAAGATTTAAAAATAGTGAAAACACAAAAAAATTAACCGCAAAGACAAAAATTGCAACGCCACTCCTTGAATCAAAGTCCGGGGCCCAAGATGTGTGCCTATGCAATTACAAAGCAGTTGGCCAAAGGGTTTAGAAGTTTTTGTAGGATTTTGTACAAAAATTCACATCAAGTGCAAACAAATCCTAAAAGTCAGTGACCATTTGAACAAACAAACACTTGAACAAACGTGGTAAAGGCCCACCCAAGGTACATTCATACCAGGTTTGAAGTGAATCTGGTTAACGGTATGTAGAGGTGGAAAAAGTGATTGGACATACCGACAACTGTAATAGATTGTGCACATCGTGTTGGGACCAAAGTGGATGGAAAGCAAGCTCTCTTGGTCAGATTGCATGGTAAAGACTACGTTGACAGAATCACCGGGGCAAGAAAAAACCTGAAAGGCTCTGGCTATGTTGTATTTGAGGACTCTACCTATCGCAACATGCACCTCAATAGACTGAAAAACCATGAAGACATTGACACTGCGTGGCTTATACATGGTAAAGTGGGGGCCAAACCCAAACAAGGACACAATGTGCAAGTCAGTTTCCTTAATAACATCGATAAGGTCATAAGAGATGCCGATGGATCTCACTGATAGATCGTCCCAGTTGAACAATAGACAGTGAAATATCAATTCCCCATTGTATCATCCCAACATTACAATAAACAATAAACTTTGTATCTCATCTCTACTATAAAATATTCACCTCCCTTTCCCTACAACGACCCCCCCCCCCCCCCATTGTTACTGTTCTACTATTATAGCTATGTTTTTATACATTATGACAATATATTAACTACTATCATACATCATAACCGTGTGTTACTATCAGTGTAATTTGTATGCTTATGGGTTGTTTGTGTATTGCCCGAATTACAATCATGTTTGTCATTGTGCAACTAAAAAGCCTTCATTACAAATCTAATTGTAAACAGTCCTTGATCACTGGTCCATCTATTACTTCTACATATTGCTGTGATCGTGCTACATTCACGACGCGATAAAATACAAACTGTATAGGGGTTTGAGTAGTTGTGGTAATGGATGTAATACTGGTGCCTGGTTCGTACATATCGTACTTTTAGCAGTTTCGTGATTTTTATATACAGCAAGTGTGTGTCAAATTTAAATGTTGATTATGTTGTTGTTGTTGTTGTTGTTGTTGTTGTTGTTGTTGTTGTTGTTGTTGTTGTTGTTGTTGTTGTTAAGATTTATCTTCCACTTGTGAAAGCAAACATGGAACTAATCTTTATCACGTTATAGCACACGTAACTGACACTGAACAATACGACAGACCAGCCGTGGTATCATATTTATAATCATATATTTCTATCATTTGTTTTCTGTTTTCAGTTTCTATTTGTTTGCATTTTCTTCTCGTGAACCGATGTTTCATAAGTGGCAATTCGTCATAATATCATTAGTGCCATATGTTATCTTATATTGGATCAACACAATATGTCGCATTATGGTGGTATTAAATCTCAAATGTACACTTCTGTACAATATTTCCTTGCAAGCAAATTGTTTTGTACAAGATCTATCTTACTCTATTTAACATCGTCATGTACCTGGTTTAATATCCACAATCGACACTTTGTTTATTTGCTCCTTGGCACAATAACCAACATATCTAAGCCTCTTATTGATAATTTCAAAACTTGACTACATAATTTGCATTCACTAGTGCGCGAGATGGAAATATATGACATGTATTGACTTTCTGCATTTTTAGCACGTTTATATTTGATAGCACAATAGGGAGTTTCAGCTCAGCATTTTGTCGTGAAATGCCCACTGCCATGCAGTCATCAATGTCCTTTTCAGGACTTCTGTGGATTATTTCAGTGTGTGTTGTTTATTTGTTTTTTGTTTGTCTTTTATGTGTCGGGGCCAGTGTGTATTTGCACATGTTTCAAAGCAGTTACAAATACACTTTTGCGACGTACATATACGCTAGTATAGGTGTTCTAGCTATTAATCACTTCACGTTTAGGTGCTTTTTATACCTCCTTGCTGAGTATATCTCAAGATGTCACATTACACGCTTCATGTATATTTTGATTTACCTAAGGGCCTCGGCACTGTATGCTTTTGTATTGTACTTGGCTTGTCTAGTGGATGCCGGTCTGTACCTTGTAGAAAGATATTTTGGGGAAATAACGTATAGAATTTGTACTCATTTGTACTTATTTATACATCGAATATGTATGGAGCCTACCTTTATTATAAAATATTGTACAGCGCCGTGTGATATTTGGGGCGGTCTCACTAAGGTTTATTCGATACCTAACAAAATATTCATACAACAAGCTGTTACTGCTATTCTTAGTATGTTGTCAACTTTTGCTTCAACCGCAGGAAGCTTTATGCTCAGAAGTTATGCACATTTCTCGTATTTAAGTATTGGAGCAGTCTTTTTCCATGTTCCAATCCTCAAATATATTCTATTTTGTATTCATTGGTATTACATAGAAGACCGAACGTATTTCAGATCTATATATATTGTAGGATACTGCCCGTTGTCAATCTAGTACTGGTGCTATTTACATCTTTCGAACAAACTTGGGTAATCAGTTTGGATATCATATTGTCAGTCACTAGTAAGATGTTTAAAACGGTGCACAGATGCTTACATATTATTATGTGTGACTCCCTATTTTATTCTTATGCATTTATTGGAACTCATAATGAATTCACTTTAGTGAAACGATCGGTTTACTCTGTTTGCCCAGTTGTTTACATGTTTACATACGTGAGTTTGGCCATAGTTATCCTAAACTTAAACCTCTCTGTTAGAAAGCGCGCGCTTCTTTTATTTTATATGGCGTTCACTTATTTTTATTGGCGTCATCTGAAATTCGACTACAACCTAGCCCTTAGTCCCCTGTTAATACTTTTAGCTGGAGACGTCCATACAAACGCCGGCCCTGTAGAGCATTTCCACGATATTTCTTCCTGTCATTCTAATATTCGTAGCCTCTCCACGGATAAGCTCAGGTCGATTCGGTCAGATCTCGTACCGGAATTCAACACAATCTTTCTGTCTGAAACATTTCTTTCCCCAAGCTCTTCTGTTAGTAATCTTATTATACCTGGTTATCATGATATCATTCGACGCGACCGCCCCAATGCAGTCGGTGGTGGTGTAGCTCTCTATGTTTCCAAATCTTTACACGTATCTCGACGTTCTGATTTAAAGATACCTGGTATTAAGCTCCTATGGAGCGAAATCAGACTTCATAACAGTAAATTTTTATTCGGTGTCATCTACAGGCCTCCAAATACTCTGGTGTCTTTTGGGGATAAACTTCAGCAAAGTCTTGATCTAGCAAATTGTACCGGTATTCAAAACCCCATCCTAACCCGTGACTTAAATTCCGATTTCTTAACTCAGTCTGGCCTAAAGCTCAATCAATTGGTCAGAACTAATTTTTTTACTATGCACATACAGGAACCGACTCGTATCACCAATCATTCAGCAACGTGTCTGGACCAGATAATTTCTAATATTCCCAACTATTTCCGTGAAATTCATGTAATTCATCCAGTATCAAGTTGTGATCATTGTTTTGTGTCAGCTAATTTACTCTTTCGCCGTAAGAAAGATCCTGTATTTAAACGTCGTATATGGGACTACCAAAAAGCAAATTTTGATGTGTTCAGAGCTCATCTTAAAGGGATCGATTGGTCTGAATGTTTTGTTACCGATGATATTGACATATGTTGCAATTCGTGGTCAAATTTATTCATAGACAGTGCAGCAAGCTGTATTCCGAATAAAAACATTGAAGTCAGGCCTTCTGACCCACCTTGGTATAATACCCGCCTCCGATCACTTAAGCGTCAAGTCAAAAGACAATACGAAAAAGCAAAGAGCCGAGATTTAGAACCAGCTGCATGGAAAACCTTTTGCCAATTACGGAATCATTATCAAGAACAACTCAATCAGGGTGAAAAAGAATGTGATGAAAAAATGTGCGCTGACTTAAACAATTCTTCTCGATCAACCAAATGTTGGTGGCACACTGTCAAACACTTTCTAAGTAGAAATCATTCCTTGACTATTCCCCCTTTTTTTACATGATGGCAAACACATATCAGGTAGTATCTCTAAAGCTGAAAATTTTAAACTCTTTCTTTCTGCAACAGTGCCAGGTTGATTCCCTTTCAGCTACTTTCCTGAAATTACCGACCCGCCTTTTTCTATACTTGATTCCATAAATATAACGGAAACTGAAGTCCTCGACATACTTTCAAGTCTCAACACCACTAAAGCTTCTGGTCCGGATAGGATAAGTGCTAAACTTCTAAAAGAAGCTGCACCGGCCATCTCTTCTTCTCTTGCATAATTGTTTAACTTTTCACTTTTCAAAAAGCAGTTCCCTTTAGCATGGAAAAAAGCAAATGTTACTCCCCTCCACAAAAAGGGCCCTGATGATATATGTAATAATTACAGGCCTTTGTCATTACTTAGTTGTACCGGGAAAATATTTGAAAAGATAGTATTTAAGCATGTGTTCAATTTCTATCAAGATAATACTGTGATATCTGCCCACCAATCCGGTTTCATGCCTGGTGATTCCACCATTAATCAATTACTTCTCCTGTATCACGAATTAAGTTTGGCAGTTGATCATCAAAAAGAGGTCCGGGTTATATTTTTGGACATTAGTAAAGCATTTGATAAAGTTTGGCATGCCGGCCTGTTGCATAAATTAAGGAAGAGTGGTATTGCAGGATCTCTTCATGATTGGTTTTCGGATTATTTGTCGAATCGTTATCAACGGGTAGTTGTTCAAGGCCAGTCTTCTGATTGGGGCACAATTTCTGCAGGTGTACCTCAAGGCTCAGTAATCGGACCTCTCATGTTTCTCATTTATATTAACGACATAGTGGATCTTGTTGGATCTAACATAAAAATGTTTGCTGATGATACGTGTCTATATCTTACCATTGATAATCCAGTTACTGCAGCAGGAAGTTTGAACTCCGAGCTTTCAGATATTGATCAATGGTCTAACGACTGGCTTGTCACTTTCAATACTCTGAAAACAGACTCAATGTTTGTTTCTCGGAAAACTAATCCTCCTACATATCCTCCTATTCTTTCCACGGGCACACCTTGCAGGATGTTGGTAAACATGACCATCTTGGTATCACAATACGTTCGGACCTGAGATGGTCTTATCATATCACTGACATATATAACAAGTCAACTAAATTAATCAATATCATGAAGAGTTTAAAATTTACATTGGATAGAAAAACCCTTGAAACTATTTATCCTTCATTCATAAGGCCTATTCTCGAATATGGCAGTCCCGTATGGAACGGTTGTACAGCTTTAGATGCCGAAAAAGTTGAAAGTATTCAGTAAAGTCCAGCTCCTACCGTTACTGGTGCTATGCATGGAACCAGTAACGCTAAATTATATGAGGAAACAGGCTGGTCAACTCTGGTTAAACGCAGAGAAATATGTAACCTGACTCTAATGTATAAATTGGTGCACAAACTTGCTCCCGAACATCTATATTCTATACTTACTACTGCCTCTCCTTCAGTCTCTGATAATTTCAATACCCGTCGACAGTATGATCTTCCTCATTGCCGAGCTCGTACTGACATATTTGACAAAACGTTCTTCCCCTCAACTATCAGACTATGGAATCAGCTGTCTCTAGAAATTCGTAATTCAGCCTCGATTCGACAGTTTAAATCACGGATAGATGTACCTGTTATCCAGCCCATCAAGTTTCCCGAATTACTCAATTTTGGCAATAGGTTTTTTGCTGTTATGCACACACGTCTCCGTCTAGGTGCAAGCCAATTAAATTCTCATCTTTTCAAAATTGGTGTGAAGGACACTCAAAAATTCGCATGCGGTTCACCCAATGAGGACACATGTCGTTATTTTCTTATCTGTCCAAAGTATACCGTCCCTAGATCTGTTCTTCACTCTATTATTTTTAAATATGCTCCCTTTACATTACAGACATTATTATACGGTTCCTTCGATTGTACTTTTACTGAAAATATTGAGATTTTTTCAGCTGTTCAAAATTTTATTTCCGCTACAGGTCGTTTCGGCCCATCTGGTATATGCTAAAATGCCTGCCCATTTCCACTCTATACAGGTACATTTTTCCGCATATGGATGAATCTCCTTTAAATCTCCATATGTACATGGAGCCTAAGAGGAATCGTAACTATGTAAGATGAAACATTCAGCCCCACTTTCTGTCTTGTCATGTGATACTGTCACCTTCTCTTTGGTCGTGTGTGTCTTTTTTTTGTCCTGTGTGCTCGTCCCCTTTCCGCAAGAGCGATCAGTATAGGGCTTCGCCCTTTTTCCCAATTGCTTATTCATTTATTGGATTTATATTGTAAATTGTTGTGAATAAAATATGTTTAAACCAAAAGTGATTTTTCATTGCAATCACCATTGACGTAAATGGTAGTCACTACAACTGCATTCATTAATCTAGATGACCCAGGGGTGTTCTTGGTCAATTACGAAGCAATGAGCAGAACTGTTTCGAAAACTCTTTTAAGAGTGTCCCAAAAAATGACCAACAAATTATTAAAAATCCTAATATCCAATAGTTTAGAAACACATGACCCACAGTCATGACTCTTGACCCAAAAATGACAGCAGTTTTAAAGAAAGCAAAAGGCAGCTTCAATAATTACCCTAAAAATCAATATTCAACTTTCTATACCAAAGTGCAGAAACAAATTCACTCTTGACTTCAGGCAGCTTGTCCTCTCAACCTTTGAAATATTCTTCATAAACTACATACTGTGTTTCTTTCCAAGAAAATATAAGCCTTACCGCTTAAAACCCAAATTTGTCACATGTACGAAAAATAAAAAAGACACTTGGCAGGCCCCTTCATTTTTTTTGGTGTTCCTGATTTATCAGTCAGCTGAGGTAACAGGAAAAGAATAAAATAGACCTACGTTGCTTCTGTGACACTAATCAATCTGGAACATTAGAGTAACGCTGTACCTTCATTATAACTATAAGTCGGAGGAGCGTGAACATTTTAACAAACTTGGAAAAGACCACTGAAGTTACATTCTCCTGCTCTTGGTTGTGAATCTGGTTGACGGTTTCGAAAAAGTCGAAAATGGGATTTTGTGGGCACGGGGCAGATAGATAAAATTAAAGATACCTTACCTCCACATAACTTCAGCTATGCAGAAGAAATGTTCTATCTTAACTCCACATAACTTCAGCAAACCAGAAGAAATATTTTAAAATTTTGACATGTTGTCAAATATATTCTTAAAAAAAATACAAACAAACAATGAGGCGGAGGAGAAATCTTCCCAAGGTAAATAAATCCACGCCACGTGTCACGATAGTCTGGCTGGCTGTTTTGGAGACGTTTAAAAGGTATGCTCCATGAATAGATGATTAATGGATGGCGATAGACGAAGAACCATCAACAAAATCAGTGGAGCGTGGCCCGTTTAACCAGCTTGATGATGACTCGGCCAGGACAGGCCATACGTTTTAATAGGGGTCAATTGATTAAGAGAGGTAAAAATGTAGTTGTGTACAGATGAGGGATCACAGACAGATGCATGGACGGCTGACGATTCTAAAGCACGAATTGGGTGACAAGTTAGTGGAAGTAAAATTGAACTATTTACTGAAGAAGGCGTAGTAAAGCTGCTGGTATAGCTAGGTACTAATGAAGTAATATCATATGCCAACATGTATTCTTTCTTGCAATGAAATATGAGAATTAAATGGAATAAATCGGAAGCATGTAATTGTATAGGTAATAGTATCTCAATAACCTTCAAACCTTAAACTAAAAATGTGATATGTGCTTTAGCATCACGAACTGTCGCTCAGCTGGTTTTTCAAGTATCATCATCATCATCATCATCATCATCATCATCATCATCATCATCATCATCATCATCATCATCATCATCATTGTAATTGTTCACATCCATTAAAGGAGCCTGCTTATGTGTTGGATTAGATTTCCTCAAAATCGTGAAATGCTTTTCAATGTATTTATAGAAGCTGTCGATCTAGTGTTACTTTTAGCAGGAATTGAAAATACAATAACTGAGATTAGGTGCACTTGCGACCAGTTCTACTCAGTGCCTGATTATCCATTTGTTTGTTTTGTAAATGTGAAGCAAATTGCACGTTTTGATGTTAACTTATTCCACCCTACTGACGCCTTTTCCGGCTAATATCTAAAAGTCGTCTGCTAATTGTATTTTACTAATTTAGGGATTATTTTTCAAAAATTTGGATGAAACTTGCATGGAAGATCATTCCAAATTATATGCCCATGGTCAACAGCTTTCTTTGGTGCGCTCTGGGTGCAATGCGTCCAAAGAGCACAAAGGAACGCTGTTGACTCGATCTTCATTCAGGGTGGAATGAGTTAAATTGGAAAAAAGGAACTAAATCAAGGCATTCATGGGAAATTCTACAGTAAGTGCCGAATTCCAAATTGAAGGATATTGCATAACCTACATTTTGTTTGAAACACGGAAGTTAAACATATGATGACTGGAAATCAACAGCACACTGTAGTGTCAAAATTAGACCTTGATGAACAAACTTATATACTTAAATAGCTGTCTTAGATGTGGGAGGAATGTCTTTTGTGTCAGTGGTGTTGCATACTAAATCTGCATTCCACTATAATGCTAAATTGATCTATGATGTACAATTTGTGTAACTGTTGCACTGAGATATATAATTATCTTTAAATTCCAGTAAGACAATTTGAAATAAGTCGGACGAAAGTGCGTCCTCAATGGAAGGTTGCCAGCCACAAGTATAAACAATAACAACAAGGTGTCATGCATAAGACACTTTACCAAAACAGATTAACAGGCTACAATAAACATCCTTAAGGGCATAATTAAGACGCAGATATAGAAGCGAATTGAAAAATAGAAAAATGGGTCAAGTCTCACGACTGACATCTTGTAACACCACTGACTAGTATAACACCACTGACATTTTGAATCCTGACCAGTTTCAGAATCTGTTATAGATACCCATAAGAATGGTTTTCTGTGTGAGGTAGAACAAAACAGAATTATTTATCAAACTTCATACAATTTTTATTATGATCAAGACTCAGATGGTGATCATAACACTATCCAGATGACATAATTGTTTGAGACATGACCATATTCGCAGTATGCAAGAATAAAGTTAACTGTATATTTGTTGCATTCATACATCCTTTGCGTCTACAAGTGAACAGTTGACCCTTATGCTGTGTGAATGAACTATTTAAACCAATATATATATATATATATATATATATATATATTACTAACATTGAAGCAAATTAAAAAAATAAAACCAAAGGGTCAAGTTTCACCATTGACATTTTGCAACACCTTTGACTGCGGTTACACCACTGATACTTTCAATCCTGATCAAGTTCAGAATCTGTTATAGATCCTCGTAAAAATGGTTTTCTGTGTGAGGTAAAACAAAATGGAAAATCTATCAAACTTCATACAATTAAACTTAAATTATAGCAAATCAGAAATAATCCAATCGCGACCCCTTGTCATTAAATTTAGTAGACATCTACTCAAGGTGCATTGGTGCTCCCCCCCCCCCCCCAATTTTGATGGTGATGTGGCTAGTGGTTTTTGAGAAACAAGAGGGCTGTGTGAACAGCCCATACTCAGCAGACCTAGTCATTCATCACACTGGCTCAGTGAACTTGCGATAAGATCGAGGTGACCCATGTACTGAGTAAGTCTGACCTATATGGAAGAACACTAACATGTGCAACATCAAGGGCCCAGTTCAAATAGTTTTCATGTAATCTTGAAGAGGAAAATTCATGTAAGTTGCACTGTGACCTCAGAAATTAAGTTAAGGTCACTCATGTATTATCTAAGTGTGATCTTAATCGGAAAATAATAAACAAGCGCGAAATCAAGGTCCTGACTCAATATATATCTCAAGCTATCAGTAAATTTCATGTCAGTTATCCTTTGACCTTTTGCAAATGAGGTCAAGGTCCAAAAATCACTGATGCATGACCACTTCTACAAAATAAATAGACACTTATCAAAAGTACATTCCCACCAAGTTTAGCACAAATCTGGCTAAAATTATTTTAGTCATAATCATTACATGAAATTGTTATGTTAAACTTTTGTCTTAGAGCTTCGTGAAATATTTTCAAAAAAAAAATTCCAAAAACCATTTACCAGAGGACTGTGACATGTAAATACACCCTCTGTGAGCTTTTAAGATTTGTCACAAAAATAGAACAAAGAAATTCCTAAAAAATGCAAAAAACAATGGAGCATGGCCATTTGAACACATCTGGTAGAGACCCATCCAAGGTACATTGCCACCAAGTTTGAAGTCAATCTGGACGACGGTTTCTTCGGAGGTGTCGACTTCAATGTGAATGAGCATCAGAATGCCCATTGACTTACATAGTAATCAATAGGGAAGGGGCATTTACCGATAAAGACCCGAATTGTAAAGATCATTAAAAGTCAGCAATCCACTGCAGTGCCACCTGATGAATCACTTTGTTTGACCCTTCCACAAGTTACATATCCACCAAGTTTCAGCTTAATGTGATTGATGGTTCTAGAGAAGTCAAAAGTAGCAATAACACACAAAATATCATATGAAAATAGCAACCAATTGCAGCGCCACCTGGTGAACAAATTAAAAACCAGGAGTCTCAAAAATTTCCCCAATTCACTGGAGCGTGACAATTTGACCAAGTTGGTAGAGACCCACCAAAGTACATTGCCACTAAGTTTGAAGTTAATCTGGCTGACAGTTTATTTGGAGAAGTCCAAAAGGTGAATTTGCATTAACAGTCCCATTGACTTACATAGTAATCAATAGGAAAGGTGCATTTACCGATAAGAACCCAAATTGAAAAAAAAAAAAACTCGTTCAGAATCAGGAATCTATAGTAGTAGCACTTAGTGACCAACTATATTTGACCCTTTCACAAGAAACATATCCACCAAGTTTCAGCTTAATCTTATTGGCGGTTCTTGGGAAGAAGTGAAAAATAGCAAAACAATAAAAAAATCATTAAATAAAAGGATAAAATTGCAGCACCATCTGGTGAACAAATTAAGAACTAGGAGTGTCTCTGCGTGATATCAAAGCAATTGGGTGATCGGTTTATCAGAAAAAGAATTTTTTAGATTTGCCCCAAAAAGGAACAAAAAATCACAAAAATTCCAAAAATTACTGGAACGTGACCATTTGAAGAAACCGGGTAGAAACCTACCGAAGGTACATTGCCACCAACTTTGTTGAAGTCAATCTGGCTGACAGTTTCTTTGCAGAGGCAGTCGAATACGTGAATAAGCATTAGAATGCCCATTGACTTATATAGTAATCAAAAGGAAAGGTGCATTTACCAATATGTACCCGAATTGAAAAAATCGTTAAAAACCAGAAATCTATAGCAGCGTTACCTAGTGAACAACTTTGTCTGACCCTTCCACAAGAAACACACCCACCATGTTTCGGATTAATCTGACTGACGGTTCTGGAGAAGAAATTGAAAATAGTGAAAACACACCAAAAAATCATAAAACTAAGATACAATTGCAGCGCCACCTGACTAGAAGCTTGCAGGAGTGTCTGTGTGTGATACCAAAGCAATCGGGTGAGCAGTTTTGGAGAAGACTTTTTAAGACTTGCCCACAAAAAGAACCAATAAAGGAGAAGAAGTCGAAAAGGTGATTGTGGATATAAAGATGACGGACGGACAAAAGGCCATCCTATAAGCTCAGCTGACTGACAAGTCAGCTGAACTAAATATCATTTTTAAAATTAACAGAATAGCAATGTTATCTGGTGAATTAATTCAAGCTGTCATATGAGGCCCCACATTGTATAAAATCAATTCCTGGAGTTATTTGTCCAATGATCAAACACTTTGTATTTACAGTCAGTGGTGTTATATTTACGTCAATGGTGTTACCCCAGTGGAGATAATACCACTAACTGTAACACCACTGACAATCAGGAAAAAACCCTGGCTGGTCCCTTTCTGATTTTCCATGCTAAACACCCCCAACAGCATTGGGCACTCAAACCCTGTTCTCGTGTTTGGGAAACTTTTTTCGTCAAATATTTATATTTGTCGCGAATCGCAATGCCAACACCACTGACAATGAATAAACATTCCCTCCCTTTTTACATAACATATTGTCAAAATTTGAAGAGATGTAATGAGCATGGAAATTAAACCAATGGCGCCCTCCTGCCTCTTCCAAGTGATGACTTTTGGAACTATGGGGAGCCATCATTATTCACATCTAAATTGTATCAAAAGTAACATCACTGACAGATATTCAGGTCACACCATCTTATTCAGGCAGAACTTCAAAACATGTGCACAAAAGAAGCTGTAACTTTCTGCTTCTGATAAAGGACATTTTTATCATATAAGTCATGTGCAAACAATATCATTTTAATATATTTTCTCCACAGACAAACTACATAGAAGCTACTTATCTCAAAGAGTAACACATCAATTTCGTCAGTCACACTGATATTTTGTGTTTCTACAAAGAATTGCATCAGGATATTTACAAAACTTAGGCTGTTTTTATGTAAAGCTTTTATATTGGATTATAAAATATAACAGAGTTTGTTCAGTAGTCTCCGTACTTTTAGCAATAACCTGGTAACAAGAAAGTTGCATTTATTTTAGAATTACCCTCATCACAGAAACTGGTAAGGACGGAGTGAATTTGTGCGTGAAACATACAGAATTTTATAGCATGATGGTATGTTTGTCAACTGCGTTTGTCAGGTAAAGTACATAGACGTGGGAAAGAGGGTGACACGCACTATATAGAGTGTAGCTTTACTTGCCATTACCACATAGGCTTCTGCACAGAAACGCAAGTAAGAAAACTTGGAATGGTAGAACTACAAATATTTACAAATTAAGCGTTTTATAAGGGCGTATACCGAGTTATGCATTCATGTTTTTAATTATGAATTCTTCTGGTGTATTTGACAAGCTCACAAGGATTTGTTTTTATGGTGGGAGGGTGCTTGTTTATTTGTGCTTTTGGTTTACACTTTTTTCAAAGATTTACCTTAAACAGTAACTTCATCTAAACCCAACAAATATATTGTGCCGTCGTAAGGTTCTCTTCTTTAACTGAAAATTTCTTTTTGTTTTTCTTGCTTTTCACCTGTGCCAGTAATAAACTATATAGAACAGAGCGTGGAAAACACAGAACGCATGGAGCTAAAGAAAATACTTTGCAACCAACATGTCACTTTGTTACAGTCAATGCGTGCATTTTCAAGGTCCTTTTGATTTACCATGTTCAAATTTAATACACGGGGGACTCGTGTTGTTTTCACCATGCAGTGCGATTTGAAAAACACGGATGGGCAAATAATACTTTTATTCACATTTTTATCTTAAAAACTCACTGCACCTTCAATCATGGATTTCCGTTCATTTCCGACACCAATAAGGTGCAAAAGGCTTGTGACGTCACAAAAGCAACACCGCTGCCTGTCAGGAAAGACTAGGACCACGCTAGTGAGCCATTAGTGTCAAGTGTCACTTGGTTTCAACATATTTTACTCACCCTTTATCACCAGGATTGTCTTCTTCTGACAAGAGGGGTCAATATAACACCTTGACCTTCTCCCCATTTGCTTTCTTTTTTAAATAAAATATGCTAAAACCAGCAAGATTAAAAATGCATGTAGAAATATTCACTTTCGTCCTTGTTCCCGCCCAGGATGGGTTCCTGTGTTGCTGTTATTTGTAGCAATACAAGTTCTACAGCTTGTTTACATTCCCGAAAGACCTGATATTACGGAGAGCGTGGACCTGCAGAGTCGAGGTTTACAAGGACAATTGGAAAGGCCCTGGGAACTGATCTAACCTGTGTAGCGAACACTTTGTGAAAAGTGACTTTGATTTGTCAAAGATGATGTTTATGGTAGGTTTGGCAAGAAAAAGCTGCTTCTGTTGCAAAATGCAGTCCCATCACTGGCCAATGGAAGGATTCATGGAACTGGCCAAATTAGACATTACTGATAAAACCAGGAACAGTGACTCATTTTTTTTACCGTATTAACAAATTAATCTTCAGTATGATTCTGACTTCAAAGCTTGCATAACAGCAAAGTATAGCTCTAGTAATTCTACAACTATTGCAATGTATCACATAATTATCCATCGAATGTCACAGTGGCAATGCCCGTCTAGGATGTTGTTACAAAGTAACATTTAAAAAAAAACTTCAGTGTGTTTAACCATTTTGATTCAATTGATGGGAAAAATGGGCGGAAAACATGGACAAACAAGGACCGATCTTGTTCCATACCCAGGTCTAGGTTTGAACAGTCTATAACAGTTTCGACCACTGTTATGTGTATGTCCAACTGCTACTGTATATTGCGACGTGTTTAATCCCACAAACAGATAACATTTGTTTGGATAGCTACCGCATTCACGCCTCACCTGCACACCTGCCAGGACCAGTGGGCGGTTGGCCTTTAATCTTTTTCAGTCATGTGCCAGTTTTTAAGACAGCCACAGCTAGCTCCCAATAATCGGATGTACAAAATTCCATCTCATGGTACCTTTGTCGTTCATATGGAACCAGCAAATAACTCAGCAACAGTAAAATATTCACCATTGTTACCTAATGGATACAATCTGAGATAAAGGATATCATGAACACATGCACTGATGTTAATGTACACGGAAACGTAAATTGCTGCTTTCCACGGGTCCTGAGGGTACTGTCGGGTAGGAGTTATACTGATATTGAACGCTATATTCATAAATGCAAACTTATGTTTAATCATCCATAGACGACACATATGGGAAGGGAAAGTTAACTGTTTGTTTAGACTTTTAGTAGGCGTAGGCTGTAGATGTTTCCGTGAATGCTAGAATTTGAGACACTACAGGAACTGGCTCATCCTGACGCAAATTCCAATTTATTGCATTCATGCTTATACTTATTAAATAGAATTTTTATAAGTTTTGATAGGAAACATATCTTTGGCAACAAATTATCATTGGCCAGACGGCAAGTTTGGATCGTCTGGCTGTACCACGGCTGCACTCCCTGCAGAACTGGTGACGGAATGGTTCTGGGCGTCCTCTCATGTGTGTAAGACTGAATGATCTTTTCCTCTGCTGCTTCAGCTTTTCTTACTAATTCTTCTTCATCGTCATCAGACCACGTACATGAAGAACTCAATTCATACTCTCTGAAATCACCATGCTCTGTTGTAGCTGCTATAACGCTTGGCAAACTGAAGGTACTCTGGCGTAAAACACATATACCATGGCTAGCAGGTTGCGTTTGTGACGTCAGTAACACTTTTGTACATCGGGCAATGATCAGAGAAAATATGCGCGCTTTCCTCTCGCAAATGTGATGCACTTTGTGAGCTAATAAAACACCATTCAAAAATTCCGTTTAACATTTTAGTTTTCAGATATCATTTCTAACGACCCTAGACATCAACCTTCTAATTTATAGTACCCATTCAATCAATAAGACCTTTAACTTACTCATAGCTGTGTCCTGTTCACGCGAATTGGCGTTGGGTGGCATTTCCTACTGCCACTCCCCCTCCCCCACTAAATTGATGATGTTGGCCCAAATACAAACATGGGAGTTTGTCAAACCAGGGACACTACAGGTTAATTGGCTTTGTAAAACTTTATTCAAGGAAGAATCTGCCCGTACAGCTTAAGTGACTCAAAAGCAGCCTTCATACATCGTCCAAATCTTTGGAAATTGTTACACCATATTTAAAAATCTCCCGAAAAAATGTAGCCACGCCCCCTGAAACTTGGACCCATATTCTTGCCCCCAAACACTCTTTGCTATCTATATATGAGCAAATCCATAATGCCACACCCCAAATATAACTGACTACGCGTGTTTTTCATATTTTTAGGTTTCAAATCCACCCAAAATTGATCATTTTTTACAAGGACGCATCACGTCTGACGTCGACCCACATTCTTCACATACCGAAGTGATTTGACGTTGAGTCGGGTAAATGAAAATTTCCCACAACCAGGTGACCACCCGACCAAATAGTGAAATGGCTAATCTGTCACACTATACTCGTGAAAGTGGATTTAAAGACTAATTTGTAACTTTTTTTTTTTTTGCTTTTCGTGACATTCCTTTAACCGAGCCAACTGTCAGTCATTGATCTTTCGGTAAGCAGGATAGCTTTTTAAACAGTGTGACGGCCGCACACACACTGACGTGATTCACGAATTTTCGAAACTATAAATGCAATATGCACGGATATGTTAATATTGTTGTATAAGTCATCCAGAAATGGTGGAGAGCATGATAAAAAGTGATAGAAAATTAAATTTGAACACCAAAACGCGTGCGTTAGCAGGCTGTCAAAGCATCACCAACATGTTTGTCTGGTGCTGCTGCCGAAAGCGAATGACATTACTTTCTGACTTGCCCTCGATATATCATTTATGCAACAATCTCCATTCGTCTGTCAACTCAGTTCATGCATCATTTTGTTTGAACAGAATTATGTATGGGGATTTTCACAGCAGTTTTAATGACAATATTTTTATATTTCTTTCCGTGCAAGAGTTCATAGAAGAAAGCTATTGTTTCGAATTTGAATCATTAACATATTGATACATATGGTGGAAGCATTTACAAGCCCCTCTTTCTGTGCTCCGGTTTTATAATGTCTATTTTTCCTTGTTCTGCCTCTGCGACGCCACACCTCGAGTGCCTCTTGCACTCAATGTTTGGTGGCACAGCTAGATGTGCGTCACGTTTGTCCTTTGTCCATGTTCATGTCTTTCCTTACAACATAGATTCGTGTAGGCCACTGCCCTCCTACTGAATTGTAAAATTTTGAATAAAGTATGTTGAAAATGTTTAAAACAAGCCTTCCTGGAGACAAAAAAATATATTGTTTATGTGCAGATTTAATTGATTGACAAATACACACTGTTGTCTATTGACAGGATTTATGGAGGTTCAAGTCCTCTTGATTGCAGTTCACCATTGTCCAGCTCCATCTCACATGGTGGCTGCAGACTTCATCCAAGAGTCAATGTATGAAACCGTTCGTGAATATCAGTGAATCCAGTTTTCAGTTTGTGGTACAGTTCATCCTCATACATATTTGACATCAGAGCCACTGCTTACTGATCTGGCTAACTATCTCTGCTCAGAAGATGTTTGTGTAAGGCTTCCCTATTTTAATAAAGGACATCGTAATTTAGCCTTGGTAAATTGTCTGTGTATGGTATTGTTCCACTCAAACACCCAAATATCTTCTGAGTGGTCTATTTGAATGTTCAAAGCATCCTTAATGGGTTGGCAGAATTTACACCTTTCAGGATATTGAAGGTCTTTTTGAAGTGGTACAAAAACAACCAGTTAAACAGACTGGCTTGTGATGGCATTGGAAGCTGTTGGTCCTTGTCTTGAGCCATTATTCTATCGAGCAGTGGTCCGTCCTTCCCACAGGTGCTCGCAGTGAATAGTTTCTATTGCCAAAAAAGTTTGCTCCAGCACGATTGATCGATCCATCCAGGACAATAATTGCATAGCGCCTTTAGTCAGGCAGGGAGCACACTTGATTGGCAACAGAAAGTGTCTGCTGCGAGCACTATATTTGCACAATTCGTTCACTAGGAGCGCCTGTGTTCCACCTTAGTTGCATATTTCATATCTATGCCCCTCTGACACGCTTCTCTTCAGACAAAGTACCACTTGTCTCTAAAACTTGTAGTCTGTGCCTATACTGCAAATATTAGTTTCTAGCGTATATGATCAAATATAGCCCACAAAAGCGGGGCCAAAGGTCAAAGTTCAAGGTCACAGTGGCCTAGTTTGGTATGTTACATTGGTATCCATATTATGACACAAGGATATATGCATTTCCTATGGCATTTACAGGGTCAAGGTCAGTGACCTAATTATGGGACGCAGCACACTCCTTACCTATTAAGTGTCCAAACACCAAATAAGGTATGAGTATGTGATATTATACAGGAAGTAAGGCGTTGATAAGTGAAGCTTTGTCAGAATGACTGGTGGAAGGACAAAGTGCAAATGTGTAGTTCCTGGTTGGGCACAAAAAATACAGGCCTTTAGTAGCATACTGGCAGCCATCTGGGAACCAGTAAACTATACTTTTGTTTTTTACATTACACAGTCTATCCCTAAGGCTTTCTTTAGTATTATTAACAACATCGGTGGTATCCAGCATGAGCTGAAGACAGCTTTTTACCTGGTCGTCAGTGAAAATGAACAAAATATACAGGGCCTTCAGTAGCTTACAGGCAGCCATTTGGGAACCAGTTAACTGTACGTTTCATTTTTAGATTTCACATTCTATCCTCGAAGCTTACTGTCATATCATTATCAATATCTGTGGTGTCCAGCGTGAGCTGAAGATAGTCTTTGACCTGGTTGTCTTTGAAAATATCTATCAGTATGTTTTACCAAAGTCTGCATAGGAGGCATTTTTGTAAGTTTTCAAAAATTGCTCATGGTTTTTCGTATCACTAACCATAATATTGGCACATACCACTATCTTTCTTTGGGTATAACTAAATGAGAACCGCTGTCCTCTGAAATTATTTTTGTTCACTGGGTCTTGAACATGTACTAATCGGAGGCAGAAAAACGCAAAATGGAGGAGAGGGTTGGGAAACCTTAAACATAATGCATTGTTGTTCATGGAACTTACCACAATGTTACATTATGCCATCTTCTGTCATTTGGCGTGGCTAAATGATACCCACTGACCCCGCAAACTATTTTTGTAAATTTGGTAAAGGAAAGATATTAAACTCTGTATTCATCATACTGAAAATAGGGGGGCCCGGAATTGGTTTCACGTGTATCGTCAAATAGATTGCAACATTTGTCGTAAAGCTTTACATATGGTTTAAATATGGAACCAAATATCAATTGAACATACATGCGAGGAAATTTGTAGCAACTCAAGATTTTCCTCCGAATTGGACAGGGGAAGGGCTCAAATCAAATGTAATTTCTATAAGGCTAACTAGAATTACTGGAAATTTGAATTGCGTTGATGGGGTTCAACCAAACAATGCACATGGCTACCTTACACCAAGAGTCAGGTGGACAGTGCATTCCAATCTGCCGAATTAAACATGCTCCAAGGCAAAGCCTTTGTATCAAGAAAATTGAAACCCATTTATTCATGTTCATCATTCATTTGTTAAAAAGGTACTCTACGTCTATGACAAATTCTAAGAAAGTAGCAGACACTTTTTACCATATAGTTTTATTCCCGCAGTTTGACGCTAGCATAGATAAAGGACAAATCAGAGTATGCACCAGGTATCAACAGCAAGAATAGCAATGAGTTGTCCATTAAAGTTGTGGTCTACATGGAAGAATGTTATGAATGCTAACAAAAATGACTATAAAATCGATATGACAACATGAAAAAAATGTTTATATCTTAAAACAATTGATTTGGATGATTTTTGAAGCTGACATTATTAATAATGCTTCACATATTTTGAGGAGTTTATCCTGTCTCTTCGTTAGTAGAATAAGTCCACTGATTAAAAGATAGGACAAACTGTATCTTCGTTAGTAGAATAAGGCCACTGATTAAAAGATAGGACAAGCTGTTCGAACTGAACTAAAAGGAGTGTAACTTATACTTTGAATATTAACAAAGTTTGAAAATAAATATTGAGGTAATTATTTATTCGATGTTTAAGTCCAAAATGACTTTACAAAACTTCGTATGTGTAGATCTATTGATACTAGTCACTAATTTAAGGTAACACAAAGAGACTGGTCATGTTCTTTCTTTTCTTATTTTTCTTCTGTTCTCTGCAAATACAAATCAATAACAAACCTTGCTTACACTTTATTAATATCCAAGGGTCCTGGTAATTTATATGAACCTTTCTGCGAAGGAGAGGTGTCTATGAAACATACAACTGCTGTATTCTCATAAATAATTCCATAACATTGCCAATGGAATAGGACAACAATGTGTCTTCTGTCTGGAACCTAATTTCCCAAAATACACGTTCATCCCCATGGAATGTTTTTGTTACTCATCTTGCCATTATCATTATCATGATCTCTTTTAGTAACATCACTGGCAAGCTCCAAATTTCAGCTAGAGGTACAGGGTTTTATGATGAATTAAGGAGGTCACACCTCTTGTGTATACATCTACATTTATACAGCATTACTGTAACCTGGTTAAAAAATTTAAAGATAAAGTACCCAATAACATTACTGTCATATATAGACAGTTTTATTATATGGTTCTAATTGACGAATGAGGCCTGTTGATCAACTCAAATGCTGCCACATATGAAAAAGTAAATGAATCATAGTACATTATATTTAACAAACAAATTTTATCCCTATTTTGGTCTGAAATTTTCTGATGCACATGTCTATTTTTCCAACACTTACTCACTTCCAAAACTGCATAAAAACCTGTACAAGTTTCGATTCAAAGCAGGTTTCCAATCTTTCCCTGCGAAAAAAATGTCAGATGTGTTGTCTTGAAGGCAAGAGTTTTGGTTTAATTCCTGTGGTCAGAAAGAAGAATCTTCCAGTAGTAAAAGGTTTTGGATTTTCACTACCTCGAAGATCCTGTTGGAGCAGTGAAATGGTATTGATAATTAATTACCTTTCAAACAGATTTCTGTTTGGGACTCCTCTACTTTATACACATCTATTCCTCATTCTGATTTCAAAGAATGTATAAAGTCTCTCAGATATCAAACATATGAGGAAAATATCTTGCAAACAATTATTCTATCTTATAAAGGTTCATATTTTGGCGATAATATGAGGGATGGACACGTTGCATTTGAATATGGTCAGTTTGTTGAGTTGTTGGAGTTTTTGATAAAAACATATAATTATATCAATGGTGGAGATTCCGTCTTTAGACAAACACTTGGTATTCAAATGGGTACCAATTGTGCACCTCTTTGGCCAATTTATATTTATTTCACAATAAGTATAAGTTTCTTGTAAAGGTGTCAAAAGAGAAGAATTTCATGATAAATGTTTTAAGTTGACAGTCAGATATACTGAATAAATATGAAGCACCAATGACGAACGCTTTCAAGAATACATTTTACAAATATACCCTGATGATTTTCAAATGAAAAGAAACTACAGAAAATGCCATGGAGTGTTTATTTCTAGATATTATGATGTATAATGATAATACTGAATTGAACTTTAAATTCTGTTGACAAACGCTGTGATTTTATATTTAACATAAATTTAACATAGTAAATTATCCACATATGGATAGTAGTATTCCACTCGGGTCAGAATATGGTGTCTATGTATCAAAGTTAACTGGCTCTGCTAGGGTATGCACTGATTTTCACAACTTTGACTCCCAACATATGCTGCTTTTTCAAAACCTTGTGAAAAAGGGGCAGGTTCGGAGTAAAAATGAAAATTTATTATATATATATCCAGTGCATTTGAATCGTTATATAAATAATGTGGTAGATATGTAAGCCTAACAATTGTAAATGACATTCATACAATGCGTGTGTTAAAGCAAGATGTGTCCTACAGTTGCCAGTTGCTAGCATCAAATAGATTTAAATTACTTTTGCTTTTGTAGGTACCTGTGTCCAGTCAGGAGAGAGATGTTTTCTTGCATGCTGCATTTCATATTTGTTGACTGTTTTAAAAAGTGATTATCAAGTTGTTGTGATGTCTGCGTTGAATCTCTGCATTTTGACCTGGCTTGTTTCACGACTGAAGGTTTTGGATCATGGATAGTTCTTGTTAGCTTTTCTAACATTTTTGAAAATGCTTGTTCACTGCTGTGTTTCATTACAATCATAATCTTTACATAGTCAATATGACATCGTATAGTCTTTAGGATGAATAATGCATCGGTTAATGGCTATTCAGTCTTGCTGTTGTGTCTGGTGATGTCCATGTTGATAGATTGGTCATGACGTGGATGGTTTTATACTTGGACTGATTTTGGGTTACTATGTTGACACGTAATAGTCTCACTACTATTGTACTGGTTCTGAGTTTGGAGATATATCATTGCTTCAGGCACATGTAGTTTATTTGTGAACTGCATCTAATAACGTTTTCAGAATCCATGTCATTTCACAAACAATGCCTGTTAACTTGAATTGTTTACTTTTGCCCACACTTATCACCTTCAAGGGATGAATTTCATTCTTTAATGCATTTAATTCAGTCTCTTGTGTTTCCTTTTTTTTTTTTTTTTTTTTTTTTTTTTGTTGCGCAATTTATCTGCATTAGATGTGCTGTTCCCCATTCTTGTTCCAACTGGACTATTTTTTTTTTTTTGTTGAGCAATTTATCTACATTAGATGTGCTGTTCCCCATTCTTGTAGCAAATGGACTAATTTTTTTTGCGATTCTTATTTATTTCTTTTTAGCTACCTTTCTAGATTAGCCCTCTATGATTTTTTTCTTTTTCACAAATTTATCTACATAACTATATAAGCCACACGGGCCTCCTTATTTTTGTTCAAACTTGACTGTTTTGGGGAATTATCATTTTTTTCCCTTTTCTGGGACCTTTTATTTCATTTTATTGCAATACGTTTTTATATCTTGCCTGTCTTTTTCTATTGCTGAGGTCTACATTTAGATGAAAATTTTAACATTGAATGTTTGTTCCCCCTGAGAGATCTTACTAAACCAACCACTCGTGGTTTTATTCATTTTGAGCATATTCACAGTAGAGTGATGATATGATAGAGCATTCTTTCCCTGAAACAATGAAAAATCAAGGTCACTGGAGCAAGCGTGACCAAGCAGAAAAATCAATTAACAGTGATACATGTGAAATTGTTTTACAGGATGAGTAATACCATGATACTTTCCACCAGGAAGAAAGTCTTCAAGCTTCAGTTTTGTCACCCAAAGAAATACTACACACAGTTTATTTAATATGGATTTAATGAGTGTTCTCAATGCTCTTCATTTATAAAATGACATGACGAATGTAAACTCCCATCAAAAAAAAGGTTCATTAGAATCACACGCCACACTACCAAACTTCAGGTTCGATTTACTACATGCCCAGATACTGCACCAGGCTTTATTTGATTCTTCAAGGTATCAGCATATACACTTTCTGATATTAAGTTTCTGAAAGTCATAAGTAGTAAAAATTTTGTAATATGTTTTCTTACAAAATGTAAAGTAACACCACTTTGGAAAAGTTATTATATCTGTTGGATGCAATTCTACAAAGCTGTGACTGAACAGCAATCATTTAGCAGAATGCTTCCAATGATATCTCAACAACCTTTTTGTCATCCACTCTTGGCCACAAAGAATCAGTAATAGTTGTAATATATTGTGATGCAGTTACCTCTCCGCAAAGAAGAATAATGTTTGAAAGCAGTTTATTGCTGTCTTGCTAATTTTGGCCCGAAGTCTTCGAAAAATTTAGAGTGTTAGGTTGTCACTTTAACCATCACTATTCATATTCAATTCTTTGGTTCTTCTGCTATCAAAAGCGTAATTGAATGATTCCGTAACCCCAGCACAAACTCTCATGAGGGATATTAAATTTTGAAGTATAACTTGGTAACTCTGGAATCTCTTTGCTGTCATTGTTGGGTTTGAAATTAATGAATATGGGTCATGTATTTCTAAACTCCTTTAAATTAACTGTCTAATTGTTCGAATCATGTGTATTATGATTACCTTTACACTGGGGATATACGGCCCTCTTATCTCTATTTGCTGAGAGTACCCACACAGTTGCAATCATCGGATATTCCATGACAGTAGTAAAAACGTGCAAAGTCGCAATGCAGGATCCACAAAAGTCAAAGTATCAGCCTGGATTTATAATTGCAAAGCAAATTCGGAGGTATTGGCCAGAAACGTATGATCGTATCCAGTTTGTTATTATGTTTGGTGAGCTTAATATCGAAATGGCTGCCTTGAAGGTTTTAGGTGACTGTTTGCGAGGCAGCGGCTGAACACAGGCACTGTGACAAGCACAAATAGCATATGCAGGTAAACCTGACTCATTCCTGAATACTTCTCATGTCACACAGAAATTGCAGCTTGTGACGTATATTTTATGACATTAAACATACAAATAAATTTTTGCCACTGTGAGGCAGGTTCCATGCAGTGGTGAGGTGAAAAAGAAGAGAAACATTCCACAGTTGAAGATTGGGCAAACGACTTGAGTAAGTCCTATTTGTACGTCCTCTTTGCGAAGTAAACGTACGTATGTCCATATATACTTTCAAGCAGCTGACCCCTTTGGTTCATTGCTCTCAACTATACAAATTATGTTCGCGAGATCCCAATACATTTGCTGAATATTTCAGAAATACTAGATAAACATGCATATTCGGCTGAGGCCTTCAAATGTGGCCCATGTACAGCACAGAGGACAATCCATGTCTTCTTCTCAATATCAATTTATGAAAACATTGATTACGAAGCAGGCCAAGCCTTTATTACTTACTCTCCTTCACACAGATGGCGTATACTTTCCTACGTACTTGTTTGGTAAAGGAAACCGAAGGACTCAGAGAAAACCACAGTGCACAGTCAAAGTAATGGCTACCAATTTATAACGCACATAAACAAACTATTACTCGTATCAAGAGAGATAGGGGAGCTATTGGCCTGGTTGAAAATCCGATTGCTCTTCGACGTTGGGTGCACTACAGGAAATCTCTTTTACTAGGGGTTGTGTGCGTGTGGCAAATGTGTTTGCATGCCTACATATACAATACTGCGTTATTTATTTGCTATGATCTCATAAGTACATTTCCCATGCCTCCCTGCACTATTCTTGGAGCTTGCATGCTGAACTGCCTATTCTGTGTGATGGTGTGGACATAAATGATTATGATAGACAATATTATGCATATTAACCCCCACGTTCATTTTTGTTTGTAATTGATACAAACGTTGTAATGAACAGCGTATTACACTTTACATATATATCAGTGAGATATATATGAACACGGGTTCCATACAAGTTATGAATGTTGATGTTTTCCTAAATGTTTACATGGGGTGTGCAATGTTTGCATGTATATGATTATTTCATAGCTTTCAGCTCATTGTTCACAATGTTTGCATGTATGTGTACAGCACCTGTGCATAGTCGGTCTCATATGTTTGTGCAATATTAGTTTCATGATCATCTGCTCTACACTATGTTCATCGGTATTAAAATTCGATCACTTGAATCGGGTATCCCATCACACAAACATTGTAGAACACATTTGCTTACAGAGAACCAAATCTTTACCCTTAGTCGTGTGTGTGTGTGTGTGTGTGTGTGTGTGTGTGTGTTTGTGTGTGTGTGTGTGCAAACTCATTTATATTGATACATTCACAATATTTTACGCTTTGTCGTCGTTATATTCCTTCGATATACACACTCTACTTAGCATGTGGTAATTGCCACATTTTGGTATGTATATCGTGTGTTCACGTGTGTAAATAGTCTTATTAGCATAATGTTTTAACTTTAACGTATTAGGTTATTTTAATCGTACTTACACAGCAGTTTCCAAACGTCAAATCCCGCCTGTTACAGAAGATTTGACCCATGGAGTTAATCCTGTTGACTATAGAAATTAATCAGTGTGCTTAAAGACTGTTTATTAGAGATATAAGAAACATGCTACTTCCATTTAAGATTCTCAACAATCCATACAACCAAAAATTTTGTATGTCTGGCTCGTTCGTTTTCTACCTAAATTATTAAATCATGAACATTTACTTTTTTTTAAGAGTAAAGTACATAATATAATTAGTTTTGTCAAAATTCAAAGATAAGTTATTAGTCCTCCACCATTCATTTGCTGGTTTCATACTTACATCTACTTTTCTCTGTACAGTATCTCACTCCGATTTGTTTCCCAATAATACCATTTATAACACTCCACATCTTTGATAGGTTTTACGTATTTTTGAGCAATCATTTCACTATAATGAATTTTCTCTGCAATACGCATTCAAGAATTCAATATTTTTCGATATTCTGTGTACCTGGTGACATTGTATTCTGTTGCACAATTTATCCGTTTAAAATGTAATTAATTTTTCTTTTTTAGCTCTGCTTACCTAAGGTCAAGGAGCTTATACAACCGCTTATGTGCATCTGGCTGTCATTCTGTCTGTCCGTCATTCCATCTATTCGGCTGTAAACCTTTGGGTTGTGAGCACGATACCGTCCACATTTTTCAAGGTAAACCTTTGGGTTGTGAGCACGATACCGTCCACATTTTTCAAGGTAGTCCAATATAACTTTTAGGACTTGTAGGAAGTATAGAAATCTTACACCTTTCAATACTGGTGGTGCCACCAACAATATTATTTAATATAGGGGTAAAAATTATGAAAATCTTGTGAACACTGAAGCATTTGGGCGGATCTTCACCGATTTTAGTGGGATTGTGGAAGAAGTCAATGCCTAAGTTAACGATACTTGTGGTGCCACCTACAATTTGGTGCAAACTATGAGCCGAAATCTCTTTTAAGATATAAAATTCCATATTTGAAAAAGTGATTCGGTTAGACTTGTCAAATTTAAAATGTAAGTAGATCATTTCCAATACTGGCTGTTATTTAATATCAGTGACCTTGATCTATTTATTTGAGGTCATCAGTCTTGTATAGTTGGAAGAGGTAATTTTGTAATGGCAGGGTGCAGATTAGACATCAATGGCAAAGAGAATTAAGCCTCCAGATCAAAATTGCACTTGATTACATTGTACATAAAATTGTACTTGGTGACCTACTTTTTGGGTCACCATGACCCAGTAATCATGGAGCTGGGTGCTTGTCCAAATATATTGGGGTTTTTTTCAATAACTCGAAAGGTTATCGCCCGATTTGATGAAACGGACCATGTATGGAAAGCTGGATGAGGACCCTCATTTTAAGTGGTAGCAGTTTTTTAATCGTAAAAGGTCAAGGTCAGATGGCCAGTATGAATACACTTATTCTGGACTAAACATATATCACTGAACACTTTGTATACATGCTGTCGACATGAATAAAACACGGTTTGAATTTTTTTTTTTTTTTATTGTGCATTCATTTCACAGAAAAATTTGGGATAAATACGAACCAAAGTTCGTTTGAGTATCTGGGCCCACAGAACACACTTCTCTGTTCTCTGCGTCCAGATACCCGCACTTGTACAGTTTGTCTGTGTATTGCGTTGCTGCCCAAATATTTATATACAAATATAACAGCTAATTCAACACAACTAGGAACACATAAACAAGAGAACTGCAACAGTGCTGTGCTCAGCTGACTTTGAAGGTCATCTTTGTTTAAAAAAAACCGCCATCACTCTTTACAATATCAGTTTTCACTCATATATAATCATTTAGTAATCCTTTTTGAAATTGAAAGTGGCAGGATTCACCTTTAACATGATATAAGACAACTTGCCAGTTTTATCTTGCAAGGGCAGTCAAGCCTAAAATTAACAATATCCAAGGACAGCCATTGGTAGTTTCCCAGTAATACTTAATGGCAAACATGGGTCTAGGATTCATCATCACAGAGATATAAGCCAACGTGCTTGTTTGACATTTCTTGGTCACTCCTGGTCAAACTTTACGACCCGAAAAGAAGTCATACGTACTTTCCTAGTGTATGGAAGTAACCATTGCCTTGGATCCATCCAATACAAATCGAATTTTCATAATATTGATAATTGAGAAACTGACAGCACCACGGCGTAGCAAATATTTTGTAGGTGTAGTGCAGGTACATTTGCAATACATTTAGTATATTCCAACATAAAGTTGAAGATGAAGTCAAAAAGTAAAAACATACGCAAACGCCTGACGAATAAGATGAATCGTAGTGCCACATGATGAGCAAATGGAGGTGTACAGATCACTGCGGTAACCCTATACAGTTTTAAAACAATTGATTGATAGCTTTTAAAGAGATGGTTCAAGTTTTTACGATTAAAGTAATGAAACAAGTTTTCAAAGTCTAAAAATCGCTGGAGTGGTCCGCTTAAACAAACTTGATAGATACATACCCAAGACACTTCCATATCAATTCTGCAGTGAATCTCGCTGACAGTTTGTGAGAAGTCAAAAAATTAAACCACTATTGCAATCCTCATTGACTTACCTATTTATCAATAAGACTGCATAACCAAGAAGTGCCGGTATCAAAAAGCCCCTTAAAAGTCAAGCAACGAAGTATTACCACCTTCTGAACAACTTTTGTTGACCCATCCACAATCTGCCATTTTGCAGTGGTCCTAAAAAGCAAACAGTAGTAAAAGATTATTATGTGTCAATATCATAGTCGGAAACCAGTCCAAGTTAAATAAAAAGGTCTAAATCTTGACATATCTATCAACAAGAACATCTCCATATATGACAGAAAGACTTCAATACACATTCAGCGATACATTGTTCACTGAACATCTGAAAATGATAAGATGTCAAATTGACAACATAAGATCAATGACTGTCATGAAAAATATAAGCGGACAACATCTTTCAAGGAATCCCTAGAAGTGTCTGTATGCAGTGTTTTGTCGTGCGCTTTCTCGAAGATTTTGCAACATTTTACAGAAGCAAATATATAAAAAAAATTATTAAATAGTCCAAAAATCTCTGGAGCATGACGATTTAAACAACATTGATACAAATACTTCCAGCGCAGTTCTACACTAAGTTTGAAGCGGATAAGGCTAAGTGTTTAAGCAGTACCAAGATACATGTACTGTCCTGCGGGTAGACACCCATACAGTAGTGCTCTTCCTGACACATTATTCCAGAGTTTGAAATTCCAGAAATTCTTTTAAACCTGGGCACAATTCAATCATTGTCCCTCATTTTTAGAAACGTTATATTGTGATACCGTTCAATGACGTTATTTTCCATCGTTTGCCAAAAATAGCTTTAACACATAAAAAATAATTTCTAAAATAAGTAAAAGAAATCGCAGCGCCACCTTCTAATAAAATATCAGCCAATTCTTTTCTTCCTGACGTGAAAAAGTGACCTTAAAACACAAAATTCGCAAAACGAAAGAAAAGAAATGTAGCCCCAACTGTTGGCCAAAATGTGAACTACATGACCCTCTTTGTAACATCAAAACAATAAATCAAATAGTTTTTTAGAAGAATATTTTCTATTTTTTGTAGATAAATAAACAAATAAAAATTCATACACAAAATACAATTCATCCGCATGACACATCTGTATTGCACCAGAAACTGAATGTTAGCCCCCTGTGGCTGCAACTTAAAACGCCGAGGCAAACTGCCGAATCCTATGTTCCTAACATACATTAGTCCATACCTCCTGTCTTCTAGGTAAGGTCTACGCTCATCCATACACACATGGGCCCCTGGTGCCAAATTGTCTGGTAGCTCTCTAGTGCTAGAGGTAAGAAAATCACAAAAAATATTCACTTCTGAGAACAAAGAGCAGTAAGTTGCCACATATAAATGTGTCACCAGTTCCATCAAATATCAGTTTCTCTTGCCACTAAATAGGTGAAATATGACTGATAACAGATAAATTTAAATATATCAAGGTTAGACACAGGATTACAGAAAATACCAGCATGCACCTCCAACACAAGAGAGTATTGGACAATTTAGCACAAGGGGGTGCATGTGTGTAATGATTGCGCGAAATACATGACGTTGTTTTCACCAGTTGCTTTTTATCGGCGACTGCCTATCTCAAGTCAGGCGTGGAATTTATTTCTTCATGTTGGTTTTGGAAGAAGAATGGTGATGCTTTTGCTTCTCTTGAATTTGTGTGTTGTGTTATTTTCAACTTTGTTGTCATTAGTGGGTTCAAGTTTTTTAACAAGGGTCACGCTTTTCTGAACTGTGTAATTCATAAATTCAAGGAAATACCCATCATTGGAATTTGATACATTTTTTATTACTGATTTATCGTATTTTCATTATTATGTACTTTGTTGTGTAGAAATCTTCCTCGATATATAAGGTTCAATGTCAATGTATTGTGTACATTACCTATGGTTGTATACATTGAGGTAAATTATCTATGGATAAGCTATTATTGGATATAGCTGGGCAAATAATTCAGTCAAAAATTACAAACAGGTGATTATCCGTGATAATGATAAAATTTGATGATTTTCCCAACAAAATGGCAATTTGCCATTATCTTAATGTACATCAACCATAAGAACCCTACCGTATTCATATATTCAATGCCTGAAATAAAAAGAAATTCATAAATACAGCTCGTTACGTAATTAAGTCCAATGAGGAAACAAATGTTTGCACAACTTTATTTGCAACCAAATAAATACCCTTAACAACATCAATTGACTTAAAACCTTGCCATTATTCATTTCGTTACAAAAATCAGAAATAAATACACAAAAGAAAATCTTATATCCTTGTAGCAAGTTTACAAATATACATCACACAATTGTAGTTACTGTTGGCAAAAGTAAAAGTGACATGATACGAATGTATTTAATTGTCTTATTGAACTCATAAAAATGTTAGTTGTTAGTTTTCTCTATTATTTTTCTATCTACCAAATCACATCAATATCGGCATAAGTGCATACGTTTTGCCTTAGAATTAAGGCTGTATAGTAAACTACAAAGTACAAAATATATGTTCATGTCATAAAGCTTTCATGATTCAACACGTAGTGATATCATCCTACAATTTAAAATTATGCCATCGTGCCCTGTTTTAGCACCCTTATGTTTACCATTTGGAATAGTTATATATGTGCAGACTCAATTATCATGCATTTCATTAACACTGCTAATTCAGTCACATTTCACAGTTTCGTGGACATTTTAAGAAACTGCTCATTTGCAACCAGTAATACCCATTGGAAAAATAACTTTTCCGCTCTTGAACTAAAAAAAATGAGGAATTATATGGTTTCAACATTCACGGTAAAAATAAAACAAGTGACCTCATGAATATTTAGACATGTTTCTTTTTTTACAATCATCATCATGTTTAGATAGATGGAAGCCCTGTTATTTGTTCAGAATGGGTTTCAAAAGATTTACAGCCAGACTGTTGTATTGTGTATGCTGCTGCAATTAAAATTCATCAAAATATTTTGCCAGTAATATACTGATTAATGGGAACAACATCAAAACGGACCAAAAGTTACGTGGATCAATTACTCATACACTAGGCATGGTTATTCGAATTGGATGTTGGTTTCCTGCAAGAAGCAATTCACAAATGCTGGTTACGTAGGTCAAAGACTGCCTACATTCATCTCGATTTTGAAAAAAGTACAAAAGTTGATTTTAAATGTAACTAAAGAATGCCCCAAAGATGCCTTATGCTCCTGATCAATAAAACAATTATTACAAACTTAGAAGAATCAGTACTCATCTGTTTTAAAATTTAGAAGCAAACTTCTCATCATTGATTCGATGTTGGCCTACTTCTTATATCATTTATATTATCATTGGATGTTTGGCGTAGTAACGTATCTTTTTATGTCTACCCCCCCCCCCCCCCCGCCGCGGCAATGGCTGTCCATGTGAAAGTTGTGAAATGTATCTGATATATCTTATCAAGAACTGGTAGAAATTTCGTATATATATATATATATATATATATATATATATATATATATATATATATATATATATATATATATATATATATATATATATATATATATATATATATATATATATATATATATATATATATGTATGAATGTATGTATATATATATATGTATATATTATTTCTTCAGCTTATAAGCATTTGGGATTGGTTCAATATGAATATCCCCATGTGGGTATATTTTCCACTCAAACACAATGTTGTTAACGTAAAAAATTATAGGCTTGTTGGAACTGCCACCATTAATCCTGTTCTATTTCCTGTTGAACTAGATTTAGTATATAAGATCATATATTTTCGTAACATAATTTTCTCACTTAAACACTACATTCTAATGTATCCAATCAAAATGACACGCAGACAGAACATGAAGAATTGTGTGCAAGCGACATATAATATACTTCTGTTCTTTGTTTGACTGGCCATTATCAATGTCTAATTTTAAAATGTGTACCTAAACATCATGTGTGTGATGGAATCACAGGCTGTTCTGATATTAAGCCAATAGAATAAGATGAAGCAAATTGTTATTTTATTTGTCACCTACGTCATGGAGCAAAACCCAATGCAAAATTTCGTTTCAAGCACTGTAAACTTAAAGGCTGTCATTGTTCCCCTATATGTTTCCAATGTCATGGGTCAGGATGCATGCAAATGAGGAGCTTTAGAAATGTGCGTACCGTACGTATCTCCTTTCAGTCGGTTGACTTTATACAATGCAGCTTTAAGGGGTTCCCCAATCAGTCAACCTGAGCAGGAACGTTCCCATTATCTAGAGGTGTCAGACAAGGTCGCCCCTTGTCCCCCTTTAACTTCATTTAAGTAGTGGAATTGTTAGCTATTAAAGTAAGGAGGAATGATGATATTAAATGTATCAAAATTGGTGATGCGGAATTCAAAATTCCGCAATTTGCCGATGATACATCATTCTTTGTAAAAGACATACAATCATCAAATTGCTACTTCAAGTGTTAAAGACTTTGAAAAATGTAGTGGTTTAAAAGAAAACCTCGGGAAAAGTGTAATATGATTGAATCGAGGCAACAAAAACAATGTGAATGGTGAATTACCAGCGAAGTGGTGTAATGAGGAAATTATGGTTTTAGGTATTTATTTACATCAAGATAAAAACTGAATGATTGAAACTTTACAACCAGGTTGCAGTCTTTTGAAAAAATATAAAAAATATGGAAAACCAGAAATCTATCCATAACTGGTAGAAACATTGTGGTCAAGACCCTAAATCTAAATTATTGTACCCTGTTTGATTGCTGAATGTACAGGCAGAATAAATGCAGAATGTGCAGTAAAGTATTTACAAATTTATTTGGAAAAGTGGTATTGCAAAGGTTAAAAATAACATTATGCATAGAAAGATAAATGGTGGAGGTTTGAAGATACTTCATGTTGAATCCCAAGTAAAAGCACTACAAATAAATTGGATAAAACAGATGTACAGTCGACCAGAGGATAAGTTGAAGGCTATCTTCCAAGCTTACTTTCCCAACATTAAATTAGAAGATTCACTCTTGAGTAGATGCTGTTTGGACTTCGAACAAAAATAGATACCATCATTTCATAAGCATCTTTTACAAGTGTGGAAAGATTTCAAATCTTGCTTTATACTAAGAGAAGCCAAGGAGGTTAGAAAAGAAGTTATATCTTTCAATGATTACATTACCACAGACAAAAAAAATATGCTACAAAACATAGTATGGAAGAGGCATCATGTTTATACAAGATATTGTACTTGCAGATGGAACGTTTTATACGGAAAAGAAAACTGAAAGATAGACATGACTTAACAGTTAACTTTGTAGAGTATTTATCACTAAGACTGGCAATTCCAGGATTATGGAAACAACACCTGAATTCTAATAATTCAAGACATTATGATGCCACAACAATACCTATTTTCAAGATATCAAGTAAAACCAAAAACGTATGTGAAATAAGATGTAAAGACTTCTATTGGGTTTTTGTAGAAGAGACAAAACAAGATTTACCAAGTATAATACGATGGCAAGTACTTTTCCAACAATAACAGAAGACATATGGTCAAAAATATTCTTTAATCCATATCAATGTACAACAGAGACCAAATCAGAGGCATTTCAATTTTCAATATTGCATCGCTTTGTAATAACCAAAGACAGACTCCATAAAATGAACAAAGTCCAATCGAATGTTTGTGACTTTTGCGAAATACCAGATTCAATTACTCATATGTACTGGGAATGTGACTATGTCCAACTTTTTTGGAAATGTTTAGAAAAAATGGTGGAATCAACAAGCGATTAATGCCAAAATAAACTTGTGCTATGAACAGGTCTTTTTCGGTTGTTACCAAAATGTTGATAAAAAACACTTTCATGTTTTGAACAATGAAATTTTGCAAGGCAAATCCTTTTTTCAGAGAGAACTGTGTAACACAAAAGAGGTAACATTTGATCATTTTATGCATTTCATGAAATTTAAAATACAAGTAGAAAAACACATAATGTATTCACAAGGGAAAGAAAATATCTTTAATTACCGTTAGGGTAAACCGCCTTACCTACTGACAATGTTGTAAGCTTGTAAATGAAATTGAAAAGCCAATAAAGATATATAAAAATAGGGACTACAGGTGCAACCAAACCAGCAAGAAAGACAGGGTTTCATTTGTGAACACAGGTGAGTTTAATTTCTCCGTGGCTTGAGCCTTTCAACGACCAGTTTCCATAGTGTGTTTAATCATGTACAGCATCACAGGTCAACCCAAGCCAGAATGAAGTTATAAATGATCTTACAAATATCTGCAAGGAGATAACAACAACCTTGAAATTCTCACCTCGCTACTCTTCACACGTCAGACGCAGATTCATTTTCAAGTAAAGGTGAAATTTATATCAACATACCCACATACACATATCATAAATAATACATATATATTATATGTGGTGTTCATTCTTTACAGGTATGGATCCAGAGGCGCTGATATACTAGTATGGGATGAATTTGAGGATGTAGAGCTAATTGTTTTTCATAATTTGTTGAATGATACTGCCAACCACAGGTGGGACAAATTTGATTTGTATAAAGTTTCGGATCAGGACTGTTTTCAACTCTTTCAATTTAAAAAATAAAACATCAGACGTCTTGAGAATAACCTGCACATGGCTAGGGAATGGACAGGATGCAATGGACTCAAGTGGACAGGTACAGAGGGTCTATGACTTCATCGGCCAGCCTGTCCAAATACACTTGCAGATCTGCTCCCCATTTTTGGTAGAGTTCTCACACAATTGTCACTAATCTTTAACACAGTGTTAAAACATATGCATCAGGACTACCTATTGTCAATTGCTCGCGGGGGGGGTTGGTATATATGGCATTGTAATGACGATTTGTAAGCCAATGGGTCACCAACTAGAGGTTTATAACGGTCATAAGAGGACACACACCCTAAATTAGCAATCCATTGTGACCCCGAATGGCTTGATAGCCAACCTCTTTGGGCCGTTGGAGGGCAGGAGGCATGATGCCGCCCTTTTGGCGGAGAGTGGTATTCTGCAAAATATACGTTTCCACTCGGGAAGAAATACACTCCTCTGCTGTACAGAGATGAGGCATACCCCGAGTCTATATCGTATGTGCCCATACAAAAATGCAGTCCTAAAAGCAGATCAGCAAGCTTTCAACCGCGCCATGAGAGAGGGGGCAGGCAGTCAGTCTAAAAAGGACATTTGGAAAAATGATGCGATTGTTCGCATTTGTTGACTTTAAAAAAATCAAAAAAATTACTTGCAGCCTGCAGGAATGTACTACAATGTAGCTGCGATACTTGTCACCTGTCACACGTGTTTGTATGGAAGTCATACTTCGTCGTACTTTGGCGTCGACCCGCCTCACTGAAATGTTATGCTAAGTGAATAAATCTGTTGTTTCACAAAAACATGCATTCAAAATGTCAAAATTCATTTCATCACAAAAAACAAACAACATCGACATGTATTTGTTATATATGGACATTCCATTAGTAGTATCTGCACATTATTGATACCCGAGGTTTGGAGAAGCCCGTCATGGACAACAAAAAAAGGAAAATAAATAAAGGTCAATAAAAATAAATGAGAAAACGTAAGGGTGCTGTGAGTTTCTTCTTATCGCTTACCTACAAAGTAAACTTTTGAAGTTTCCAATATTTGGGTAAAACTGAACTATATTGCCATGTGATTTACTTTTGTTCTCCCTCTCTCTTTATCTATGTATCTCTCATTTCTCTGAGTCAAACTTTGCATTATTTAACTCGAATTCTTCTCTCCTGAGAACCAGATCTTTCTCCTTGATTTTATTTTCGTTGGCATTTTTTTCTTCCAGGCACGCGAGCATGTCTGTGTTCCTGAATTAAACTTTTCTGCGTTTTCTTGGCACAGGCTCTCCATCGGTTATGGCGGCAGAAGCGCTGATACCAACACTAGGGTCGCTAGTTCCAGCTTGGGTAACCGTTGTAGGAGAGGTTGGTGTTGTAGCAGGTGGAATCTCCTCAATTTCGTCGACTTCAGCCGCTGCGTCACGCCTATCATCATCATTAGCAGCAGCAGCAGCAGCATGTATGTCACATCTTGAAATAGATGTTATTATGGTTAATATATACACACACACACACACACACATATATATATATATATATATATATATATATATATAAATATGGCTGTTTCTCTCTCTCTCTCTCTCTCTCTCTCTCTCTCTCTCTCTCTCTCTTTTGCATCTAGTAGCCTGTCTTTGTCCTCCATAAAATTTCTGACGTCGTGTAATATTTGTTCCCTTTCAGTGGACCAGTGGCCTTCGTAACATCCAGTGATTCAAGAATATCAAGTACTTCACTTTCAGCTATCCCACATCAGGAAATGCTGTAGTGAACACCTCATCAGACACTCTATTTGCATGATGCATAATAGCTTTGAACATGCGCTTGATTACACCAACCATTGGATCCTATACCCCTATGAAATGCGGACTTTTGGTGGCCATAAAAATATACGTGGAATAGATAACTGTCTGAGGGTGTTTTTGGTATGAAATGGGAAAGCAGATCGAAGCTTTTTTTTCACCACAGATAAAACAACCAGCATTATCAGTATAAATCTTGAGGGGAATGGCCCTATTTGGGCAATACGTCTGCGTAATGCACAGAAAAAAGCACCAACATCCAAAAGCTTAGCTATTTTATTTAGCTGTTGTACAGAAGCAAGTAAAGATACATGCGTACCTTGTCCTTTAACCCCTGTCAAACTTTGTCATGTAAGTGCCGAAGCAATCAATACCAACATAACTGAATATTTGTTACGAAATTTAGTCAAAGTCCATCCATACCAAAATGACCTACGTCATGATAACGCTTGGCAATGATACGAGACACAACATGAGCATGTGGCAAGGATAGGATGTTCATCTGTGCTTTCAGCAAGTCTAAGAATGCCGTTTCTATCCACGAAGAGATTCAGAGAAATGATTGAACTTGGTTTTAGTGTTTATTTCCTTACTTTAAGGTCATTGATTTCTCTTCGAAAATATTGATCCTCCACGTAACGTATGGGGGCATCATGAGCTAAATCAAACTCTCGCACTGTTAACAAATCTCGACTTGGTTCCGTTGTGCACAGTCGAAAGAATACAAATCTGCAGACCCGAGATACAGCTTTCACAGTTTTGTTCCATACCGAAAAGTAGTCTGGGATGCATTGTATTGCAAGTAAACTTTGATCATGTGTATTTTAATCAAAAAGATCTTTGACCTCTGTGTTGTTTTGCTCCATAGAATGTTCCTCACTTTTTTTGGTTCGCCAAAATTGGGCAAACTAACTCAACCAAGTCCAAGCCGTACGCCAAAAATGAAACTATTTTTGTCGTGTGGTCATTCTTAGGCGTGCCATTAAATCTAGCATATTTTAGAGTGACCAAACTTTTATACAGGACACCACAAGACCATGAGCTCGTATATAGCTAGCATGAAATGTGTGAACTTACAGGTCTCGTTGATTATATAACCAAGTACAAAAGTTGCTATTAAACCAGAAGAAAACTGGTACTGCTTTAAAATCTAACTCTTCACAGATTATGACACAGACATCGCCTGCACATTTAGTGGTTTGCAATTCAAATCTAAATGGAGCAACAGGGTGATGTATTGGAGCGAGATGCGACTTCGACATCAGCAAACTACAAAAGACATTGAAATTCACCCGGAGATGACATCCATAATTTCTGTTCATGTCTTATTTTTGCTGAAATATTTTCATCTCATTTCAGCTGAAGACGGGTAAAATAACATGCAATAACGTTGCAAACAGCAACCTTCTGACATTTGTTAGACAAACCTCAACCAAACAAATATTTCACAGCATTTAGAGCGCCACGTGACCCTGACCTGATTCCCAATGGCAACAAAGCATTTTGAGTAACTCTGTCCAATCAAGAGATTAACTTGACGACAATCAATGTTTACACACAAGTCTGATGCAGCATGATGTTCGTATTCATTTGGATGTAAACTAGCTGATGGGACCTGAATAGCATCTACTACTTCCACACTTGACATCTGTGGACATTTAGGATAAGAAGAAACTTGTTTGATATGTGCATAGAGTTTGTGAATTTGTTGCCAACCATTTCGTGCTAGATGAATAAGTGTAACTTTCGCCTTTCAATTTCAATTTGTCACTTAACTTTTGCTATGAAATGTAGCAATTGACATCCAATCCAGAGCATCTTTGGCATATATTTCATCACTTATTTTCACTTTTACTACAGGCGTAAAGCAGTCATTGCCGTTTGTTGTCAAAGAGTTTTGCATTTTGTCAGAATGAACCCGAGCACTATGTAATGCGCCAGAACAAAAACATGTGTTATTTGACAAACAGTTAGATGTGCCATGGTTGCTGCAGAAGCAATTTCTGCATAAATTATTTTCATCAACGAAAACAGTACGATCACCCACTGTCATGGCTTAAAACTGAGGCTTTTCATCAAATGATAGACCTGTTTACATAGCTTACACGTCCTCCGTGATCGCCTTACATCTTGTGTTACAGCAGAAATGTCAATATTTTTTTTGACCTCTTTGCTTTGTGCATCGTTAACCTTGTCTTGATTATAACGTGATTCAGTAGAACCATATTCGTCATAATCTGTCGAGTAACTAAGTTTACTATGATCTTTGTGAGATAAAACATAGTTTGTAATTTGTTTAGTAACTTGATTACACCTATTCTTGTATACAGCTCTTGCTTCATTCCCACACATCCAGACATCTTGTCACTGAGAAGCTCTACGAAACTCTCAAGATCTTTGAACCTCAAATATAATGCAGGCGTACGCTTGTATTTTAAATTGTCTTTACATCAGCGATTCTGAGCGCAGCTTGGTAGAAGGGCAACAATGTCAAATATTAAAATCTGTGTGTCTGGCTTATGTACAGCATCTATATTTTCATTTACTTGAAAAGCACATCGCAACTCATGCAACAAAGCTCTCATATCACCATCAAATTTCACCAAAATGGTTACGCATAACGATTTTATCACATCCTGTGCAACTCTTTGTTTAGATCCAAACAATTTGCGACTTCATGGACAGCTTTGCGGAAAGCCATGAAAGTGAAAATCATGACGAAAATGATACAAGGCTGTAAGAGGGGGAAAGACAGCCAGAGACCCAAGCATCGGCCAAGGGCGTCCATGCTGAAGTGTAACGTGGCGAACCTACTGACCTCATTGAGCCAGCAGCAAAAAAAACAGAGGCTGCTTACGGACTGTGCTCGTGAGTTGAAACTGGACGAATCTGATGTCGCTCCCATCAGCGATGGTCTTAAGGACTTTGTCAGCAAATGTCTGAGAAAAAAGCACACTGAAGAGAGCCTAAGCCTTTTGAAAGACAATGCGAAGGAATATGCAACCCCCTCAAACTGCACTGAATTCCAAGTTCCCAGTGTGGACAATCTCGTCTGGGATCAATAAGAGAAGCACACGCGGGCAAGAGATGCAGTGCACTCAAGACCACCACTTGAGAGTAGCAACCGCAGTGGCCTGGCCTATTGACATGGTGTTGGAGGCAGAGGGTGACCGCACGGACTTAGTGAGAACCTTGTGAGATGCCTTGCAGTTTTTGGGTGCAGCGAATGTAGACATTTTTTTAAACAGACAAGAATTAATTAAGCCCGACCTCAACAACGACTACAAGAGATTGTGTGCTTCAACAACACCATTGACAGACAGTTTGTTTGGTGAGAACCTGTCGCAACAAGTAAAGATATCGGTGATGCCAATCAGCTTTCGAATAGACTCAGTACCACAAGAGGCAGGTCCACTGGCCGTGGAAAGGGAACGGCTGGCGCATTGCGTGGTTTCCATGGCAACCCACACCGTGGATCCAGTTTTCGTCCAACATGGCAGAGCCGTTGTTTCTCAGCGTTGTGGAAATCTGCAGGTGGATCTTTCCGTAGTTTCCTGTATGGCCCATTGCCGATTGCCGATTGCAGGAATACTGTGACCGCTATGATGGGGCATCGACATCAAGCCTTGGTTCGAAAAATGGTAAGCATGCGACGTCGTCGCAGAGGAAATGTAAGGACTATAAGTGAGTGGAAAATTGCACACTTTGCAAAATGAGCCCCTGCCAGAAATGTATGGCGGGAGAATTAGGGCTTTCTCAGATCGTTGGCGAAAATACACAACAGATTCAAGAATTCTTGATATAGTTCAAAACTGTCACATTGATTTTGAAGACCTTCCCCAGCAAGACTATGTACCTTGACAAGTTCCTTTAAATGATTATGACAAAGCGCAAAAAGATGCAGAACTTAGAAATATGCAGGAAGCAGACATTGTTGAATCTTGTGAAGATAAAGAAGGTGGATACATTTTGCCCATTTTTGCATGGAAAAAGAAAGATAAACCCTTGAGAATTATGCTGAATTTAAAAGATCTGAATAAAAGTGTGGAATATCATCACTTTAAGATGGATAATCGCAACATGGCAGCTCAATTTATGAGCAAAGACTGCTATATGGCTTCCATAGATCTAAAACAAGCGTATTATTTGGCATCTATTGCGGCTGAGCATAGAAACTATCTCAGATTTCTGTGGAATGGAAAATAAATGCAGTTTACATGTTTACCAAATGGCCTTGCCTGTGCACCCCGACTGTTCACAAAATTTTTAAAACCAGTCTTTTCTACTTTGCAAGAAGAAGGAATCTCAATTGTCGGGTATATAGATGACAGTTTTTGGTGGCAGAAAATGAAGAAGCATGCATCAAAGCTGTAGAGAGAACCATAGAGTTACTAACCGAACTTGGTTTCATTATAAATTGGAAGAAATCAGTCTTAATGTCCATACAACAGTAAATTTTCTCTGGCTATGTGTTTGACTCTAACCAAATGACTATATCTCATGGGGGAGATAAGAAGGTAAAAATGAGAAAAACGTGTGGTTCCATCAGAAAAAGTGGAGAGGTAAGGATAGCGTGAAAATCAGACCTGTGGCAGAGTTACTGGGGCTTATGGTGGCGTACAATGAAGGGGCCGATATGGGACCCCTCCATTATAGACATTTGGAGCAAGACAAGATTGACACTTTCAAACAAAATAAAGGCAATCATGACGACCATATGCAAATACCAGAGGCTGGTTTACAAGATATACCATGGTGGGAATCACATGTAGATACAGTATTTAAGACAGTATGGAGAATTGTACCAGAGAGAGTGATAAGTTCTGATACATCTCTCTTAGGCTGAGGCGCAGAGTGCGCTGGCATTTCCATGGGGGGCAGATGGACCCTAGAGGAAGCGCGACTTCACATTAATGTGTTGGAGCTTAAAGCAGGCCTAATTGCCTTAAAAAGATTCTGCAAACAGAAAACTCACACAAGTGTTTTGTTGCGTATCGATAACACAACAGGGGTTGCCTATGTAGATCATATGGGTGCCTCTAGGTCAAAACAGTGCAATTAGATTGCTAGGGAAATTTGGGACTGGTGCCAAGAGAATGATATGTGGATCGTGGCTGCTTTTCTCCCGGGTAGGGAGAACATTGACCCAGATTACAGATCCCAGAATTTTTATGACAATACTGAGTGGATGCAATAAAAGAAAATTTTCTTGCGTATATTTGATGTGTTTATAACACAGGCCAGGAGGCACTAAGCTCCACCCAGCGCAAAAGAGAAACACCCGATCAGGAACTTGAGCCTTCTGGCTTGCAAGTTACGGGCACATGCTACAAAATCATAACCTGTCCTCGAGAACAGTGGATGTTATTATGAAATCCTGGCGATTTGGGACCAAAAAGCAGTACGCAGTGAACATACGAAAGTGGATTACTTTTTGTGAACGACAGACTACGTTGGTTGATACAGGCTGAAGTATAGTGCTTTAAACACAGCAAGAGGCGCCTTGTCCGCCCTTCTTTCACATCAAGAAAAGAAAAGAGTAGGAGACCACCCACTGGTCAATTTTTTTTCAAAGGTGTGTTTGAGATACACCCACCACATCCCAGATACACATTGATATGGGATGTATCGAGGGTCATAAATTGCTTGGTAGATATGTCGCCAATATCGGGGTTTAGTTTAAAGGACCTCTAACCACTTTAAAGTTTACTATGCTGTTAGCTTTATTTACGGCTCAACGACTTCAAATGTTACAGTGTTTGAAAATAAACAATTTATCAAAGGGTCGGACATATGTATTTCATTTTTCAGAACACTTGAAACACTCCAGGCCAGGATCTCGGTCTCCAATTATTGAACTGTGTCCTTACACACTAGATGGTAGAATCTGCGTTATATCTGTCTTAGATGAGTACTTAGCAAAAAACGTCGGAAATTAGGAACTCAGAGTAGCAGTTACTCATTAGTTACACCAAGCCCCATGGTAAGGTGTCACGTGATACGATTGCATGGTGGTTGCGAATAATCATGGAACGCTCTGGTATTTACACCCCAGTTTACAAACCGCATAGCACAAGGGCTGAATTATCATCGAAGGCAGCCCAAACTAACTTGCCTATTGAGACTATTCTTAATGTGGCAGTCTGGTCTAATGCCGGAACATTGACAAATTTTACTGCAAAAGTGTGGACACCTGTCAACGCTTTGATGAAAATGTTTTGCAACGCTAAGCATTTTATAGTATATGCATAATCTTGCTGGTCATACGGAGCATTAACATGGGTTTATCAGTGCGAATATAGCTAATTATATATATTCTCTAGTTTGAGAAAACATCCACTTGTACTGTGCTTATTTCTTGCAACGACAGCTGTATGATATTTGGTTTATAGAAGTACAGTTGATGCATTGAAGTCTCGTATAATCCACTTACGTAGGTCATGAGATATAATCCAAAGTTAAACGAGACTTACCTTGGTGAGTTGAAGTTTGACAGGGATTCTATTGATTGACGGGAGTAAGTAGGGATTATATGCCCTCCCACAGCCACCCTTAGGTTCGGGAAAAAATTGCCACTCACTTTTTGCGGTTGTGTAGAATTGTTACTACAAATCCCCATCAACTTGATGAAGACTGTCTAGCCATGCACAGAGCGTAATCTCGTATAATCCCTACTTACTCCCGTCATTTGATAGAATCGCTGTCAAACTTCAACTAACCAAGGTAAGTCTCGTTTAACTTTGGATTAAATGACGCTTAATGATTGGGCGGTCTTTCTACTCTGCTTCAACTCTTACACAATGGACATGATTGCCCATATAAAATATAAACACAAAAATAACACTCTAGTGACATTGAAAGGCTGCGTGAGCTCAAATACGTTTCACACAAAGAGGCAAAAAAATATTCATTTATGTGTTAGTGTGAACAAAGAAGAAACTTACAATATTGACTAATTTTACAACCCAAAAGTGATATTGGTGGCAGTACGTGTTAAAAATCATTGCATCACAAAAACAGTAACTGCCATGTAAACCATGTACAGGAGCAAACGAGGAACACCACCAGTTTCCCTATAGGCTCTAGACAAGGTGAACGGCACCATAAGCCCTACCTATATATACTGCAGTCTGGTCTAGGGACATAAAACCATGTACACCTTAAAGAAATGTGTACATTTGCCACATAACATCGACGATCTTTCATTTTCCATTTGTATACTGCTTCATGCGGATCAAAACTGTCACATGAGGTCATTGCATTTATAACACTGTCGCTTGGAGATTCATCTAGAAATAACACGTTGAACTTGAAGATACGAGGAGTCCCAGTTTATTGACATGACAGCATGTGTACGCAGGAAAACTACTTTCACTCTTGACAATACCATGAGTACCCTGACCTTTCAGGTAGGCGCTTTTAACATTTTGACCTTACCCTTGCCGTGCGTAACTTAGACATACCTGAAAATATTAACCCATTATAACAAACAACATTTTTAAACCTTTAAAAACATTCCTGTCAAGAATGCAAGGCGAATAGTATATAATATATATATAAGCAGAAAGCAAACTATCCCGCAACGCGCATGACAGGAAAACGCAAGTTTTAACTTTACAGAAATGAAATATAGCTTAATTAATGCACGTATAGCTTATTACACATTTTTTATGCATAATTAATTATTTGATTTTATTTATACGCGTGCCAATCTAAGGTAAACAATGTACATATATTTATATATATATATCGAGGTTATTGCCTGATGCAAACTAACGCACACTTGCATGCAGTTAATGGACCCCTGCTGTGTACAAAATTCCAGTGTAACTAGACCCACCAGCGTGCAAAAACTTCCACCAGGCCACATGAAAGGCCATATATAAAGCTGCAAATGAAAAAAAGCATATACCCTGCACAATAACTGATACAGAATGCAAAAATGTACATACATTCCAGGGAAAACCGATTTAAAAATACAAATACAAAATCGACTGTTAGCTACTTGCAACAACCATATGCCCAAGAGAAAAATGGATAAACTGCTTAGTTATTGGTTCCAATTCAAGTAGTCTTTTCACAAAAATATAACTCCCATCTCTTAAACAAGCGGGGCAGGTACCTGACGGATAGTATATAACTTCGCTCATTTATACCAAGAGACGAAAAATATGTGACGGCAACGCTCCACAAGACAATTCATTATAAAGACGATGGACCCTTGCAAATAAGGGACATAAAACAAGACTTTGGCAGAAAAGAAACTACCATATCAAAAAGAACCTCTGCTTTTCATAAATATTCAATTCTATACCCAACAACGTAATTTTTTTCCACAAAGTATCAACTTTATGACAGTCCCAAGTTTATTATTATGTATATCATTTGACACTCATTGGCTCAAAGTTTCTGTATTTGAAAAATATGGATATTATTGGTGATGAAGAACTGACTGAATTCAGTCGTCATTTGAAAACAAAACTGCCAAAAAGTGACACAAGTAAATATCCAGAGAAAAGCAAAATTGCGTTATTTTGGACTTTAAAGTTTAATCTCCCTTTCTAGCAAACTTAATTTTCTTTTCAGCTCTTCAATTGGCCATATAATGAAGACATAAGAGATAAAACCCACTGCAGGGGCTCAGTTGCGAGTTGGTTACTCTGCTAGTACAGAACTCCAAATTACGGCCACCTTTGAACGTTACGATGGTGTACAAATGGGCCATCATGTTATGGGAATTACCATTCAGTACTGATAGCGGACTACAGGAAACCCACAGTCGAAAGAAAAACTTAAAACCTGTTGAACAAAGCACACCCAACTGAAGATGCCATGTGGAACTTGAGTAAGATTTACATTTCCTAAATTGAATTATTACACAAACGGTTTGGAATGAATCTTTGGAAATCAAGGTAAGAAACGTTTGGCCTCTTTACATGGTAATAATAGAAAGAGGAAAAACAATTCTTCACATCACACATAGTTCAAATATGAATATCCCGGAACTTAATCCTCACTCTCAAACCATTATAGCTGATCAAGCAATTGTACAATCCTTATCACAAAATGCCGCAAACTATTCAATTATGCACTTGGTAGGCCAGTTAATATCTTATAAAATGATTTTGTGCGTTTGTAGGGTAACCCTCATGTTTAAGAGTTGGAAATTGTCTGTGAAAAGCACACATGAAGCAAAAGTCCTTAAAAAAACATCTAAATTTGTAACTTAATGCAAAACCCACTGAGCTTTTCTGACTGGCAGACTACATTTGTTTAACTGGCACATTATGTTACGAGACTACCTCGGTAGCTTTATACAAAACTGCAAGAGCTTTTTTTTCTGTCTTTCAATTTCCTTCCAACTGCCGCTTTGCTGGTAACGCCTGACATTAACAACCTTCGTTGATTGGTACGCCTGCAAAAGTGCGTATTGTTATGGCATGCTTGATACGCACACAATATATCCACGAGATAAACATAAAAGGGGCAAAACTCTACATTATAAAACTGTAAAACAGACACCCACAAAGCATTGCGAGTTTTTCTTAGGCATTGATACCTTAGGTTTACTCACTTTTTGACTAACAATGGGCTTCAAAGAATACCAATATGTTGTCCTTTTGGATTTTACGTTCTGATTGAAATGTCGTCATCCTTCTCTGTTATATTGGTGCTCAAATAATATGTTCAACACAATAGTGTCTGCCAACCATGATTTAAGGCCAAGAAATCATTTACTTGATATATTATACATGTACATATATGTATATAATATTAGCTAAACTATACTCTTCTTGAAGAACCAATTAAAACTGATTTACATAACATAGGAACACACATTTAAACACTGTTTATCAATTTTGTTACTTTCCAAAATATGTGCTTGTAAAACTAACTACATGCTTTGTAAGTCTTTGTGCGATTCAGGTGTAAAAGTTTAACATTAATTATCACAAAAACTCACTCCAAGCGAATATCACATATTTATGCAACATTGATTTGTACAACGGTCAGACCATGTACAACTCTGTTGTGCAGTAAAAGATTTCCATTTAATTGATGGAACAAACTACAAAAAGTATACAGTGGTGTAGATCTGATGCCAACGTGCAGACGGTTAACTCTTTATGGATTTAATAGTAATGAAGGAATTAAGCGTTATACTTTATATACGCTTGTGTTGAGGATAGTATATGGACAAAATAACTGTGAATTTCTTTGAAATTGAGACGTTTCTAGGCCAGGTTAGTAAAATTATGTTAGCAGATGTGTTTATTTCCATAATTAAACTCCTTATGTGATGTGCGCTTGCTCGCAACTACTTAAATATATTTTTGAAAAATTGAAAGTTCCAAATGTTTTGAACGAAGGGGTTAAATATGCTGGATAAAGGTAAAAATAGCTGAACAATAAATCTTGACATGGGTGTGGATATCTCAACATTTATTTTTATTAAAATGGCAATTACAAAAAATGGCAACTGAAGCACGAGTGACTGTAATATCATCATGGAAATTCGTATGAAGAGGGAAGTACGCGATCTTTGGTAGCCACTTCTTGTCTGGCTTTTCTTTATGGAAGCAATGCATGCAATATTGCAAAAAACGGTCACAGCAGGCATGAGACCGAACAGAAATATATATACATACTGGACAAAATTTCGTTTAAGATTATTCCAGAACACAAATTGAGACTTCACCTCACTTAAGGGTGTTTTAATATTTGAAATTATAGTTTCTCGTATCGATGGAGAGCAAGCAGAACACAAGAAAGCACATGCAAAAATCAAAGCCAGCACTATTTTTTTGCTCAATGGTTTGCATTTGAGTACAAGACCAATGCATATAAAACGGTCTATAGTTATTAACCAGACCATGCATGTGGAAAAAAGATGCGGACCAATTGACAGTTCGCCTAATATCTTGTACTTAAATGATAAATGCCACTCAGTCGCAAAAAGTGCGAATGTATTGCCTAATATTCCGTCTATTACTCCTGCTGAAAGGAGATAAAATCCCACTAACATATCGGATATGCACATACAAATTTTAATTATGATGCTACTATGGAGGTTCAAAGAACGCAAATCGCTCATAATTGTCATAAAATTAGCAAACAGACAAACCAATGTTAATGGCCAGAGCAACAGTCTCAACGTCACGTCTGGTATTAATCGTGAGCACACCCATGATACGGGGTATACAACAATGCATTCCTCTACATGTTGAGCAATACAACAGATATGTTTCGTATCACTATGTATTATATTTAGCGATGCCAGGTGTGCAACGGCGTGTTTGTCAACTGTAAATATTTTATTAAAAGAAATATTTAATTTCTTCAAGCTCATAAGTCCCCTAAATGTTTCACTGGTAATTTTCTGCAGCAAATTATGTGACATATTCAATTCCACCAGAGCTGACAAATCAACAAAAATGTGGCCAGCAACGCTTCTCAATCCCATAGAGCCCAGATCGAGGATTTTCAGTTTGTGCAATCTAGCAAAACTTTTCAATGAAATTACATGGATAGAGTTGTTACGTACTGTCAAGAACATTAAATTCCATATACTATCAAATACATACATGGGAAGATGCACAATTTGATTGGTATGCAAGTAAAGTTCTCTCAAATTGTTACAATTTGGAAAAGATCCAGGTTTGACTAGCGTAAGTTGATTATTTGAAATATCCAACCTATACAGATACACATGTAATGGAATGTATTTTTCATTCCATTCCTTTATTTTATTTCCTGTAAAGAAAATTGCTCGCAAAAAGACTGATAAAAATGGCACTGCAGTTAAGGCCGAATTTATACATTCAATGTAGTGACCTTTGCATTTACATTTGTAAGGACATTGGGCAAAATCACATAATTCCTCATCGTCAAGAGATATTGAACAATCTACACGTTCATTGCACAGCTCGTTGTTATGTACACAGATCGATTCTTGCTTGCAATGAAGCATGAATGGACAGCTTCGATTCTGACACGTGTTCTCATCTTCACCTCCAATGCAGTCCCATTGAAAATTGCAAATGAAACGCAAAGGAATGCAGTATGACAGGGCACACTTAAAACTTCCTGAGCATCCCATGAATTCACAATTTTGTAGATGTGCACCATTATCACAGTACAAAAGATTGCCATTTGAATCAAAATCATACAAGCAAACCATAGTTCTATGGTAACACGATTTCCCAGTCTCATATATGCAAGGCAACATCGATCTATCATGACAATGTGCAGTTGACAGCCTACTCGCATCCTTGATGTGGTAACTGTGGAAATATTTCATCTTTACCATTTTGCCATAATAAAAGGTCGTTTTTTGGGAGCAGACATCAAACATGGCCGGGCTTAATTCACATTCTACCTCATCTGAACAATCTGCGCAATCCTTTTGACCATTGCAAAACTCCGCTATGGGAACACATCCAGCAAAAGCACACTGAAAGTACTGATGGCCACATGAACAAGATGGTGTCTTGCAGTGAAATTGACAGTAGCTGGACGTTGGCGAAGAATAATGGATTGGCCGGGAACATATGCTGGTACACTTGGTTTCATCAGAATTGTCTTTGCAGTCCATAATACCATCACACACATAATGGTTCAGAATACATTCGAGACTTTCACACTGGTATAACAAACCACAGTTGGTATTAGCAAGTCTTGGTTTGGCTTCACAGAGGGCGGACTCTGCTGATAAATACTTTTCCTGATGCAGACGTTTAATGAATAGATATATTGGTGGAACGTAATCATGAAAAAATTCCTTTTGTACTTGTTCATAGAATAAAGAAGAATGATTATCTCTAATGAAAGTCACGGGAGAGACCATTGTTGCATATGTTTTGCGCATACTTTTTGTCAGGATCCAAACTGTGATATTTGAATTGGAGAGCCTCCATATATCTAACAGCTGCAATACGTTTTGTACATACCTTGTGCCATGATCTTTAGGCTGTACATTTTTTATGGCAGCTTTTAATTTCCTGTGATCGAAAAATATCCCTGGTGACGTGAGTGCACTGTGCCATTCCCTCAGATTACTCCATATGAATGAATTTCTGTTGATATTTTCCAATGCCAGGTGGTCAAGACGTGCAATTCTACCAAGTTTGTTTAAACAAGAATTGTGTGCAAAAGTGAAATTGTATCCATCTAGGGAAGGTGCCAAAACCAAATTAAAACAGGTGTATTTGATTAAAGTCCACCCAGATTGACAATGATATTGTTTGAAGAAAGACGTGGCTTCATAGCTGTTCGCAGGATGATGAAATGGTTCAGACTTCCAATATGGCTTACGATATTTAGCGCAGGAATAGGAGGTTACCATTTCACAAATAAAAGATGAATGTAAAAGTTTCTTAGAACATGGAATGCTTATCCACCATGAGGACCCTAGATAGTTTGCAAGTACCATAGCAACGCATAATCCAAATTTCCAATTAGGGTGCTGCATTTGTAACCAATTTTTGTTATGTACATTTGACAATATATCTAGACATGTACCATTTTGAATAATGACTATTTTCATTTGATTGATATCGAACTTTGGTTGATACCATTCTGTATATATCACTGGATCACCATTCATCCATTGTAAAGCTCCATCCTAACATGAACATTATGTATCAAACCTGTTGCTAGCCATCATGTTTCAATAATAACAAGAGAGTCATGAAATGCAAATATGCACAGCCAGCACAAAACCTGATCAGACCATCTTCCTTACATTGGAAGACAAACGTGGCAGCTGTATAATTCCCAGACCTTTTTGTTATCAACCATTCTGGTCTCTCAGAAAAACGCATTAGTATTTTTCATTATGATTTGCAGACATTTCTCATGGCACAAATATTTTACATTGGGCAGTTATTTCCATAATTTATGGTTACGAAAAGAGGTATGCACCACGTTTGTCTCAAAACTACGGTGCACTGATCAAACTGGATCATGTATAAAAATGTCCCCACGGGAATTTTTGAACATACAAATTTGGTACCAGGCATAACTATACTATTTTATTCAGCTAATTCAGGAGTTATCATTTAAAGTTATGAATATGATTCTGCATATTTTGTGACCAGCTGGGTACTGTAATTTGTCACCTTTCACCTTTTCCTTTCCAAAATTCTGGCTTAGATTTAAAGCTTTGATGATGGCGTACCTTCATTTGGACAACATTTACACTGAATAAGTGAGGAGTGAAGACAATATGGATATATATATACATATATACATATATACACACACTCACACATACACACAAACACACATATATATATATATATACAAATATATATATATATATATATATATATATATATATATATATATATATATATATATATATATATGTATATATATTGACGGAGAGGAAGAGAGAGACAGACAGAGGGAGGGCGGGAGATGGATAGCTTTCCTCTTTCATTCAAGTACCATGTAAAGGCAATCTAATAACTTTCGTGTCAGTGTATCAATCATAGTTACCTTGTCTGATGTCTCCTGTCACACTTGTCCAAAAAATTTTACACCTTCTACATTTGGCTACATAGCAACATGATTATCTACCGACACAGATATGTATCTTTCCATGCATAAGCAGTTTATTGCATGCCATGATGGTCCCGTTTGTTATAGTATGAAAATATACATATTGTGTGATAGTTGCGTTCACACAATTTTGTGATATTCTGACCAAAATTATGTCAGAGATTGATGTTCGCAAAGATTTTTGTGGAATCACGAGACACGACATTAATGCGTTCTTGCTTGGGATCATATACTCAAGATATTCATTAGGATTAAATCTGAAAAATATCATAACCAAGTTTGTTAAATTGAAGGCATTACATGAACCATGGGGTAGATAACGTAGCTAACGTTTAGCGCAATACTCAAAGAAACTTGTTTGGAATGGGATGTATGGGAGTTTTCTCATTTCGAAATAGAACGCTATATCCCAAACTTGGTAAATTCTACCTATAGCTCTCATGGTGATCTGGTGATGTATCCCCACGACGCATCTCAATATAAAAAAAAAAATTTCATTTTGAATAATGACAAGATGAATTTAATGTCAGTTTGAGAATGACCTTGCCATTGCATTATGTGATATTTACAGATCAGCAAGATGTAGACATATGAAAAATATTTCATCGATAGTATATTTCCCATTGTACAAGTATCATGTGAGGAGACATTGTGAGAGAATTTAATTGTGGTGTTTGAAGATAAATGCAAGACAAAATCTTCCAATTACATTCATATAATGCTGATCAATAATACCATTCCAAAGTGAGCCGGAGAATGTAACTGATGACATTTTCAACAGCATAGTGTTACATAGTACAAAGTAATGTTTATTCAACAGATTCCTCATAGAGTTGTCAAACCAGTTTCCCTGCTTTACTTGTTTCAATCACAGGACATATATGTACTAATCTAAGAGTCCGTTTAAAGTAGCAACACATGCGTACGAAAACATACGATAAAATTAACATTACTGACATGTCACAAGACAAATACATCCCATTGAACAACGAGTATTGCAAAACAACAAGTTGCCCACTAAAGGTGTTATCAATTCTATTCCCTCATTCCTAATACACTTGGTTTACAATGAGCCATATGGCCAGAGGATAAAATTAGTGTCGTCCCTTACAGTCTTTTAAAAGTGTTTTTTTTCTTTGTTTGCAGCAGCTTAAGTTACCAAATATGTCTGTTCTGATTTGTTTTATGCTGATATATAATCTAGCAATTTTATTTTAATATATAATTTGAATGACGAATCAGGGCAATGTTTAGGGACATGATTATAGACAAATGGCAAGATGGGCTTTCGAAATTACATATAAAACCAAAAACAATCATGAACAGTGAGAAAAGCAGTGAAAAGGGTTCAGCGTTAGAATCGAAAGCTGATTTTGGAATATATTTTGACGGAAATTGTAACTGTCTATTCTGCGAGTAAAATTTCATCAGGAACAAAGAATTTCACAGTAACTTTACTAACAAAAAATACAAATTGAGAAACCCCCGATCGAAAAATTTGGTATTGTCTTTTGAATCTTCGAATATCATTGATTTGGTATCCTGCATCAAATGTAAATCATAATGTGTGGGCCTAACTACTAAATCAGTTAAACGGAGATTTGCTGGTTAACAAATTACAATTAAAGATAACAAATTGAGCACATTTTCTCTGTAACCATTTCAATTCTGAGGAACTTTACATTTGGAATGCCGGATACCAATTATTGATAACATAGAGGCAAATTTGTTAGACCAAGAGAGTTAGGTTTACACAAGAAAGTTATTACAGATGGATTTTTTTTTTTTTTTTGATTTAAACACTTAATTCAGCTTTTCCGTTTGGACTCAGTGGCAGAATTTTAGGCTTCGGTGATGTTAGGAATTTGGATTTTGCAACTCACACACCTTTTCAAAATAATCAGGCTGGTATTCAAAGAAGAAGAAGCCACGGACAAAGAAAATCACGAAAAAACAGAAAATTCCGGAGCGTGGATACAAAAGACCTTTTTCAAAATTTACAACAGGCCTTCTCCCATGGCATTGATCAATTACATATAGCTCTTAAAGCACTATCATTTGGAGACATAACAAGGATCAATGAATATTTGGGTCTGACTTATTCAGAACACACATTTCCGCATTTTTTTGTGAAATTGTGTATGCTTACCCAACTACCATTCGGAAACCAGATTCTAATTATAGTGTAGGAGCATATCTCATGATTTTAAGTCCCATGGGATTTTGATGAAGATTTTATGCCACCTATTCAGAAATGTTATCTATACCCTAAAGAACATAAAAAACCATGTTGGCACTTTGCCAACCTGTTAAATTCAAAATGGCTGCCATCTTCCAAAATGGCCGCCAAACTTCAAACATAATGATATCATATGTTACATGATGCGTCCCAAATGTTCGATTTAATAGATCTAAGAATCAAATTTTAACCTCTTGTCATCCAGGAACATTATTTATGTCTTTTACCTTAAACTTGAATATTATTAGACACCAAAATTTAAAATATCTGAAAAATGTTATCTATATTTTCCATGTTTCTTAAATGTTTAGCGTTAAAATAGTTTATTTAAATTTGGCCTTTATTTTGGTTGTTACTGGCAACAATGAGAGTATGTATAGCACTGTAGTTATCACAATTCAAGATAGCCACATTTTCCTCAAAAATCGCTGCCCCACCGCCACCCCACCCCCCCAGAAGCCACTATGTCATTTTACATAAAGAACCAATATTCTCCAACTAACATTATCTAAGATTTATATATCATATTCCAACCATGTAACAACATTGTGTCGTGATTTTCAATCTTGAAACTTAACACTAGCTGTTATCAACCAAATTTCAAGATGGCTGATTGCTAGAAAATACATGCATATAATCTATGAATCAAAACTTGTTGAGATTTAGCTATATCTCTCATTACCCTTTTAGTCTAGATCAATACTATTTGTTCATCTGATCTAAGATCATCAGTTCAAATCATTGTTCCCTATTATCACTTACCCGTTGTTTGAATGTATTTTGAAGGTCTGTATGGTAGTATTGGTGTGCTGACAGAATGATTCCCTGTATAGTAGCTAAAGTGGTGGTCCAGGACTAATGCATGGTGCTGGCATGCTGATGGGTGGATCTGCATGAGCTAACTGCTTGGAGAAATAGTGCCCCAAGTGCTTTTAGCTTACTTGCTGAGTCTTTATTTATATTGAAAGACTGAACACATTCTTGCCATAATCCAAGCACATTATTTTGCAAAGACTTTTTTGCACAATGAATGTAGCAAGGCCTCTAGATATTATTGATTAACCCCATTAATTCTGGGGTTTAATCCTCTAATTGCCCTAAAAGTGGCCAACTATATAGAAAGGCATATCCTTTCATGTCTTCTTTAACTTTTTTCCACAGAAAACATTTTGAATAACAATTATAGATGAGAGCTAAAACAGAGATAACATGCCCCATGAATTTACAGCTTTTCAAAGCATGGAATAGGTGTTTAGTGCCCACCTCATAATAAGAAAATAGCGTTCAGATAAGAATTATTCTCGGCGCCCACAACGTTTTTTCCCCAATTCTGATTTTTTTTTTTTTTTTTGAGACTTTGCAGGTGTCATAATACGGTGTAACTGCCCCAAACATTTGATGAAGCTGTGATGAATCTTTCTTGAGATATTATGGTAACATTGTCCACTTCTCTCTCTCTCTCTCTCTCTCTCTCTCTCTCTCTCTCTCTCTCTCTCTCTCTCTCTCTCAATATGTTAAAAGACTCTACATAGACCAATACTGTACTATTCCAAATTGCTTTGTTTGTAATGAGGATTCATAAAGTATATTTTTATACAATTATGTTTCTTTGTCTGAGTCAGTTCAACTGTCCTAACACACGTGGTGCTGTGTTCTGAAGCAAGGTGTTAACTTACCAAGTAAACTTATTTAGGTGGCCCATGCGAGAGCGGATGTTTTCATCCTTAGCTGGGTCATCCTGACTATCTGTTCTCTGTGGTAACAATGTACTATTTCTCCAATTTTTTGTTTTGCATTTGTTTATATATATTTCTGTCCTTATTACCAAACAATTGAAATGTATTGAATTTATTGTTGAATAAAAAAAATCTGAATCTGAATCTGAATCATGATCAGAGAGCGTCAAGTAAATACTTCAAAAGTTTTATAACAAGTTTAAAAATAATGACAGGAAGCTGGTTTTCAATAGGAACATATGCCTTTATAATGTGCATCTCTAATGAAATTTGCTTCTTTTTTATAATTTTTATATTGACAACAGAAAATTATAATGTTCATAAATACACTGGTTTTGTACATTATCTGAATCTGCCTTGATTCATTTCACGCTCTCGGTCAATGATTAAAAATCCAACCATAGAACTAAACATACATTAATTTTCTTCTCTCCCCAAGCCTATCACCATCATTTTTTTCTGTGAATATTCAATTTATCATTACTTTTAGCAATCTCTGATGAAAATTTGATGAAGTTGCGATAGTTCTCTGTTGAGATATTATGGTAACATTGTCTCCTTGTGCGCCACTCAGACGGCCTTGAAATAAATACTTTTAAGTTTCATACAAAATTTATAAATACCAGGCGAATGCTAGTTTTTAATAGGAACCTGGTCCATTAGAAGTTGCATCTCTGACAAAAATTTGGTAAAGGTGCGATCACAATTGTTTGAGATATCGCGGTAGCATCGTCAGGGTTGATGCCACTCAGACGGCTTCAAATGAATACTTTAAAAGCTTCATAAAAAGTTATGAAATAATCAGAGGAAGTCTGGTTTCGATAGGAACCTGGTCCATCATAAGGTTTTTTCTGTGACAAATGTTTAATAAAGCTATGGTGAATATTTTTGGAGATAATATGGTAACATCGTCCCCTTGTGCGCCACTCAGACGGCCTTGAAATAAATTCTCAAAAAGTTTGATTAAAAGTTTAATAATAATAAGAGGATGCTAGTTTTCAATAGCAAACTTGTCCATTACAAGTTGCATCTCCGATAAAAATTTAGTACAACTATGGTGAATATTTTTTGAAATATCAAGGTAACATTGACAAGACGGATGAACTGATGGACTGACTATGTAGGGGATGACAATACCCTCAAGCACTTAAAGCATACCAACTCTGTTAGCCTATTCGCAGCCACAGTGGGTTAAACACCCAGGTAACTACCAGAAAAATATCAAATCTTGGCAGTATCTTACAGAATGGAAACTTTTGTAGTCAGAATTTATGTGTTTACAAAATGAAATTTACAAAATTTGGTCGCAAGGTTTCCCACACCCTCAACCCAGTACATTTATCCCACCTAAAAATAATGCAAAGTGCATCTCAGCTTATCCTACTAGCTGGTCATTGCCATGTACAGCACATGTAGAACAGTTCACATATCACTTGTGTACTACAGTTTGATCTTGTTGACCTTCTTGCCTGTGGCTCAACGGGCATAAATGATAGATTTTGGATGAAGTACCAAAAGTAGATCTAACATATTGATGACTCTGGTATTATGATGAACTGCTTTCCTCTTCATCATCCAAATGAACAAGCCAACTGCTATGGCAGACTGCCACTGTATATAGCAATCACCAGATACGGCCAGCTTCCACTGTGTTGGACAGTCACCAGCTGGACACCACAACTCACAATTTGAGAGTGACAATGATGAAGATGAGAACGATGATAGTTAAAATAACTATCTTAACCGCACAAGTATGAACTTGGTAATGGAAATGACGATGTCATTTAATGTAGCAGTACACTTTAATGTGTCATAATGTTGTTTCAATGTTTACTCACAATATGAGTGAGACAATGATGAAGATGAGAACGATGATAGTTATAATAGTTATCCTAATCATACAAATATGAACTGTGCAATGGAGGTGATGATGCCATTTATGGTAGCAATACACTTGTTTCATAATACTGTTCCAATGTAAACTCACAATGCGAGAGTGACAATGATGAAGGTGAAAATGATAATAATTTGAAATAGGTGATGATGCCATATATTGTAGCAATACACTTGTTTCATAATACTGTTCCAATGTAAACTCACAAAATGAGAGTGACAATGATGAAGGTGAAAATGATAATAATTTAAAATAGGTCCCCCAGTCACACAGGTATGAACTTGGTAAGGGAGGTGATGATGCCCTTTATTGTAGTAATATGCTGGTGTCATAATATTGTGTCAAAACAAAGTCATTTATCTCGGTTCGGTTTAGATTCTTTTGATCCAATGATTTGATACTTTTAAGACAAATATGAGCCTAAATTGACTAAGATTCAATTTGAAGAAAAAAATCCAACCTTATAGCCGGGAGGTGTGAAAACAAATGGCCAATTAAGATGCTTTATACTGCAAGGACCTTTAATGGACCTGTATTTGGACAAAAATTAGAAATTTGGCAGCCATTTTGAAAAATGGCGGCCATTTTGAATCTAACAGGTTGGCAAAGTGCCAACATGTTTTTTTCTGTTATTTCAAATGTATTTAACATTTCTGAGTAGGTTTTATAAAATCTTCATCAAAAGCCCACGGGACTTCGTATGCCCCCACACTATAAGAAAAAATTGAATCAAATGTTTTGCAGCATTCTTTTTAAAAACAGAATCGTTGATCTACTGAATATTCCGTCCCTTTTCAACTTCAAAATTGTTTGTAACATGATTTCCAAGGAATGCAGAATAAAAGATCCCCAATTGTTTCCTATAAATATGGCAAAACATATTGGGCAAACTACCATGAATTACAAGATATGCCTGGTTTGAATTACTCTAGAGGACATTGCAGCAAATCAAAATTGTGACTGTATGCCCAACAGTTCATATTCAAATTTTGTTGATGCATACCACAAACATATATTTACAGGTAATTTGGATATAATACACAATTCAGTTTTAAAAGAATTGATGAAAAGGGTACAAAATTCGGACATGTCCTGAGTTGAGCATTGACAGTATTTGTCAGGATACATGTGATGCATTTGATTCCTACTGTATAAATGGGCAACGAAAGAAGAAATGGAATTTCAGATATTTGAAGGATAGTTGTCAAACTTGAAAAAAAGTCTTTAGAAATAGAATTTATCGTTACAAATCGCACATTTCAATACGGTTAGATTAAAACAGCCTAAAGTTTCAAAATAGTCAAAGAACTACAAGAAAGTTTGGAATCACTAATATTGATACGGCAGGCAACAATTTTGGGATCATCTGCAAAAAATTTTATCTGGATGTGTTGAAAAATGAACTTGGTGTTAACAATATTTCAGACATAAGAGGAAATGACGCATATAAATAACACTAGCAATCCATTGATCTAAATTCATCGCAGGCGCTTCAAAATGTACCGCAAAACAATTATCAAAGGAAGTCTATCAAAGTCTATCACAAAATAGATGAGTTTAACTTTAAAGTACTTGACTATCCTTTTCCCGACAGTAATAATTCGGAAACTATTAAATATAACACGATTTTGTCACAATGGTTAGATTTGGTCGTATTTGATATAAATTTCAGGACTTTGCATCTAGAATCAAATTTATTTATAATAAACTTGAGTTGAGAGGATTCAAAGATGTACTTTTGATCAAATATTTCCACAACTTTTGCTGTAGATATCCAAAGATGATTAGAAAGTTCGGCTTTAATCATTTTAGAGATATTAGACTTGCCTGTTTTGCTACTTTATTTCATCTTTTGGCATCATTCTGTTTAATATTCACCTTTCAAACGTTTTAGGCTAGTTTGTTTTCTGTTAGGTTAAACCCCCATGGGCTGAAGGTAGCAAGCAGCTATCCACGACAGTTACAAGTTTGCCTAATTGTACTTGATATATCGTTCAAAATTATTATATTTTGATTGCATTCTCTTCCCTTAAGTTCTGATGACTTTCACTCTTTTTTTCTGACTTGCCCTACAAATTTTTGCTGTTAACAACCAAAGATAATTAGAAAGTTTGCCTACAATAATTTCACAGATTTTAGACTTGCCTGTTTTGCTATTTAATTTTATCTCTCGGCATCATTCTGTTTTATTATTCACTTTCGGACATTTTAGGCTTACACGTTTTCTGTCAGGTTAACCCCCCCCCCCCCCCCCCGCTATCGGTAGCAAGCAGTGGCCAACGACAGTTACAAGTTTGCCTCATTCTACTTAAAATAGTGTTAAGAAAAAGTGTGTTTTGATAACATTTTTTGACTTGAAGACTGATGACTTTAATTCTTTTCTGACATGCCTAAGTGCATATTTACTCAATATTAAAAAAGTGATCAAAATTTGACAGTTTTTTCTCAAATGTCACAAACCTGACACACTAAGTTGAAACATTCACCCAGCGTTGGCATTGAAATAAAGCTTAATTGATGGAGACTTTCAAAACGAGGAGTAGGTGTCATCATGGGGTTTGTTTTACATTTCTCGTGCAGGATGCCTATTGTTGCAGTAGTTGTTAATATTTCCCTAGATTTGTACAGGTATTCTAGCTGCAACTGTTTATTTTACAATCAAGGGAACTGAATAAAATGCGTGAGTTTGTTTGTACTTGAGTTATACAGCTGGCATGTGTGTCAACTAAGATGAGCTACCAAGCTAGAAAGGGTACATACTGGTTCAGGGGTAAGTCAAATTGTTCTTAACTGAACCTGTACTCTACAAATATAGTAATTATGTTTTGTTTGATAGTTTGCCTTCCATTATGAATCTCTGCATTTATACGCAAAACTTCACTTATCAAGCTAATTCATCATCTGCCGCGTTCACATTTATCCATCATTATGTGGGTTGTCTTTGAAGAATATTTAGCTTAGACAAGGAGCCGCTACTCAAAGAGACATGTATGGGTATAGGCTCAAAAACATATTCTAAGCAACTACCCGCTGAAGACAGTTTAATTTTTTTGGGATAATACAGCCTATGTCAAAATACTACAGAAGAATGTGTGCAATAAGGACAGTAGTTCTATATGTATATAGGGTAGACAATGACAGGTTAGCTTATGGAGAGTAAAGAGTTTGGGAATACGCTAATGACTACAGGGAAGTGGTGCTGGACAAAAAGACACTTATAGAACAATGCAAATATACATATATATATATATATATATATATATATATATATATATATATATATATATATATATTGTTTTTCTCCACACATGGAGATATGATGATGATGACAGAATATCTAATTTGAGACACATATTATGATCAGAATGTCATTTTTGAAACAGACCAGAAGTCAGACTTTGATTCAGCAGGTGTCTTCGGTGAAAATATCTTTACCTTTTCTGCCTATCAGTTTACTATACTCTGTTTATTCAAATTCAATAGATACATGTACTTTGATGAAAGCTACTTTTTGCTCACATAGGTATACACACATAAGCATATATACATACATAAATGTGCCCCCACTGTATAATATTTGGATATATTCACACACACACACATACACACACACACACACACACACACACATATATATATATATATATATATATATATATATATATATATATATATATATATATATATATATATATATATATATATATATATATATATATATATATATATATATATATATATATATCTGTGTGTGTGTGTGTGTGTGTGTGTGTGTGTGTGTGTGTGTGTGTGTGTGTGTGTAGTTCTGCTGGGGCCTTTAGATGCTTGGCCCACATCCAGCCATGCTTCTTCAGGTAGATAATTGCTGTCCAGTTATCACACATTACACCTATTTGTACTCCAAACGGGGGCCGAAAGGGAGGAGTGCCAGGCATATCACCTCCAGTTCCAGCCAACTGATGTTTTGTGATGCAGGGACCACTGGTCCAACTGAGTTTGGTCTCCTACAAGTGCTCCCCTTCTAATATGCAAAGAGTCTGTGCATAATGTGACGTGTGCCTGAAATGCCATCGGCATGCGGACTTTCATGAGGTTCTGTCATTAAGTCCCTCAATAAAGGGGATCCTGGTCTTTTGCGGGACTGGCACCCAGGCTTTGTGGCCCTTGACCTTGAACCACGTGCTCTTCTGTGCAAATTTGCAGCAGGCAACAACATGGCTGACCCAATGAGACCTTTAGTCAATTGTCAATGAGCCTACCAAGGCTTGCACTGGCAGGATGTTTGGGCCTGCTGGATCTGAAATGTGGAAAAAATCTGCTATAGTATTTCCCATCTGTCTTCTGATGGGCAAGTGATGAAGAGCGGGGTGGCAGAAGTGTCCATTGGCCAGGCTTAGAGATCACAGCCCTGAAGGACACTACTGGGCTCTGGCAAGCAGAATTCTAGCTGTGTGGTTGTCTGCCTTAAGTGGACAGGCTTGGCCTCCTGCTTGGCTTGGGGGTGGGGGTCATCACACATTTTTTCCTCCATGTTGAGAGTGTTAAGAAGTGAGAACTTCACAACATTTGATGAGTCAGGTGCAGCCACTAACATCTAGTGTTTCTTCAAAAAGGAAGCATTTGTTGGGATCCGGAGCACAAAGGCTGCCTCTTCCACAGCCCAGGTCTTGTCCTCCCAGGAGGGCTGACTAGGCAGGACTTCTGGTAGATTTGTGGATGAAGAGATTACCAACATGGGAGCAGGGTATTTTGATGGCACCTTGGAAAAACGTTGGGACCTGGCTGCACAGTGAGAGATGGCCTAGGACGATAACAGCCTACTAATTATGTAAAGCCATGCCTGTGCATGCAGAGTAGCAATGTCAGAAGGCTCACAGAAATGTCCTGCAAGGGCAGCTCCTCCTCTCATTCCTGAACAGCTTTTCTCTCCAATGAGGTAGGCAGCTGTCCAGGCTCAAAAGTGGAATGCAGAGGGAAAAGAGACCAATCAAGACCTGGGACTGGGGTATGTTTTCACTGGAATCCATAGGTCAGACACTGCTGGTACCTTCCCGCCTGTGCACCTAGTGGCTCTATCTGACCCCTGAGGGGGTCTGAGGAACTGGACTAGGCTTCAGGGGACCCTGGCTGTAGCCTGTTGGCCTACTGGAGCTTTCAGGGTGGGTTTTGCCTCATTGTAGCCAGCCCTAGAGGGCTCAAGTGCTTGAAGCTTGAGCCTACAGCTAACTTTCTTCTTCAGACAGGGGTCAAAAGATTCTGGCCCAGAGGACAGTTGCCAAATGACGATCATCTGCAATTGTTTGTTCTCATCCATAACCCTCAGGACAGTGGACAGTCCTGAGCATCTCTCAGGAATGTGCAGGTTGTTGCTGGCACCAGAGAATAAGGACACTCATATTGCTTGCTTGACTAGTCATTGTAATGGTTCTTTCTGCTGCTGTTAGCCGTCACGGATGGACACAAGTCATCTCTGGCAGGGGCCTGACACACCTCATATGGCCAGTTGCAAACGTCAGTGTTGAGGTAACTCTGGATTTAACCTGGGGTTGAATTTTTTCTGCTTGCACACATGAGGTGTTGTGTTAACCTGCAGCTGAACCCGGAGTTCACACTGGACGTGCCTTCTGCTTGGTTTAACACCATGGTTAAAAAGTGTGATTCACCAAGGAGACGTAATAAAAGCTGTTTTTTATATTTCAATTATGTAAGAGGACTTTCTGTGATCGAGTTCTGGTCACTGTGAAGCTGAATGTGAAGTCAGTGAAAGAAATAGGTGGTGATCGAAATTGCTGCTATTTGGCATAGAGAAATGACATTGAAATGATTGAAAGGCTTTTAAGGAAGACAACAATACTGCAGGATAGAAATAATCGGTTTGACAAATACAATGATAACGGATTTTTCTTCCATTTAAGCTTTACAAAACAAGCCATTATAGACATTCTACACTTGGTAGAAAGATAGCTGCAACATGTGCAGAAAAAGGAATGTTCTATTCCCCCCAGTTTTCCAGCTTTTGATATCACTTCAGTTCTATGGAAGTGGCAATGTTGATTTATTTAGAGTACATATAAGCACTGCTACCAGGGTGGTGAAGAATTGCAGTAGAGCACTAGATGCATTGTAGAGAGAGCACACTTTTTCCCATAAAACCAAGATGCTAGGAAAGCTCAGGAATAATTTTGTTGTCTTTTTATTTTTAGATTATTCCATAACAAAGATGGATGACATTACAACAGACGGCGTTCTTCCTCCAGTTTTTCGTCCTTTCCTTATTTGATCACCAAACTCTTGCTTTGCCTTTCTTTTTATGTTTTATTCAAGCATCTCCGTACTGCTTTTTTGTTCATCTTGATAGGCAATGTCTTGCATTGAATTTTCTTTTTATTGTGTCCCAGACGTTTCACTTTTTTTCTACCATTCTCACGCCATTTTGTTTCTGTTTGTCTTGAATTATATCTTTGTGTTCCTCAACTAATTCCAACAGTGTATCATTTTCCAACGTCGTTTAATTCAATTTTCCAACCATGTTTTACCCGAATGACAAGAAATATGTTCACGCTTATACATGTGTATCAGTGCGCACTGCCATGATGAGTAGTGGGACAACTCTTCATTTGATGTGGTCTATGGGGAAAGAATTACCAATGGCAATTTCATGAATCTGGTGTCAACCTCAGGTTGTGTTAACCTGCACTTAAGTGAACTGTCAGCAAACCAGCTGGTGTCACACAACTCCAGGGTCAACAAAGAGTCAAGCCGGGATTTCACAACTCCTCTCTGTCAGAGTTAGCTCTGGGTTCAGCCCAAGGATAACACAGATGTTTTCAACTGCCCAATATTGGATTATTGGATCACTCCACTAGTGTCACCAGGGAAGATTCAATGGGGTCAGTCTCCTGTGCCTTATATTTAGCATGCCATCCACACTTGGACCAAAGGAGATTCTACCAGAACTGCTCTTAGAGCAGCCACTTGTCCCCCCCCCCCCCCCCCCGCCCCCGGCACCATGTATGAAAACATTCTGTTGGAAACAATCACATCTGGTCAATTGGAGGTGACAACCATAGTAGTGCTGATGGTTATCTCAGGCTGCCATATAGTGGTAATGTGACTCCAGTTTCTCTCCTTGACACAAAAGGGAGGTAGAAACAGTCTATAGAAGGGCTCTACTGACCACTGCCTGTGAGGAGCTGTTATTGCACTTTCTACGATTCAAGCCAGATGTCATCTTGCAACCAAAGATTAAAGTTTGAGACCAACTCAGTTTCTTATATGCTTCTTGTCAGTTTCATTGGCAGGTCAAAAGGAAGTGATCACTGTCTCTCAAAAGACTGTGACCACTAGGAAGTAGTATTTCCATACTTGAGTTTATGGTATCAAAGTTCAATTGACTCACTAAAAGTAAAACGTGAGGAGGTCCGAACTGAGATGTCCAAAAATGGTGTTCGAGATGGAAAGCTGTACAATCAAATCATAGTTACAACAGACATGCTCACAGGTGAAACACAAGCATGTACACATAATGATGGAGTTGCTATAGTCGGTACAACTACCGCCTACCACTCAACATTGAATACTTTTTCCACACATAAATCTTTTTCCTATTTTTTATTACCTCGTTGATCACAGGGAACATAAAGGGCAGGCAAATTATCCATTGTTTATACATCTTGCAATTTGTTTCAATATTGTAAATGAGATTCAACTTTTGACATGTATGGAATAGGCTTTTACTGCAAAAAAACCCTCAGTTAATCTCATAGATATGCAGTTGTCTGGGTTTTTTCATATGATGGAATTGGCTTTTACTGAAACAAATCCCCTCTGTTAATCTCACAGATATGCAGTTAATGATGGGGAGGCAGGTTGAAAGCAATATTTCATTTATACATACAGCAAGATTACTATACCTTTGTCTCTTTATTTAAAGGCCAATTTAATGCTTGTTCTGTAGGTTTTCCTATCTTTTTAGCTCATTGAAAATTTTAGGGTTATTTTAGAGGTAACAAGAGTTTTGGTTCATATATCTGATGATAAATTTGAAAAGGGCTTCAGGTATGACGCATACACCCCGTTTTGTGACAGTAAACTGACCCTCAAACACTTGAATAATAAAAAAGAAAAAAGTGTAGTGGTTACACATTCTTTAAAAGTTGTAAACACTCAATCTGAAAATGACAGATCTGGAGGTTATATGACACATGACTTATCGATCTGACTTGTTGACTCAACTCAAGGGAAGTATTTTTTTTTTACTGTGAGCTTATTACTGGCTAAATGCATGAACATTTAATAAGGAAAGATAGATCTCCACTCATCTGAGCTAAAATGAAATGTCCGTAATGAACTTGCTTGCTAATTTGTAGGAGTACACCTGCAACTGAACTTTGATCTCGCATGTATCTGAGGTGGAAGGATAAATAGAGTGATGCTTTGTAGATCAAGTCTAATGTTCAGGGTCAGTACAATCATTTTGATGACATTTTGAGGAAATGAATGTTGGTTTATATAGTATATTGTATTTTTAATTACATACTTTGTACTGTCTAGATGCTGTGTCGCTGGTTTATTATGAATGAAAACCCCAGACCAAACTAAATAACACTACTGATAATTTCTGGGTTGTGTGCTAGTCTGGATCTAAGTAGCCCGATTGACATTGGCATTAAGGTGGTCACTGGCTAACGTATACAAATATTATGAAAGGGCTAAATAAAATTTAATTTGGTAAATAATTAAGAATAAACTGGACTAAGATCGTTATGTTTATAATCCTACTAGACACAAAAATTAGCCACATCAGCCCCCTCCCCCCCCTTGACACCATTGACTTGAATATGTTTTCAATAGTCTCATTATCATTTTAATGCACATAGAAAATTATTTAATCAGTGCTTTGAAATACATGCAGCCAAAGGTTTGTATGCTGATAAGTGTACATATGCTTCAATAACATTATTTTGATGGCACCTAAAAGTTGAAACATAGCTGTTCCACTCACACTAAATGTATGTCTGTTTCCTCGTGAGTAACCTTAGTATAAAGATCAGCGTTTTAAGTGGACTAATCTGTTTGTTTGGTATTTTTACCCATGCTTACAACTGTGAATTTAAAAGGGTACAAGGTGTACCACAGGAAGTTAAATGCCACGGCATATGCCACGGCATTGAATTTCAATCTGTTCCAGTGCATTGGAAAATGTAATCGAGAATTACCTCTTGTTTTCTCAATCCGATATAGATAAGGGAAGATGTAAAGATTGTAGTGGAGTGGAAGCATGCAATCTGTGGAAATTGAATCAAATGCTGTAAAAGCTTCAGCTCTGTCCTACTATTTATGACTAAAAGATGTCCATGTGGCCGGCACTTGTCATGTGCTTGTAGCCAGCTTTTTGGCTTTTCCTTCATCTTCATTCGTATGTTAAATGGTCCTACGTCTGGCTCTGTGCAGTAAGAACAAACAGGCCATCTGTCTCGACATAAGTCCATTAGGTTTAAAAATTCTATGTTCTCAAATGGAAAATTCTCTGTAATGAGCAATCTGACTGTCAAATTTTTGGGTATGTCTTTTTCTAAATCAAGTCGTTCAACTTCTAATGTAGTGGCGAGACTCCTGTCTTTATTCATTACCATCCGGTTGATGTCAAATTCTTTTACTGCATGGAATTCCCAGCATATGTAAAAGTTAGAAGTGTCATAATGTGTTCCTGAGTAATATTTTTGCTTCACCCTCAAAAGAAATGAGGTGCTTTCTGCTGTATTTGTATTCATGATTGTCATATGAAGCAAACAAAGGGTGTGGAGTAAAAATGGTTCAATGATAAGCTTGTGTACAGTGGTTAACAATACTGTGTGAATGCATTGTTTCCCACTTGCATGCAATGTGATCGTTTCCATGGGGAGTGATAATATTTCATGACGACAAACCTGGTTAGGTTGTGCTGTTATTATAAATTGATTATCTTTGTTTAAACAACCAGGCCATGCAAATTCCACATGAAGAGAATCCCTAAAAAAGGTTACATGCTTGGAGGACATACCTTTCATACTGCTCTGGTATAACTGACGTTGCATATGTGAATATATGTTGAATGTAAATTTACATGATGACTCTACATTGTCAGTATTAAAAACTGGTGAAAGAGTGAAAACAAATTTGTACCAAGGTGACGAGTAAATTATGACATACATGGTGCTCTGAACCTGCCCAAAAATTAATATAAAGCAACCGTATTTAATTTGAAAAGTTGCAGATATCGTGTGATACATGTTCAATCTCTCTGAAAGATAACTTTGTCTTAGTATATTGCCCACGTTTCTAATGTCAAACAATTTTACCATTATACCCAAACAAGTGGTTACCGATGTAGTAATAGAAAATTGAAACGTGTCTTCAATATGAGATAGATACACATAATTCACCAAAGTAACACTAGACTGCGACGAAATAATATATTGGACGGTTCCGTGACAAAGTGGACCAATTAAGGTCCTACCAGTCATGTGATCTCCATCATACACCATAATACCACCAAGAGAACAATCTGATGAGCCGTTCCAATTTATATTTTTCACTTTTAAGTCAATGAATTGCTGGAAAGCTGCAGCAAGTGAAATCGTGTGTACATGGGCCATATGTGCTCTACATGTTTCTGCACTTGGCGTTCCCAGGGAAAACATGAGGCTATATGTATTACTTGGTCTGATAATAAGTTTTTGGAAGTGTGAAGTAGCCAGTACAATTCCACTCTTGAAAGTAATAATTCCTTTACCATATATTGGACAATCATTTACAGAATAAATTACCAAGTGACCACTGCTTACATATATCTTAACCCAAAGATAAATACTATACCCACGAAGTACTTTCGAGAAAAGTTCGTTTCGCTGGTATTTGCCATCAAAGCAAGTAATCGTAGTGATGGTTTGTGATGAAACAGTGCCAAACAGAAAAATATTCCACACAAAGCCTGGTTTTGTTTTCTTTTTTGAGATGAGCCAATAGCGTGGATTAATCACTTTGTGTTGTGCTTCAAGAATATGTTTTGAAAGATTAAAGTCAATTCTATTCTCCGTAAAAACCGTTTTCTGCAGCATCTCATACTCTATGTTTAAGTATGTTAGCCAGGATTTCCTAATTTTATAAAATTTGTGTAGACAGAAAAGGCTAATTCTCAATCTATTGCATGAAAGTAGTTTTTGCCAGTTTCGTACCCTTCCACAGTGTCTCATGTAAAATAGTATTGCACATGCTGCATGGAGTTCCATAAATGTTTTCAAACATTCTTTTCCAATATACTTCATGTCTAATGTGACCATAAGTTTTATGTGATTGGTGGCTGGTGCAAATATCTCCCACGAAACAGGTTTATTTGGTATACATTGTATATTATAACTACTTTTAAGATATATTTGTCCACAGTAAGCCCTTAAAGGGGGAAACTGTATATTTGAGGGCACATCATTTTTCAATTCATGAACACAACATAACTGGAAATGTTGAGTAAAACAATTAAAAATATGGCACCAGAACAGCTTGCGTATCAAGATATTCAACATGCTACATGTAAGAAAACGATAACAAGAAACTTTTAGAGCTTTGGATATGGAAGCAAAGCCACTTCGTCGATGTGCTTTTATTGAATCATATTTTATATCGACCTGCTGAAAAAATCTCGCTCTAATACACATGAAATTTGATACTGAAAAGATTGTTATTCCCATAACACTATTACATGTGGACAAAAGCACGGTAATTGCTTCGCGTGAGTCTTGATATGATCCTATTCTACATATTTTGCATTCATATAAACATAGCGCCGTAAACCCTCCTTCACACCAGTCTAAATGAGAAGGACATTTGTAGTAAACTACGATTGAGATGGATATTTTAATTTGAAATGTTCTCCAGGTACTTATTCTAAGATGGATGCGATCAGAGTGTGGTCCTGTCAGAAAAATAGCCCCCAAAGGTCGTGTACACTTTTGGTATATATTACAAGCAGCTGTACTCGATTCCCGTAAAACTCTGTATGTAAGTTCTTTAGTGATTGCATGGTCTGTAGCATCATGGTGGCTGATGCAGGTACCAATGGAATGAATCAATTGTGCAATGCACATGAAGTGTCCACAATTTTGCATGCAGTATCCAAGGATAATTTGGTTATGTTCATGAATCATGTTGGTGATGGCTTTAATATGATGGGACTTTGTCTTTAGGGAAATATTTCCACATAAAAAAATGAATGTGTTTGCCAAAGCGAAACATCATCCTAATGAATCTGTCTCAACATTCAATCAAGTACCCAGTAGCATTCCTCCTGTATCATTTGCGCCCATAAATAACATTTCGTTGAGTAACAAAAAGAGCCAACTGAAGTAAGTCAATAAAAAAATATCATATTGCATGAAGTTGTTTTATACAGGAGTGGACTTGAACGAGTAACTCTGCTCGAATCCCGTTAGGAATTCAATTTTGCAGTATATATGTTTCTGCTTCATTAGCAATATCCTTAATTTGATACAGTGAATTGTAACAACACTGTAACGATGTTCGTGTGAGGACCCAGGTTTTGACGGATTCAAAGTCAAATTTGCAAGTTGATCTTACATAATCACATATCCAACATATTTTGCAGAGAACGGATGGATAACGAATATTTATCTGGACACAAAATCGATGGAAAGTTAGTTATTTTAGATATAATGAAACGACAAAAGCTATTTTCAGAAAGAACCCTTAGTTCGGGCAATTTTATGGAAAAATGATATGATACATTTCGTTACTTTTCAGCAGTTATTTAATATACTGCCTTACCTTTTGCTGTTATTTGACCAGATAGTCGGGACCCAAGTGATTAAGGGGGATGAGAAAATACTGAGTCTGCAACTCGACTCGCATTAATGTGTTTCTCATATCAATATATAAAAATTGGGCCGTAAGTGTGTAAACGTATGGGCAACTTTGCGCTTTTTGTATTGTAACCATATGATACCTGCCATATATTGATCAGTTTTAAAATACTAAATTTTATAGGTAGATTATCAATATATTTATATCACAGAGAGAGGGCAAAACATCTGAAACTGACCCTTCTTTATTACTCCAAATAAAACTAGCAGTATAAACATTTGGACACTTTTTACTAATCCCTGTAAAAGGCCCTAAGATTTATTAACTGCTTAGTGAAAAATGGTGAAAGTAAGTAAGAGCCCCCAAGAGCAAATTCAGCTGTGCTCTGGTATCGCAGAAAGTGCTGTTGTAGTCAACTATTATTAGGAGTAACTAGGAGATTATGGGCCATGCTCATCAGCATAAGAGAAAGTACTCAATTTCTGAAAGCCTGTGTTCGGTTTCCATATAATAGGAGCGTTGTGGTGAAAGAGGTTCAACCGATTGTGCGAATGTCTTTTCAACTGCTTCCAAAGAGCTGTCTCAGTGGCATGTTGTCTGTTTTCACTAGAAGTCAAAAAGAGTACTGAATTTTCCCTTTTTGATCGACCTTCAGATGTTCTTGATTTAACTCAATTGCACTGAATGAACAATGGTAACTAACAGCAAGTACTTTCATTTGTACTGGAATATACTGAGTAAGTACAAGTAATATTTAGGCACATTGAGACCATGCCTAGGGATATGAAATGCCCGTTTAGGTCGACAGAACAAATCTAGAACAAGTACGAGCAGTCGGGCAGACCAAAAGGCTGGGCTCACAGCTGGGCTTCCATAATTGTCAGGGGGCCATAAAATGTCCTGGTCTGGCCTATGAGTGGTTGAAGTGAAATCAGCACGGAGTAAAAATAAGGAAATGTCACAGCACAGGGACGTGAAACCTTCGAGAAAATTCCTTGGTCATATCATAGGGATTTTGTCCTTACTGGAACAGTGGGCCAGGTCCAAAAGTATCATTCTTCAATAGCAAGTCAAAATATCTTGTTAATTTACCCACCTGAGATGCTTCCAAGTGCAAGTTTCATGGTGGTAACACAATTTGTGCAATACTTATTGCTTACCCAAGGGTAACAGGCGGATGGACACACATGACAACGACAATATATATATATATATATATATATATATATATATATATATATATATATATATATACATTTGGCTTCCTGTGTCCTTGTGTAAATGTGGGTCCATCACTGTTGATAGTAGGTGTAAGTGGTGGATTGAATCAGTGTTTGAGCAATGCGTAACTGTTATGTTTCTTCCAAACCTTACTCAATCTCCATGTTACATGTATATCTACTTCACTCCACAGTAAAAAATAACACAGTGACGGAAATATTCTGCCTTGGAGGCAAAATGTTATGTTGACAGAGACGCTGCCTTCTAACTAACTTATGAAAAGGTATAATGGGTTGTGTTAGTCATCAGTCCCTGCCCATATTGGGTAGCCATGTTGAATCTTGTTTTGCATAGGATATTATACATAATTCCCAATGCTCACACGTTTCGTGACTTCCTGAAAACTTTGATATGGCATACAAAAAACTTGACCAAAGGTTATTTAACTTGGTCTGCTATAGACATCAATCAAAGCTAGCCCCCCCCCCCCCCGGGGGAGGGAGGTACTCCCCCCAAATGTTTCGTGGAGGTATGCAGCTCTACTTTTCGAACCCCTGCTCTTTGTTACGGCACTTTTTCACCAAAAAGTCACATTTCTTAGGGAATTTTGTCGAATTTTAGGCCACCAATCGAAAGAGCTACATATTTTAGAGAATATTTGGCAAACTACTGAATTTTTTTAATTTTATTTTCACATATGATTTCATGCATATATATATATATATATATATATATATATATATATATATATATATATATATATATATATATATATATATATATATATACATATACATATGTATATATATAAATATATTTATGCATTTATATATTTATAGACATATACATACATATATATATAATATATATATATATATATTTATAAGCACAGGCCACATTTACATCATTTGATGTATGATTAAAATGTGTGCAAGAGCCCTTTGCATAGACTTTTCGGTACATCCTACTATTCATAAAAGTTAAGTTTCATAAGCATCTGATAACAGAAGATACACAATAACAGCATTTCTGCCATGAATAATTTAGTGCAACTCTCGTAAAAATAAATATTCAATACATGTAAGGTGGTAGAGAAAAGGGCAGGTATTTTGGGGGGAGGGATGAGAAGAGTATTCACCTAGGCAACACCCCACTACCTCTGACTCTCTGCAAAAGCAAGGAAGCACAGGCCAGCCAACTCCCACTGTCAGCAAGGGCAGATGGCGGCTGCAGAGAGTGCGAGGCCTACTCAACATCTCCTACACAAAGAGCCTTGGGTCCCCACAAAACCAAAAGCTCCCTCCAGCCTTAAAACATATTATTCTGCAATTTCATTTTGGTTTAATACAACTGTGATAATTAAGTTCATCTATGTTTTTGTTATGTAAATGGATTTTTCCTTTCTTTACAGCAACGCTTTCTTAATTTTCCTCAATTTGACATATACATGAATTGAAACATTGATCCTTGGCTTGACTTTTTGTATTTACAATTTTAAATGTATTTTTTCCAAGTAACAATACATAGTTCAACATAGGTGTCAGATCATAAGTGCCGAGGAACACTTCAGCTACTGAACAGTGATTAATTTGCACACTGTCTAGAAGGCACCTTCTGAACAATTGATTAAAAAAATCTTGTGTTACTTGACAATAACAAAACAAATGTGCTATTGTTTTTGTTTCTCTTTTAGAAAATGAAACATTTATCTGTATCTAATATTCTAAATTTCAATTATCTGTAATTGGTTTATATAAATCCATGTAAAAACTTGAATTGGAAATCTCGTAACACAGTTGAAATAGTTACCTTGTAAATAATTCAAACAATCGAGCCATTCATTTTTTTCCAGATTTAAGTTGAGTTGTAGTTGCCATTTGCTTATTATTTATTGGTCCTTGTGTCTTAGTTACTGAATCAATCAGTGAAGAATACACTGATCTAGGACGCTTCTTTTCTTGGAAGGTTTTGTCAATCTATTCTTGCAAGTTTGGGCATTCAAGTTATTTAATTGATTTTCAGAAAATGCTTTCAATACACCCTTTTCGATTTATTTGGAATTGCATGAATTACCCCATAATAAATGAGAAAATTTTCTTGCAAGTCATATTTTCCATTTAATTTATCCACTGCAAACGTTATTCCTTGCGGGCCAACTAGATCGTTAAAAGACCTAATACCTTTTTTCATGTGACCTATTACAATAAATAACTGTACCACCTATTTCAATTTGTGAATGAAACTAAAACGTTTGATTTAACATCTCTCTAACTGAACGTGGAACATGAATATTGAATTTTCACCAACTTTCTAACACATGTTTCCAGAATAAAGTTCCAACCTTACTAAAAAAATTCCTTCTGCATCATTTACATGTATGTTACAATTCCAAATAAAATTTTAGGACAAGGTAAGTACAGCTTTATAAATTCTCTCCACGAAGCTGCAGAATAAGATAGCAATATTTATCTCCATACACACTGCATTGAATGGAATTGTGTCTCCATATGTGGAAAACCTAACCCACCTCTTGATTTTGGTGACATGACAAACATTCGTTTAATTTTATCATGTTCAGCATCCCATAAGGACGCAAAAAAGAATAGCTTGTACTTTTTTTAAATGTTTTCACTTGGATTTGGTATAATTGAAATTAAGTACGTTAGCTGTGACAGAGCCAGAGACTTAACAATTGACGTTTTTTCATACACAGATATATTCATTTTCTCCCAAGAATTAAGAATGTTGAAATTTTTTAAACCTTTGGTAAGAAATATAATTCCTCAATCTTTTCAATTTTAGTAGAATTTGTACACCCAGTATTACTACTGGATCATTCATCCTTTTTATACTTAAAAATCTTGGTGCTTCAAAGTCTGTTTCTTTTAATGATATTTTAGTTGAACTTCCAAAGCTTCAATTTTCTTTTTCCTTTCCCTTTTTTCTTGGGTACTGAACTGTTATTGTTGTTATTCATTTTCAACGATTGCAATAAAATTATATCGTCTTCACTATCATAGAAATGATTTACCTCTGTTATGTATCCTTTAATACTATTTATGTGCTCGGTATCTTTGAACAGAAAACAGTTGAACTTCCAAAATCCTAGTCCTCGTTTACTTTCATTTAACTGTAAAGATAATTGATTTGCTGTATGATCAGATTTGTAACGAGGGAGAATATCAGTTTCTAAAACTGATCTGCATAGGCCAAATGAAATAAGAAAAAATCTAATGGACAATGTATAAGGGTGGGACTTTTTGTCCTCCAAGTGCATCTTCCTGTTGTTGAATTCTATTGCCTCCATATATTAAATAAGTGTGATTCTTTTATCCAAGTTTTCATTAAATCTTGCACTTGGACATAAGTTGTGAGGTTACCCCTTTTTTCGCAATGTCAAAAACAAAATTTGGTCTCCACCTATAATCTTATGAGCATTTGGCTGGTTTTTAATGTATCCAGTCAAAGTCTCACGTAGCTCTGGGTTGTCAGTATTACAACCATATACATTCGCTAGTGTATTCCGAGTATTATTTAGGGTTATATCTAACATAATAAATCTCCCCTCCTTTTGTTAAATGATCTCATGTAATTCATGCTCAAAATCATTTGAAACAAAATTCCTGGACCTTGTGCATCATTTATGCTATGGCTAAAGAAGACCTTATAACCCCTTTCTGCACACCATAATTTTCAATATCAGTGGTGCTGTGTGTCTGTTTAAAAAGAAAAATTGAGCAGTTTTTCCGTTGCAACCAGATAAAAATTTCTTTGCTTTTCCAAGGTTCCCTATAATCTCTTCCATTAACAGATCAGATACCTTAATTATCCATTGACGTCTGGAAAAAATATATTTCTATCCTTTTTTGCATGTACCAATATGGATTTTTGCGAACAGGTACCAACAAAACACATTTACTGGACCTTTGGTAGAGAAATTTCGCTGAAAAGGGGGGGCCTCCAGAGCGACACATACCAAGTATCGTCACTAATGGCAGTAACCCCGGGGTTTCTTTCTTTCTCTCTTTCTCTCTTTCTTTCTTTCTTTCTTTCTTTCTTTCTTTCTTTCTTTCTTTCTTTCTTTCTTTCTTTCTTTCTTTCTTTCTTTCTTTCATTCTTTCTTTCTTTCTTACTTACTTACTTTCTTTTCTTTTCTTCCTCTTTTTTCTTTCTTGCTTTGTTTCTTTCTTCCTTTCTTGTTCTGTTGATAGTAGGTGTTTAAATGGTAGAGAGGTTTTTAACCAGATTGTTTTCTTCCTCCTTGTTTTTAACCCAGCTCAGATCAGGAACACTGAAATGTTCCTGGTATTAGTTTTAACTACTGTATGTTACCCGTGTGTTCAGAGCCAACCTCATATGCCTTTGGACCACGTTACAGTGGGAGGGAGGGGGATATGTATTGTGTCATGTGTTAACCTTGATACCCCTCCCTCAGGTACCTTAACCATGATATGCATAATGTGAACAGGGATGAACCCTATTTGGCAAGCTCTTTACAGTTACAGTAGTGTCCATCCACTCCAGGTAACCTTATTTAATAACTGAAATAACACTTTATCCTTGCATTACATGCCAAGTAAAATTGCCAACTGGCTGCCAAACAGCCTAAAGCATTACATGTTTTTGTACATGCTGCTTGAAATTAAATATAGCCACTGATGTGAAGGTCTAGAATATGAAGTACGACCAAGGGACATGCTTCCCATGGAAACCCAAGATTGATATTGCTTTCCTTTGAGGGCGCTCGTCGGGAGCGCACCAGAAACAAAAGCCGTATACGGGGATCTGATGAAGGCAACCAAGAGACGCCCTTTGGTAAACATTGTCTTGCCCTGCAAAACAAAAGGTAGATCACACTGATTTCTTGAAAAGAGCTAAGCAGAGACCTCTGGCTATACTTTCGATAGCTATGTTATAAACATATTGAGGACTAAGCAAAAAGCAGAAGAAAGTTAATTTTGAATGTTTGACAAATTCCTTTTGCAATGTACACAGATGGGAAAAAGCTTGCTGAGCACAGTCCAATACCCTTTTTAAGGGAAAAGCAGAATATTAAATATTCCAGCATTTCTGCATGAAGATAAAGCATTTACAGACAATGACGCAGAAGCCCAGCCTTTGAACAACTTTTTCATCAACCAAAATTAACTTCACTATGCAAAGTTTTTACTCTTGGGACTACAACAAAGCCATTTGGGCATCTTGATAAATATCATAATAAAATAGAACCGGGTGTTTTGCATAATAAATACAAAGATACCAGTTCTTAAGAGGCTGGGCTTATCAGTTTGTACCGTGGTGTTAGAATGCTCTGGGAAGTTGGTCCTATTATTTTGGAGTCATTCGTAAAATCATCTAATGATAAAAAGAAGATTGTAATGCATTACTTGGTCAAGCCAACTCAGTACTTCCACACAGTTTGTGATGAGGGATATCACATCGCAAACCTTTACCCAAAGGCCCAGTCGTCTCTTAAGATCAAGTGTTGCTGTGATACAGCCCCCAGCTACAATGCGTCTGCACACCACAGCCACAAACTGTACAGCCTTGTAATGGGGCTACTCAATTATTAAGGCCTGACGGATGAAAAACATGAAGAGTAAGAGGTACTTGTGTTCCATTGAGAAACTATTCTTATAACACAATTGTTGAAAGTTTTTGTTTTTTTTGCAATTTTAGCTCATTTGGTATATGACCTCATTGTTTCAAATAAGAGAATTAATTGTACTGTTGATATTGGATCGTAAGAAGGCTACCAGGGAAAGATAGGTTCTGGCAGTGCAAGTTAATTCATCATGCCTGTAAAATGGCTGCATAACAGGATGAAAGCAACTACATGATATCTAGCGCCATAACAGGGGGGTACTGTGAGTAATTTCAGTTGCTTTGCTAGAATGTCATTGGGATTATGATATCTTGTTCAAACACTTATAATGAATAAAGATTAGCACTTTAATTGCCTCTAATTTGCATAATTTTGAACGTACTTGATATAATTATAAAAATTTAAGTAGAAAGAAAGAGAGAAAAAGAAAGAACAAACGACTGCCAGAGTGCAGGGAGGGAATGCTTACATTGGTGAACATGATGAGCATGTTCTGCTCTATAGGCGACATTTTTTTGCCAAAGGGTCCCAATCTAAAATCAACATTTTGCTGAATATTCTTTAAAACGAGCGTTATTGATCTCTTGTGGAAGAAAGCTGCAGTCACAATTGTCTACTGTAGTGCTAACATATTATATTTTGTGAGGCCCAGTGGTCTCTTAAGATCAAGTTCATAAATTTATCATTTTATGTGTTGTCCTGGTATTTAATTTTCGCGAATTTGCAGCAGCTAAAAGTGCCGAATATGCTTGAGATTTCTATGGCACTGCCGCTGATCGCACAACTTGCATATGCCTTCACTATTTGAATCTAAAGTCGGGCTGATCAGATGCTAGCGTGTACACCATAAAAGAATTGCGTGAAACTTGGCCTGTCAAACATTCAACCAACCTGGTGTATCAAATCATGGGCATATGTCTTATAGGTAAAAAATGTGATCGCCAGGTCTTGAATTGGTGAATCACATGGTTTTAATAGCATATTCCACATGTTATCGAGGAGCATGTGCCAATTTGGGGATAATTCATTTCGCATGGTATTTAATTTTGCATCTTTAACATATTAGCAAACTTTGCGAAATTCAAAACCACGCAAATTAAGCACATTAACAGTAGATCATAATATATGCTTGTGCACCCATACTAGGCTCAAAAACAAATCAAGCTCTGTATTATCTCCACTTGAAAATTGGAACGGAGAAAACACAAGTATTATTCTGTTTAGTGACAGTTCACACATTAACAAAACAAAATGTACTAAAGTATTTGGTCACAGTAAGTTATCATCCATAAGTAATGACATTTTCAATAATCATGTGAGTTCCTCGACTGGGGGAGGGGATTCATTTCATTTCAGTCAACTACACTCAGTTAAGAATTGATATGCATAGAGTTTTACAAAGATTTACTTGGCTTTATAGACGATTAAGTTCTGCATTTGGTGCATCCAACTTCTTGAATAGCAATGTGGAAGCGTACATAATAAAACAATATAATATAGCATGCACATACACACTAAATTGCACTACAGTCTAAATACCAGATGATTGCATGCTTTGTATGCCATGGCTTCTTGGACCTGCAGTAACACAAACTTTGACCCAGATATACATGAGAGCGCCCAGGCAGGCATACACATTTGCTCTCGTCCCACATGTCTGGATGTGTGGGTTATTGTCATTTCCCTGCAGGGTTCCTCTTTGGGATCAGCCCATTTTTATATACCCTGCAATTAAATTGTACACACTTGACTGTCCAACAGAGCTGGCAACGTGTGTACAAATCTGTAATACACATTATCTGATGTATACATCATTTACATATATCATGAAATATTCAAATATTAGCTTAATTACTGCTGTTTTTTGCATTTCTTTCCAGAGAGGTGAATTACATAATTCACCTCCCTGATTTCACTGGTAGCCCAGCACTTGACTCATCTTGATTGCGGTCATGATCAAAGAAATGTGAGTGTGCACCATAATCTTTGGAAACTTGCCGATGGAGTTTTAAATGACTTAAAAGTGAGAGAAGAATTTATGTTTACATTTTGTTTTGATTGATTGCGTCTGCCTTGTCGCCTCCAAAGCAAGTCAAGTTCTATAATATCTCAACGTCACTAGCCTATAATATCTCAACGTCACTAGCGGAGTAGAAATACATTGTGTTGGGAAACATTATGGCAATCTTGTTATCACATCATAATGTATGAGACCAGGGTTATGCAGTTTGCTAAGGGCCGTCCATAATATTCATCATTTTCATCTACAAACAAAACATTCGTATGAAGAAGGGGTCAGAATTTAATGATGAATTTGGATCATAACTCTCTTTTGATAAATTAAAAAATCGAATTTTGCAGCTTGTCAATTTTCAAAAAACTTCAATCAAAGACAAAGTCACTTATTTCCAGGCATTCGTTAGGTGTCTTACTGCCCATGCATGTTAGCCGAGGCTCTCAAATGATTAGCATACAGAGCAAGGTTAGGTTGGCTTTCATAAACTGATGATGAAGATTATAATGGGGGGGATCAAAAGTTTGTGAATGTTTTGTTCATAGATGAAAATGATGACAATTAATGACGGCCCCTAATATAAGTTTTTCTGGTCTACACCCTTGGGACCAACCAAAGTACCCTGTGAGGATAAGTCCATTATAAAGACAAAAATATTAACATATCAAGAAAACAAAATTATATATGGGTGTGGATAACTGGACACCTTTCACTGTAGTAGCCATAAATAGCAGGTTTTACTGTATATGGCCTCACAGTGACAAAATCAACTTCATTCGCCTAATATATATATACATATATATATATATATATATATAAATATATATATATATGTATGTATGTGTGTGTGTGTGTGTGTGTGTGTGTGTGTGTGTGTGTGTGTGTGTGTGTGTGTTTGTTGCCATGTTCCGTGTTTATTTCAGAGTTATGAAAAGTGGTGGTTAGTGCCTCTTTCATACTTTGTTTAACTTGACCCAACAGTCGTATATTGAACATTCACTTTGCGTTCTGAGTGATCAAAAAGAAAAAAGAAATTTTATGGGATAGTCTATAGACTAAAACTCATCCGGCTAGTATACATCCTCAAATAGGTTTCTTTTATAAAGGTAGACAAACATGATGGACATATTTATGACAGTGTCAAATCAGTCTTTAAAATAACAATACCAAAAATTAGGTAGGATTGGTGTTATCAAATTTTGCTACCAATAGTGTATCACCCTTATCATGCACGTCACTAGTGAATTAATTCATGAACTTTTATTAACAGTAGTCAAAGGTTCAACATTTTCCACTTATACAGGTATGAGTACATGCCCAACGTTTGCCAGTCTCCCAAAATGCGAAACAGTATACAGAAGTACCTGCTATTTATAATGTAACACTTTAAGTGACACGTTTTGGACTCAGTCAAATTTTTCCATGGCATATTTTGCTTTAGTTAAACGCTGTTAAAAATGTTTAGTATAAGGTCAGAAACTTCAAGGACGGGCTAGAATACCTTTCCCCACATGCCAAATTCTTGTAACTTTAGCTTTATGATGTGTAACATGCAAAGCAATCTTATTTGACTTAATAAGCCCTGTGACAGGAAGAATTAAGCATCAAAAGAAACATTTTTGACTAGCACAGCAAATCCGCTTTAAACCTGAATCAACATCACCACTCATGGTAGTTCATTTTTTGCCTCCATGTGTCCAAAAATTGTACATATTACCATACTGCAAGCCAAAAGCAAATAAAAATCAGGAAATCTTTCTTTTTTTCGATAATTGGATGAACAACCATGTGGCATTACGATGCCTCTTTTGAAAACACTGTCTATGGACCTTTCTTCAGTTATAAATCTTCATGACCATTACTATGCTCCGCATTTTTGGCCTGGTCAGTCTGTTCCTATCCCGAAGCCACCAGCCGTGGATATTACACGCTGACTTCAGCGTTGCTTAGGATTAATTTTCTTCATAAACGGGAGCGAAGTAGTGCAAAAATTATTGCTATTATGTCCAAACATACCATGAGTTTCATTTTTGTAAAGATATTGCCGTTTGTAGTAGCAAAGTGTTCAAATATTCAAAAAATATTAGTGACACACATGTGGCGGCCAGTTGTCAACTGGTCCATGGCTGATGCTTGGTAGGTGTTGCCATCTCAATAGCTCAGATGTTTTTAGCAGAAACGACCAGCAGATACTAATAAAAATACATAAATAAATACAAGCACCCGAACTTGTACCACTGAAGGAGGAGCAGTGGCTCCTGGTTACGTACAGTCGTGTCCAATATGTTGAACAAGTGGCCAGTCAGGTGAAAGTGACTGTATTGTTAAATTTCTGAAGAGAAAGGACTTCACAAATTTCAATTTTGACTGGCCAGAAGTGCAGAATGTGGACACTGTCAGTTACTCCCTAGTCACTCACATCCTACCAGCACCTGAACCAGCGAGACGTGGTTTTTTAACCTTCCCTACATGCCTTGGCCGATATGTTATAACATTATTGAGTGTCAGTTTTATACATAGATGGTGAATTAGTTTAAAATAAATGACGTATCTTGATATAAATCTGCACAAATCTGGAGCATCAGTGAGTGTTCGGAGAAGTTTATTGTAGAGAAATGCACCCAACTTAACAAATGATTGGTGAAGTGGGATGTTTGTACTTCATTTGAATGCAATATGTTGGCTTACCTTCAAACCCTGAGTCTAAATCTTTGTTCATGTGAATAAAAAAGATATGTTAAAAATGCCATTTCCTTGTCACTGAGCAGGAAATTTACATGGTTTCGTTAGTTGTAAGGAGGGGGCAAATTATGAGTGGCTAGACTCAAATGTTCCTAACTTTGGCACACTACAGACTGTGTGGGGAAGTTTATAAAGTTTATCGTGTATAATGAACCCAAATTGGCAAATGATTTGTGAAGTGAGGATAGTTTGAATGTAATGTTGATTCCCTTGCTGCATACATAGATGTTTTTGTCGATAATTAGATGGGTTACTTGAAGAACTTTGCTGAACATGGGATCAACTTCCCGTCGTTTCTTATTGAGATATTTTGCCAGTTTCTAAAGATAAATTGCAAAGGTCCGGCAGTGGTGTAATCAATGTGGACTAATATTAAGACACACGTCTTCATCTCTGATGTTAAAACAAGTACTTTTACTATTCTGGCTGGATTACCAACTCCATACTATCTTCATGGACTCTCAGTATAAAAATTGAATTTTGAATTCCACATCATTTCGGTCAAAAACAAAGTTGAGCACATGTGGTTTTCTGTCAGATAGGGTAGAACCATGGACCTACAAGTATTAGCAATAGGTCCATGGTAGAAACAATACAGCTGAAAAAATATGTTGAACATGTTCCGCAAAGCTCCGATGTTTGGTGTTCATCTTTGCCCCAGTTCTTCATTAGCTTCTAGTTCTATTGTATCTCTGTTTATTTTTTACCTATTGCAATATAACATCATTGCAAGAAGAAGACTTTATATGCAAAATGAATTTATGCCACATTTTTCTCGGAATGAGCTATGATAAGATTGCAAGCGAATGCATTTACATCATTTTACAAAATTTCCGGGTATTTTAGTATTACAGTCCTAAATCTCCCATCTTACTTACAAATACAGGAATATAGCAGTTTGCTCAAGACGTTTTTCTTGATCAACTTCTAGACTCCACTGTTCATTTCATTTGCATGCTTTGTAAAACACATTGTCTCTCCGTGAGTGGATTTTAACAGTTTGGACTATGAGACTATTGTATTTGTGTCTTTTTGCCCAGAACCACTTCCTAGTAGTCAATATCCTATTCCGAAGTTCGAACTCTTTACTCTCCATGAACTAACCTGTCCCTGTCTAACCTGTATACATATGGAATTACTATTGTCTATATTGCACACGTTCCTCTGTAAAATTTTGACATAGGCTGTATCAGCCCAAATAGATTAAAGGGTCTTCAGCGGGTAACTACTCAACATGTTTCGGAGTCTTTTACCCGTACATGTCTCTCTGAGTAGCGGCTCCTTGTCTAAGCTAAATATTCAGCAAAGACAACCCACATAATAAAGAATAAATAAGAACGTGGCAAATGATGAATTAGCTAAATACGTGAAGTTTTGCTTATAAATGTAGAGCTTCGTTATGAAAGAAGAACCCCTGTCAAACAAACCATAATTACTAAATTTGTATAGTACAGGTTCAGATAAGAACAATTTGACTTACCCCTGAACCAATATGTACCCTCTCTGGCTGGACAGTTTATCCTAGTTAAACCACCCGCCAGTGTATAACTGAAGTGGAAACAAGCTGGGGCCTTATATTCAGTCCCAGTGATAGTAAAATAAACAGTTGCAACTAGACCACCTGTACAAACCAAGGGAAATCCCAACAAGGACTGTAACAATGGACAATGGACTGTAACAATGAGACTATGAGAAAAAAAAGTGCACTTTATTTTCTGTTGGGGAATTTAAATTCAGTTTTGTAAGGATTAAAACCAAAAACCATACAACACCCTATTTGCATTAATGAAACATTGTTACAACTTACTTTTGACGTGCTAGTAACAATGATGTAGTGCATTGACACGTAAACAGGATTAAATGTGTGTTGCGATGTTCGATTTTACGTCAGATATCAGACAAAGCCTAGGAGTTATATACAGTGTTTCCTGTCGCGAGAGTGACATTTGTCATTAACATTCACGAGTGACTGGAGATCACGAGTGAGGGTTATCGACAAGTGTGCACGAACCTACAATCACGCAGGTGAACATAAATAATTCACAGGTAGGAGAAAAAACGTGAGCACTTTGTCCTTGATTTTCTTGATCTGATATTATTTGTTAGAACAATATGTTCAAGTGGAATTAAAAATATGTTTATGTTGGGTGTTCAATATTTGAGAACAACACCAGCATATTAAACGTCTAAATAAATAAGGATGAGGTTGTTAGTCTCAGACATAAAGGTAACTGGTGGCAAAAAATGGTGAAATGAAAAATTTGTATTTAGAGTTCCAATACATATTTTTTCTTGAACTGTAGCAATTCTTGTCAGAATAATTTTGGGGCGTTTCGACATGTAAGTGTACATAAGAACAAAACTATTGAAAAAAAAATCAGATCTCAGAGAAGAGTAGAATGTGGTAATTGCGTTTCTTTGTACACACACTATTCGTCTAACAAATAATACATCTTAGTTACAAAATTCTGTAAGTTCAATATTCCCATCTTTAAAGACGTGATCAAGAGACATACTGGGGACCCGCTAATGCTGGTATTGACTAAATTGCTGTGCATTTTGCTATTTAGCGGCATGGACCCCATATGGCAGCACTTCCTTTTGTTTGGACTGCTTGTAACGAAAGTAAATGTGCACATAAGCGTCATGATATTTATGTTTAAGTAGTTCTGCTTTCTATCATTGAGAGGACTTAGTGGATGTGCAAGAAAAAATTAAAGATGAATCAAAGCCAAAACACAAGATTAGGCTTCAAACACATGCGATTGCAATATGACATGTTCAAGAAAATTGAAGAAAAACACGAACAAAGGTACATATCAAAAAATTGATTAGTGATATTTTTCTACTGACCCAAAGTAACAGTCAGGCAGCTTCTAACCTTCCATGCAGACACAAACTTGGCTTTGTAACCTTTAAATTGAGTCAAAGCTACCCAAATACAGCCCCAACACCGCCATTACAGAATACACATGTTCAGCCTGACAGGATTCTTCAGTTAATGTCGTGAACCAAAATTTTTGAATAACCTCTTTCTTTTAGTTCATTTAAGACCATCCCTTTATTGCAAATTTCTGTTCTTTGTAACACTGACAAAAATGATCAAATGAAACCGTTATGTTTCTTCCAATGCATATGATTGATACTTGTTTGATTCTTTGTAGTAAAATGGCTGTGTTCTGTGATAAATTGCATGATTGAAGGTATCAGAAATTGATTTTCCACTTTGCTGCTTCAGCATGCAAACACTTATTTCTCACCTGAATCATCCATGACTTTTTTCACTTCTTTTTTCCCTTTTACTGTATTACATATTTTGGTGAAGGAAATTTACCAACCTACAGGGGTCTAAGGTTGTCTATGTACTGCCACCACTAAAATAGTACAAAATAGTTGAAATGTTAAACTCTTGCGCAACAAGCTCTATTCTTGCATGACTCAAGCCTAGTCATTGCGTTTCCAGGGCCATATGCCTTTGTGCCAATTTAATGCCAGGGTTTCATATACTAATATAATGCAATTTGTGTCACACAACACGAGGTAGGGATTACTTCGACATCTTGCATGGGACCAGTATCAAAAATACCCCATAGTTGACCTAGGTTGTACAGCATACATCCCCATCTGGGTTCTGGCCAAATTTAAGGTATTGAAAAAAGTTCTCCTGACCTAGCTTTTTTACCATGTGTTTGTGTCTTTTTGACACAATTATTTTGATTACTTCAAAGAAGGCATTGTTTACGAGTAGACTCAAAACTGAAATACAATTATTTATGAATTAAACATTTACTGGTGCATGGCCCATTATATGAACATGGCAGACACTAATCCAGGCTCCACTGTGACAAGTGTGAAGGTCACAGACTTTAGAGAAAACACATAAACTTGCATTTAACTTTATGGGTAACCCAAACTGGGGTACTGGAGCTAATTTACGGGAGGGATTGCAATTTTTGTAGCAGCATATGCTGTCGTTTCATTGTTGAAATTTGGAACTACTTTCTGAGTTGTAATGTATTAAACAAAGAAAATATGATGTAGCATGTGTCAACTCCACAGCCAACATGTGTTTACACCCAACCCATTTTCTTGAGCAATGAATTTACTTGAAAACCGCACGTGATTTTTTCGTGTGTGTGCTGATAAAATACGATGATGAATACTATTCTTGTTTTTTGTGTGTGTAGTCACTCAAGTTTCTTTCTTCAATGTTTTAGCGGCAAACTAGAATTTGCCCTGATATAACATTATGTCAATATACATAAAATTGGACTCTAGATGGGTACCCCCTAAGGTCACTGTGTTGCTCTTTTTGAAGTGTCGAAGTAAGAGGGTCAGAAAAAATTAGTCACTGAAAGTCATTGTGAAGGTTAAGGATCGCCTTAGATGATTAGGCAAGTGGCCTGTTAGGCGAAATTTGCCATATACCATTGGGGCCCCATAAATTATTTTTTACATTTTAATTGATCAGCTGCAGCAATTTAAAAAGTGCAAGTTGCAAGTATGAAATGTCCAATTGGAAGGTCAAAATAATAATTGTCCATATATTTTGCACGCAAAAGCTAAATTTATGATGATTTATTCTGCATTACAATGAAGAAACAATAAAAGAGAGCGTTTCCCATCTGAAACTAGCATGATAAACAGTTTTATGTGTTATTTGTAAGTGCACGAGTTTAGACAGCAGTAACATGTAAATGCAATTCATAACAAATGAGACACCAAGTTCTCAATGTTCAAAGTCTTAATGGGACATCATTTCAGGTTATTCGTGTTGGTTAATTTAAAGATCAAAATGCAACAATAATTAGGTAATGGCCACCATGATATATAGAGTCGCTTCAGATCTCTATGCACACGAGTATGCTTTGATGATTTGCGTGCGACAAATAGGCCGACCAGTTACCAAAATATCTGGGCCGACATATCACACATAAGTTTTACCATGCTTTCGATATGTTTTAATCTTGACGTGACTCTGTTTGAGAGGTGCACATAACACCTGTATTGCTTATATGCAATTGTTGATGAAACATTAAATGAAGCATAGAATTACAACATGTTTACAATGTGTACATGATACGCATTTTTGGAGACAATAATCTTTGCAATTATCACTTAATCTGTTTATCAAATCCAGAGATGCATGCTAAGCTATTCCACAATATTTGATTTTAATATATCGCTAACATTATACATTAATGAAACAACCACCTGCTGACACCAAGGTAAAATCACTTCGGGATCCTTCAGACCATGCAGGTACATTGGCCGATAATTTGCGACAGTACCATACGGTTGAGAAATGGCAGTATATAGTGCTCTTATGTATTTGTATGATTAACATTAACAACCACGTGGATTGCTGGATTGATAAGTACGAAAGTACATGTAGGACATATGTATTTAAGGTCCACAATTAGACGGAATACAATTACTCTTATTTTAAAGGCTACTTCTGTCAATGCAAACTAATGTTTTAAGCTATTTGATCTGTCCATACATACTGCTGTGGAAAGAACTTTTGTTTAAATCCAAACATAGCAAACATATTTCAATTACAATATACATCTTAGTTACTGTGCAACATTGTGTATGTCTGCAACGTCAGGCCCCTCAGATCATATACACAAACTACACCAACTGAGGCAAGAGAGACCAGAAATATTACATTTAGCCACCCATTTGAGATATATTCCTTGAAGTGGTTGCGTGTTTCATCGAATAAAATATGATCATACATAGAATGTTGTAAGTATTAGCATTACAGTTTATACCATCTTCTGCATGTATGAGAGCTTTAAACAGCATCACTTGACACATGATTATCTACTGAAAAAGGAGCCATAAAGCAACTCGAACAAGGTAAGTATACTTTTCTTTAGTAAGTAAAGGGAAAATATATTAAAGCGATCATAAAATAAAAGGCTACACAAGCTTAAAAAAAAAGTAAAATTGAATTGGACAAAGCAATTATAGGCTTCTTTGAAACAAATGCAATGTATTTGTAGTTGAATATAAATGCATAAAGGAAAAAATTGAAATTCTTAGATGTATGAAGTGTCCACATCACACAAGCCATGCTTGCATGCTAATAAGGTTTCACGACAATTTCAATGATTCCTTGAATCTTTTGAAAATTAGAGGGTCATGTGGAGCTTTGCAGTGAAATATGTTCGTGTGATATTGTGTTAATAGTACATTCATTTGTTGCATGAGTTTATATCACGCGATTGAATGCCCAAATATTTTGAGACAAGCAGTTCTGTTTACCAACGACATGTGAGGAAAGTGAGGGCGGATATTTCACTTTGTCACTTAGCATGCTGGAAGACGTCTTGCGCCATAAATCCCATATGCTATGCAGTATCAGTATGTTTTTAAAATATATTTTATCAGTGATAGCTTACTATTCATGGACAACTTTTTCTATTTTGGGAGGGTTCCAGTAGAAGTTGTTGACTCAGTTTCATGAAGTTTAAATTGAGTTTTGCACAAAAGATTGCCTGGTAAAGGGTTGACGTTCAGAATTTGGTGATCATTGTGTCTTGCATTGAGAGTGCATATCAAGCGCTGCATGCTCCAAGGTATATCAAGCTGCAAAAGGCCGGTTTGTAACGTTATTATGATCCTTACCTTATCACACTGTCAAGAACGTTTTCAGTGATCCACATGTCGGGGAATGTTGGCTTCAGAATGCATCGACATGCTGGCTGCTTGCTCATTTTAAAGCCTCTTTGAACATCTAATTCTGAACTTTATCCTGTTTCCAGGATAATCATTTATAAGGCACTCAAACATGAACAAGTACTATTTGATCACATTGCATAAAGTCACAGTGGTATATCCATTTACTATCAAAACATCGTGCTTATCATGTTCAATGTTAAACCAATGGAAGCGTTCTGGGGTTTTTTAGCATCAGTGTAATTACCTGAATTTAAACTTATCTCAAAATCAGCTAAGTTGGCCAAGCAAATATGTATGTGGAGTTACTTGAACTTACACATTAGCATATCTATTTTGATTTTCCATGTAAGCCGATATATGTGCAATGCTGGACATTGAGATATTTTAAGAAATATCCCAAGTTGTTGTAATACAGTAAACATTATTAATGTAATGTCTGCGACATGAAAGATCATTATTTCTTATTATAATTACTAATGGGAAACAAAATCATCTGTGTTATTGAAGAGATAATAAACAAAATCGATCTATTTTATTGGCTCAGCTGATAGACACATCTATGAGATATTAATGTGTCTTTACCTGTCCAGTCAGTAATGGTTCTTGTTAGCATGTATGGTAGACAATGAAATACCCTACTTATTGCATTGACCCACCTGAAGAACAATATAAGAACTCACCTACACTTTTTTTTAGACATGTCCACCAAAATAATATATATGTGTCTTTATAAGTTGGCAACAGGTACCACTTTAAGGTAGCGTGGGTAAACCTCCGCCTGTATACCACTGCGGTCTTTAACCCGCTCTTCTGTCAAGGATAAGAGTTTTACACCTATGAAACTATATATATTTATTTTCGCCAAGATCACTAGATTTCATATGTGCTATAAAAATTCGGAAAAATCGCACCCGTGAGACAAGAGCAAGGCTATTGCATGAGGGTCTGTTTTCAAGATTTGTTGAGACGCAAATGAATAAAAATTTCCTTACAACCCTGAAATTTTGTGAAATGAAACTTTATATAGGTGTCCAGATTAAGCATTTTTATTTTGTTTCTAAAAAGAGTAGTTATCATTTAATCAGCTATAGAAAGAGTATCTTCTCGAATTGACCTCTTCTCTGAGTTTAGAATTCCGAAAACCACACAAAAAAAGAAAATATATCCAAACGCAGGATGCTGCACCTAAGTTATATTGTTATCTTTTCATTCCTTTCTATTTCGTGAAGATTGGTCCAACCGTTTTCGACAAAATTAAAATCAAAATTAGGAAAGTCGTCGCCAAAACGAAACCGCAAAAATGGCCCCAAAAGGAAATCTGGCCGTGTTTGGTGGCATTTTCAGATGTTATTTGAGCTGTATTCACTCATTCGTTACGAGACTCTTCTTGTGTGAAATGAAACCATGTGCTACTATACGTTCCATGCATTGTCATAAAAAAATGAACATCTAAAGCCGTCAATAAATCACAATCTATGAAGTAATTCCACTAAAACTTGAACTATTCTTTGGTTTCCTTGTGATGGTTTCTTATGTGGCCCGCTACAAAGACATTGAGAGAGGTGGGGCGAAGGGGGAAAACCATAATCGCATTATCACCACAGGCAACCAACTTTGGCACCTGTGTTCAAAATGGCGGCGTTGACAAACAACAACACGCGGTTTTACAGTTTGTTTGTCAAGTTTACTAATATGACATCGCTCACTGCTCATGTATTGGATCAAACATTGGAGACCAGCAAATTTGGCATCGCTTACGAATGGCTGTATTAAACGCGATGGCAGTGTGTTTCGACCGGGACAGTTGTCAGTGACCAGGCAGACATGGTAGAGGTTGCCGAAGAAGGTGAGTGGCATACCGAGAGGCGACCAGATCCGTTGGATTGCGAGTTTAGTTGCAATACTGGGAATCCAGACCAGATTGCAAAGGATACATGGGCCATGCTGGGCCACTATGGCGACCCACCCTCACAAGACCAGTGTACAACAGGCCCAACAAGCTGGTGCAAATTCCAAGTCGACCAAACTTTAGGGACAAAAAGCTACCGGTAAGCAGTTTTTTTTTTTTTACAAGATACTGATTACCAGTTGCTCAATTTTGGCAAAAGGTTTCAGATAGTTGTATATAACATGGACCGTCATTTAATTGTTGTCCTGAAGATAGTGCTTGATTCTTTTACTGTTATACAAACATTGAAATTCTGAAAAGGAGAACCTTCATTAGCGGTTACTGTATGGGGCATAATGGTATGGCAGTATCAAAGGATGCAAACACAATGCAGGTGCATTCTGCCTTTGTTTAGCTGGTATGGTTCATATACAAACACTGTCAGATGTCAGCCTTCGCATTACATAGCAAATTCCTTCCATTGTGTTCATCGCTTTTGTTATGCCTTCATAATGCTGTCACAAATAGGTACCAAAGTATCCTTGTTTTTTTTGGTGTTTTTTTTTCGACAAGAGAATAAGCATGTATGATAAATATTACAGCGATATGTACCAGTGATTATTGTGGAGGGAGCAAAATAGAAGTAATATGGTAATCTTCATTTCAAAATAGTTAAATTTTATTTTCAGGCCACCAACACAGCCACTAGCTCCAGCAGTAGTGGAATCAATGCGACCGCTGTTCACCACACTGACAGACAAAGAGCTTGTGGGGTCTTGTTCACTGGGAGCTGCACAAAATACCAATAAAGCATTACATCATGTGGTGTGGATGATAGGGACACTCGAAAGAATGTCCCACTCAGGAGGAGTAGATGTGTACAACCCATGTGAAACAAATGGACTAAATTTCATGTAAAGTTACACATGCTGGGGGCCAAGTGAAAAAAAAAGTAAAACAAAGTCTCATATCCAGCGCAAAAAGTAATGAGTCGACTGTTGAGCAATAAATGTGAATGCCATCAAAATGGAAACATTGGACATTACGTTAAAGTCAATCCTAGTTTTTTGGTCTTTGAGAATAAGATTTCCAGTGTGTCTGCCAAATGCGACAATAATGGACCTTGTTTTTTTTTTTATTTTTTTTTTTTTTTTTTTTTATTTGACATTTCTGTTATAGTGTAGATCCCGACCCGGGACCCTATAATTCTTAATAAATATGTCAAGTTTCATATCCAGTGCAAAACTGAAAAGTGGACTGTTGAACCATAAATTTGTATGTTGTCACAGTGGAAACATTGGACGTTACAGTCTGGCAGACTTGAAAACTAAGATTTCCAGTGTTGCTGCCAAAGGAGACAATAATTGACGTTTTTTTTAACGTGCAGCTTTCAGACCGGGACCCTGTGGTCTTCACAGTGCATTACCTGTATATATTTGTACAAAAAATATTGGGAGTTCAACAAATACTCGTTTTTGTTGTCGTTTTTTTTTTTTTAATGTTAAAACAGCTTGGTGGCCTTGTGTTTTCCTCATCGACATCTATAGGATAAAATATCCTTTCAAATTGTGAAATACACATTTGAAGGTAGAGTTTATCTGTATTCAGACAATAATTTGAAATATGCATTCACATGTAACAAATTTATTTCATAATCTAAAACCATTCATGAAAGATGTATGGATGAGCTGAAAGTGTTCAAAATTTTCTACCAATCTACAAGCAATAAGCATTAGCCAAAACCTAATCAAGCTATAACCCCCCTGCCCCCCTGAAAAGGCCAGTTAGGAACAATATGGTATATTGTGCAAATATTTCCATACCAATCATCGGTTACAATCCATTTCATACTTACATTTTTTTTAAATCATCTGTATATCAGGGTCTATGATAAAATTTCGATGTAGGCCTAGGTTTTGGCACCACAACAAAACTGCCCAGATATGCTATTTTCCCCTTTTCACAAAACTGTTAGTAGGTTTTCTTCATGTGAAATTTGTGGTAATGTGTTATGACAATGTTGATATAGAATCTCATAAATGCAAGGATATAACAAGAAGATTTTTAATTTTGTACAAAAAAGAAAGTTTATTGACAATATATACATCACTCATTTATCCGCTTTCACCTGTCCATCTCCTTCAGCCGAGTTGAAAGTGTTCGAAATTTTCTACCAATCCACAAGCAATAAACATCAGCCAAAAGCCTCATCAAGCTTTATCTACACCAGTAGCCCATATTTCACATGTCCATTGTCATAATGGCACGACAAAACTCTTCTGTGGAAACCTCGTATGTTCCTGGCCAGATTTGGTTGGGTAGCATGGTTCTTATCAGCGCAAGGACACATGGCGGAAAGGTGAATTCGCTCTCTGCAGGTCCTATTTCCTGATCCTGAAAATGCATAATGAATTATATAATTAATTTATTTCGTACACATTGTGTAAAAATTAAAAAGCATAAAATTGTACCAGGACTGATTGTTACATACTTTTTTTTCAATCTCATGATCAGACAATTTGACATAAATACCTGGATATATATAAAGATAATGAAATATTATGAGGACATTGTAATTAAATAAATAATGCAAGTCATTAAATAAATAATGAATAAAGAATTAAATAATTGATTTTTTTTCATGTGCATGCATCAAATTTAAAAATCATAAAAGTGCCTGCATTGATATGTTGCATAATTTCTTCAATCCCGCGATCAGGGAAGTTGACATGAATAACAAGCCTTCTAAATTGGATTTATGTAAAGATACTCAAATATTATAAGGACGTTGTCATAATAAAACAATGACAATTTGTAATGAACCTATTGTTTCAAATTTGAAACCCATTAAGCAAATTACAATAATAGCAACAACAAAAATAATAATAGTAAATTTTTTGTAGTGTATTGAAGCTGAAACACATGTCTCTGTCTTTATCTTTTCCTCTCACTGGCACTGGACGATATTGATACTTGTATGTTATTACTGAGTAGTTGTCTGAAAAAGGAAAATCGTACCTTCAGCTTATATAGGCCCATGAACAGTAGTGCAACTATCGTATTTGTCCGTGGGTCTTGTCTTTATTTTCATGGCGGTGATCGACATGACCAGCTGGTTGAAAAACACCTCTGCATTGTACCTGCAAAAAGCACACAAATTGTTTACTGAGGACTCTTGATTATGGCTCACCACATAAATTTGCAAGAAACACAAACATGTATCGAAGTACACCTGAAACCACATTCCCATTACCGGTCAGCATTGCCATTAGCTCAGATCTCCGTCTTGATTCGTACTCGTAGGTATAGCGGAAGGTATAGGTTCCAACGGCTGCAGTTTACGTGACACTTTCTTGTGCAATTCAACAAGCCTGCATGAAATATATGACTTTGTAGCATTAAAACACCAAATTCTTTACATTTTCCAGTTGCCCGGTCCGTTGGCAAAGAGTTTCGGAGTGCAGGGAGTTGCCCAGTGAAAATAGGGGTTTTCATGCTCACTGGTATTGCGCCATCGAAAAAGTTCAGATCTGAACGAAAGTCTGGTGCCTGCAAGATTTTTTTTGGGGGGTGGGGTTGGGGGGGCAAATTATTTATGACAAAATTTCACACAGAAATGTTACCATGTATAGCCATTTTGCCGATAAATTAGTATTAATTAGTCAATTCAAACCTTGCCTCAATTTAATCGCAAGACCAACTTGCCACTTACGAAGTTACGATCAGAAGCCAAAGTCACTCATCCAGCAACACTCATTTCTTCTGTGACTTACTTTGCTAGTAACAACATCCTGTCCATCATAATTAACGGCCTTATGGGTGCTTCACTTATCTTTTTCAGCTTTCCCCATGTTGTATTGCCCGTGCGATTGTTGTGCATTTGTGGTACTTGCTGTAATGTTGATGCCGACGTGTTGGTCTTCTCCTGTTCACTCGAATTCAGGGGGTTTGACCTGATTACGTCCCTGATTGTAATTTGGACTTTCTGTTATGCTTAATAAAGTTCCAGCAGGATGATATTGTACTTTGATGAAGGAAAAAGTAAAGGCGCTAGAAATTACGACCGATATGTCCTTGGGTGTAACCCCTAATGTGACGCCGAGTCTCGTTCTTCACACACTTCCAGGGGTTACATTCACTTTGAACATTTTAGGATTACCTGTTTCCTGCTAGGTTAAACCCCCAGAGGCTATCAGTAATAAGCAGCGGCCAACGACAGTTACAAGTTTGCCTAATTGTACGTAAAATCAGGTGAAGAAAAACTATGTTTTGACAACACGTTTTTGACTTAAATGCTAATGACTTTCATTCTTATCTGACACGCCCAAGTACATATTTACTCAAGATCAAAAAATTACCTAAATTGGACAGTATAAGATCGAACGTCACAAACCTAACCCATCCTCTTAAAAAATTGACTCAGGGTTGGCAGCGATATAGAGCTTTATTGTTTGACTTTCAAAGTGAGGAGTAGGTATCGTCATGGGGTTTGTTTTATATTTCTGGTTCAGGATGTCTATTGTGGCAGTACTTGTTAGAATTTCCCTCGGTTTGTACAGGTGGTCCAGCTACAATTGTTCAATTTACAATCACTGTACTGAATATAATGCCCCAGTTTGTTTCTATTTCAGTTATACATTGGCAGGTGGTTTAAATAGGATAAGCTATCCAGCTAGAAAGGGTATATACTGGTTCAGGGGTAAGTCAAATTGTTTTTGTATGAATTTCTACTATACAAGTTCAGGAATTCTTCTGATGTAATGAAGCTCTGCATTTATAAGCACACCTTCAGGTATTGAGCTAATTCATCATTAGCTCATTCATATGTATTCATTATTATGTAGATTGTATTTGCTGAATAGTTGGCTATGACAAGGAGCCGCTACTCAGAGACATGTGCGGGTATAGGCTCCGAAACATGTTCTGAGTAGTTATCCCCTGAAGACCCTTTAATCTACTTGGGCTAATACAGCTTATATCAAAATTCCACAGAAGAACGTGCACAATATGGACAATAATACTTCCATATGTATATAGGTTAGACAGTGACAGGTTAGCTTATGGAGAGTAAAGAGTTCGGACTGTGGAATAGGGTAATGACTAGTAGTAAGTGGTTCTGGACAAAAAGACACAAATACAATCCAAAGCAGTTCTTTCTTTCATTTCTCGTTGGACCTCTGTACATTTCTACGTTCAGTGAGAGAAAGTTATCTCTGATTAAATGTTACCCAGATTGAGAATGGGCTTCACTGGGAGTGCTCAGCTGGGATGACTACTTGGCTTATTGGACATGCAGTATTGGTACAAGTCTTTAATACTAAATGTTGAGAAACCACAAACTTGTAACAAAACATATTTACTGGCTGCTGCTTCACATATGAATGTAACACTTAAGTCTTTCAATAAACATTTTGGACTACGTCAATGGCATGCCCCGGTGGATTCTACCCAAATAAGGCCGAAGAAACTTGTTGGCCTGCACCGTCATAGTCAAAGTAACGACAGTCCTGGTACTTGTATAGAAGTTTTTTTTTTTTTTTTTTTTTTTTTTTTTGGTTTTGTTTTTTTAACAAGAAACATGAATTTCACACCTTTATAATTCATACCAGTTTGTGGAAATGTACACAGGATAAAAACATGAGTGAATCAACGAATACGTCCCCAATGACAATTGAAAATAGTAGTAATATGGCTAATACTACAGAAGGAACTTGATTAAGAACGGAATACATGTTTGAATTTGACTTTTTGCCCGCAATGGTTTTGTAGGACATTTGCGACAATAATAGGCATGTTGCCGTTGATATATGTGGGTGTCGATGCTCAGTATGATATATACTCGTAAAAATAGTTTTGGAATAAACTGGTGATTTGCAGTTTGTTGGTATGTAAAGAAACAGATAAATAATGTGAACCATGAAGTGGGATCGTGGTCCAGATGTGAGCCTCGTTTCAAACCTTTCTCTGTAGGAGCTCCGTCTGAAGACGTAGAGTCCCTAGGTCCACCCCATCTTATTAGCACGAATAATTGACTGCACAAATGAAGACTGGATACTTTATTGCACATAAGGCGCAATGTGAACAATTGCATGTACAGATGCTCTAGGTTCGCCCTCTCTACCCCCTCCAACCCTACCCACACATCCACTTCTTCCAAGCCCGAATGCTTCACTAACTCATTGTTACCAGCTCCTGTATATGAAAGCACTACATGTTTATATCATAGCTCACAAATCCGTCCAAGCTGAAACCTGCCCAAATCTTGACAAGTCCATCAACATGAACTTCATCAAATATAACATCAAAACTTGAATGTCCACCAAGCAATACACAATTCATTGAATATCTAAAGATGATAAAATGGCATATTGACGACATGAAAATAATGACTGTAATGTAAAATAGAAGCGGACAGCAGTTTCCAACAATGCAAGAGGAAATGCACCGCAAGTCCGAGTTAACAGGAACCATCCATGATCAAAACCCTGTAGTCATTAAACAAGCAAGGTTGAAATGCAGACGTACAAGGCAGACATACTTTATGACACTTGTACATATAAAATGTCGTATGACCGAAAACATCTCTCATCTCACTAGAGACAGGTGCCAACAAATGTTAATAGTATTTTGAATAGATTTAAAGTAACTCTCAGCTTTGAGAAATACCTTGCCTCAAACTTAAAAACCGATTGCTTTAATTTCAATTTCAAGTGTATGACGATATTTAAAGTTGTCAACATTGGCGCATACTCTAGAAGAGACAATTCACTGTCACATATAGACACTGCAAGCTGCTCCAAGTGGAATATCACCATTCATGTGAGGGTATTTTGTCATGTTGAATTCAAAATCAACACTTTTGTTATAGAACCGAAATTCACTGTTACCATTATACATCATTATGTCTAGAAATGCACACTCCATGTTATTCATTGCAGTTTCACCTAATTTAAAATTACAAGGGAAATACATTCTTGAAAGTGTGGATTATTGATGCTGACTATGTCATCATTAATTTTAAATGTAAACTTAAAACATTAATCATGAAATTTGTCTCTTTTGACAGCTTTATCAGACACTGATACTTGTAATGAAATAAATATAAATTTGGCAATGCGAGGTGCATAATTGGTATCCATGGGAATAACAACTGTTTGCTAAAGATGGAATCTCCAAAATTGTCATAGTTTTATGTCTTCAGTCAAAACGTTCAACATCTCAACAAACTGATTATATTCAAATGCAGACTTTGTATCATTACCAAAATATGAGCCTTTATAAGATATGATCATTCTTTGAAAAGAATTTTCTCTTGTTTTACATTTGGGGGAATGTATATATTCTTTCAAATTCGAATAAGCAATAGGTGTGTATAAAGTGGAGAAGACCTGCTATGAATCGGAACTAAAAGGGATTTTATGCAGGTTTGGAAGTGAGCAAATGTTGGGTAAATGGGCATGTACATGAGAATATTTCAGGCCAAATGAAGATAAAAATGTAAAAATGATATCCAATCATTCATTTAATTTTTCATATCTGGGAAAACTTGAGTTGGTCAACAGACCTAATTCATCAGTGAAATCCTTACAATTAAACAGTTTGCATATGATGTTAGCAATATTGAATGTTTTATCAGCAGGTGCAAAACTTATTAACCATACATCTCTGGCAGGCACTGAACAACTTCTGGATCTGTCAGAACAGGATCTAGTGGTTGTTTAGTTGTTTTCTGTAATTTTCTTATTCTGTTTGTAATGATAAAACCTCGTCAGGAGCTATAAGCATTGTTCTTTGGCCAATGATACAACCATTGAACTCTGCGCAGGTTAATATAGTAGTACGCATTTCTCTCTTTTTTCTTTTTTTTTATTTCTGCATTAATTTTTACTGTTGCAATAAATCTATGTGACACATATACCCCAGGTTTCTCAACTTGGGGCATCGCAGCTCCAAATGCCTATTTAGGGGCATATGTTGCCATCGAAACTGGTTTGTTTACATCATGGATATGCGAAACTGGTGCTTTCATGACCATTTTGTTCCCACTTATGGCAAAGTGTTTTTTTTCATCCATGTCCGACTCAATAACCTCTTGTGTCAACTGACACTGAAGGGCAACAAATGTGGATAAACTTAAAACAAACTTGATGTGATAGAGAACCATGCCTGCAAGTCTTTGTAATTTTCCTTTACTGCTTTAGTTGACCGCACACTGGGATTAGGCATTTTGAATACGTTCACTGTGGGACAATTTTATACAGTAAGGTTGGGATAATTCCGAGTCTGAAAAGCTGATGTATCTAAGCTTCGTGTGACTGAATAAACGTATATTGCACATAAATTCTGTCATATTGGTACTTTGTTAGCTGGTGTAAACATTTTGAAGTCCAACCAGCCAACTGATTTCTTAATTTTACTTTTGGAGCTTTATTTTGGTACCTTTTTTTTTTAAAGATTGGATAAACTCTACTATGTTTGGTACAAGTCGACTTCCCATTTTAAGAAAACGACAAAGATTTTAGCCATCAATATAAATTATCAAGCTCCATGAATCAAATATATGTTGCTATTTAATTGAATAGTAGTGTCCAACCATTGTAACGTACGCCATTGTGTTAGTGCTTATAAGACAAACGAGAGTATCCTTCGGAACATAAAAGGCTATTGATATATCTTACAGATGTACAGGTTGATGTATTCGGAATTTTAAGCTAAATCAAAATATCAATTTACTTGTACCTGGTATTTTTACGCAATTGAAAATTCGCTATATACGTTTATTCGTGTTCAATTTGTGTATGTAGCTTTAATTATATTCAACCCCACGTGGCCGCTATACTGAAACTCATATTATGGGTCTTCTGTCCAACATATAAGAGAGAAATATTGTTTTGCTGAAAAACACTGATCCGTTACACAGACATGCATACTTATTAGGTTTAACATATTTTTCCTAAAAACATTGTTACATAATTGTTACATAATTGTTTTCATAATATAGTCGTACGTTTATTTTACCCATTATCATTGTCTTGAGTGTTTTTAGCACCTCATAATAAATCTGTCCAATCATAGTTTGATAAAATCTGTATTACGATATGCATGTTTTTCATGGGTCTTATCACAAAATAGCACACTGGCAAGCATCTCAGCAAAAATAACTGGTGTAATCATGCAGCTGTGTTTACACTCAGTTCCATGAACCTGGTTAAGCCAACGATTTATAGCTTTTTTGAATAGGAAAGAGGGCAAGTTGTTTGGGTGGCGAGCACTAAATAAGACTGAATAAAAATGATAATAAAAATTAATTAACAATTATGAACAATTATAATGGTCACGCATGAAAATTTAATGGTTTTACATTGTGGCACAGTTGGAGCCATGATATGGTTTTCCTTTTTTTGGTAAAACCATTACAACGCACGTTTGGTGCAGTAAAGCGTATTGATTCCTCCCCATGAACCCTGGTGACAGTGGCCATATACTTGTGGAAATTGACTGATATACCAGTGATCTCAAACGCGTAAAGATACATACGTTTAAGTCGGCTTGCTTAGTATTGATAAAACAAGCCAGTATTAATTGTTTTATTAAGTGAAATTTACCAGCCATAACTCATTCATGCCACACCCTTACCGGATTTGATTACAGAGTTGTGTATTGGTGATAATGGAAAGCCAAGTTTCAGATTTTGTTCCATCCATAATAAAAAATATAAGGGATTATAGGCAATGTCAAGTTACTTCGGGTTGAATTCGTATGGTATTGAAAGGTACCTTAAATACCTGATACACTCATTTTAGTTAAGCAGAAGGACAATGCCTCCACAAAAATCCCTCTTGAGACATCTTTGCAGCGAAGAGACTTTATAAAGACTTGAAGCTGTGGATGGGATTATTACAAGCTTCATGTTAACTCTTTCAGTGCCAATCACGTCTAAAGTCGATCTACTTACATCATACAAGTCTGAATTATCACTAGGGTATTGGGTGCAGCGCGCGCCAAAAAAAGGTTTGGACTCAGTCCGAACTTTGGCACTGAAAGGGTGAAAATACAAATGAAAACAATCAAATGAGCATTTGCAGTTAACAGGAAAATCTTACACTCCTCTTAGAATTCGTCATAGAATTAAAAAGCGGGGGCCAGTCTGAATAATAGTTATGCAAAGGGTTGCATTTTGCAAGAAGACATAGTTTGTTGAATTTTTGTTGTTGATGTCGACGGCAGAATTAACATATATGGTTTTATCCATCTCATACATGTAAGTTTCTGTTTTTGTGTCGTTGCATATCACCCACTCCTTTCAAACATTGAGGGAAGATAAGTTATTTTGTTGCAAAATATTAATGTGTTGCACGCAGTGATTTATTTTTAGCCGTCGGTCTGCCTTGAAACAATATCGTGTGATCTTCGTACTTATATATATTTTTACAGACTATATTTCAATCTTCCTTTTTACTTGTCACATAAATTTGTGAAAAAGTGAAACAAAAGGTTGACATGGTTACTACCTCTTACTTCTATTCACACTAGGATATAAATGTAAACATTAATGCAATTTTTCATGTATCACCATTGAATTGTAGATAGATGCATCGGCTTTTTCTCATTGTTACATTTCATACTATGTTTTAGGGTTAATTATCAGAATTGTTTTTGTCAGAAAAAAAGAGGCTTCTATTTTCACTTTTTGTTTCTTGATTGGACAAGTAGTTTATGGGGGATATTTGAAAAATATTTCGCTAAAAATGAATGAAAATTACTAAAAAAAAATCCAAGTATTATTGAGAAATGACTATTTGAACAGACTCAGTGAAAGTCTACCCGAGGTACACACATCCACACCAGTTAAAGTGAATGTACGGATGGTTTTAGAGAAGTGATGGACAATATGAACTACCATTGCAATGTCCATGAATGCATTAATTAAAAAAAATACTTACCTTGAAAAAAAATCTAAAAATCAGGGACTGTGGGCTTTGCCAACAAGACAGTCCAGCTAAGTTTCAGGATCATCATTGTAACAGTTTTGGAGAAGCAACCAAGAATAGCGAAAACTCACTAAAATCTGTAAAAGTGCAGAAGACAAGAGGGATTTATGAACAGCGTGATCTCAGCTGACCTTGAAATTCAGTCCTACAATAAGTCCTACTCTAGTCTACGGGATGAGGATTTTGGAGAGAAAGTAAAAGAATGACTTTCCATTCCAATCAGTATTGAACCACATATTAATTAATAGGAATGCATGTTTTGACTGGCAAGTACCCGAATGGAAAAATTCGTTACAAATTAGGGATGCAGACTTTCAACAAAAATTGCAAAAAGACACAGAACTCGTAAAAATCATAAAAATCACAGCACCACCTGTTGCTCAAAATGAAGAAAGAATTCACGAAATCTAAAATCACTGAGGCGTGATTATTTGAACAAACGTGGATGCGACCAACCCAAGGTAAATCTCCTGCACGTTATAAGTGAATCTGGTCGCCATGAGTGATGACGGTTTAAGAGAAAAAGTCACAAATAACCAATATAAAGGACAAAAACTCGTTAATCGTTTTTGTTCTTTGTTTTTTCTAATCGCGGCGCCACCTGTTTAACAAATTAGGGTTTTGAGAAAGATTCAAAAATAGTGAAAACACGCAAAATAATAAATTCAAAGACAAAAATTGCAACGACACTTTCTGAACCAAAATCCGGGGCGCAAGATGTGTGCCTGTGCAATTTCAAAGCATTTGACCAAAGGGTTCAGACGTTTTTGTAGGATTGTGCCCAAAGATTCACACAGAGTGCATACAAATCCCAAACGTCAGTGACAATTGGAACAAACAAACACTTGAACAAACGTGGTACAGGCCCACCCAAGGTACATTCCTACCAGGTTTTAAGTGAATCTGGTTAACGGTATGTAGAGGTCGAAAAAGTGATTTTTCATTGCAATCCCCATTGACGTAAATGGCAGTCACTACAACTGCATTCAGTAAGCTAGAGGACCCAAGGGTGTTCCTGTTCAATTACGAAGCAATGAGTAGAACTGTTTTGAAAACTCTATTTAAAGTGTCCCAAAAAATGAACAACAAATTATTAAAAATCCGAGAATCAAATAGTTTGGAAACACATGACCCACATTCATGACTTTCAACCCAAAAATGACAGCAAAGTTAAAGAAAGCAAAAGGCAGCTTCAAAAGTTACCCAAAAAAATCAATATTCAACTTTCAATACCAAAGTGCAGAAACAAATTTCACTCTTGACTTCACGCAGCTTGTCCTTTCAACCTTTGAAATATTCTTCATAAACTACATACTTTGTTTCTTTCCAAAAACATGTAAGCCTAAACGCTTAAAACCCAAATTTATCACATGTGCTAAAGATAAAAAAGATATTTGGTAGGCCCCTTCATTTTTTAGTGTTCCTGACAAATCAGTCAGCTGAGGTAACAGCAAAAGAATAAAATAGGCCTATATTGCTTCCGTGACACTAATGAATATGCAACATTAGAGTAATGCTGTACCTCTATAATAACTATTAGTCAGAGGAGCGTGAATATTTGAACAAACTTGGCAAAGACCAGCGAAGTTACATTCTCCGGCACTTGGTTGTGAATCTGGTTGACAGTTTCGAAAAAGTCGAAAATGGGGTCTTGTGGACACAGGACGGATAGATAAAATTAAGGATACCTTACCTCCACATAAATTCAGCTCAGCAGAAGAAATGTTTTATCTTACCTACACATAACTTCGGCTAACCAGAAGAAATGTCTTAGAGTTTTCACATGGTGTCAAATATATTCTAAAAAAAATAAAATAAAATAAAAAATAAACAAGGGGGGGTAAGAAATCTTCCCAAGTAAATAAATCCACGCCACGTGTCACGATAGTCTGGCTGGCTGTTTTGGAGACGTCGATAATGTATGTTTCATGAATAGACGATTAATGGATGACGATAGACGGAGAACCTTCAACAAAGTCAGTGGAGCGTGACTCATTGAACCAGCTTGCTGATGTCCTGGCCAGGACAGGCAATACGTTTTAAGAGGGGTCAATTGATTAAAAGAAGTAAAAACTTAGTTGTGTACAGACGAGGGATCACACACAGATGCATGGACGGCTGACGATTCCAAAGCATGAGTTGAGTGACAAGTTAGTGGAAGTAAAATTGAACTATTTACTGAAGAAGGCGTAGTAAAGCTGTTGGTATAGCTCGGTACTAATGAAGTAATATCATATGCCAACATGTATTCTTTCTTGCAATGTAATATGAGAATTAAATAGAATAAATCGGAAACATGTAATTGTATAGGTAATAGTATCTCAATAACCTTCAACCCGAAACTAAAAATGTCATATGTGCTTTAGTATCACGAACTGTCGCTCAGCTGGTTTTTCATCATCATCATCATCATCATCATCATCATCATCATCATCATCATCATCGTCATCATCATCATCATCATCATCATCATCATCATCATCATCATCATCATCACCATCATCATCGTAATTGTTCACATCCATTAAAGGAGCCTACTTATGTGTTGGATTGGCTTTCCTCCAAATTGTGAAATGCTTGCAATGCATTTATACAAGCTGTCGATCTTGTGTTACTTATAGCAGGAATTGAAAATACAATAACTGAACTTAAGTGCACTGGCGAGTAGTTCTACTCAGTGCCTGATTATCCATTTGTTTATTTTGTAAATGTGAAGCAAATTGCACGTTTTGATATTAAATTGGAAAAAAGGAACTAAATCAAGGCATTCATGGGAAATTCTACAGTAAGTGCCGAATTCCAAATTGAAGGATTTTGCATAACCTACATTTTGTTTGAAACACGGAAGTTAAACATATGATTACTGGAAGTCAACAGTACACTGTAGTGTCAAAATTGGAGCTTAATGAATAAACTAATATAGTTAACTAGTTGTCTTAGGTGTGGGAGGAATGTCTTTTGTGTCAGTGGTGTTATCTACTAAATGCAACACAGAATAAGCCATATCTGCATTCCACTATAATGCTAAATTGATGTATGATATAGAATTTGTGTGACTGTTGCACTGAGATATATAATTATGTTTACATTCCAGTCAGAGAATTTTAAATTAAGTCCAAAGAAAGTGCATCATCATTGGAAATTTGGTGGCCACAAGTATAAACAATAATTATCAACAAATATAAACAGGTTTCATTCATTAGACATTTTGCCAAAACAGATTTACAGGCTACCATAAACATCGTTCAGGGCATACTTAAGTCCCAGACATAGAAGCGAATTGAAAAATAAAGTGAGCGGGTCAAGTCTCACCACTGACTTTTTGTAACCCCACTGACTAGTATAACACCACTGACATTTTGAATCCTGACCAGTTTCAGAATCTGTTATAGATACCCATAAGAATGGTTTTCTGTGTGAGGTAGGACAAAACAGAAAAAATTATCAAACTTCATACAATTTTCATTAAGATCAAGACTCAGATGGTGATCATAATACTATTCAGATGGCACAATTGTTTTAGATATGACTATACTCGCTGTATGCAAGAATAAAGTTGATAACTATATATTTGTTGCATTCATACATTCTTTGCCTCTACAAGTGAAGAGCTGGCCCTTATGCTGTGTTCCAATTAAATTTAAATGAAGTATTTAAACCAATATATATATATTCATTCATATATATATATATATATATATATATATATATATATATATATATATATATATATATATATATATATATATATATATATATATATATATATATATATATATATATATATATCATTAACATTGAAGCAAATCAAAAAAAAACCCAAAGGGTCAAGTTTCACCATTAACACTTTGCAACACCTTTGACTGGTGTTATACCACTGATATTTTCAATCTTGATCAAGTTCAGATTCTGTTGTGGTTTCCTAATAAGAAAGGTTTTCTGTGTGAGGTAAAACAAAATGGAAAATTCATCAAACTTCATCCAATTAAGCTGAAATTCATAGCAAATCAGAATTAACCCCATCACCACCCCCTTGTGAACAAAAATGTAGTAGACATCTACTCAAGCTGCATTGGTGCCCCACCAATTTTGATGGTAATGTGGCTGGTGTTTTTTGAGAAACAAGAGGGCTGTGTGAACAGCCCATACTTAGCTGATCTAGTCATTCATCACACTGGCTCTGAGAACTTGAGATAAGATCAAGGTGACCCCTGTACTGAGTAAGTCTGACCTATGTGGAAGAACACTAACATGTGCAACACCAAGGTCCCAGTTCAAATAGTTTTCAGGTAACATTGAAGAGGAAAAATCATACAAGTTGCACTGTGACCTCAGAAACGAGGTCAAGGTCAGTCTTGTACTGTCTAAGCGTGAGCTTCATGATAAACATTAACAAGCGCAACATCAAGGTCCTAACTCAAAATAGATCACAAGTTATCAGTAAATTTCATGTCAGTTATCCTGTGACCTTGCAAATGAGGTCAAGGTCTAAAAATTACTGATGCATGCATTCTTCCACAGAATAAGTAGACACTTATCAAAGGTACATCCCTACCAAGTTTAGCCCAAATCGGGCTAAAATTATTTTAGTCATAATCATTACAAGAAATTATTATGTTAAACTTTCCTGTTAAAACTTTATGAAAGATTTTCAAAAAATAAAAATTCCAAAAAATTATAACAAGAGGACTGTGACATGTACATACACCCTTGTGATCTTTTAAGATATGCCCCCAAAATAGAAGAAAGAAATTCATAAAAAATGCAAAATCAATGGAGCATGGCCATTGGAACACATCTGTTAGAAACCCATTCAAGGTACATTGCCATCAAGTTTGAAGTCAATCTGGACGATGGTTTCTTCGGAGATGTCGAATTCAGTGTGAATGAGCATTAGAATGCCCATTGACTTACATAGTAATCAATAGGGAAGGTGCACTTACGATAAAACCCCGAATTGTAAAGATCATTCAAAATCAGCGATCCACAGCAGTGCAGTTTCAGCTTAATCTGATTGATGGTTCTGGAGAAGTCAAAAGTAGCAATAACACACAAAATATCATAAAAAATAGCAAAAATCGGAGAGCCACCTGGTGAAACAATTATGAAATAGGAGTCTCTAAGAGTGGTCCTGTGTGATATCAAAATTGGGTGCGTGGTTTCTTCGGAGATGATTGGCCCCAAAAAGAACCAAAAAATCATAAAAAGAATCCCCAAATCAATGGAGCGTGACAATTTGACCGACTTGGTAGAGACCCGTCCAAGGTACATTGCCAACAAGTTTGAAGTCAATCTGGCTGACAGTTTCTTTGGAGAAGTCCAAAATGTGAATTAGCATAAGCATTCCCAATGACTTACATAGTAATCAATAGAAAAGGTGCATTTACCGATAAGAACCCGAATTGAAAAAAAAATCGTTAAGAATCAGGAATCTATAGCAGTAGCACTAAGGGACCAAATATATTTGACCCTTTCACAAGGAACATATCCACCAAGTTTCAGCTTCATCTGAGTGGCGGTTCTGGAGAAGAGGTGAAAAATAGCAAAAACAATAAAAAAGTCATTAAATAACAGGATAAAATTGCAGCTCCATGTGGTGAACAAATTAAGAACTAGGAGTGTCCCTGTGTGTTATCAAAGTAATTGGGTGATCGGTTTATTAGACAAAGAATTTTTTAGATTTGCCCCAAAAAGGAACAAAAAAATTCATAAAAAATCCAAAAATCACTGAGGTGTGACCAATTGAAGCAACAGGTCTACCGAAGGTAAATTGCCACCAACTTTGAAGTCAATCTGGCTGACAGTTTCTTTGGAGAAGAAGTCAAATACGTGAATTCGCATTAGAATGCCCATTGACTTATATACTAATAAAAAGGAAAGGTGCATTTACCGATATGTACCCGAATTGAAAAAATCGTAAAAAAAAAGAAATCCACAGCAGCGCCACCTGGTGAACAACTTTGTTTGATCCTTCCACAGGAAACACATCCTCCATTTTTTGTCTTAATCTGACTGACGGTTCTGGAGAAGAAGTTGAAAATAGTAAAAACACACCAAAAATAAAAAAATATAAGATAAAATTGCAGCGCCACCTAACTAGGAGCTTGTAGGAGTGTCTGTTTGTGACATCAAAGCAATCGGGTAAGCAGTTTTGGAGAAAGTTTTTAAGACTTGCCCACAAAAAAAAAAAAAAACGGTTTTGGAGACGAAGTCGAAAATGTATATTGTGGATAGAAGGATGACCGACGGACAACAGGCCATCCTATGAGCGCAGCTGACTGACAAGTCAACTGAGTTAAACATAATTTTTAAAATGAACATAATTGCAGTGTTATCTGGTGAGCTAATTCAAAGCTGTCATATGGGGCCCCACATTGTATAGAATAACCATACTGTAATTAAATAGTTTGGGAAAGCTTTTGGCCCCAAAGGGAAAATACTATACTCACAATTCCTGGAGTTATTTGTCCAATAATAAAACGCTTTGTATTTACAGTCAGTGGTGTTATATTTACGTCAATGGTGTTATCCCAGTGGAGATAATACCACTGACAAATCAGGAAAAAACCCTGACTGGTCCCTATCTGATTGTTTCGTGCTGAACACCCCCAACAGCATTTTGCACTCAAGGACACTGTTCTTGTGTTTGGGAAACTTTTTCTTTAAATATTTGCAATTCTGGTGAATCACAATGCCAACACAACTGACAGTGAATAAACATTCCCTCACTTTTTACATAATATATGGTCAAAATTTGAAAAAATGTAATGAGCATTGTAATTAAACCAATGGCGCCCTCCTGCCTCTTCCAAGTGGTAACTTTTGGAACTATGGGGAGCCATCATTATTTACATCTAAATTTCATCAAAAGTAACACCACTGGCAGAGATTCAAGTCACACCATCTTATTCATGCAGAACTTCAAAACATGTACATAAAAGGAGCTGTAATCTTCTGCTTCTGATAAAGGACATTTTCATCATGTAAATCATGTACAAACAATAATATTTTAATCTTTTTCTCCACAATCAAACTACGTAGAAGCTACTTATCTCGAAGAGTAACACATCACTTTCGTCAGTCCCACTGATATGTTGTGTTTTTACAAAGAATTGCATTAGGATAATTACAAAACTTCGGCTGTTTTGTGTAAAGCTTTTATATGGATAATAAAATATGAAAGAGGGTGACACATACCATACAGAGGGTAGCTTCACTTGACATTACCACACAGGCTTTTGTACAGAAACGCGAGTAAGAAAACTTAGAATGGTAGAACTACAAATATTTACAAATTAAGCGTTTTATAAAGGCGTATACCGAGTTATGCATGAGAGAGCGTGGGAAACACAGAACCCGTTGAGCTAAAGAAAATACTTTCAAACCAACATGTCACTTTGTTACAGCCGGTGCGTGCACTTAAAAGGTCCTTTCGATGGACCATGTTCAAATTTAGTACAAGGGTGACTCATGCGATGTTCTCACCGTACAGTGCGATTTGAAAGAAAAAAAACGGATGTAAAAATAAAACTTTAATTCACATTTTCATTTTAAAAACTCACTGCACCTTCAATCGTGGTTTTCCGTTCATTTCCGACACCAACAAGGTGTGTAAGGCTTGTGACGTCACAAAAGCACACTGCTGGCTGTCAGGAAAGACTGGAACCGCACTAGTGAGCCATGGCTGTCAAGTGTCACTTGGTTTAAACATATTTTACTCACCCTTTATCACCAGAATTGTCTTCTTCTGACCAGAGGGGTCAATATAAGGCCTTGACCTTCCCCTGATAGTTTTCTTTTTGGAATAAAATATGTTCAAACCAACAGGATTAAAATGCATGTAGAAATATTCATTTCCGTCCCTGTTCCCGCTCAGCATGGGTTCGTGTGTTGCTGTTAATTGTAGCAATACAATTTCTACAGCTTGTTTACAATCCCCAAAGATCTGAAATTACGGAGAGCGTTGACTTGCAGAGTCAAGATTTACAGGGACAAGTGGCAAGGCCCTGGGAACCCATATATCCTTTGTAGCGAACACTTTGTGGAAAGTGACTTTGATTTGTCACATATGACGATGTTAAGGATAGGTTTGGCATGAAAAAGCTGCTTCTGTTGACAAATACGGTCCCATCACTGGCCAACGGATGGATTCATGGAACTGGCCAAATTACACATTACTTATAAAACCAGGAACAGTGATTCATTTTTTTTTAAAGTATTTACAAATTAATCTTCAGTATGATTCTGACTTCAAAGCTTGCATAACAGCAAAGTATAGCTCTAGTAATTCTACAACTATTGCAATGTATCACATAATTATCAATCCAATGTCACAGTGACAAGGCTGGTCTAGGATGTTGTTACAAAATAACATTGTAACAAAACTTCAGTATGTTTAACCATTTTGATTCAATTGATGGGGAGAGTGGTTGGAAAACATGGACAAACAAGGACCAATCTTGTTCCATACCCAGGTCTACGGTTGAACAGTCTATAACAGGTTCAGTCAGCTGACCTCTGTCATGTGTATGTGCAATTGCTACTGTATATTGCGAGGTGTTTAATCCCATAACCAGATAACATTTGTTTGGATAGCTACCGCATTTACGCCTCATCTGCACAGCTGCCAAGACCAGTGGGCAGCTGGCCTTTAACCTTTTTCAGTCATGTGCCAGTTTTTATGACAGCCACGGCCACCTCCCTATAATTGGGTGTACAAAATTCCATCTCATTGTACCTTTGTCGTTCATATGGAACCAGCAAATAACTCAGCCACAGTAAAATATTCACCACCGTTACCTAATGGATATAATCTGAAATAAAGGATATCATGACCACGTGCACTGATGACAATGCACATGGAACGTAAATTACTGCCCTCCAAGGGTCGTGAGGTTACTGCTGGGAGAAGTTATACTGATATTGAAAGCTATATTCGTTATAGGCCGTAGCTGTTTCCGTGAATGCTAGAATGTGAGACACTACAAGACCTGGACCATCCTGACGCAAATTCCAATTTATTGCATTCATGCTTGTTCTTGTTAAATAGAATTGTAAAAGTTTTGACAGGAAATATCTCTTTTGCAACGAATTATCATTGCCCAGACGGCAAGTTGGGATCGTCTGGCTGTACCACGGCTGCACTCCCTGCAGTACTGGTGATTGTAGGCTTCTGGGCGTCCCCTCATGTGTGTGAGGCTGAATGATCTTTTCCTCTGCTGCTTCAGCTTTTCTTATTAATTCTTCTTCATCATCATCAGACCACGTACATAAAGAACTCAATTCATACTCTCCGCAATCACCATGGTCTGTTGTAGATGCCATAACGCTTGGCAAACTGAAGGTACTCTGGCATAAAACACATATACCATGGGTAGCAGGTTGCATTTGAGACGTCAGTAACACTTTCCTACATTGGGCCATGATCAGAGAAAATTCGCACGCTTTCCTGTCGCAAATGTAATGCACTTTTTGAGCTGATAAAACACCATTCAAAAAATCTATTTAACATTTTGGTTTTCAGATATCATTTCTAACGACCCTAAACATCAACCTTCTAATTTGTAGTACCCATTCAATCAATAGGACCTTTAACTTACTCATAGCTGTGTCCTGTTTACGCCAGATGGCGTTGTGTGGCATTTCCTACTGCCACTCTTCCCCCACTAAATTGATGATGTTGGCCAAAATACAAACATGGGACTTTGTCAAACCAGGGATACTACAGGTTAATTGGCTTTGTAAAACTTTATTCAAGGAATAAATCTGCCTGTACAGCTTAAGTGACTCAAAATGCAGCCTTCATACATCGTCCAAATCTTTGGGAACTGTTACACCATATTTAAAAATCTCCCGAAAATATGAAGCCACACCCCCTGACACTTGGACCCATATTCAGGACCCCCCAAACACTCTTCGCTATCTGTATATGACCAAATCCATAATGCCACGCCTCGAGTATAACTGACTGCGTGTGTTTTTCATATTTTCAGGTTTCAAATCTACACAAAATGGATCATTTTTACATGCACACGTCACGTCTGACTACAACCCACATTCTTCACATACCGAAGTGATTTGATGCTGAGGGCAGCAAATGAAAATTTCTCACAACCAATAACCACCATACCAAATAGTGAAATGGCTAATCTATTAGACTATATTCGTGAAACTGGCTTTAAACGCTAATTCATTTCTTCTTTTTCTTTTTTTTTTTTTTTTTTTTTTGTTTGTTGCTTTTCGTAACATTCCTTTTACCCGCCCGCCTGTCAATCATTGAACTTTTGGTAAGCAGGATAACTTTGTAAACAGTGTGACGGCCGCACACACTGAGGTGATTTGCGAATTTTCGAAACTATAAATGCAATATGCACGGATACGTTAATATTATTGTATTAGTCATCCAGAAAAGGTGGAAAGCGTGATAAAAAGTGATAGAAAATTAAATCTGAACACTAAAAGACGTGCATTAGCGGGCTTTCATGTGGCAGCCATCATATTTTCAGCCAATCACAATGCGAACCAGTCATTTATCCCTAACATAACCAAGCGGGACTCTTGGGAGTTTTGGAATTAGGACCTGGCAAGCAAGGACGTTTTTGTGATAACTGAATCATGTAATTGCATTTCAAACCATTGAATGTTAACTATTACAAATCTTTAACTTGATGTTGTAAGAAGTTTGACCTTCCTATTCACGACTCGTTGCTGCTGACATTCAAGGCACATATGCAGGCAAAGCCCATTAGGAGCTCTCGTCTCGCATTGGAGCACCCAGATGGCTGGAAGATTTCCAGACACACTCACACAGCAAACTGAATATTACTGGTGACACAGCACGTCCTCGGCCCTGGCCATACAGCCAGCATGACCCAATAAGAGGGGGACACGTGCACGAGGCATTTCCAAGCTTTCCTTTCCCCATGAGAGACCCTGTCATTGGGAGTACAACTTCCCTTATGAATCGCCAAAGGCATTTGTGTTATTTTAAAATGACTTAATGGTCACATTTTTCCTATTTTTTACCATTGGTAGGTTTAAATGGATATTTTTGAAAGTTTGACTGCCAGTTTCTAAGCAATTATATGACGACTTTGAGTAAAACATGCAGCCATTTGAGAAATCGTGCTTATATTATTCACCTAAAGAAGCAATATTTTCAAATCATAAAACCTGAAGACCAGCTGAAAAGGGAGCAAGGACAAAATACAGGGAATAAAGAGTTAGGGGAAGCATTTTGCGTGATTTCTAAAATTTGGTACAGGAATGATAATATATGTCACCATCAATCATTTTGGCATATGTATTGATAGCCATTGGCCTCCACAATTATTTCTTTCTCGGAATATTTTGAATAGGTAAAGATAAGGGCTGAAATGCGCATTTATCTGAGGGAAAATTGCATTTTGGTAAGTTTTCAAAATTTGCTCATGGTTTTTCGTATAACTAACCATAATATTGGCACATACCACTATCGTCTTTTGTGTATAATCAATCAAGATTTCCCTCTGAATTGGACAAGGGAAGGGCTCAAATCAAATATAATTTCTATTAAGCTGACTAGAGTTACTGGAAATTTGAATTGCGTTGATGGGGTTCAACCAAACAGTGCACATGGCTACCTAACACCAAGAGTCAGGTGGGCAGCGCATTCCAATCAGCAGAATTAAACATATGCTCAAAGGCAAAGCCTATGTATCAAGAAAAGAGAAGCCCATATATTCATGTTCACCATTCATTTGTCAAAAAGGTAATTTACGTCTATGACAAATTCTAAGAAGAAACTAACAGGCACTTTTTACCATATAGTTTTATTCCCCCAGTCTGACGCTAGCATAGATAAAGGAAAACTCAGAGTTGCCACCAGGGATTAACAGCAAGAATAGTAATGAGTTGCCCATTAAAGTTGTGATCAACATGGAAGAATTTTATGAATGCTGAAAAAGATCACTACAAATTCGATAGGACAACATGAAAAAAATGTTCATATCTTAAAACAATTGATTTGGACGATATTTGAAGTTCACATTCGTTATAATGCTTTACATATTTTGGGGAGTTTATCCTATCTCTTTGTTTGTGGAATAAATCCACTGATTAAAAGACAGGACACACTGTTTGAACTAAACTAAAAGGAGTGTAACTTATACTTTAAACATTAACAAAGTTTGAGATTTAATATTGAAGTAATAACTTATGCGATGCTTACGTCCAAAATGTCTTTGCAAAACTTCATATGTGAAGATCTATTGATAATATTCACTAATTTGAACTAATGCGAAGAGACTGGTCATATTTTCTTATTTTTTTCTGTTCTCTCCAGGTACAAATCAATAACAAACCTTGCTTACACTTTATCAATATCCAAGGGTCCTGGTAATTTATAAGACCCTTTCCGCGAAAGAGAGGTGTCTATAAAACATACAACCACTGATGTATTCTCCTCAATAACTTCTATAACATTGCCAATCAAATAGGACTTGTCATATTAAACTGCCAACCATGTGTCTTATGTCTGGAATTTAAACTTCCCAAAATACACGTTCATCACCATGGAATGTTTTTGTTAGTCATCGTGCCATTATTATTATCATGATCTCTTTCAGTAACATCACCGGCAAGCTCCAAATTGCAGCTTCAGGCACAGGATTTTATGATGAATTAAAGATGTCACACCTCTTATGTCCACATCGACATTTATGTTGGCAGCATAACTGTAACCCCGTTAAAAATTTTTAAGATAAAGTTCCCAATAATATTACTGCCATAAATAGACAGTTTTATTATATGGTTCTAATTGACGAATAAGGCCTGTTGACCAACTCAAATGCTGCCACATATGAAAAAGTAAATAAATCATAGTACATTGTATTCAACAAACATATTTTATCACCAATTTGGTGTCAAATTTTCTGATATACATGTCTATTTTCTGAACACTTACTCACTTCCAAAACTGCATAAAAATCTTTATAAGTTCCGATTCAAAGCAGGTTTCAAATCTTTCCCTGAGAAAAAATTGTCAGATTTGTTGTCTTGAAGGCACGAATTTTGGTTTAATTCCTGTGGCCAGGAAGAAAAATCCTCCAGTAGTAAAAGGTTTTGGATTTTAACTACCTCGAAGATCCTGTTGGAGCAGTCAAATGGTACTAATAATTATTTACCTTTCAAACAGATTTCTTTTGGGGACTTCTCCAATTTATATACATCTATTCCTCATTCTGATTTCATAGAATGTATCAAGTGTCTCAGATATCAAACATATGAGGAAAATAACTTTGAAACAATTATTGTATCTTATAAAGGTTCATAATTTGGCGATGATATGAGGGATGGACACGTCGCATTTGAATATGGTCAGTTTGTTGAGTTGTTGAATTTTTTTTTATTAAAAACATATAATTATGTCCATTTTGGAGATTCCATCTTTAGACAAACACTTGGGATTCAAATGGGTACCAATTGTGCACCTCTTTGGTCAATTTATATGTATTTCACAATAAGTATAAGTTTCTTCTAAAGCTGTCAAAAGAGAGGAATTTCATGACAAATGTTTTAAGTTGACAGTCAGATATATTGATGACCTATGAAGCACCAACGACAAATGCTTTCAAGACTATATTTCACAAATACACCCTGATGATTTTCTAAAGAAAAGAAGCTACAGAAAATGACATGGAGGGTATATTTCCAGAAATTATGATGTATAATGATAATACTGAATTGAACTTTAAATTATGTTGACAAACCTCATGATTTAAAATTTAACATAGTAAATTATCCACATATGGATAGTAATATTCCACTCGGGTCAGCATATGGTGTCTATGTGTCAAAGTTAACTGCCTTTGCTAGAGTATGCACTGATTTTCAAAACTTTGACTCCCATCATTTACTGCTTTTTCAAAACCTTGTGAAATAAGTGCAGGTTCGGCGTAAAAATGACATTTTATTATATAGATGTCCAGTGCATTTGAATCGTTATATAAATAATGTGATAGATATGTAAGCCTAACAAGTGTAACTGACATTTATACAATGCGTGTGTGTAAAGGAAGATATGTTTTACAGTTGCCAGTTGCTAGCATCAAATGGATTTAAATTACTTTTGCTTTTGCAGGTACCTGTGTCGAGTCAGGAGAGAGATGTTTTCCTGCATGCTGCATTTCATATTTGTTCACTGTTTTAAAAAATGATTATAAAGTTGTTGCTATGTCTGCGTTGAACTTCTGCATTTTGACCTGGCTTGTTTCATGACTGAAGGTTTTCGATCATGGATAGTTCTTGTTAGCTTTTCTAACATTCTTGAAAATGCTTGTTCACTGCTGTGTTTCATTACACTCATAATCTGTACATTGTCAATATGACATCGTATCCTCTTTAGTATGAATAATGCATTGCTTGGTGGCTATTCAGTCTTGCTGTTGTGTCTGGTGATGTTCATGTTAATAGATTGGTCATGATGTGGATGGTTTTATACTTGGACTGATTTGAGGTTACGATATTGACACGTAATGGTCTCACTACTATTATACTGGCTCTGAGCTTGGAGATATAAAATTGCTTCTGGCACATGTAGTTTAATTTTAAACTGCATCTAATATCGTTTTCAGAATCTGAGTTAATTCACAAACAGAGCCTGTTAACTTGAATTGTTTACTTTTGCCCACACTTATCAACTTAACTGACGCATTTCATTCTTTAATGCATCTAATTTAGTCTCTTCTTTTTTTTTTTTTTTTTTTTTTGTTGGGCAATTTATCTATATTAGATGTGCTGTTCCCCATTCTTGTACCAACTGGACTAATTTTTTTGCGATTCTTATTTATTTCTTTTTAGGTACTTTTCTAGATTACCCTCTATGTATTTTTTCTTTTCCAGAAATTTATCTACATAACTAAATAAGCCACACGGGCGTCCTTATTTTTGTCCAAACTTGACTATTTTGGGGAATTGTCAATTTTTGTTCCTTTTCTGGGACCTTTTATTGCATTTTATTGCAATACGTTTTTATATCTTCCCTGTCTTTTTCTCTTGCTTAGGTCTACATTAAGATGAAAATGTGAACATTGAATGTTTGTTCCCCCTGACAGATCTTACTAAGCCAACCACTCGTCGCTTTATTTATTTTGAGCGTATTCACAGTAAAATGATAATATGATAGCGCATTCGTTCCCTGAAACAATGAAAAATCAAGGTCACTGGAGCAAGCGTGACCAAGCAGAAAAATCAATTTACAGTGAGACATGTGAAATTTTTTTGCAGGATGAGTAATACAATGGTACTTTTTCACCAGGAATAAAGTCTTCAAACTGGAGTTTTGTCACTCAAAGAAATACTTCATTCAGTTTATTTATTATGGATTTAATGAGTGTATGAGTGTTCTCCATTTATAAAATGAAATGGAGAATGTAAACTCCCATCAAAAAGGTTCGCACGCCACGCTACCAAAATTGAGGTCAAATTTACTACACGCCCAGATACTGCAACAGGGTTTATTTGATTCTTCAAGGCAGCAGCATATACACTTTTGATATTAAGTATTTGAAAGTTATAAGTAGTAAAAATTTTGTAATATGTTCTCTTGCAAAATGTAAAGTAACACCACTTTGGAAAAGTTATTATATCTGTTGGATCCAAATCTACAAAATTGTGACTGAACAGCAATCATTTAGCAGACTGCTTCCAATGATATCTCAACAACCTTTTTGTCATCCACTCTTGACCACAAACAATCAGTAATAGTAGTAATATATCGTGATGCCGTTACCTCCCCGCAAAGAACAATAATGTTTTAAAGCAGGTTAATACTGTCTTGCTAATTTTGGCCCAAAGTCTTCAAAAATTCAGAGTGTTAGGTTGTCACTTCAACCATCGCTATTTATATTCAATTTTTTGGTTCTTCTGCTATCAAAGGCGTAATTGAATGATTCCGTAACCCCAGCACATACTCTCATGAGGGATATTAAATTTTGAAGTATAACTTGGTAAGTATGGAATCTCTTTGCTGTCATTGTTGGGTTTGAAATTTATGAATATGGGTCATGTGTGTCTAAACTACTTTAGATTGACTGTCTAATTGTTTTAACTCATGTGTATTATGATCACCTTTACACTGGAGATATAACTCATGAAATTCTCCCAATTCACTAAGGAGATCCAGAGCAGTATCAAGAAAAGTGTCAGTATTCTTTGCATATACAGTTCTAATCCCCCAACCTGAATGATTTTCCGTCACCTAATTTGACTTGATGATCCATATATTTTTTATAGTCCTTGGTAGTACCATCAAATTGCAAATCAACTCAATCACACACTTTATGGATTCATGTGGAAAGTGATTGCTGAGTTTTGTGTTCATAAGCATTTCAGTTGCTACACCTACGGCCCTCTTATCTCTATTTGCTGAGAGTACCCACACAGTTGCAATCATCGGATATTCCATGACAGTTGTAAAAAACGTGCAAAATTGCAATGCAGGATCCACAGAAGTCAAAGCATTAGCCTGGATTTATAAATGCGAAGCAGATTCGGAGGAAATGGCCAGAAATGTATGGTCGTATATATCCAGTTTGTTATTGTGTTTGGTGAGCTTAATATCGAAATGGCTGCCTTGAAGGTCTTAGGTGACTGGTTGCGAGACAGGGGCTGCACACAGGCACTGTGACAAGCACAAATAGCATATGCAGGTAAACTTAACTGATTCCTAAATACTTCTCATGTCACACAGAAATTGCAGCTTGTGACGTATATTTTATGACATTAAACATACAAATAAACTCTTGCTGCAGTGATGCAGGTTCCATGCAGTGTTTAACTCTGGTGAGGTGAAAAAGGATGTAATATTCCACAGTTCAAGTATTGGGCATCTGTACTTGAGTTAGTCCTATTTTACGTCCTCTTTGTGAAGTAATCTTTAGTATGTACATATATACTTTGATGCAGCTTATCCCTTGGTTCATTGCTCTCAGCTATAAAAGTTATGTTTGCTAGATCCCAGTACATACTTCAGAAGTACTAGATAAACATGCAGACGCTGCTGATGCCTTCAAATGTGGTGGCCAATGTACAGCACAGAGGACGATCCAAGTCTTCTTCCCAATATCAATTTATAAAAAAGTATAGACATACATTTTATATTGATTGCGAAGCAGGCCAAGCCTATATTAATTACTCTCCTTGACATAGATGGCGTATACTTTCCTACCTACTTGTTTGGTAAAGAAAACCGAAGGACTCAGAGAAAACTACTGTGCACAGTCAGAGTAATGGCTACCAATTTATCAGACACAGAAACAAACTGGTACTCGTATCAAGAGAAATAGGCGAGCTGTTGGCCTGGTTGAAAATCCGATTGCTCAATGATGTTGGGTGCACTACAGGAAATCTCTTTTGCTAAGGGTTGTGTATGTATGGCAAATGTGTTTGCATGCCTACACACACAATACTGCGTTATTCATTTGCCATGATCTCATAAGTACATTTCTCATGCCTCCCTGCACTACTCTTGGAGCTTGCATGCTGCACTTTGCCTATTCTGTGTGACGGTGTGGCCATAAATGATTATGATAGACAATATTATGCATATTAAGCCCCAAGTTCATTTTTTTTTTGTAATTGATACCAACGTTGTTTTGAGCAGCGTATTACACTTCACGTAAATATCAGTGAGATACATATGAACACAGGTTCCATACAAGTTAGTAACGTTGATGTTTTCCTACATCTTTACATGAGGCGTGCAATGTTTGCATGTGTATGATTATTTCATAGCTTTCAGCTCATTGTTCACAATATTTGCATGTATGTGTGCAGCATCTGTGCATAATCAGTCTCATATGTTTGTGCAATATTAGTTCGATTAATATCTGCTCTACTCTATGTTGATCGGTATTAAAATTCGATCACTTGAATTGGGTATCCCATCACACAAACATAGTAGAATACATTTGGCTACAGAGAATCAAATCTTTACCCTAAGTCGTGTGTGTGTGTGTGTGTGTGTGTGTGTGTGCAAATTCGTTCATATTGATACATGCACAAACATGCATCTAATATTTTACGCTTTCTCATCGTTATATTCCTTCGATATACACACTCTACTTACCATGTGGTCAATACCACATTTTGGTATGTCTATCGTGTGTTCATGCTTGTAAATAGTCTTATTAGCACAGTGTTTTAACCTTATCTTGTTAGGTTATTTTATTCGTGCTTACACAGCAGTTTTCAAACGTCAAATCCCGCCTTTTACAGAAGATTTGACCCATGGAGTTAATCCTGTTGACTATAGAAATTAATCAGTGTGCTTAAAGACTGTTTATCAGACATATAAGAAACATGGTATTTCCATTTAAGATTTTCATCAATCCATACAACCAAAATTTTGTATGCGTAGCTCGTTTGTTTTCTATCTGAATTATTAAATGATGAAAATCTAGTCTTATTTTTCCAATATAACTTTGAGGACTTATAGGAAATATAGAAATCTTAGCCCTTTCAATACTTGTGGTGCCACCAACAATATTATGTTATATAGGGGTAGAAATTATGAAAATCTTGTGAACACTGTAGCATTTTTGGTGGATCTTCACCGAATTTAGTGGGATTAGGAAGAGGTCATCGCATAAGTTAACGATACTTGTGGTGCCACCTATAAATTGATGCACATTATGAGCTAGAATGTGTTTTAAGATATAAAATTCCGCACTTGAAAAAGTCATTGGATTAGACCTGCCAAATTTATAGAGTAAATAGACCATTTCCAATACTGGCTGTTATATAATATCAGTGAACTTTGTTTATTTATTTTCAGGTCATCAGTCCTGTTATGTTGTAAGATGTTATTTTGTAATGGCACGATGTAGACTAGACATCAGTGGCAAAGAGAATTAAGCCTCCAGATCAAAATTGAACTTGATTACACTGTACATAAAATTGTACTTGGTGACCTACTTTTTGGGTCTCCATGACCCAGTAATTATGGACCTTGGTGCTTGTCAAAATTTATTGGGGTTTTTTTTCAATAGGTCGAAAAGTTATCGCACGAGTTGATGAAATGGACCATGTATGGAAAGCTGGATGGGAGCCCTCATTTCAAGTGGTAACAGTTTTTTAATCGTTAAAAGTCAAGGTCAGATGGCCAGTTTGAATACACTTATTCTGGACTAAACATATATCACTGAGCACTCTGTTTACATGCTGTCGACATGAATAAAACACGGTTTGAAATTTCTTTTTTTTTTTTTTTTTTTTGTGCATTAATTTTTCAGAAAAAATGGGATCAATACAAACCAAAGTTCGTTTGAATATCTCGGCCCAAAGAGCACACTTGTCTGTTCTGTGGATCCAGATACCCGCACTTGGATAGTTTGTCTGTGTATTGCATTGCTGCCCAATTATTTGCACCATGTATGAAGCTTGCTTGAAGAACAGCTAATTCAACACAACTAGTTACACATAAACAAGAGAACTGCGACAGTTCTGTGCCCAGCTGAATTTGAAGGTCATCTTTGTTAGAAAATCGCCATCACTCTTTACTATATCAGTTTTCACTAATAAATAATCCTTCGGTAATAATTTTTTTAATTGAAAGTTGGAGGATTCACCTTTAACACGATATAAGACAACATGCCAGTTTTATCTTGCAAGGTCACCCAAGCTCAAAATTAACAATGTCCAAGGACAGCCATTGGTAATTTCCCAGTAGTATTTAATCGCAAACATGGGTCTAGGATCCGCCATCACAGAGATATAAGCCAACGTGCCAGTTTGACACTTCTTCGTCACTCTTGGTCAAACTTTACGATCCAAAAAGAAGCCATACATACTTTCTTAGTGCACAAAAGTAACCATTGCCTTGGATCCATCCAATACAAAGTAAATTTTCATGACATTGATATTTGAGAAAATGACAGCACCAACGCGTAGCAAACATTTGGTAGATGTAGCGGAGGTACATTCGCAATAAATTTAGTGTATTCCAACACACAGTTGAAGATGAAGTCAAAAAGTAAAAACATACGCAAACGCCTGACAAATAAGAGGAATCTTAGTGCCACATGAGGAGCAAATGCAGGTGTACAGATCACTGCGGTAACCCTATACAGTTTTAAAACAATTGATTGATAGCTTTTAACGAGGTGGTTCAAGTTTTTATGATAAAAGTAATGAAACAAGTTGTCGAAGTCTAAAAATCACTGGAGTGGTCCATTTTAAAACTTGATAGATACCTACCCAAGACACTTCCACATCAATTCTGCGGTGAATCTGGCAGACGGTTTGTGAGAAGTCAAGAAATGCAAGCCACTATCGCAATCCCCATTAACATACCTAGTTATCAGTTAGACTGTATAACCAAGAAGTACCGGTATTAAAAAGCCCGAAAAATCAAGCAACCAAAGTATCACCACCCACTGAACAACTTTTGTTGACCCAATCACAATCTGCCGTTTTGCGCTGGTCCTAAAAAGCAGACAGTAGTAAAAGATAATTATGCGTTAATATCATAGTCAAAAACCAGTCCAAGTTAAAAAAAAGGTCAAAATCTTGACATGTCCATCAACATGAAAATCTCCATATATGACAGAAAGACTTATACACATTCAGCAATACATCGTTCATTGAACATCTAGAGATGATAAGATGTCAAATTGACAACATAATATTAATGACTGTCATGGAAAATATAAGCGGACAACAGCTTTCAAGGGATCCCTAGAAGTGTCTGTATGCAGTGTTTTGTCGTGCGCTTTCTCGAAGATTTTGCAACATTTTACAGAAGCAAATATATAACAAAAATATTAAATAGTCCAAAAATCTCTGGAGCATGACGATTTAAACAACATTGATACAAATCCTTCCAGCGCAGTTCTACACTAAGTTTGAAGCGGATAGGACTAAGGGTTTAAACAGTACCAAGATACATGTACTGTCCTGCGGGTAGACACCCATACAGTAGTGCTCGTCCTGACACATTATTCCAGAGTTTGATATTCCAGAAATTCTTTTAAACTTGGCGCAATTCAATCATTGTCCCTCATTTTTAGAAAAGTTATATTGTGATACCGTTCAATGACGTTATTTTCCATCGTTTGCCAAAAATAGCTTTAACACATAAAAATTAATTTCTAAAATAAGAAAAAGAAATTGCAGCGCCACCTTCTGATAAAATATCAGACAATTCTTTTCTCCCTGACGTGAAAAAGTCAAAAAGTGACCTTAAAACACAAATTCGCTAAACTAAAGAAAAGAAATGTAGTCCCAACTGTTGGCCAAAATGTGAACTACATGACCCTCTTTGCAACATCAAAACAATAAATCCAGTAGTTTTTTAGAAGAATATTTTGTATTTTTTGTAGATAAATAAACAAATAAAAATTCATACACAAAATAAAATTCATCCGCATGACACATCTGTATTGCACCAGAAACTGAATGTTTGCCCCCTGTGGCTGCAACTTAAAACGCCGAGGCAAACTGCCGAATCCTATATTCCTAACATACATCAGTCCATACCTCCTGTCTTCTAGGTAAGGTCTACGCTCATCCATACACACATGGGCCCCTGGTGCCAAATTGTCTGGTAGCTCTCTAGTGCTAGAGGTAAGAAAATCACAAAAAATATTCACTTCTGAGAACAAAGAGCAGTTAGTTGCCACATATACATGTGTCACCAGTTCCATCAAAATCAATTTCTCTTGCCACTAAAGAGGTGAAATATGACTGACAACAGATAAATTTAAATATATCAAGGTTAGAAACAGGATTACAGAAAATACCAACATGCACCTCCAACGCAAGAGAGTATTGGACAATTTAGCACAAGGGGGTGCATGTGTGTAAAGAATGCGCGAAATACATGACGTTGTTTTCACCAGTTGCTTTTTATCGGCGACTGCCTATCTCAAGTCAGGCGTGGAATTTATTTCTTCATGTTGGTTTTGGAAGAAGAATGGCGATGTTTTTGCTTCTCTTGAATTTGTGTCTTGTGTTATTTTTAACTTTGCTGTCATTACTGGGTTCAAATTTTTTAACAAGGGTCCCGCTTTTCTGAACTGTGTAATTCATAGATTTAAGGAAATACCCATCGTTGGAATTTTACACATTTTTTATTAATGATTTATCGTATTTGGGGTGATTTTCCCTTACAAGCTCGTCTTCATTATTATGTACTTTGTTGTGTAGATATCTTCCTCTATATATAAGGTTCAATGTCAATGTATTGTGTACATTACCTATGGTTGTATACATTGAGATAAATTATATATGGATAAGCTATTATTGGATATAGCTGGGCAAATAATTCAGTCAAAAATTACCACAAGCGATTATCCATGATAATGATAAAATTTGATGATTTTCCCAACAAAATGGCAATTTGCCATTATCTGAATGTACATCAACCGTAAGAACCCTACTGCATTCATATATTCAATGCCTGAAATAAAAAGAAACTTCATAAATACAGCTCGTTACGTAATTAAGTCCAATCAGGAAACAAATGTTTGCACAACTTTATTTGCAACCAAATAAATACCCTTAGCAACATCAATTGATTTAAAACCTTGCCATTATTCATTTCGTTACAAAAATCAAAAATAAATACACAAAAGAAAAACTTATATCCCTGTAGCAAGTTTACAAATATACATCACACAATGGTAGTTACTGTTGGCGAAAGTAAAAGTGACATGATACGAATGTATTTAATTGTCTTATTGAACTCATAAAAATGCTAGATTTTAGTTTTCTCTATTATTTTTCTATCTACCAAATCACATCAATATCGGCATAATTGCATACGTTTTTCCTTAGAATTCAGGCTGAATATTAAGCTACAAAGTACAAAATATATGTTCATGTCATAAAGCTTTCATGATTCAAAACGTAGTGATATCATCCTTCAATTTAAAATTATGCCATCGTGCGCTGTTTTAGCACCCTTATGTTTACCATTTGGAATAGTTATATATGTGCAGACTCAATTATCATGCATTTCATTAACACTGCTAATTCAGTCACATTTCACAGTTTCGTGTCCATTTAAGGAAACTGCTCATTTGCAACCAGTAATACCCATTGGAAAAATAACTTTTGCGCTCTTGAACTAAAAAAAATGAGGAATTATATGGGCTCAACATTCAAGGTAAAAATAAAACAAGTGACCTCATGAATATTTAGACATATTTCTTTTTACAATCATCACCATGTTTAGATAGATGGAAGCCCTGTTATTTGTTCAGAATGGGTTTCAAAAAATGTACAGCCTGACTGTCGTATTGTGTATGCTGCTGCAATTAAAATTCATCAAAATATTTTGCAAGTAATATTCTGATTAATGGGAACAATATCAAAACGGAACAAAAGTTACGTGGATCAATTACTCATACACTAGGCATGGTTATTCGAATTGGATGTTGGTTTCCTGCAAGAAGCAATTAACAAATGCTGGTTACGTAGGTCAAAGACTACCTACATTCATCTCGATTATAAAAAAAAGTACAAAAGTTGATTTTAAATCTAGCTAAAGAATGCCCCAAAGATGCCTTATGCTCCTAATCAATAAAACAATTATTACAAACTTAGAAGAATCAGTACTCATCTGTTTAAAATTTAGAAGCAAACTTCTCATCATTGATTCGATGTTGGCCTACTTCTTTTATCATTTATATTATCATTGGATATTTGGCGTAATAACGTATCTGTTTATGTCTGCCCCCCCCCCCCCTCCTGCCGCGGCAATGGCTGTCCATGTGGAAGTTGTGATGTCTAAGTATAGAATGTATACCTAAACATCATGTGTGTGATGGAATCACAGACTGTTCAGATATTAAGCCAATAGAATAAGATGAAGCAAATTGTTATTTTATTTGTCACCTGCGTGATGGAGCAAAACCCAATGCAAAATTTTGTTTCAAGCACTGTAAACTTAAAGACTGTCATTGTTCCCCTATATGTTTCCAATGTCATTGGTCAGGATGCATGCGAATGAGGAGCTTTAGAAATGCGCGTACCGTACTTATCTCCTTTCAGTCGGTTGACTTTATACAATGTGGCTTAAAGGGGTTCCCCAATCAGTCAACCTGAGCAGGAACGTTCCCATTATCTAGAGGTGTCAGACAAGGTCGCCCCTTGTCCCTCTTTCACTTCATTTAAGCAGTGGAATTGTAAGCTGTTAAAGTAAGGAGGAATGATGATATTGAATGTATCAAGATTGCTGATGCGGAATTCAAAATTTCGCAATTTGCCGATGATACATCATTCTTTATCAAAGACATACAATCAGCAAAATTGCTACTTCAAGTGTTAAAAGACTTTGAAAAATGTAGTGGTTTAAAAGGAAACCTCGGGAAAGGTGTAATATGATTGAATCGAGGCAACATAAACAATGTGAATGGTGAATTACCAGCGAAGTGGTGTAATGAGGAAATTATGGTTTTAGTTATTTATTCACATCAAGATAAAAACTGGATAATTGAAACTTTACAACCAGGTTGCAGTCTTTTGAAAAAATATTAAAAATATAGAAAACCAGAAATCTATCCATAACTGGTAGAAACATTCTGGTCAAGACCTAAATCTAAATTATTGTACCCAGTTTGAATGCTGAATGTACAGGCAGAATATATGCAGAATGTGCAGTAAAGTATTTACAAATTTATTTGGAAAAGTGGTATTGCATAGGTTAAAAATAACATTATGCATAGAAAGATAAATGGTAGAGGTTTGAAGATACTTCATGTTGAATCCCAAGTAAAAGCGCTACAAATAAATTGGATAAAACGGATGTACAGTCGACCAGAGGATAAGTGGGGGCTATCTTCTAAGTTTACTTTCCCAACATTAAATTAGAAGATTTACTGTTGAGTAGATGCTGTTTGGACTTCGAACAAAAACAGATACCATCATTTCATAAGCATCTTTTACAAGTGTGGAAAGATTTCAAATCTTGCTTTATACTAACAGAAGGGTAAAAGGTTAGAAAAGAAGTTATATCTTTCAATGATTACATTACAACAGACAAAAAAAATATTTTACAAAACATGGTATGGAAGAGGCATCATGTTTATACAAGATATTGTACTTGCAGATGGAACATTTTATACAGAAAAGAAAACTGGAAGATAGACATGACTTAACAGTTAACTTTGTAGAGTGTTTATCACTAAGACTGGCAATTCCAGGTTTATGGAAACAACACCTGAATTCTAAGAATTCAAGACATTATGATGCCACAACAATACGTAGTTTCAAGATATCAAGTAAAACGCAAAACGTATGTGAAATAAGATGTAAAGACTTCTATTGGGTTTTTCTAGAAGAGACAAAACAAGATTTACCAACAAGTATAATACGATGGCAAGTACTTTTTCCAACAATAACAGAAGACATATGGTAAAAAATATACTTTATTCCATATCAATGTACAACAGAGACCAAATCAGAGGCATTCCAATTTTCCATATTGCATCGCTTTGTAGTAACCAAAGACAGACTCCATAAAATGAACATAGTCCAATCGAATGTTTGTGACTTTTGCGAAATACCAGATTCAATTACTCATAAATACTAGGAATGTGACTTTATCCAACTTTTTTGGAAATGTTTAGAAAAATGGTGGAATCAACAAGCGATTAATGGCAAAATAAGCTTGTGCTATGAACAGGTCATTTTTGGTTGTTACCAAAATGTTGATAAAAAACACTTTCATGTTTTGAAAAATGAAATATTGCAAGGCAAATACTTTTTTCAGAGAGAACTGTGTAACACAAAAGAGGTAACATTTGATGGTTTTATGCATTTCATGAAATTTAAAATACAAGTAGAAAAACACATCATGTATTCACAAGGGAAAGAAAATATCTTTAATTACCGTTAGGGTAGACTGCCTTACCTACTGACAATGTTGTAAGCTTGTAAATGAAATTGAAAAGCCAATAAAGATATATAAAAATAGGGACTACAGGTGCAACCTAGCCAGCAAGAAAGACAGGGTTTCATTTGTGAACACAGGTGAGTTTAACTTCTTCGTGGCTTGAGCCTTTCAACGACCAGTTTCCATAGTATGTTTAATCATGTACAGCATCACTAGTCAACCCAAGCCAGAATGAAGTTATAAATGATCTTACAAATATCTGCAAGGAGATAACAACAACCTTGAACTTCTCACCTCGCTACTCTTCACACATCAGACGCAGATTCATTTTCAAGTAAAGGTAAAATTTATATCAACATACACACATACACATATCATGAATAATACATATAAGTTATATGTGGTGTTCATTCTTTACAGGTATGGATCCCAGAGACGCTGATATACTAGTATGGGATGAATTTGAGGATGTAGAGCTAATTGCTTTTCATAATTTGTTGAATGATACTGCCAACCACAGGTGGGACAAATTTGATTTGGATAAAGTTTCGGATCAGGACTGTTTTCAACTCTTTCAATTTGAAAAAAAAGACATCAGACGTCTTGAGAATAACCTGCACATGGCTAGGGAATGGACAGGATGCAATGGACTCAAGTGGACAGGTACAGAGGGTCTATGTCCGTTACTTCATCGGCCAGCCTATCCAAATGGACTTGCAGATCTGCTCCCCATTTTCGATAGAGTTCTCACACTTATGTCACAAATCTTTAACACAGTGTTAAAACATGTGCATCAGGACTACCTATTGTCAATTGCTCGCGGTGGGGAGGTATATATGGCATTGTAATGACGATTTGTAAGCCAATGGGTCACCAACTGGAGGTTTATAAGGGTCATAAGAGGACACACACCCTAAAATAGCAATCCATTGTGACCCCGAATGGCTTGATAGCCAACCTCTTTGGGCCGTTGGAGGGCAGGAGGCATGATGCCGCCTTTCTGGCGGAGAGCGGTATTCTGCAAAATATACGTTTCCACTTGGGAAGAAATACACCCCTCTGCTGTACCATGAGGCATACCCCGAGTCCATATCGTATGTGCCCATACAAAAATGCAGTCCTCAAAGCAGACCAGCAAGCTTTCAACCGTGCCATGAGAGTGGTCAGGCATGCAGTGAAAAGGACATTTGGAAAAATGATGCGATTGTTCGCGTTTGTTGACTTTAAAAAACATTTACTTGCAGCCTGCAGGAATGTACTACAATGTAGCTGCAATACTTGTCACCTGTCACACGTGTTTTTATGGAAGCCACACTTCGTCGTACTTTGGCGTCGATCTGCCTCACTAAAATTTTATGCTAAGTAAATAAATCTGTTGTTTCACCAAAACATGCATTTAAAATGTCAAAATTCATTTCATCACAAAAAACTAATAACATCGACATGTATTTTTTTTATATTGGACATTCCATTATTAGTATCTGTATATTATTGAAGCCCGTTCTGGACAACAAAAAAAGGAAAATAAATAAAGGTCAATAAAAATAAATTCTTCTCTCCTCAGAACCAGATCTTTCTCCTTGATTTTATTTTCGTTGGCATTTTTTTCTTCCAGGCACGTGAGCATGTCTGTGTTCCTGCATGAAACTTTTCTGCGTTTTCTTGGCACAGGATCTCCATCGATTATGGCGGCTGAAAAGCTGGTACTAACACCAGGATCGCTAGTTCCAGCTTGGGTAACCATTGTAGGAGAGGTTGGTATTGTAGCAGGTGGAATCTCCTCAGTTTCGTCGACTTCAGCCGCTGCGTCACTCCTATCATCATCATTAGCAGCAGCAGCAGCAGCATGTATGTTATATCTTGATGTTATTATGGTTAATATATACACACACACACACATATATATATACATATATATATATATATACTATATATATATACATATATATATGTGTGTGTGTTATGTATTGTACATATTACATCCATAGCTCTAATTCTATACATACATGCATACATGCATACACATACATACACACACATACACACATTTAAATATTTCCATTGCAGCCATCCTGATGTTCACACTTGCTGATGACTTGGCTGTTTCTCTCTCTCTCTCTCTCTTTTTCATCTAGTAGTCTGTCTTTTTCCTCCATCAAATCTCTGACCTTCTGTAATATTTGTTCCCTTTCAGTGGACCAGTGGCCTTCGTAACATCCAGTGATTCAACAATATCAAGTACTTCACTTTCAGCTATCACACATCAGGAAATGCTGTAGTCAACACCTCATCAGACACTCTATTTGCATGATGCATAATAGCTTTGAACACACGCTTGATTACACCAACCATTGGGTCCTATACCCCTACAAAATGCGGACTTTTGGTGGCCATAAAAATATATGTGGAATAGAAAACTGTCTGAGGGTGTTTTTGGTATGAAATGGGAAAGCGGACCGAAGCTCCTTTTTCACCACAGATGAAACAACCAGCATTATCAGTATAAATCTTGAGGGGGATGGCCCTATTTGGGCAATACGTCTGCGCAATGCACAGAAAAAAGCACCAACACCCAAAAGCTTAGCTTTTTTATTTATATAGCTGTTGTACAGAAGCAAGTAAAGATACATGCGTACCTTGTCCTTTAACCCCTGTAAAACTTTGTCAAGTAAGTGCCGAAGCAATCAATACCAACATAACTGAATATTTGTCACGAAATTTAGTCAAAGTCCGTGCATACCAAAATGACCTACGTCATGATAACGCTTGGCAATGATACGAGACACAACATGAGCATGTGGCAAGGATAGGATGTTCATCTGTGCTTTCAGCAAGTCTAAGAATGCCATTTCTATCCATAAAGAGATTCAGAGAAATGATTGAACTTTGTTTTAGTGTTTATTTCCTTACTTTAAGGTCATTGATTTCTCTTCGAAAATATTGATCCTCCACGTAACGTATGGGGGCATCATGAGCTAAATCAAACTCTCGCACTGTTAACAAATGTCGACTTGGTTCCGTTGTGCACAGTCAAAAGAATACAAATCTGCAGACCCGAGATACAGCTTTCACAGTTTTGTTCCATACCGAAAAGTACCCTGGGATGCATTGTATTGCAAGTAAACTTTGATCATGTGTATTTTAATCAAAAAGATCTTTGACCTCTGTGTTGTTTTGCACCATAGAATGTTCCTCACTTTTTTTGTTTCGCCAAAATTGGGCAAACTAACTCAACCAAGTCCAAGCCGTACGCCAAAAATGAAACTATTTTTGTTGTGTGGTCATTCTTAGGCGTGCCATTCAATCTAGCACATTTTAGAGTGACCAAACTTTTATACAGGACACCACAAGACCATGAGCTCGTATATAGCTAGCATGAAATGTGTGAACTTACAGGTCTCGTTGATTATATAACCAAGTACAAAAGTTGCTATTAAACCAGAAGAAAACTGGTACTGCTTTAAAATCTAACTCTTCACAGATTATGACACAGACATCGCCTGCACATTTAGTGGTTTGCAATTCAAATCTAAATGGAGCAACAGGGTGATGTATTGGAGCGAGATGCGACTTCGACATCAGCAAACTACAAAAGACATTGAAATTCACCCGGAGATGACATCAATAATTTCTGTTCATGTCTTATTTTTGCTGAAATATTTTCATCTCATTTCAGCTGAAGACGGGTAAAATAACATGCAACAACGTTGCAAACAGCAACCTTCTGATATTTGTTAGACAAACCTCAACCAAACAAATATTTCACAGCATTTAGAGCGCCACGTGACCCTGACCTGATTCCCAATGGCAACAAAGCATTTTGAGTAACTCTGTCCAATCAAGAGATTAACTTGACGACAATCAATGTTTACACACAAGTCTGATGCAGCATGATGTTCGTATTCATTTGGATGTAAACTAGCTGATGGGACCTGAATAGCATCTACGACTTCCACACTTGACATCTGTGGACATTTAGGATAAGAAGAAACTTATTTGATATGTGCATAGAGTTTGTGAATTTGTTGCCAACCATTTCGTGCTAGATAAATAAGTGTAACTTTTGCCTTTCAATTTCAATTTGTCACTTAACTTTTGCTATAAAATGTAGCAATTGGCATCCAATCCAGAGCATCTTTGGCATATATTTCATCACTTATTTTCACTTTTACTACAGGCGTAAAGCAGTCATTGCCGTTTGTTGTCAAAGAGTTTTGCATTTTGTCAGAATGAACCCGAGCACTATGTAATGCGCCACAACAAAAACATGTGTTATTTGACAAACAGTTAGATGTGCCATGGTTGCTGCAGAAGCAATTTCTGCACAAATTATTTTCATCAACGAAAACAGTACGATCACCCACTGTCATGGCTTAAAACTGAGGCTTTTCATCAAATGATAAACCTGTTTATATAGCTTACACGTCATCCGTGATCGCCTTACATCTTGTGTTACAGCAGAAATGTCAATATTTTTTTTGACCTCTTTGCTTTGTGCATCGTTAACCTTGTCTTGATTATAATGTGATTCAGTAGAACCATATTCGTCATAATCTGTCGAGTAACCAAGTTTACTATGATCTTTGTGAGATAAAACATAGTTTGTAATTTGTTTAGTAACTTGATTACACCTATTCTTGTATACAGCTCTTGCTTCATTACCACACATCCAGACATCTTGTCACTGAGAAACTCTACAAAACTCTCAAGATCTTTGAACCTCAAATATGATGCAGGCGTACGCTTGTATTTTAAATTGTCTTTACATCTGCGATTCTGAGCGCAGCTTGGTAGAAGGGCAACAATGTCAAATATTAAAATCTGTGTGTCTAGCTTATGTACAGCATCTATATTTTCATTTACTTGAAAAGCACATCGCAACTCATGCAACAAAGCTCTCATATCACCATCAAATTTCACCAAAATGGTTACGCATAACGATTTTATCACATCCTGTGCAACTCTTCGTTTAGATCCAAACAATTTGCGACTTCATGGACAGCTTTGCGGAAAGCCATGAAACTGAAAATCATGACGAAAATGATACAAGGCTGGAAGAGGGGGAAAGAGAGCCAGAGACCCAAGCATCGGCCTAGGGCGTCCATGCTGAAGTGTAACGTGGCGAACCTACTGACCTCATTGAGCCAGCAGCAAAAAAAGCAGAGGCTGCTTACGGACTTTGCTCGTGAGTTGAAACTGGACGAATCTGATGTCGCTCCCATCAGCGCTGTCTTAAGGACTTTGTCAGCAAATGTCTGAGAAAAAAGCACACCGAAGAGAGCCTAAGCCTTGTGAAAGACAATGCGAAGGAATTTGCAACCCCCTCAAACTGCACCGACTTCCAAATTCCCAGTGTGGACAATCTCGTCTGGGATCAACAAGAGAAGCACACGCGGGCAAGAATGCAGTGCACTCAAGACCACCACTTGAGAGTAGCAACCGCTGTGGCCTGGCCTATTGACATGGTGTTGGAGGCAGAGGGTGACCGCACGGACTTAGTGAGAACCTTGTGAGATGCCTTGCAGTTTTTGGGTGCAGCGAATGTAGACATTTATTTAAACAGACAAGAATTAATTAAGCCCGACCTCAACAACGACTACAAGAGATTGTGTGCTTCAACAACACCGGTGACAGACAGTTTGTTCGGTGAGAACCTGTCGCAACAAGTGAAAGATATCGGTGATGCCAATCAGCTTTCGAATAGACTCAGTACCACAAGAGGCAGGTCCACTGGCCGTGGAAAGGGAATGGCTGGCGCATTGCGTGGTTTCCATGGCAACCCACACCGTGGATCCAGTTTTCGTCCAACATGGCAGAGCCGTGGTTTCTCAGCGTCGTGGAAATCTGCAGGTGGATCTTTCCGTAGTTTCCTGTATGGCCCATTGCCGATTGCCGATTGCAGGAATACTGGGACCGCTATGATGGGGCATTGACATCAAGCCTTGGTTCGAAAAATGGTAAGCATGCGACGTCGTCGCAGAGGAAACGTAAGGACTATAAGTAAGTGGAAAATTGCACACTTTGCAAAATGAGCCCCTGCCAGAAATGTATGGTGGGAGAATTAGGGCTTTCTCAGATCGTTGGCGAAAATACACAACAGATTCAAGAATTCTTGATATAGTTCAAAACTGTCACATTGATTTTGAAGACCTTTCCCAGCAAGACTATGTACCTTGACAAGTTCCTTTAAATGATTATGACAAAGCGCAAAAAGATGCAGAACTTAAAAATATGCAGGAAGCAGACATTGTTGAATCTTGTGAAGATAAAGAAGGTGGATACATTTTGCCCATTTTTGCATGGAAAAAGAAAGATAAACCCTTGAGAATTATGCTGAATTTAAAAGATCTGAATAAAAGTGTGGAATATCATCACTTTAAGATGGATAATCGCAACATGGCAGCTCAATTAATGAGCAACGACTGCTATATGGCTTCCATAGATCTAACACAAGCGTATTATTTGGCATCTATTGCGGCTGAGCATAGAAACTATCTCAGATTTCTGTGGAATGGACAATAAATGCAGTTTACATGTTTACCAAATGGCCTTGCCTGTGCACCCCGACTGTTCACAAAATTTTTAAAACCAGTCTTTTCTACTTTGCAAGAAGAAGGAATCTCAATTGTCAGGTATATAGATGACAGTTTTTGGTGGCAGAAAATAAAAGAAGCATGCATCAAAGCCGCAGAGAGAACCATAGAGTTTCTAACCGAACTTGGTTTCATTATAAATTGGAAGAAATCAGTCTTAACGCCCATACAACAGTAAATTTTCTTGGGCTATGTGTTTGACTCTAACCAAATGAATATATCTCATGGGGAAGATAAGAAGGAAAAAATGAGAAAAACGTGTGGTTCCATCAGAAAAAGTGGAGAGAGTAAGGATAGCGTGAAAATCAGACCTGTGGCAGAGTTACTGGGGCTTATGGTGGCGCACAATGAAGGGGCCGATATGGGACCCCTCCATTATAGAAATTTGGAGCAAGACAAGATTGACGCTTTCAAACAAAATAAAGGCAATTATGACGACCATATGCAAATACCAGAGGCTGGTTTACAAGATATACCATGGTGGGAATCACATATCGATACAGTATTTAAGACAGTATGGAGAATTGTACCAGAGAGAGTGATAAGTTCTGATACATCTCTCTTAGGCTGAGGCGCAGAGTGCGCTGGCATTTCCATGGGGGGCAGACGGACCCCAGAGGAAGCGCGACTTCACATTAATGTGTTGGAGCTTAAAGCAGGCCTGTTTGGCTTAAAAAGATTCTGCAAACAGAAAACTCACACAAGTGTTTTGTTGCGTATCGATAACACAACAGGGGTTGCCTATGTAGATCATATGGGTGCCTTTGGGTCAAAACAGTGCAATTAGATTGCTAGTGAAATTTGGGACTGGTGCCAAGAGAATAATATATGGATCGTGGCTGCTTTTCTCCCGGGTAGGGAGAACATTGACCCAGATTGCAGATCCCAGAATTTTTATGACAATACTGAGTGGATGCAATAAAAGAAAATTTTCTTGCGTATATTTGATGTTTATAATACAGGCCACGAGGCACTTAGCTCCACCCAGCGCCAAAGAGAAACACCCGATCAGGAACTTGAGCCTTCTGGCTTGCAAGTTACGGGCACATGCTACAAAATCATAACCTGTCATCGAGAACAGTGGATGTTATTATGAAATCCTGGCGATTTGGGACCAAAAAGCAGTACGCAGTGAACATACGAAAGTTGATTACTTTTTGTGAACGACAGACTAAGTTGGTTGATACAGGCTGAAGTATAGTGCTTAAAACACAGCAAGAGGCGCCTTGTCCGCCCTTCTTTCACATCAAGAAAAGAATAGAGTAGGAGACCACCCACTGGTCAAAAGTTTTCTCAAAGGTGTGTTTGAGATACACCCACCACATCCCAGATACACATCGATCTGGGATGTATCGAGAGTCATAAATTGCTTGGTAGATATGTCGCCAATATCGGGGTTTAGTTTAAAGGACCTCACTTTAAAGTTTACTATGCTGTTAGCTTTAGTTACGGCTCAACGACTTCAAATGTTACAGTGTTTGAAAATAAACAATTTATCAAAGGGTCGGACATATGTATTTCATTTTTCAGAACACTTGAAACACTCCAGGCCAGGATCTCGGTCTCCAATTATTGAATTGTGTCCTTACACACTAGATGGTAGAATCTGCGTTATATCTGTCTTAGATGAGTACTTAGCAAAAAACGTCGGAAATTAGGAACTGAGAGTAGCAGTTACTCACTAGTTATACCAAGCCCCATGGTAAGGTGTCACGTGATACGATTGCATGGTGGTTGCGAATAATCATGGAACGCTCTGGTATTTACACCTCAGTTTACAAACCGCATAGCACAAGGGCTGCATTATCATCGAAGGCAGCCCAAACTAACTTGCCTATTGAGACAATTCTTAATGTGGCAGTCTGGTCTAATGCCGGAACATTGAAAAATTTTACTGCAAAAGTGTGGACACCTGTCAACGCTTTGATGAAAATGTTTTGCAACGCTAAGCATTTTATAGTATATGGATAATCTTGCTGGTCATACGGAGCATTAACATGGGTTTATCAGTGCGAATATAGCTAATTATATATATTCTCTAGTTTGACAAAAAACATCCACTTGTACTGTGCTTATTTCTTGCAACGACAGCTGTATGATATTTGGTTTATAGAAGTACAGTTGATGCTTTGAAGTCTCGTATAATCCACTTACATAGGTCATGAGATATAATCCAAAGTTAAACGAGACTTACCTTGGTGAGTTGAAGTTTGACAGGGATTCTATTGATTGACGGGAGTAAGTAGGGATTATATGCTCTCCCACAGCCACCCTTAGGTTCGGGAAAAAATTGCCACTCACTTTTTGCGGTTGTGTAGAATTGTTACTACAAATCCCCATCAACTTGATGAAGACTGTCTAGCCATGCACAGAGCGTAATCTCGTATAATCCCTACTTACTCCCGTCATTTGATAGAATCGCTGTCAAACTTCAACTCACCAAGGTAAGTCTCGTTTAACTTTGGATTAAATGACGCCTAATGATTGGGCGGTCTTTCTACTCTGCTCCAACTCTTACACAATGGACATGATTGCCCATATAAAATATAAACACAAAAATAACACTCTAGTGACATTGAAAGGCTGCGTGAGCTCAAATACGTTTCACACAAAGAGGCAAAAAATATTCATTTATGTGTTAGTGTGAACAAAGAAGAAACTTACAATATTGACTAATTTTACAACCCAAAAGTGATATTGGTGGCAGAACGTGTTAAAAATCATTGTATCACAAAAACAGTAACTGCCATGTAAACCATGTACAGGAGCAAACAAGGAACACCACCAGTTTCCCTATAGGCTCTAGACAAGGTGAACGGCACCATAAGCCCTACCTATATATACTGCAGTCTGGTCTAGGGACATAAAACCATGTACACCTTAAAGAAATGTGTACATTTGCCACATAACATCGACGATCTATCATTTTCCATTTGTATACTGCTTCATGCGGATCAAAACTGTCACATGAGGTCATTGCATTTATAACACTGTCGCTTGGAGATTCATCTAGAAATAACACGTTGAACTTGAAGATACGATTATAACAAACAACATTTTTAAACCTTTAAAGACATTCCTGTCAAGAATGCAAGGCGAATAGTATATAATATATATATAAGCAGAAAGCAAACTATCCCGCAACGCGCATGACAGGAAAACGCAAGTTTTAACTTTACAGAAATGAAATATAGCTTAATTAATGCACGTATAGCTTATTAAACATTTTTTATGCATAATTAATGATTTCATTTATTTATACGCGTGCCAATCTAAGGTTAACAATGTATATATATATATATATATATATATATATATATATATATATATATCGAGGTTATTGCCTGATGCAAACTAACGCACACTTACATGCAGTTAATGGACCCCTGCTGTGTACAAAATTCCAGTGTAACTAGACCCACCAGCGTGCAAAAACTTCCACCAGGCCACATGCAAGGCCATATATAAAGCTGCAAATAAAAAAAAGCATATACCCTGCACAATAACTGATACAGAATGCAAAATGGAAATACATTCCAAGGAAAACCGATTTAAAAATACAAATACAAAATCGACTGTTAGCTACTTGCAACAACCATATGCCCAAGAGAAAAATGGATAAACTGCTTAGTTATCGGTTCCAATTCAAGTAGTCCTTTCACAAAAATATAACTCCCATCTCTTAAACAAGCGGGGCAGGTACTTGACGGATAGTATATAACTTCGCTCATTTATACCAAAAGACGTAATCCCTTACCGCCAAAAATAAACCTATCAGTGACCTGGATTAACAATACCATAGGAAGTGGGGTAAATGAAAAATATGTGACGGCAACGCTCCACAAGACAATACATTATAAAGACGATGGATCCTTGCAAATAAGGGACATAAAACAAGACTTTGGCAGAAAAGAAACTACCATATCAAAAATGGAACCTCTGCTTTTCATAAATATTCAATCCAAAACGCAACAACGTAATTTTTCCTAAAAGTATCAACTATATGACAGTCCCAAGTTTATTATTATGTATATCATTTGACACTCATTGGCTCAAAGTTTCTGTATTTGAAAAATATGGATATGATTGGTGATGAAGAACTGACCGAATTCAGTCGTCATTTGAAAACGAAACTGCCAAAAAGTGACATGAGTAAATATCCAGAGAAAAGCAAAAATGCGTTAATTGGGACTTTAAAGTTTAATCTCCCTTTCTAACAGACTTAATTTTCTTTTCAGCTCTTCAATTGGCCATATAATGAAGACATAAGAGATAAAACCCACTGCAGGGGCTCAGTTGCGAGTTGGTCACTCTGCTAGTACAGAACTCCAAATTAGAGACACCTTTGCACGTTACAATGGCATACAAATGGGCCATCATGTTATGGGAATTACCATTCAGTACTGAGAGCAGACTACAGGAAACCCACAGTCGAAAGAAAAACTCAAAACCTGTTGAACAAAGCACACCCAACTGAAGATGCCATGTGGAACTTGAGTAAGATTTACATTTCCTAAATTGAATTATTACACAAATGGTTTGGAATGAATCTTTGGAAATCAAGGTAAGAAACGTTTGGCCTCTTTACATGGTAATAATAGAAAGAGGAAAAACAATTCTTCACATTACACATAGTTCAAATATGAATATCCCGGAACTTAATCCTCACTTTCAAACCATTATAGCTGATCAAGCAATTGTACAATCCTTATCACAAAATGCCGCAAACTATTCAATTATGTGCTCGGTAGGCCAGTTAGTATGTTATACAATGATTTTGTGCGTTTGTAGGGTAACCCTCATGTTTAAGAGTTGAAAATTGTCTGTGAAAAGCACACATGAAGCAAAAGTCCTTAAAAAAAAAACATCTAAATTTGTAACTTAATGTAAAACCCACTGAGCTTTTCTGAGTGGCAGACTACATTTGTTTAACTGGCACATAATGTTACGAGACTACCTCGGTAGCTTTATACAAAACTGCAGGAGCTTTTTTTCTGGTCTTTCAATTTCCTTCCAACTGCCGCTTCGCTGGTAACGCCTGACATTAACAACCTTCGTTGATTGGTACGCCTGTAAAAGTGCGTATTGTTATGGCATGCTTGATACGCACACAATATATCCACGAGATAAACATAAAAGGGGCAAAACTCTACATTATAAAACTGTAAAACAGACACCCACAAAGCATTGCGAGTTTTTCTTAGGCATTGATACCTTAGGTTTGCTCACTTTTTGACTAACAATGGGCTTCAAAGAATACCAATATGTTGTCCTTTTGGATTTTACGTTCTGATTGAAATGTCGTCATCCTTCTCTGTTATATTGGTGCTCAAATAATATGTTCAACACAATAGTGTCTGCCAACCATGATTTAAGGCCAAGAAATCATTTACTTGATATATTATACATGTACATATATGTATATAATATTAGCTAAACTATACTCTTCTTGAAGAACCGATTAAAGCTGATTTACATAACATAGAAACACACATTTACACACTGTTTATCAATTTTGTTACTTTCCAAAATATGTGCTTGTAAAACTAACTACATGCTTTGTAAGTATTTGTGCGATTCAGGTGTAAAAGTTTAACATTAATTATCACAAAAACTCACTCCAAGCGAATATCACACATTTATGCAACATTGATTTGTACAACGGTCAGACCATGTACAACTCTGTTGTGCAGTAAAAGATTTCCATTTAATTGATGGAACAAACTACAAAAAGTATACAGTGGTGTAGATCTGATGCCAACGTGCAGACGGTTAACTCTTTATGGATTTAGTAGTGATGAAGGAATTAAGCGTTATACTTTATATACGCTTGTGTTGAGGATAGTATATGGGCAAAATAACTGTGAATTACTTTGAAATTGAGACGTTTCTAGGCCAGGTTAGTAAAATTATGTTAGCAGATGTGTTTATTTCCATAATTCAACTCCTTATGTGATGTGTGCTTGCTCGCAACTACTTAAATATATTTTTGAAAAATTGAAAGTTCCAAATGTTTTGAACGAAGGGGTTAAATATGCTGGATAAAGGTAAAAATAGCTGAGCAATAAATCTTGACATGGGTGTGGATATCTCAACATTTATTTTTATTAACATGGCAATTACAAAAAATGGCAACTGAAGAACGAGTGACTGTAATATCATCATGGAAATTCGTATGAAGAGGGAAGTACGCGATCTTTGGTAGCCGCTTCTTGTCTGGCTTTTCTTTATGGAAGCAATGCATGCAATATTGCAAAAAACGGTCACAGCAGGCATGAGACCGAACAGAAATATATAAACATACTGGACAAAATTTCGTTTAAGATTATTCCAGAACACAAATTGAGACTTCACCTCACTTAAGGGTGTTTTAATATTTGAAATTATAGTTTCTCGTATTGATGGAGAGCAAGCAGAACACAAGAAAGCACATGCAAAAATCAAAGACAGCACTATTTTTTTGCTCAACGGTTTGCATATGAGTACAAGACCAATGCATATAAAACGGTCTACAGTTATTAACCAGACCATGCATGTGGAAAAAAGATGCGGACCAATTGACAGTTCACCTAATATCTTGTACTTAAATGATAAATGCCACTCAGTCGCAAAAAGTGCGAATGTATTGCCTAATATTCCGTCTATTACTCCTGCTGAAAGGAGATAAAATCCCACTAACATATCGGATATGCACATACAAATTTTAATTATGATGCTACTATGGAGGTTCAAAGAACGCAAATCGCTTATAATTGTCATAAAATTAGCAAACAGACAAACCAATGTTAATGGCCAGAGCAACAGTCTCAAAGTCACGTCTGGTATTAATCGTGAGCACACCCATGATACGGGGTATACAACAATGCATTCCTCTACATGTTGAGCAATACAACAGATATGTTTCGTATCACTATGTATTATATTTAGCGATGCCAGGTGTGCGAAGGCGTGTTTGTCAACTGTAAATATTTTATTAAAAGAAATATTTAATTTCTTCAAGCTCATAAGTCCCCTAAATGTTTCACTGGTAATTTTCCGCAGCAAATTATGTGACATATTCAATTCCACCAGAGCTGACAAATCAACAAAAATGTGGCCAGCAACGCTTCCCAATCCCATAGAGCCCAGATCGAGGATTTTCAGTTTGTGCAATCTAGCAAAAATTTTAAATGAAATTACATGGATAGAGTTGTTACGTACTGTCAAGAACATTAAATTCCATATACTATCAAATACATACATGGGAAGATGCACAATTTGATTGGTATGCAAGTAAAGTTCTCTCAAATTGTTACAATTTGGAAAAGATCCAGGTTTGATTAGCGTAAGTTGATTATTTGAAATATCCAACCTATACAGATACACATGTAATGGAATGTATTTCTCATTCCATTCCTTTATTTTATTTCCTGTAAAGAAAATTGCTCGCAAAAAGACTGATAAAAATGGCACTGCAGTTAAGGCCGAATTTATACATTCAATGTAGTGACCTTTGCATTTACATTTGTAAGGACATTGGGCAAAATCACATAATTCCTCATCGTCAAGAGATATTGAACAATCTACACGTTCATTGCACAGCTCGTTGTTATGCACACAGATCGATTCTTGCTTGCAATGAAGCATGAATGGACAGCTTCGATTCTGACACGTGTTTTCATCTTCACCTCCAATGCAGTCCCATTGAAAATTGCAAATGAAGCGCAAAGGAATGCAGTATGACAGGGCACACTTAAAACTTCCTGAGCATCCCATGAATTCACAATTTTGTAGATGTGCACCATTATCACAGTACAAGAGATTGCCATTTGAATCAAAGTCATACAAGCAAACCATAGTTCTATGGTAACACGATTTCCCAGTCTCATATATGCAAGGCAACATCGATCTATCATGACAATGTGCAGTTGACAGCCTACTCGCATCCTTGATGTGGTAACTGTGGAAATATTTCATCTTTACCATTTTGCCATAATAAAAGGTCGTTTTTTGGGAGCAGACATCAAACATGGCCGGGCTTAATTCACATTCTACCTCATCTGAACAATCTGCGCAATCCTTTTGACCATTGCAAAACTCCGCTATGGGAACACATCCAGCAAAAGCACACTGAAAGTACTGATGGCCACATGAACAAGATGGGGTCTGGCAGTGAAATCGACAGTAGCTGGACGTTGGCGAAGAATAATGGATTGGCCGGGAACATATGCTGGTACACTTGGTTTCATCAGAGTTGTCTTTGCAGTCCATAATACCATCACACACATAATGGTTCAGAATACATTCCAGACTTTCACACTGGTATAACAAACCACAGTTGGTATTAGCAAGTCTTGGTTTGGCTTCACAGAGGGCGGACTCTGCTGATAAATACTTTTCCTGATGCAGACGTTTAATGAATAGATATATTGGTGGAACGTAATCATGAAAAAATTCCTTTTGTACTTGTTCATAGAATAAAGAAGAATGATTATCTCTAATGAAAGTCACGGGAGAGACCATTGTTGCATATGTTTTGCGCATACTTTTTGTCAGGATCCAAACTGTGATATTTGAATTAGAGAGCCTCCATATATCTAACAGCTGCAATACGTTTTGTACATACCTTGTGCCATGATCTTTAGGCTGTACATTTTTTATGGCAGCTTTTAATTTCCTGTGATCGAAAAATATCCCTGGTGACGTGCGTGCACTGTGCCATTCCCTCAGATTACTCCATATGAATGAATTTCTGTTGATATTTTCCAATGCCAGGTGGTCAAGACGTGCAATTCTACCAAGTTTGTTTAAACAAGAATTGTGTGCAAAAGTGAAATTGTATCCATCTAGGGAAGGTGCCAAAACCAAATTAAAACAGGTGTATTTGATTAAAGTCCACCCAGATTGACAATGATATTGTCTCAAGAAAGACGTGGCTTCATAGCTGTTCGCAGGATGATGAAATGGTTCAGACTTCCAATATGGCTTGCGATATTTAGCGCAGGAATAGGAGGTTACCATTTCACAAATAAAAGATGAATGTAAAAGTTTCTTAGAACATGGAATGCTTATCCACCATGAGGACCCTAGATAGTTTGCAAGTACCATAGCAACGCATAATCCAAATTTCCAATTAGGGTGCTGCATTTGTAACCAATTTTCGTTATGTACATGTGACAATATATCTAGACATGTACCATTTTGAATAATGACTATTTTCATTTGATTGATATCGAACTTTGGTTGATACCATTCTGTATATATCACTGGATCACCATTCATCCATTGTAAAGCTCCATCCTAATATGAACATTATGTATCAAACCTGTTGCTAGCCATCATGTTTCAATAATAACAAGAGAGTCATGAACTGCAAATATGCACAGCCAGCACAAAACCTGATCGGACCATCTTCCTTACATTGGAAGACAAACGTGGCAGCTGTATAATTTCCAGACCTTTTTGTTATCAACCATTCTGGTCTCTCAGAAAAACGCATTAGTATTTTTCATTATGATTTGCAGACATTTCTCATAGCACAAATATTTTACAGTGGGCAGAAATTTCCATAATTTATGGTTACGAAAAGAGGTATGCACCACGTTTGTCTCAAAACTATGGTGCACTGATCAAACTGGATCATGTATAAAAATGTCCTCACGGGAATTTTTGAACATACAAATTTGGTACCAGGCATAACTATACTATTTTATTCAGCTAATTCAGGAGTTATCATTTAAAGTTATGAATATGATTCTGCATATTTTGTGACCAGCTGGGTACTGTAATTTGTCACCTTTCACCTTTTCCTTTCCAAAATTCTGGCTTAGATTTAAAGCTTTGATGATGGCGTACCTTCATTTGGACTACATTCACACTGAATAAGTGAGGAGTGAAGACAATATGGATATATATATATATATATATATATATATATATACATATATATACATATATACACACACTCACACATACACACACATATATATATATATATATATATATATATATATATATATATGTATATATATATATATATTGACGGAGAGGAAGAGAGAGACAGACAGAGGGAGGGCGGGAGATGGATAGCTTTCCTCTTTCATTCAAGTACCATGTAAAGGCAATCTAATAACTTTCGTGTCAGTGTATCAATCATAGTTACCTTGTCTGATGTCTCCTGTCACACTTGTCCAAAAAATTTTACACCTTCTACATTTGGCTACATAGCAACATGATTATCTACCGACACAGATATTTATCTTTCCATGCATAAGCAGTTTATTGCATGCAATGATGGTACCGTTTGTTATAGTATGAAAATATACATATTGTGTGGTTTTTGCGTTCACACAATTTTGTGATATTCTGACCAAAATTATGTCAGAGATTGATGTTCGCAAAGATTTGTGTGGAATTACGAGACACGACATTAATGCGTTCTTGCTTGGGATCATATACTCAAGATATTCATTAGGATTAAATCTGAAAAATATCATAACCAAGTTTGTTAAATTGAAGGCATTACATGAACCATGGGGTAGATAACGTAGCTAACGTTTAGCGCAATACTCAAAGAAACTTGTTTGGAATGGGATGTATGGGAGTTTTCTCATTTCGAAATAGAACGCTATAACCCAAACTTGGAAAATTCTACCTATAGCTCTCATGGTGATCTGGTGATGTATCCCCATGACCCATCTCAATACAAAAAATCATTTTCATTTTGAATAATGACAAGATGAATTTAATGTCAGTTTGAGAATGACCTTGCATTACATTACACATTATGTGATATTTACAGATCAGCAAGATGTAGACATATGAAAAATATTTCATCGATAGTATATTTCCCATTGTACAAGTATCATGTGAGGAGACATTGTGAGAGAATTTAATTGTGGTGTTTGAAGATAAATGCAAGACAAAATCTTCCAATTACATTGATATAATGCTGATCAATAATACCATTCCAAAGTGAGCCGCAGAATGTAACTGATGACATTTTCAACAGCATAGTGTTACATAGTACAAAGTAATGTTTATTCAACAGATTCCTCATAGAGTTGTCAAACCACTTTCCCTGCTTTACTTGTTTCAATCACAGGACATATATGTACTAATCTAAGAGTCCGTTTAAAGTAGCAACACATGCGTACGAAAACATACGATAAAATTAACATTACTGACATGTCACAAGACAAATACATCCCATTGAACAACGAGTATTGCAAAACAACAAGTTGCCCACTAAAGGTGTTATCAATTCTATTCCCTCATTCCTTATACACTTGGTTTACAATGAGCCATATGGCCAGAGGATAAAATTAGTGTCGTCCCTTACAGTCTTTTAAAAGTGTTTTTTTCTTTGTTTGCAGCAGCTTAAGTTACCAAATATGTCTGTTCTGATTTGTTTTATGCTGATATATAATCTAGCAATCTTATTTTAATATATAATTTGAATGACGAATCAGGGCAATGTTTAGGGACATGATTATAGACAAATGGCAAGATGGGCTTTCGAAATTACATATAAAACCAAAAACAATCATGAACAGTGAGAAAAGCAGTGAAAAGGGTTCAGCTTTAGAATCGAAAGCTGATTTTGGAATATATTTTGATGGAAATTGTAACTGTCTATTCTGCAAGTCAAATTTCATCAGGAACAAAGAATTTCACAGTAACTTTACTAACAAAAAATACAAATTGAGAAACCCCCGATCGAAAAATTTGGTATTGTCTTTTGAATCTTCCAATATCATTGATTTGGTATCCTGCATCAAATGTAAATCATAATGTGTGGGCCTAACTACTAAATCAGTTAAACGGAGATTTGCTGGTTAACAAACTACAATTAAAGATAACAAATTGAGCACCTTTTCTCTGTAACCATTTCAATTCTGAGGAACTTTACATTTGGAATACTGGATACCAATTATTGATAACATAGAGGCAAATTTGTTAGACCAAGATAGTTAGGTAAACACAAGAAAGTTATTACAGATGGAATTTTTTTTTTTTTTGATTTAAACACTTAATTCAGCTTTTCCGTTTGGACTCAGTGGCAGAATTTTAGGCTTCGGTGATGTTAGGAATTTGCATTTTGCAACTCACACACCTTTTCAAAATAATCAGGCTGGTATTCAAAGAAGAAGAAGCCACGGACAAAGAAAATCACGAAAAAACAGAAAATTCCGGAACGTGGATACAAAAGACCTTTTTCAAAATTTACAACAGGCCTTCTCCCATGGCATGATCAATTACATATAGCTCTTCAAGCACTATCATTTGGAGACATAACAAGGATCAATGAATATTTGGGTCTGACTTATTCAGAACACACATTTCCGCATTTTTTTGTGAAATTGTGTATGCTTACCCAACTACCATTCGGAAACCAGATTCTAATAATAGTGTAGGAGCATATCTCATGATTTTAAGTCCCATGGGATTTTGATGAAGATTTTATGCCACCTATTCAGAAATGTTATCTATACCCTAAAGAACATAAAAAACCATGTTGGCACTTTGCCAACCTGTTAAATTCAAAATGGCTGCCATCTTCCAAAATGGCCGCCAAACTTCAAACATAATGATATCATATGTTACATGATGCGTCCAAAATGTTCGATTTAATAGATCTAAGAATCAAATTTTAACCTCTTGTCATCCAGGAACATTATTTATGTCTTTTACCTTAAACTTGAATATTATTAGACACCAAAATTTAAAATATCTGAAAAATGTTATCTATATTTTCCATGTTTCTTAAATGTCTAGCGTTAAAATAGTTTATTTAAATTTGGCCTTTATTTTGGTTGTTACTGGCAACAATGAGAGTATGTATAGCACTGTAGTTATCACAATTCAAGATAGCCACATTTTCCTCAAAAATCGCTGCCCACCGCCACCCCCCCCCCCCCACAAGCCACTATGTCATTTTACATAAAGAACCAATATTCTCCAACTAACATTATCTAAGATTTATATATCATATTCCAACCATGTAACAACATTGTGTCGTGATTTTCAATCTTGAAACTTAACACTAGCTGTTACCAACCAAATTTCAAGATGGCTGATTGCTAGAAAATACATGCATATAATCTATGAATCAAAACGTGTTGAGATTTAGCTATATCTCTCATTACCCTTTTAGTCTAGATCAATACTATTTGTTCATCTGATCTAAGATCATCAGTTCAAATCAGTGTTCCCTATTATCACTTACCCGTTGTTTGAATGTATTTTGAAGGTCTGTATGGTAGTATTGGTGTGCTGACAGAATGATTCCCTGTATAGTAGCTAAAGTGGTGGTCAAGGACTACTGCATGGTGCTGGCATGCTGATGGGTGGATCTGCATGAGCTAACTGCTTGGAGAAATAGTGCCCCAAGTGCTTTTAGCTTACTTGCTGAGTCTTCATTTATATTGAAAGACTGAACACATTCTTGCCATAATCCAAGCACATTTATTTGCAAAGACTTTTTTGCACAATGAATGTAGCATGGCCTCTAGATATTATTGATTAACCCCATTAATTCTCGGGTTTAATCCTCTAATTGCCCTAAAAGTGGCCAACTATATAGAAAGGCATATCTTTCATGTCTTCAATTAACTTTTTTCCACAGAAAACATTTTGAATAACAATTATAGATGAGAGCTAAACAGAGATAACATGCCCCATGAATTTACAGCTTTTCAAAGCATGGAATAGGTGTTTAGTGCCCACCTCATAATAAGAAAATAGCGTTCAGATAAGGATTACCCTCGGCGCCCACAACGTTTTTTCCCCAATTCTGCATTTTTTTTTTTTTTTTTTGGAGACTTTGCAGGTGTCATAATACGGTGTAACTGCCCCAAACATTTGATGAAGCTGTGATGAATCTTTCTTGAGATATTATGGTAACATTGTCCACTTCTCTCTCTCTCTCTCTCTCTCTCTCTCTCTCTCTCTCTCTCTCTCTCTCTCTCAATATGTTAAAAGACTCTACATAGACCAATACTGTACTATTCCAAATTGCTTTGTTTGTAATGAGGATTCATAAAGTATAGTTTTATACAATTATGTTTCTTTGTCTCAGTCAGTTCAACTGTCCTAACACACATGTGGTGCTGTGTTCTGAAGCAAGGTGTTAACTTACCAAGTAAACTTATTTAGGTGGCCCATGCGAGAGCGGATGTTTTCATCCTTAGCTGGGTCATCCTGACTATCTGTTCTCTGTGGTAACAATGTACTATTTCTCCAATTTTTTGTTTTGCATTTGTTTATATATATTTCTGTCCTTATTACCAAACAATTGAAATGTATTGAATTTATTGTTGGATAAAAAAATCGGAATCTGAATCTGAATCATGATCAGAGAGCGTCAAATAAATACTTCAAAAGTTTTATAACAAGTTTAAATATAATGACAGGAAGCTGGTTTTCAATAAAATATAATAAAAATTCAACCATAGAACTAAACATACATTAATTTTCTTCTCTCCACAAGCCTATCACCATCATTTTTTTCTGTGAATATTCAATTTTTCATTACTTTTAGCAATCTCTGATGAAAATTTGATGAAGCTGCGATAGATCTCTGTTGAGATATTATGGTAAGATTGTCTCCTTGTGCGCCACTCAGACGGCCTTGAAATAAATACTTTTAAGTTTGATACAAAATTTATAAATACCAGGCGAATGCTCCTTTTTATAGGAACCTGGTCCATTAGAAGATGCATCTCTGACAAAAAATTTGGTAAAGGTGCGATCACAATTGTTTGAGATATTGCGGTAGCATCGTCAGGGTTGACGCCACTCAGACGGCTTCAAATGAATACTTTAAAAGCTTCATAAAAAGTTACGAAATAATCAGAGGAAGTCTGGTTTCGATAGGAACCTGGTCCATCATAAGGTTCTTCTGTGACAAATGTTTAGTAAAGCTATGGTGAATATTTTTGGAGATAATATGGTAACATCGTCCCCTTGTGCACCACTCAGACGGCCTTGAAATAAATTCTCAAAAAGTTTGATTAAAAGTTTAAAAATAATAAGAGGATGCTAGTTTTCAATAGCAAACTTGTCTATTACAAGTTGCATCTCCGATAAAAATTTGGTACAACTATGGTGAATATTTTTTGAAATATCAAGGTAACATTGACAAGATGGATGAACTGATGGACTGACTATGTAGGGGATGACAATACCCTCAAGCACTCAAAGCATACTAACTCTATTAGCCTATTCGCAGCCAGAGTGGGTTAAACACCCAGGTAACTACCAGAAAAATATCAAATCTTGGCAGTATCTTACAGAATGGAAACTTTTGTTGTCAGAATTTATGTGTTTAGAAAATGAAATTTACTAAATTTGGTCGCAAGGTTTCCCACACCCTCAACCCAGTACATTAATCCCACCTAAAAATAATGCAAAGTGCATCTCAGCTTATCCTACTAGCTGGTCATTGCCATGTACAGCACATGTAGAACAGTTCACATATCACTTGTGTACTACAGTTTGATCTTGTTGACCTTCTTGCCTGTGGCTCAACGGGCATAAATGATAGATTTTGGATGAAGTACCAAAAGTAGATCTAACATATTGATGACTCTGGAATTGTGATGAACTGCTTTCCTCTTCATCATCCAAATGAACAAGCCAACTGCTATGGCAGACTGCCACTGTATATAGCAATCACCAGATACGGCCAGCTTCCACTGTGTTGGACAGTCACCAGCTGGACACCACAACTCACAATTTGAGAGTGACAATGATGAAGATGAGAACGATGATAGTTAAAATAACTATCTTAACCGCACAAGTATGAACTTGGTAATGGAAATGACGATGTCATTTAATGTAGCAGTACACTTTAATGTGTCATAATGTTGTTTCAATGTTTACTCACAATATGAGTGTGACAATGATGAAGATGAGAACGATGATAGTTATAATAGTTATCCTAATTATACAAATATGAACTGGGCAATGGAGGTGATGATGCCATTTATGGTAGCAATACACTTGTTTCATAATACTGTTCCAATGTAAACTCACAATGTGAGAGTGACAATGATGAAGGTGAAAATGATAATAATTTAAAATAGGTGATGATGACATTTATTGTAGCAATACACTTGTTTCATAAAACTGTTCAAATGTAAACTCACAAAATGAGAGTGACAATGATGAAGGTGAAAATGATAATAATTTGAAATAGGTCCCCCAGTCACACAGGTATGAACTTGGTAAGGGAGGTGATGATGCCCTTTATTGTAGTAATATGCTGGTGTCATAATATTGTGTCAAAACAAAGTCATTTATCTCGGTTCGGTTTACATTCTTTTGATCCAATGATTTGATACTTTTAAGACAAATATGAACCGCAATTGACTAAGATTCAATTTGAAGAAAAAAATCCAACCTTATAGCCGGGAGGTGTGAAAATAAATGGCCAATTAAGGTGCTTTATACTGCAAGGACCTTTAATGGACCTGTATTTGGACAAAAATTAGAAATTTGGCAGCCATTTTGAAAAATGGCGGCCATTTTGAATCTAACAGGTTGGCAAAGTGCCAACATGTTTTTTTCTGTTATTTCAAATGTATTTAACATTTTTGAGTAGGTTTTATAAAATCTTCATCAAAAGCCCACGGGACTTCGTATGCCCCCACACTATAAGAAAAAATTGAATCAAATGTTTTGCAGCATTCTTTTTAAAAACAGAATCGTTGATCTACTGAATATTACGTCCCTTTTCAACTTCAAAATTGTTTGTAACATGATTTCCAAGGAATGCAGAATAAAAGATCCCCAATTATTTCCTATAAATATGGCAAAACATATTGGGCAAACTATCATGAATTATAAGATATTCCTGGTTTGAATTACTCTAGAGGACATTGCAGCGAATCAAAATTGTGACTGTATGCCTAACAGTTCATATTCAAATTTTGTTGATGCATACCACAAACATATATTTACAGGTAATTTGGATATAATACAAAATTCAGTTTTAAAAAAATTGATGAAAAGGGTACAAAATTCGGACATGTCCTGAGTTGAGCATTGACAGTATTTGTCAGGATACATGTGATGCATTCGATTCCTACTGTATAAATGGGCAACGAAAGAAAAAATGGAATTTCAGATATTTGAAGGATAGTTGTCAAACTTGAAAAAAAGTCTTTAGAAATAGAATTTATCGTTACAAATCGCACATTTCAATACGGTTAGATTAAAACAGCCTAAGGTTTCAAAATAGTCAAAGAACTACAAGAAAGTTTGGAATCACTAATATTGATACGGCAGGCAACATCTTGGGATCATCTGCAAAAAATATTATCTGGATGTGTTGAAAAATGAACTTGGTGTTAACAATATTTCAGACATAAGAGGAAATGACGCATATAAATAACACTAGCAATCCATTGATCTAAATTCATCGCAGGCGCTTCAAAATGTAGCGCAAAACAATTATCAAAGGAAGTCTATCAAAGTCTATCACAAAATAGATGAGTTTAACTTTAAAGTACTTGACTATCCTTTTCCCGACAGTAATAATTCGGAGACTATTAAATATAACACGATTTTGTCACAAAGTTTGGATTTGGTCGTACTTGATATAAATTTCAGGACTTTGCATCTAGAACCAAATTTATTTATAATAAACTTGAGTTGAGAGGATTCAAAGATGTACTTTTGATCCAATATTTCCACAACTTTTGCTGTAGATATCCAAAGATGATTAGAAAGTTCGGCTTTAATCATTTTAGAGATATTAGACTTGCCTGTTTTGCTACTTTATTTCATCTTTTGGCATCATTCTGTTTAATATTCACCTTTCAAACGTTTTAGGTTAGTTTGTTTTCTGTTAGGTTAAACCCCCATGGGCTGAAGGTAGCAAGCAGCTACCCACGACAGTTCCAAGTTTGCCTAATTGTACTTGATATATCGTTCAAAATTATTATATTTTGATTGCATTCTCTTCACTTAAGTTCTGATGATTTTCACTCTTTTTTTCTGACTTGCCCTACAAATTTTTCTGTTAACAACCAAAGATAATTAGAAAGTTTGCCTACAATAATTTCACAGATTTTAGACTTGCCTGTTTTGCTATTTAATTTTATCTCTTGGCATCATTCTGTTTTATTATTCACTTTCGGACATGTTAGGCTTACACGTTTTCTGTCAGGTTAAACCCCCCTCCCCCCCCCCCCCGCTATCGGTAGCAAGCAGTGGCCAACGACAGTTACAAGTTTGCCTCATTCTACTTAAAATAGTGTTAAGAAAAAGTGTGTTTTGATAACATTTTTTGACTTGAAGGCTGATGACTTTAATTCTTTTCTGACATGCCTAAGTGCATATTTACTCAATATTAAAAAAGTGATCAAAATTTGACAGTTTTTTTCTCAAATATCACAAACCTGACACACTAAGTTGAAACATTCACCCAGCGTTGGCATTGAAATAAAGCTTAATTGATGGAGACTTTCAAAACGAGGAGTAGGCGTCATCATGGGGTTTGTTTTACATTTCTCTTGCAGGATGCCTATTGTTGCAGTAGTTGTTAATATTTCCCTCGATTTGTACAGGTATTCTAGCTGCAACTGTTTATTTTACAATCAAGGGAACTGAATAAAATGCCTGAGTTTGTTTGTACTTGAGTTATACAGCTGGCATGTGTGTCAACTAAGATGAGCTATCATGCTAGAAAGGGTACATACTGGTTCAGGGGTAAGTCAAATTGTTCTTAACTGAACCTGTACTCTACAAATATAGTAATTATGTTTTGTTTGACGGTTTGCCTTCCATTATGAATCTCTGCATTTATACGCAGAAACTTCACTTATCAAGCTAATTCATCATTTGCCGCGTTCACATTGATCCATCATTATGTGGGTTGTCTTTGAGGAATATTTAGCTTAGACAAGGAGCCGCTACTCAAAGAGACATGTATGGGTATAGGCTCAAAAACATATTCTAAGCAACTACCTGCTGAAGACCGTTTAATTTTTTTGGGATAATACAGCCTATGTAAAAATACTACAGAAGAATGTGTGCAATAAGGACAGTAGTTCTATATGTATATAGGTTAGACAATGACAGGTTAGCTTATGGAGAGTAAAGAGTTTGGGAATACTCTAATGACTACAGGGAAGTGGTGCTGGACAAAAAGACACTTATAGAACAATGCAAATATACATATATATATATATATATACATATATATATATATACACATATATATAAATATATATATATATATATATATATATATATATATATATATATATATATATATATATATATATATATTGTTTTTCTCAACACATGGAGATATGATGATGATGACAGAATATCTAATTTGAGACACATATTATGATCAGAATGTCATTTTTGAAACAGACCAGAAGTCAGACTTTGATTCAGCAGGTGTCTTCGGTGAAAATATCTTTACCTTTTCTGCCTATCAGTTTACTATACTCTGTTTATTCAAATTCAATAGATACATGTACTTTGATGAAAGCTACTTTTTGCTCACATAGGTATACACACATAAGCATATATACATACATAAATGTGCCCCCACTGTATAATATTTGGATATATTCACACACACACACATACACACACACACACACACATATATAATATATATATATATATATATCTGTGTGTGTGTGTGTGTGTGTGTGTGTGTGTGTGTGTGTGTGTGTGTGTGTGTGTGTGTGTGTGTGTGTGTGTGTGTGTAGTTCTGCTGGGGCCTTTAGATGCTTGGCCCACATCCAGCCATGCTTCTTCAGGTAGATAATTGCTCTCCAGTTATCACACATTACACCTATTTGTACTCCAAAAGGGGGCCGAAAGGGAGGAGTGCCAGGCATATCACCTCCAGTTCCAGCCAACTGATGTTTTGTGATGCAGGGACCACTGGTCCAACTGAGTTTGGTCTCCTACAAGTGCTGCCCTTCTAATATGCAAAGAGTCTGTGCATAATGTGACGTGTGCCTGAAATGCCATCGGCATGCGGACTTTCATGAGGTTCTGTCATTAAGTCCCTCAATAAAGGGGATCCTGGTCTTTTGCGGGACTGGCACCCAGGCTTTGTGGCCCCTGACCTTAAACCACGTGCTCTTCTGTGCAAATTTGCAGCAAGCAACAACATGGCTGACCCAATGAGACCTTCAGTCAATTGTCAATGAGCCTATCAAGGCTTGCACTGGCAGGATGTTTGGGCCTGCTGGATCTGAAATGTGGAAAAAATCTGCTATAGTATTTCCCATCTGTCTTCTGATGGGCAACTGATGGAGAGCGGGGTGGCACAAGTGTCCATTGGCCAGGCTTAGAGATCACAGCCCTGAAGGACACTAGTGGGCTCTGGCAAGCAGAATTCTAGCTGTGTGGTTGTCTGCCTTAAGTGGACAGGCTTGGCCTCCTGCTGGGCGTGGGGGTGGGGGTCATCACACATTTTTTCCTCCATGTTGAGAGTGTTAAGAAGTGAGAACTTCACAACATTTGATGAGTCAGGTGCAGCCACTAACATCTAGTGTTTCTTCAAAAAGGAAGCATTTGTTGGGCTCTGGAGCACAAAGGCTGCCTCTTCCACAGCCCAGGTCTTGTCCTCCCAGGAGGGCTGACTAGGCAGGACTTCTGGTAGATTTGTGGATGAAGATATTACCAACATGGGAGCAGGGTATTTTGATGGCACCTTGGAAAAACGTTGGGACCTGGCTGCACAGTGAGAGATGGCCTAGGACCATAACAGCCTACTAATTATGTAAAGCCATGCCTGTGCATGCGGAGTAGCAATGTCAGAAGGCTCACAGAGATGTCCTGCAAGGGCAGCTCCTCCTCTCATTCCTGAACAGCTTTTCTCTCCAATGAGGTAGGCAGCTGTCCAGGCTCAAAAGTGGAATGCAGAGGGAAAAGAGACCAACCAAGACCTAGGCATGGGGTATGTTTTCACTGGAATCCATAGGTCAGACACTGCTGGTACCTTCCCGCCTGTGCACCTAGTGGCTCTATCTGACCCCTGAGGGGGTCTGGGGAACTGGACTAGGCTTAAGGGGACCCTGGCTGTAGCCTGTTGGCCTACTGGAGCTTTCAGGGTGGGTTTGGCTTCATTGTAGCCAGCCCTAGAGGGCTCAAGTGCTTGAAGCTTGAGCCTACAGCTAACTTTCTTCTTCAGACAGGGGTCAAAAGATTCTGGCCCAGAGGACAGTTGCCAAATGACGATCATCTGCAATTGTTTGTTCTCATCCATAACCATCAGGACAGTGGACAGTCCTGAGCATCTCTCAGGAATGTGCAGGTTGTTGCTGGCACCAGAGAATAAGGACACTCATATTGCTTGCTGGACTAGTCATTGTAATGGTTCTTTCTGCTGCTGTTAGCCGTCATGGATGGACACAAGTCATCTCTGGCAGGGGCCTGACACACCTCAGATGGCCAGTTGCAAACGTCAGTGTTGAGGTAACTCTGGATTTAACCTGGGGTTGAATTTTTTCTGCTTGCACACATGAGGTGTTGTGTTAACCTGCAGCTGAATCCGGAGTTCACACTGGACGTGCCTTCTGCTTGGTTTAACACCATGGTTAAAAAGTGTGATTCACCAAGGAGACCTAATAAAAGCTGTTTTTTATATTTCAATTATGTTAGAGGACTTTCTGTGATCGAGTTCTGGTCACTGTGAAGCTGAATGTGAAGTCAGTGAAAGAAATAGGTGGTGATCGAAATTGCTGCTATTTGGCATAGAAAAATGACATTGAAATGATTGAAAGGCTTTTAAGGAAGACAACAATACTGCAGGATAGAAATAATCGGTTTGACAAATACAATGATAACGGATTTTTCTTCCATTTAAGCTTTACAAAACAAGCCATTATAGACATTCTACACTTGGTAGAAAGACAGCTGCAACATGTGCAGAAAAAGGAATGTTCTATTCCCCCCAGTTTTCCAGCTTTTGATATCACTTCAGTTCTATGGAAGTGGCAATGTTGATTTATTTAGAGTACATATAAGCACTGCTACCAGGGTGATGAAGAATTGCAGTAGAGCCCTAGCTCCATTGTAGAGAGAGCACACTTTTTCCCATAAAACCAAGATGCTAGGAAAGCTCAGGAATAATTTTGTTGTCTTTTTATTTTTAGATTATTCCATAACAAAGATGGATGACATTACAACAGACAGCGCTCTTCCTCCAGTTTTTCGGCCTTTCCTTATCTAATCACCAAACTCTTGCTTTGCCTTTCTTTTTATGTTTTATTCAAGCTTCTCCATACTGCTTTTTTGTTCATCTCGATAGGCAATGTCTTGCATTGAATTTTCTTTTTATTGTGTCCCAGACGTTTCACTTTTTTTCTACCATTCTCACGCCATTTTGTTTCTGTTTGTCTTGAATTATATCTTTGTGTTCCTCAACTAATTCCAACAGTGTATCATTTTCCAACGTCATTTAATTCAATTTTCCAACCATGTTTTACCCGAATGACAAGAAATATGTTCACTCTTATACATGTGTATCAGTGCGCACTGCCATGATGAGTAGTGGGACAACTCTTCATTTGATGTGGTCTATGGGGAAAGAATTACCAATGGCAATTTCATGAATCTGGTGTCAACCTCAGGTTGTGTAACCTGCACTTAAGTGAACTGTCAGCAAACCAGCTGGTGTCACACAACTCCAGGGTCAACAAAGAGTCAAGCCGGGATTTCACAACTCCTCTCTGTCAGAGTTAGCTCTGGGTTCAGCCCAAGGATAACACAGATGTGTGCAACCGGCGAATATTGGATGATTGGATCACTCCACTAGTGTCACCAGGGAAGATTCAATGGAGTCAGTCTCCTGTGCCTTATATTTAGCATGCCATCCACATTTGGACCAAAGGAGATTCTACCAGAACTGCTCTTAGAGCAGCTACTTGCCCCCCCCCCCCCCCCTGGCACCATGTATGAAAACATTCTGTTGGAAACAATCACATCTGGTCAATTGGAGGTGACAACCATAGTAGTGCTGATGGTTATCTCAGGCTGCCATATAGTGGTAATGTGACTCCAGTTTCTGTCCTTGACACAAAAGGGAGGAAGAAACAGTCTATAGAAGGGAACTACTGACCACTGCCTGTGAGGAGCTGTTATTGCACTTTCTACAATTCAAGCCAGATGTCATCTTGCAACCAAAGATTAAAGTTTGAAACCAACTCAGTTTCTTATATGCTTCTTGTCAGTTTCATTGGCAGGTCAAAAGGAAGTGATCACTGTCTCTGAAAAGACTGTGACCACTAGGAAGTAGTATTTCCATACTTGAGTTTATGGTATCAAAGTTCAATTGACTCACTAAAAGTAAAACGTGAGGAGGTCCGAACTGAGATGTCCAAAAATGGTGTTCGAGTTGGAAAGCTGTACAATCAAATCATAGTTACAACAGACACGCTCACAGGTGAAACACAAGCATGTACACATAATGATGGAGCTGCTATAGTCGGTACAACTACCACCTACCACTCAGCATTGAATACTTTTTCCACACATAAATCTTTTTCCTATTTTTTATACCTAGTTGCATTAAATATGTTCAGATGCATTTAGTGATCCAAGTTCTCGTTGATCACAGGGAACATAAAGGGCAGGCAAATTATCCATTGTTTATACATCTTGCAATTTGTTTCAATATTGTAAATGAGATTCAACTTTTGACATGGATGGAATAGGCTTTTACTGCCAAAAAAACCCTCAGTTAATCTCATAGATATGCAGTTGTCTGGGTTTTTTCATATGATGGAATTGGCTTTTACTGAAACAAATCCCCTCTGTTAATCTCACAGATATGCAGTTAATGATGGGGAGGCAGGTTGAAAGCAATATTTCATTTATACATACAGCAAGATTACTATACCGTTGTCTCTTTATTTAAAGGCCAATTTAATGCTTGTTCTCTAGGTTTTCCTATCTTTTTAGCTCATTGAAAATTTTAGGGTTATTTTAAAGGTAACAAGAGTTTTGGTTCATATATCTGATGATATATTTGAAAAGAGCTTCAGGTATGACGCATACACCCCGTTTTGTGACAGTAAACTGACCCTCAAACACTTGAATAATAAAAAAGAAAAAAGTGTAGTGGTTACACATTCTTTAAAAGTTGTAAACACTCAATCTGAAAATGACAGATCTGGAAGTTATATGACACGACTTATCGATCTGACTTGTTGACTCAACTCAAGGGAAGTATGTTTTTTTTACTGTGAGCTTATTACTGGCTAAATGCATGAACATTAATAAGGAAAGATAGATCTCCACTCATCTGAGCTAAAATGAAATGTCCCAAATGAACTTGCTTGCTAATTTGTAGGAGTACACCTGCAACTCAACTTTCATCTCGCATGTATCTGAGGTGGAAGGATAAATAGAGTGATGCTTTGTAGATCAAGTCGAATGTTCAGGGTCAGTGCAATCATTTTGATGACATTTTGAGGAAATGAATGTTGGTTTATATAGTATATTGTATTTTTAATTACATACTTTGTACTGTCTAGATGCTGTGTCGCTGGTTTATTATGAATGAAAACCCCAGACCAAACTAAATAACACTACTGATAATTTCTGGGTTGTGTGCTAGTCTGGATCTAAGTAGCCCGATTGACATTGGCATTAAGGGGTCACTGGCTAACGTATACAAATATTATGAAAGGGCTAGATAAAATTTAATTTGGTAAATAATTAAGAATAAACTGGACTAAGATAGTTATGTTTATATTCCTACTAGACACAAAAATTAGCCACATCAGCCCCCTCCCCCCCCCCCTTGACACCATTGACTTGAATATGTTTTCAATAGTCTCATTATCATTTTAATGCACATAGAAAATTATTTAATCAGTGCTTTGAAATACATGCAGCCAAAGGTTTGTATGCTGATAAGTGTACATATGATTCAATAACATTATTTTGATGGCACCTAAAAGTTGAAACATAGCGGTTCCACTCACACTAAATGTATGTTTGTTTCCACGTGAGTAACCTTAGTATAAAGATCAGCGTTTCAAGTGGACTAATCTGTTTGTTTGGTATTTTTACCCATGCTTACAACTGTGAATTTAAAAGGGTACAAGGTGTACCACAGGAACTTAAATGCCACGGCATATGCCACGGCATTGAATTTGAATCTGTTCCAGTGCATTGGAAAATGTAATCGAGAATTACCTCTTGTTTTCTCAATCCGATATAGATAAGGGAAGATGTAAAGATTGTAGTGGAGTGGAAGCATGCAATCTGTGGAAATTGAATCAAATGCTGTAAAAGCTTCAGCTCTGTCCTACTATTTATGACTAAAAGATGTCCATGTGGCCGGCACTTGTCATGTGCTTGTAGCCAGCTTTTTGGCTTTTCCTTCATCTTCATTCGTATGTTAAATGGTCCTACGTCTGGCTCTGTGTAGTAAGAACAAACAGGCCATCTGTCTCGACATAAGTCCATTAGGTTTAAAAATTCTATGTTCGAAAATGGAAAATTCTCTGTAATGAGCAATCTGACTGTCAAATTTTTGGGTATGTCTTTTTCTAAATCAAGTCGTTCAACTTCTAATGTAGTGGCGAGACTCCTGTCTTTATTCATTACCATCCGGTTGAAGTCAAATTCTTTTACTGCATGGAATTCCCAGCATATGTAAAAGTTAGAAGTGTCATAATGTGTTCTTGAGTAATATTTTTGCTTCACCCTCAAAAGAAATGAGGTGCTTTCTGCTGTATTTGCATTCATGATTGTCATATGAAGTAAACAAAGGGTGTGGAGTAAATATGGTTCAATGATAAGCTTGTGTACAGTGCTTAACAACACTCTGTGAATGCATTGTTTCCCACTTGCATGCAATGTGATCGCTTCTATGGGGAGTGATAATATTTCATGACGACAAACCTGGTTAGGTTGTGCTGTTATTATAAATTGATTATCTTTGTTTAAACAACCAGGCCATGCAAATTCCACATGAAGAGAATCCCTAAAAAAGGTTACATGCTTGGAAGACATACCTTTCATACTGCTCTGGTATAACTGACGTTGCATATGTGAATATATGTTGAATGTAAATTTACATGATGACTCTACATTGTCAGTATTAAAAACTGGTGAAAGATTGAAAACAAATTTATACCAAGGTGACGAGTAAATTATGACATACATGGTGCTCTGAACCTGCCCAAAAATTAATATAAAGCAACCGTATTTAATGTGAAAAGTTGCAGATATCGTGTGATACATGTTCAATCTATCTGAAAGATAACTTTGTCTCAGTATATTGCCCACGTTTCTAATGTCAATCAATTTTACCATTATACCCAAACAAGTGGTTACCGATGTAGTAATAGAAAATTGAAACGTGTCTTCAATATGAGATAGATACACATAATTCACCAAAGTAACACTAGACTGCGACGAAATAATATATTGGACGGTTCCGTGACAAAGTGGACCAATTAAGGTCCTACCAGTCATGTGATCTCCATCATACACCATAATACCACCAAGAGAACAATCTGATGAGCCTTTCCAATTTATATTTTTCACTTTTAAGTCAATGAATTGCTGGAAAGCTGCAGCAAGTGAAATCGTGTGTACATGGGCCATATGTGCTCTACATGTTTCTGCACTTGGCGTTCCCAGGGAAAACATGAGGCTATATGTATTACTTGGTCTGATAATAAGTTTTTGGAAGTGTGAAGTAGCCAGTATAATTCCACTCTTGAAAGTAGTAATTCCTTTACCATATATTGGACAATCATTTACAGAATAAATTACCAAGTGACCACTGCTTACATATATCTTAACCCAAAGATAAATACGATACCCACGAAGTACTTTCGAGAAAAGTTCGTTTCGCTGGTATTTGCCATCAAAGCAAGTAATGGTAGTGATGGTTTGTGGTGAAACAGTGCCAAACAGAAAAATTTTCCACACAAAGCCTGGTTTTGTTTTCTTTTTTGAGATGAGCCAATAGCGTGGATTAATAATTTTGTGTTGTGCTTCAAGAATATGTTTTGAAAGATTAAAGTCAATTCTATTCTCCGTAAAAACCGTTTTCTGCAGCATCTCATACTCTATGTTTAAGTATGTTAGCCAGGATTTCCTAATTTTATAAAATTTGTGTAGACAGAAAAGGCTAATTCTCAATCTATTGCATGAAAGTAGTTTTTGCCAGTCTCGTACCCTTCCACAGTGTCTCATGTAAAATAGTATTGCACATGCTGCATGGAGTTCCATAAATGTTTTCAAACATTCTTTTCCAATATACTTCATGTCTAATGTGACCATAAGTTTTATGTGATTGGTGGCTGGTGCAAATATCTCCCACGAAACAGGTTTATTTGGTATACATTGTATATTATAATTACTTTTAAGATATATTTGTCCACAGTAAGCCCTTAAAGGGGGAAACTGTATATTTGAGGGCATATCATTTTTCAATTCATGAACACAACATAACTGGAAATGTTGAGTAAAACAATTAAAAATATGGCACCAGAACAGCTTGCGTATCAAGATATTCAACATGCTACATGTAAGAAAACGATAACAAGAAATTTTTAGAGCTTTGGATATGGAAGCACTTCGTCGATGTGCTTTTATTGAATCATATTTTATATCGACCTGCTGAAAATATCGCTCTAATACACATGAAATTTGATACTGAAAAGATTGTTAATCCCATAACACTATTACATGTGGACAAAAGCACGGTAATTGCTTCGCGTGAGTCTTGATATGATCCTATTCTACATATTTTGCATTCATATAAACATAGCGCCGTAAACCCTCCTTCACACCAGTCTAAATGAAAAGGACATTTGTAGTAAACTATGATTGAGATGGATATTTTAATTTGAAATGTTCTCCAGGTACTTATTCTAAGATGGATGCGATCAGAGTGTGGTCCTGTCAGAAAAATAGCCCCCAAAGGTCGTGTACACTTTTGGTATATATTACAAGCAGCTGTACTCGATTCCCGTAAAACTCTGTATGTAAGTTCTTTAGTGATTGCATGGTCTGTAGCATCATGGTGGCTGATGCAGGTACCAATGGAATGAATCAATTGTGCAATGCACATAAAGTGTCCACAATTTTGCATGCAGTATCCAAGGATAATTTGGTTATGTTCATAAATCATGTTGGTGTTGGCTTTAATATGATGGGACTTTATCTGTAGGGAAATATTTCCACATAAAAAAATGAATGTGTTTGCCAAAGCGAAACATCATCCTAATGAATCTGTCTCAACATTCAATCAAGTACCCAGTAGCATTCCTCCTGTATCATTTGCGCCCATAAATAATATTTCGTTGAGTAACAAAAAGAGCCAACTGAAGTAAGTCAATAAAAAAATATCATCTTGCATGAAGTTGTTTTATACAGGAGTGGACTTGAACGAGTAACTCTGCTCGAATCCCGTTAGGAATTCAATTTTGCAGTATATATGTTTCTGCTTCATTAGTAATATCCTTAATTTGATACAGTGAATTGTAACAACACTGTAACAATGTTCGTGTGAGGACCCAGGTTTTGACGGACTCAAAGTCAAATTTGCAAGTTGATCCTACATAATCACATATCCAACACATTTTGCAGAGAACGGATGGACAACGAATATTTATCTGGACACAAAATCGATGGAAAGTTAGTTATTTTAGATATAATGAAACGTCAAAAGCTATTTCCAGAAAGAACCCTTAGTTCGGGCAATTTTATGGAAAAATGATATGATACATTTCGTTACTTTTCAGCTGTTATTTAATATACTGCCTTACCTTTTGCTGTTATTTGACCAGATAGTCGGGACCCAAGTGATTAAGGGGGATGAGAAAATACTGAGTCTGCAACTCGACTCTCATTAATGTGTTTCTCATATCAATATATAAAAATGGGCCGTAAGTGTATAAACATATGGGCAACTTTGCGCTTGTTGTATTGTAACCATTTGATACCAGCCATATATTGATCAGTTTTAAAATACTAAATTTTATAGGTAGATTATCAATATATTTATATCACAGAGAGAGGGCAAAACATCTTAAACTGACCCTTCTTTATTACTCCAAATAAAACTAGCAGTATAAACATTTGGACAATTTTTACTTATCCCTGTAAAAGGCCCTAAGATTTATTAACTGCTTAGTGCAAAATGGTGAAAGTAAGTAAGAGCCCCCAAGAGCAAATTCAGCTGTGCTCTGGTATCGCAGAAAGTGCTGTTGTAGTCAACTATTATTAGGAGTAACTAGGAGATTATGGGCCATGCTCATCAGCATAAGAGAAAGTACTCAATTTCTTAAAGCCTGTGTTCGGTTTCCATATAATAGGAGCGTTGTGGTGAAAGATGTTCAACCGATTGTGCAAATGTCTTTTCAACTGCTTCCAAAGAGCTGTCTCAGTGGCATGTTGTCTGTTTTCACTAGAAGTCAAAAAGAGTACTGAATTTTACCTTTTTGATCGACCTTCAGGTGTTCTTGATTTAACTGAATTGCACTGAATGAACAATGGTAACTAACAGCAAGTACTTTCATTTGTACTGGAATATACTGAGTAAGTACAAGTAATATTTAGGCACATTGAGACCATGCCTGGGGATATGAAATGCCAGTTGAAGTCGACAGAACAAATCTAGAATAAGTACGAGCAGTCGGGCAGACCCAAAGGCTGGGCTCACAGCTGGGTTTTCATAATTGTCAGGGGGCCATAAAATGTCCTGGTCTGGCCTATGAGTGGTTGAAGTGAAATCAGCACGGAGTAAAAATAAGGAAATGTCACAGCACAGGGACGTGAAACCTTCGAGAAAAGTCCTTGGTCATATCATAGGGATTTTGTCCTTACTGGAACAGTGGGCCAGGTCCAAAAGTATCATTCTTCAACAGCAAGTCAAAATATCTTGTTAATTTACCCACCTGAGATGCTTCCAAGTGCAAGTTTCATGGTGGTAACACAATTTGTGCAATACTTTTACTTACCCAAGGGTAACAGGCGGATGGACACACATGACGACGACAATATATATATATATATATATATATATATATATTTTTGGCTTCCTGTGTCCTTGTGTAAATGTGGGTCCTTCACTGTTGATAGTAGGTGTAAGTGGTGGATTGAATCAGTGTTTGAGCAATGCGTAACTGTTATGTTTCTTCCAAACCTTACTCAATCTCCGTGTTACATGTATATCTACTTCACTCCACAGTAAAAAATAACACAGTGACGGAAATATTCTGCCTTGGAGGCAAAATGTTATGTTGACAGAGACGCTGCCTTCTAACTAACTTATGAAAAGGTATAATGGGTTGTGTTAGTCATCAGTCCCTGCCCATATTGGGTAGCCATGTTGAATCTTGTTTTGGATAGGATATTATACATAATTCCCAATGCTCACATGTTTCGTGACTTCCTGAAAACTTTGATATGGCATACAAAAAACTTGACCAAAGGTTATTTAACTTGGTCTGCTATAGACATCAATCAAAGCTAGCCCCGCCCCCCCCCCCCCCCGAGGGAGGTACTCCCCCCAAATGTTTCGTCGAGGTATGCAGCTCTACTTTTCGAACCCCTGCTCTTTGTTACGGCACTTTTTCAGCAAAAAGTCACATTTCTTAGGGAATTTTGTCGAATTTTAGGCCACCAATCGAAAGACCTACATATTTTAGAGAATATTTGGCAAAGTACTGAATTTTTTAAATTTTATTTTCACATATGGTTTCATGCATATATATATATATATATATATATATATATATATATATATATATATATATATATATATATATATATATATATATATATATATATATATATATACATATATATATGTATATATATAAATATATTTATGCATTTAAATATTTATAGACATATATATACATTTATATATAATATATATATATATTTATAAGCACAGGCCACATTTACATCATTTGATGTATGATTAAAATGTGTGCAAGAGCCCTTTGCATAGACTTTTCGGTACATCCTACTATTCATGAAAGTTAAGTTTCATAAGCATCTGATAACAGAAGTTACACAATAACAGCATTTCTGCCATGAATAATTTAGTGCAACTCTTGTAAAAATAAATATTCAATACATGTAAGGTGGTAGAGAAAAGGGCAGGTATTTTGGGGGAGGGATGAGAAGAGTATTCACCTAGGCAACACCCCACTACCTCTGACTCTCTGCAATAGCAAGGAAGCACAGGCCAGCCAACTCCCACTGTCAGCAAGGGCAGATGGCGGCTGCAGAGAGTGCGAGGCCTTCTCAACATCTCCTACACAAAGAGCCTTGGTTCCCCACAAAACCAAAAGCTCCCTCCAGCCTTAAAACATATTATTCTGCAATTTCATTTTGGTTTAATACAACTGTGATAATTAAGTTCATCTATGTTTTTGTTATGTAAATGGATTTTTCCTTTCTTTACAGCAACGCTTTCTTCATTTTCCTCAATTTGACATATACATGAATTGAAACATTGATCCTTGGCTTGACTTTTTGTATTTACAATTTTAAATGTATTTTTTCCAAGTAACAATACATAGTTCAACATAGGTGTCAGATCATAAGTGCCGAGGAACACTTCAGTTACTGAACAGTGATTAATTTGCACACTGTCTAGAAGGCACCTTCTGAACAATTGATTAAAAAAATCTTGTGTTACTGGACAATAACAAAATAAATGTGCTATTGTTTTTGTTTCTCTTTTAGAAAATGAAACATTTATCTGTATCTAATATTCTAAATTTCAATTATCTGTAATTGGTTTATTTAAATCCATGTAAAAACTTGAATTGGAAATCTCGTAACACAGTTGAAATAGTTACCTTGTAAATAATTCAAACAATCGAGCCATTCATTTTTTTCCAGATTTAAGTTGAGTTTTAGTTGCCATTTGCTTATTATTGGTCCTTGTGTCTTAGTTACTGAATCAATCAGTGAAGAATACACTGATCTAGGACGCTTCTTTTCTTGGAAGGTTTTGTCAATCTATTCTTGCAAGTTTGGGCATTCAAGGTATTCAATTGATTTTCAGAAAATGCTTTCAATACACCCTTTTCGATTTATTTGGAATTGCATGAATGACCCCATAATAAATGAGAAAATTTTCTTGCAAGTCATATTTTCCATTTAATTTATCCACTGCAAACGTTATTCCTTGCGGGCCAACTAGATCGTTAAAAGACCTAATACCTTTTTTCATATGACCTATTACAATAAATAACTGTACCACCTATTTCAATTTGTGAATGAAACTAAAATGTTTGATTTAACATCTCTCTAACTGAACGTGGAACATGAATATTGAATTTTCACCAACTTTCTAACACATGTTTCCAGAATAAAGTTCCAACCTTACTAAAAAAATTCCTTCTGCATCATTTACATGTATGTTACAATTCCAAATAAAATTTCAGGACAAGGTAAGTACAGCTTTATAAATTCTCTCCACGAAGCTGCAGAATAAGATAGCAATATTTTTCTCCATACACACTGCATTGAATGGAATTGTGTCTCCATATGTGGAAAACCTAACCCACCTCTTGATTTTGGTGACATGACAAACATTCGTTTAATTTTATCATGTTCAGCATTCCATAAGGACGCAAAAAAGAATAGCTTGTACTTTTTTAAATGTTTTCACTTGGATTTGGTATAATTGAAATTAAGTACATTTGCTGTGACAGAGCCAGAGACTTAACAATTAACGTTTTTTCATACACAGATATATTCCTTTTCTCCCAAGAATTAAGAATGTTGAAATTTTTGAAACCTTTGGTAAGAAATATAATTCCTCAATCTTTTCAATTTTAGTAGAATTTGTACACCCAGTATTACTACTGGATCATTCATCCTTTTTATACTTAAAAATCTTGGTGCTTCAAAGTCTGTTTCTTTTAATGATATGTTAGTTGAACTTCCAAAGCTTCAATTTTCTTTTCCCTTTCCCTTTTTTCTTGGGTACTGAACTGTTATTGTTGTTATTCATTTTCAACGGTTGCAATAAAATTATATCGTCTTCACTATCATAGAAATGATTTACCTCTGTTATGTATCCTTTAATACTATTTATGTACTCGGTATCTTTGAACAGAAAACAGTTGAACTTCCAAAATCCTAGTCCTCGTTTACTTTCATTTAACTGTAAAGATAACTGATTTGCTGTATGATCAGATTTGTGACGAGGGAGAATATCAGTTTCTGAAATTGATCGGCATAGGCCAAATGAAATAAGAAAAAATCTAATGGACAATGTATAAGGGTGAGACTTTTTGTCCTCCAAGTGCATCTTCCTGTTGTTGAATTCTATTGCCTCCATATATCAAATAAGTATGATTCTTTTATCCAAGTTTTCATTAAATCTTGCACTTGGACATAAGTTGTGAGGTTACCCCTTTTTTCGCAATGTCAAAAACAAAATTGTGGTCTCCACCTATAATCTTATGAGCATTTGGCTGGTTTTTAATGTATCCAGTCAAAGTCTCACGTAGCTCTGGGTTGTCAGTATTAGAACCATATACATTCGCTAGTGTAATCCGAGTATTATTTAGGGTTATATCTAACATAATAAATCTACCATCTTCATGTTAAATGATCTCATGTAATTCATGCTCAAAATCATTTTAAACAAAATTCCTGGACCTCGTGCATCATTTATGCTATGGCTAAAGAAGACCTTATAACCCCTTTCTGCACACCATAATTTTCAATATCAGTAGTGCTGTGTGTCTGTTTAAAAAGAAAAATTGAGCAGTTTTTCCGTTGCAACCAGATAAAAATTTCTTTGCTTTTCCAAGGTTTCCTATAACCTCTTCCATTAACAGATCAGATACCTTAATTATCCATTGATGTCTGGAAAAATTATATTTCTATCCTTTTTTGCATGTACCAATACGGATTTTTGCTAACAGGTACCAACAAAACACATTTACTGGACCTTTGGTAGAGAAATTTCGCTGAAAAGGGGGGCCTCCAGAGCGACACATACCAAGTATCGTCACTAATGGCAGTAACCCCGGGGTTTCTTTCTTTCTTTCTCTCTTTCTCTCTTTCTTTCTTTCTTTCTTTCATTCTTTCTTTCTTTCTTACATACTTACTTTCTTTTCTTTTCTTCCTCTTTTTTCTTTCTTGCTTTGTTTCTTTCTTCCTTTCTTGTTCTGTTGATAGTAGGTGTTTAAATGGTAGAGAGGTTTTTAACCAGATTGTTTTCTTCCTCCTTGTTTTTAACCCAGCTCAGATCAGGAACACTGAAATGTTCCTGGTATTAGTTTTAACTACTGTATGTTACTCGTGTGTTCAGAGCCAACCTCATATGCCTTTTGACCACGTTACAGTGGGAGGGAGGGGGATATGTATTGTGTCATGTGTTAACCTTGATACCCCTCCCGCAGGTACCTTAATCATGATATGCATAATGTGCACAGGGATGAACCCTATTTGGCAAGCTCTTTACAGTTACAGTAGTGTCCATCCACTCCAGGTAACCTTATTTAATAACTGAAATAACACTTTATCCTTGCATTACATGCCAAGTAAAATTGCCAACTGGCTGCCAAACAGCCTAAAGCATTACATGTTTTTGTACATGGTCCTTGAAATTAAATATAGCCACTGATGTGAAGGTCTAGAATATGAAGTACGACCAAGGGACATGCTTCCCATGGAAACCCAAGATTGATATTGCTTTCCTTTGAGGGCGCTCGTCGGGAGCGCACCAGAAACAAAAGCCGTATACGGGGATCTGATGAAGGCAACCAAGAGACGCCCTTTGGTAAACATTGTCTTGCCCTGCAAAACAAAAGGTAAATCACACTGATTTCTTGAAAAGGGCTAAGCAGAGACCTCTGGCTATACTTTCGATAGCTATGTTATAAACATATTGAGGACTAAGCAAAAAGCAGAAGAAAGTTAATTTTGAATGTTTGACAAATTCCTTTTGCAATGTACACACATGGGAAAAAGCTTGCTGAGCACAGTCCAATACCCTTTTTAAGGGAAAAGCAGAATATTAAATATTCCAGCATTTCTGCATGAAGATAAAGCATTTACAGACAATGACGTAGAAGCCCAGCCTTTGAACAACTTTTTCATCAACCAAAATTAACTTCACTATGCAAAGTTTTTACTCTTGGGACTACAACAAAGCCATTTGGGCATCTTGATAAATATCATAATAAAATAGAACCGGGTGTTTTGCATAATAAATACAAAGATACCAGTTCTTAAGAGGCTGGGCTTATCAGTTTGTACCGTGGTGTTAGAATGCTCTGGGAAGTTGGTCCTATTATTTTGGAGTCTTTCGTAAAATCATCTAATGATAAAAAGAAGATTGTAATGCGTTACTTGGTCAAGCCAACTCAGTACTTCCACACAGTTTGTGATGAGGGATATCACATCGCAAACCTTTACCCAAAGGCCCAGTCGTCTTTTAAGATCAAGTGTTGCTGTGATACAGCCCCCAGCTACAATGCGTCTGCACACCACAGCCACAAAGTGTACAGCCTTGTAATGGGGCTACTCAATTAGTAAGGCCTGACGGATGAAAAACATGAAGAGTAAGAGGTACTTGTGTTCCATTGAGAAACTATTCTTATAACACAATTGTTGAAAGTTTTTATTTTTTTTGCAATTTTAGCTCATTTGGTATATGACCTCATTGTTTCAAATAAGAGAATTAATTGTACTGTTGATATTGGATCGTAAGAAGGCTACCAGGGAAAGATAGGTTCTGGCAGTGCAAGTTAATTCATCATGCCTGTAAAATGGCTGCATAACAGGATGAAAGCAACTACATGATATCTAGCTCCATAACAGGGGGGTACTGTGAGTAATTTCAGTTGCTTTGCTAGAATGTCATTGGGATTATGATATCTTGTTCAAACACTTATAATGAATAAAGATTAGCACTTTAACTGCCTCTAATTTGCATAATTTTGAACGTACTTGATATAATTACAAAAATTTAAGTAGAAAGAAAGAGAGAAAAAGTAAGAACAAACGACTGCCAGAGTGCAGGGAGGGAATGCTTACATTGGTGAACATGATGACCATGTTCTGCTCTATAGGCGACATTTTTTTGCCAAAGGGTCCCAATCTAAAATCAACATTTTGCTGAATATTCTTTAAAATGAGCGTTATTGATCTCTGGTGGAAGAAAGCTGCAAAATGGCTGCATAACAGGATGAAAGCAACTACATGATATCTAGCTCCATAACAGGGGGGTACTGTGAGTAATTTCAGTTGCTTTGCTAGAATGTCATTGGGATTATGATATCTTGTTCAAACACTTATAATGAATAAAGATTAGCACTTTAATTGCCTCTAATTTGCATAATTTTGAACGTACTTGATATAATTACAAAAATTTAAGTAGAAAGAAAGAGAGAAAAAGTAAGAACAAACGACTGCCAGAGTGCAGGGAGGGAATGCTTACATTGGTGAACATGATGACCATGTTCTGCTCTATAGGCGACATTTTTTTGCCAAAGGGTCCCAATCTAAAATCAACATTTTGCTGAATATTCTTTAAAATGAGCGTTATTGATCTCTGGTGGAAGAAAGCTGCAATCACAATTGTCTACTGTAGTGCTAACATATTATATTTTGTGAGGCCCAGTGGTCTCTTAAGATCAAGTTCATAAATTTATCATTTTATGTGTTGTCCTGGTATTTAATTTTCGCGAATTTGCAGCAACTAAAAGTACCGAATATGCTACAGATTTCTATGGCACTGCCGCTGATCGCCCAACTTGCATATGCCTTCATTATTTGAATCTAAAGTCGGGCTGATGAGATGCTAGCGTGTACACCATAAAAGAATTGCGTGACACTTGGCCTGTCAAACATTCAACCAACCTGGTGTATCAAATCATGGGCATATGTCTTATAGGTAGCAAATGTGATCGCCAGGTCTTGAATTGGTGAATCACATGGTTTTTAATAGCATATTCCACATGTTATCGAGGAGCATGTGCCAATTTGGGGATAATTCATTTCGCATGGTATTTAATTTTGCATCTTTAACATATTAGCAAACTTTGCGAAATTCAAAACCACGCAAATTAAGCACATTAACAGTAGATCATAATATATGCTTGTGCACCCATACTAGGCTCAAAAGCAAATCAAGCTCTGTATTATCTCCACTTGAAAATTGGAACGGAGAAAACACAAGTATTGGTCTGTTTAGTGACAGTTCACACATTAACAAAACAAAATGTACTAAAGTATTTGGTCACAGTAAGTTATCAGCCATAAGTAACGACATTTTCAATAATCATGTGAGTTCATCGACTGGGGGAGGGGATTCATTTCATTTCAGTCAACTACACTCAGTTAAGAATTGATATGCATAGAGTTTTACAAAGATTTACTTGGCTTTATAGACGATTAAGTTCTGCATTTGGTGCATCCAACTTCTTGAATAGCAATGTGGAAGCGTACATAATAAAAGAATATAATATAGCATGCACATACACACTAAATTGCACTACAGTCTAAATCCCAGATGATTGCATGCTTTGTATGCCATGGCTTCTTGGACCTGCAGTAACACAAACTTTGACCCAGATATACATGAGAGCGCCCAGGCAGGCATACACATTTGCTCTCGTCCCACATGTCTGGATGTGTGGGTTATTGTCATTTCCCTGCGGGGTTCCTCTTTGGGATCAGCCCATTTTTATATACCCTGCAATTAAATTGTACACACTTGACTGTCCAACAGAGGTGAATTACATAATTCACCTCCCTGATTTCACTGGTAGCTCAGCACTTGACTCATCTTGATTGCGGTCATGATCAAAGAAATGTGAGTGTGCACCATAATCTTTGGAAACTTGCCGATGGAGTATAAATGACTTAAAAGTGAGAGAAGAATTTATGTTTACATTTTGTTTTGATTGATTGCGTCTGCCTTGTCGCCTCCAAAGCAAGTCAAGTTCTATAATATCTCAACGTCACTAGCGGAGTAGAAATACGTTGTGTTGGGAAACATTATGGCAATCTTGTTATCACATCATAATGTATGAGACCAGGGTTATGCAGTTTGCTAAGGGCCGTCCATAATATTCATCATTTTCATCTACAAACAAAACATTCGTATGAAAAAGGGGTCAGAATTTAGTGATGAATTTGGATCATAACTGTCTTTTGATAAATTAAAAAATCGAATTTTGCAGCTTGTCAATTTTCAAAAAACTTCAATCAAAGACAAAGTTACTTATTTCCAGGCATTCGTTAGGTGTCTAACTGCCCATGCATGTTAGCCGAGGCTAACATGCATGGGCAGTTAGACATGCATCTTTTTAGATGGTGAAGTAGTTTAACATAAATGACGTATCTTGATATAAATCTGCACAAATCTGGAGCATCACTGAGTGTTAGGAGAGGTTTATTGTAGAAAAATGCACCCAACTTAACAAATGATTGGTGAATTGGGATGTTTGTACTTCATTTGAATGCAATATGTTGGCTTACCTTCAAACCCTGAGTCTAAATCTTTGTTCATGTGAATAAAAAAGATATGTTAAAAATGCCCATTTCCTTGTCACTGAGCAGGAAATTTACCTGGTTTCGTTAGTTGTAAGGAGGGGGCAAATTATGAGTGGCCAGACTCAAATGTTGCTAACTTTGGCACACTACAGACTGTGTGGGGAAGTTTATAAAGTTTATAGTGTATAATGAACCCAAATTTGCAAATGATTTGTGAAGTGAGGGTAGTTTGAATGTAATGTTGATTCCCTTGTTGCATACATAGATGTTTTTGTCGATAATTAGATGGGTTACTTGAAGAACTTTGCTGAACATGGGATCAACTTCCCGTTGTTTCTTATTGAGATATTTTGCCAGTTTCTAAAGATAAATTGCAAAGGTCCGGCAGTGGTGTAATCAATGTGGACTAATATAAAGACACACGTCTTCATCTCTGATGTTAAAACAAGTACTTTTACTATTCTGGCTGGATTACCAACTCCATACTATCTTCATGGACTCTCAGTATAAAAATTGAATTTTGAATTACACATCATTTCGGTCAAAAACAAAGTTTAGCACATGTGGTTTTCTGTCAGATAGGGTAGAACCATGGACCTACAAGTATTAGCAATAGGTCCATGGTAGAAACAATACAGCTGAAAAAATATGTTGAACATGTTCCGCAAAGCTCCGATGTTTAGTGTTCATCTTTGCCCCAGTTCTTCATTAGCTTCTAGTTCTACCGTATCTCTTTTTATTTTTTACATATTACAATTTTACATCATTGCAAGAAGAAGACTTTATATGCAAAATGAATTTATGCCACATTTTTCTCGGAATGAGCTATGATAAGATTGCTAGCGAATGCATTTACATCATTTTACAAAATTTCCGGGTATTTTAGTATTACAGTCCCAAGTCTCCCATCTTACTTACAAATACAGGAATATACCAGTTTGCTCAAGACGATTTTCTTGATCAACTTCTAGTCTCCACTGTTCATTTCATTTGCATGCTTTGTAAAACACATTGTCTCTCCGTGAGTGGATTTTAACAGTTTGGACTATGAGACTATGAGAAAAAAAGTGCACTTTATTTTCTGTTGGGGAATTTAAATTCAGTTTTGTAAGGATTAAAACCAAAAACCATACAACACCCTATTTACATTAATGAAACATTGTTACAACTTACTTTTGACGTGCTAGTAACAATGATGGAGTGCATTGACACGTAAACAGAATTAAATGTGTGTTACGATGTTCGATTATACGTCAGATATCAGACAAAGGCTAGGAGTTATATACAGTGTTTCCTGTCGCGAGAGTGACATTTGTCATTAACATTCACGAGTGACTGGAGATCACGAGTGAGGGTTATCGACAAGTGTGCACGAACCTACAATCACGCAGGTGAACATAAATAATTCACAGGTAGGAAAAAACGTGAGCACTTTGTCCTTGATTTTCTTGATCTGATATTATTTGTTAGAACAATATGTTCAAGTGGAATTCAAAATATGTTTATGTTGGGTGTTCAATATATGAGAACAACACCAGCATATTAAACGTCTAAATAAATAAGGATGAGGTTGTGAGTCTCAGACATAAAGCAAAAAAAGTTGAAATGAAAAATTAGTATTTAGAGTTCCAATACATATTTTCTCTTGAACTGTAGCAATTCTTGTCAGAATAATTTTGGGGCGTTTCGACATGTAAGCGTACATAAGAACAAAACTATTGAAAAAAAATCAGATCTCAGAGAAGAGTAGAATGTGGTAATTGCGTTTCTTTGTACACACACTATTCGTCTAACAAATAATACATCTTAGTTACAAAATTCCGTAAGTTCAATATTCCCATCTTTAAAGACGTGATCAAAAGACATACTGGGGACCCGCTAATGCTGGTATTGACTAATTTGCTGTGCATTGTGCTATTTAGCGGCATGGACCCCATATGGCAGCACTTCCTTTTGTTTGGACTGCTTGTAACGAAAGTAAATGTGCACATAAGCGTCATGATATTTATGTTTCAGTAGTTCTGCTTTCTATCATTGAGAGGACCTAGTGGATGTGCAAGAAAAAATTAAAGATGAATCAAAGCCAAAACACAAGATTAGGCTTCAAACACATGCGATTGCAATATGACATGTTCAAGAAAATTGAAGAAAAACACGAACAAAGGTACATATCAAAAAATTGATTAGTGATATTTTTCTACTGACCAAAAGTAACAGTCAGGCAGCTTCTAACCTTCCATGCAGACACAAACTTGGCTTTCTAACCTTTAAATTAAGTCAAAGCTACCCAAATACAGCCCCAACACCACCCTAACAAAATACACATGTTCAGCCTGACAGGATTCTTCAGTTTATGTCGTGAACCAAAATTTTGAATAACCTCTTTCTTTAAGTTCATTTAAGACCATCCCTTTATTGCAAATTTTTGTTCTTTCTAACACTGACAAAAATGATCAGATAAAACCGTTATGTTTCTTCCAATGCATATGATTGATACTTGTTTGATTCTTTGTAGTAAAATGGCTGTGTTCTGTGATAAATTGCATGATTGAAGGTATCAGAAATAGATTTTCCACTTTGCTGCTTCAGCATGCAAACACTTATTTCTCACCTGAATCATCCATGACTATCACTTCTTTTTTCCCTTTTACTGTATTACATATTTTGGCGAAGGAACTTTACCAACCAACAGGGGTCTAAGGTTGTCTATGTACTGCCACCACTAAAATAGTACAAAATAGTTGAAATGTTAAACTCTTGCGCAACAAGCTCTATTCTTGCATGACTCAAGCCTAGTCATTGCGTTTCCAGGGCCATATGCCTTTGTGCCAATTTAATGCCAGGGTTTCATATACTAATATAATGCAATTCGTGTCACACACCACGAGGTAGGGATTACTTCGACATCTTGCATGGGACCAGTATCAAAAATACCCCATAGTTGACCTAGGTTGTACAGCATACATCCCCATCTGGGTTCTGGCCAAATTTAAAGTATTGAAAAAAGTTCTCCTGACCTAGCTTTTTTACCATGTGTTTGTGTCTTTTTGACACAATTATTTTGATTACTTCAAAGAAGGCATTGTTTACGAGTAGACTCAAAACTGAAATACAATTATTTATAAATTAAACATTTACTGGTGCATGGCCCATTATATGAACATGGCAGACACTAATCCAGGCTTCACTGTGACAAGTGTGAAGGTCACAAACTTTAGAGAAAACACATAAACTTGCATTTAACTTTATGGGTAACCCAAACTGGGGTACTGGAGCTAATTTACGGCAGGGATTGCAATTTTTGTAGCAGCATATGCTGTCGTTTCATTGTTGAAATTTGGAACTACTTTCTGAGTTGTAATGTATTAAACAAAGAAAATGTGATGTAGCATGTGTCAACTCCACAGCCAACATGTGTTTACACCCAACCCATTTCCTTGAGCAATGAATTTACTTGAAAACCGCACGTGATTTTTTCGTGTGTGTGCTGATAAAATACGATGATGAATACTATTCTTGTTTTTTTGTGTGTGTAGTCACTCAAGTTTCTTTCTTCAATGTTTTAGCGGCCAACTAGAATTTGCCCTGATATAACATTATGTCAATATGCATAAAATTGGGCTCTAGATGGGTACCTCCTAAGGTCACTGTGTTGCTCTTTTTGAAGTGTCGAAGTAAGAGGTTCAGAAAAAATTAGTCACTGAAAGTCGTTGTGAAGGTTAAGGATCGCCTTACATGATTAGGCAAGTGGCTTGTTAGGCGAAATTTGCCATATACCATTGGGGCCCCATAAATTATTTTTTACATTTTAATTGATCAGCTGCAGTAATTTGAAAAGTGCAAGTTGCAAGTCTGAAATGTCCAATTGGAAGGTCAAAATAATAATTGTCCATATATTTTGCACGCAAAAGCTAAATTTATGATGATTTATTCTGCATTAAAATGAAGAAACAGTAAAGGAGAGTGTTTCCCATCTGAAACTAGCATGATAAGCAGTTTTATGTGTTATTTGTAAGCGCACGAGTTTAGACAGCAGTAACATGTAAATGCAATTCATAACAAATGAGACACCAAGTTCTCAATGTTCAAAGTCTTAATGGGACATCATTTCAGGTTATTCGTGTTGGTTAATATAAAGATCAAAATGCAACAATAATTAGGTAATGGCCACCATGATATATAGAGTCACTTCAGATCTCTATGCACACGAGTATGCTTTGATGATTTGATTGTGACAAATAGGCCGACCAGTTACCAAAATATCTGGGCCGACATATCACACATAAGTTTTACCATGCTTTCGATACGTTTTAATCTTGACGTGACTCTGTTTGAGAGGTGCACATAACACCTGTTTTGCTTATATGCAATTGTTGATGAAACATTAAATGAAGCATAGAATTACAACATGTTTACAATGTGTACATGATAGGCATTTTTGGAGACAATTATCTTTGCAATTATCACTTAATCTGTTTATCAAATTCAGAGATGCATGCAAAGCTATTCCACAATATTTGATTTTAATATGTCTCGCTGACATTATACATTAATGAAACAACCACCTCCTGACACCAAGGCAAAATCACTTCGGGATCCTTCAGACCATGCAGGTAGATTGGCCGATAATTTGCGACAGTACCATACGGTTGAGAAATGGCAGTATATAGTGCTCTTATGTATTTGTATGATTAACATTAACAACCACGTGGATTGCTGGATTGATAAGTATGAAAGTACATGTAGGACATATATATTTAAGGTCCACAATTAGACGGAATACAATTACTCTTATTTTAAAGGCTACTTCTGTCAATGCAAACTAATGTTTTAAGCTATTTGATCTGTCCGTACATACTGCTGTGGAAAGAACCTTTGTTTAAATCCAAACATAGCAAACATATTTCAATTAGAATATACATCTTAGTTACTGTGCAACATTGTGTATGTCTGCAACGTCAGGCCCCTCAGATCACATACACAAACTACACCAACTGAGGCCAAAGAGACCAGAAATATTACATTTAGCCACCCATTTGAGCTATATTCCTTGAAGTGGTTGCATGTTTCATCGAATAAAATATGATCATACATAGAATGTTGTAAGTATTAGTATTACAGTTTATACCATCTTCTACATGTATGAGAGCTTTAAACAGCATCATTTGACACATGATTATCTACTGAAAAAGGAGCCATAAAGCAACTCGAACAAGGTAAGTATACTTTTCTTTAGTAAGTAAAGGGAAAATATATTAAAGCGATCATAAAATAATAGGCTACACAAGCTTAGAAAAAAAGTAAAATTGAATTGGACAAAGCAATTATAGGCTTCTTTGAAACAAATGCAATGTATTTGTAGTTGAATATAAATGCATAAAGGAAAAAATTGAAATTCTTAGATGTATGAAGTGTCCATATCACACAAGCCATGCTTGCATGCTAATAAGGTTTCACGACAATTTTAATGATTCCCTGAATCTTTTGAAAATTAGAGGGTCATGTGGAGCTTTGCAGTGAAATATGTTCGTGTGATATTGTGTTAATAGTACATTCATTTGTTGCATGAGTTTATATCACGCGATTGAATGCCCAAATATTTTGAGACAAGCAGTTCTGTTTACCAACGACATGTGACGAACGTGAGGGCGGATATTTCACTTTGTCACTTAGCATGCTGGAAGACGTCTTGCGCAATAAATCCCATATGCCATGCAGTATCAGTATGTTTTTAAAATATATTTTATCAGTGATAGCTTACTATTCATGGACAACTTTTTCTATTTTGGGTGGGTTCCAGTAGAAGTTGTTGACTCAGTATCATGAAGTGTAAATTGAGTTTTGCACAAAAGATTGCCTGGTAAAGGGTTGACGTTCAGAATTTGGTGATCATTGTGTCTTGCATTGAGAGTGCATATCAAGCGCTGCATGTTCCAAGGTATATCAAGCTGCAAAAGGCCGGTTTGTAACGTTATTATGATCCTTACCTTATCACACTGTCAAGAACGTTTTCAGTGATCCACATGTCGGGGAATGTTGGCCTCAGAATGCATCGACATGCTGGCTGCTTGCTCATTTTAAAGCCTCTTTGAATATCTAATTCTGAACTTTATCCTGTTTCCAGGATAATCAATTATAAGGCACTCAAACATGAACAAGTACTACTTGATCACATTGCATAAAGTCACAGTGGTATATCCATTTACTATCAAAACATCGTGCTTATCATGTTCAATGTTAAACCAATGGAAGCGTTCTGGGTGGTTTTTAGCATCAGTATAATTACATGAATTTAAACTTATCTCAAAATCAGCTAAGTTGGCCAAGCAAATATGTATGTGGAGTTACTTGAACTTACACATTAGCATATCTATTTTGATTTTCCATGTAAACCGATATATGTGCAATGCTGGACATTGAGATATTTTAAGAAATATCCCTAGTTGTTGTAATACAGTAAACATTATTAATGTAATGTCTGCGACATGAAAGATCATTATTTCTTATTATAATTACTACTGGGAAACAAAATCATCTGTGTTATTGAAGAGATAATAAACAAAATCGATCTATTTTATTGGCTCAGCTGATAGACACATCTATGAGATATTAATGTGTCTTTACCTGTCCAGTCAGTAATGGTTCTTGTTAGCATGTATGGTAGACAATGAAATACCCTACTTATTGCATTGACCCACCTGAAGAACAATATAAGAACTCACCTACACTTTTTTTTAGACATGTCCACCAAAATAATATATATGTGTCTTTATAAGTTGGCAACGGGTACCACTTTAAGGTAGCGTGGGTAAACCTCCGCCTGTATACCACTGCGGTCTTTGACCCGCTCTTCTGTCAAGGATAAGAGTTTTACACCTATGAAACTATATATATTTATTTTCGCCAAGATCACTAGATTTCATATGTGCTATAAAAATTCGGAAAAAGCGCACCCGTGAGACAAGAGCAGGGCTATTGCATGAGGGTCTGTTTTCAAGATTTGTTGAGGCACAAATGAATAAAAATTTCCTTACAACCCTGAAATTTTGTGAAATGATACTTTATATAGGTGTCCAGATTAAGCATTTTTATTTTGTTTCTAAAAAGAGTAGGTATCATTTAATCAGCTATAGAAAGAGTATCTTCTCGAATTGACCTCTTCTCTGAGTTTAGAATTCCGAAAACCACACAAAAAAAGAAAATATATCCAAACGCAGGATGCTGCACCTAAGTTATATTGTTATCTTTTCATTCCTTTCTATTTCGTGAAGATTGGTCCAACCGTTTTCGACAAAATTAAAATCAAAATTAGGAAAGTCGTCGCCAAAACGAAACCGCAAAAACGGCCCCAAAAGGAAATCTGGCCGTGTTTGGTGGCATTTTCGGATGTTATTTGAGCTGTATTCACTCCACCGTTGCGAGACTCTTCTTGTGTGAAATGAAACCATGTGCTACTATACGTTCCATGCATTGTCATAAAAAAATGAACATCTAAAGCCGTCAATAAATCACAATCTTTGAAGTAATTCCACTAAAACTTGAACTATTCTGTGGTTTCCTTGTGATGGTTTCTTATGTGGCCCGCTACAAAGACATTGAGAGAGGTGGGGCGAAGGGGGATAACCATAATCGCATTATCACCACAGGCAACCAACTTTGGCACCTGTGTTCAAAATGGCGGCGTTGACAAACAACAACACGCGGTTTTACAGTTTGTTTGTCAAGTTTACAAATATGACATCGCTCACTGCTAATATATTGGATCAAACATTGGAGACCAGCAAATTTGGCATCGCTTACGACTGATACGACAGATCAAAGAAGCGAATGGCTGTATTAAACGCGATGGCAGTGCTTCACTTTGCACAGTGTTTTGGAAAATTTTTTAAAACTTTGTATGAACTGAGCAAAATTCAACGCGAAAACCATGTGACGGTCATGTCAGGAAAAAAAATGGGATACTTCTTCGCTGGACAGAATTGCTAGATCACGGGTTGACAACCAGAGGGAGATTGATAGTGATGCTAGTTATACCGCAAGGAGAACATCAATTGCAACGGGACGCAAGTTTGCGGACGTTTCGACCGGGACAGTTGTCAGTGACCAGGCAGACATGGTAGATGTTGCCGAAGAAGGTGAGTGACATACCGAGAGGCGACCAGATCCGTTGGATTGCGAGTTTAGTTGCAATACTGGGAATCCAGACCAGATTGCAAAGGATACATGGGCCATGCTGGGCCACTATGGCGACCCACCCTCACAAGACCAGTGTACAACAGGCCCAACAAGCTGGTGCAAATTCCAAGTCGACCAAACTTTAGGGACAAAAAATTACCGGTAAGCATTTTTTTTTTTTTTTTTTTAACAAGATACTGATTACCAGTTCCTCAATTTTGGCAAAAGGTTTCAGATAGTTGTATATAACATGGACCATTATATATTATTGTCCTGAAGATAGTGCTTAATTCTTTTACTGTTATACAAACATTGAAATTCTGAAAAAGAGAACCTTCATTAGCGGTTACTGTATGGGGCATAATGGTATGGCAGTATCAAAGGATGCAAACACAATGCAGGTGCATTCTGCCTTTGTTTAGCTGGTATGGTTCATATACAAACACTGTCAGATGTCAGCCTTCGCATTTCATAGCAAATTCCTTCCATTGTGTTCATCGCTTTTGTTATGCCTTCATAATGCTGGCACAAATAGGTACCAAAGTATCCTTGTTTTTTGGTGTTTTTTTTTCGACAAGAGAATAAGCATGTATGACAAATATTACAGCGATATGTACCAGTGTTAATTGTGGAGGGCGCAAAATAGAAGTAATATGGTAATCTTCATTGCAAAATAGCTAAATTTTATTTTCAGGCCACCAGCACAGCCACTAGCTCCAGCAGTAGTGGAATCAATGCGACCGCTGTTCACCACACTGATAGACAAAGAGCTTGTGGGGTCTTGTTCACTGGGAGCTGCACAAAACGCCAATAAAACATTACATCATGTGGTGTGGATGATAAGGACACTCGAAAGAATGTCCCACTCAGGAGGAGTAGATGTGTACAACGCATGTGAAACAAATGGACTAAATTTCATGTAAAGTTACACATGCTGGGGTCCAAGTGAAAAAGAAAGTAAAACAAAGTCTCATATCCAGCGCAAAAAGTAATGAGTCGACTGTTGAGCAATAAATGTGAATGCCATCAAAATGGAAACATTGGACATTACGTAAAAGTCAATCCTAGTTTTTTTGGACTTTGAGAATAAGATTTCCAGTGTGTCTACCAAATGCGACAATAATGTACCTTGTTTTTTTTTTTTTTTTTTTTTTTATTTGACATTTCTGTTATAGTGTAGATCCCGACCCGGGACCCTATAATTCTTAATAAATATGTCAAGTTTCATATCCAGTGCAAAACTGAAAAGTGGACTGTTGAACCATAAATTTGTATTTTGTCACAGTTGAAACATTGGACGTTACAGTCTGGCAGACTTGAAAAATAAGATTTCCAGTGTCGCTGCCAAAGGAGACAATAATTGACGTTTTTTTCAACGTGCAGCTTTCAGACCGGGACCCTGTAGTCTTCAAACAGTGCATTACCTGTATATATTTGTACAAAAAATATTGGGAGTTCAACAAATACTCGTTTTTGTTGTCGTTTTTTTTTTAATGTAAAAACAGCTTGGTGGCCTTGTGTTTTCCTCATCGACATCTATAGGATAAAATATCCTTTCAAATTGTGAAATACACATTTGAAGGTAGAGTGTATCTGTATTCAGACAATAATTTGAAATATGCATTCACATGTAACAAATTTGTTTCATATTCTAAAACCATTCATGAAAGATGTATGGATGAGCTGAAAGTGTTCAAAATTTTCTACCAATCTACAAGCAATAAGCATTAGCCAAAACCTAATCAAGCTATAACCCCCCCCCCCCCCTGCCCCCCTGAAAAGGCCAGTTAGGAACAATATGGTATATTGTGCAAATAGTTCCGTACCAATCATCGGTTACAATCCATTTCATACTTACATTTTTTTAAAATCATCTGTATATCAGGGTCTATGATAAAATTTCGATGTAGGCCTAGGTTTATGCACCACAACAAAACTGCCCAGATATGCTATTTTCCCCTTTTCACAAAACTGTTAGTAGGTTTTCTTCATGTGAAATTTGTGGTAATGTGTTATGACAATGTTGATATAGAATCTCATGCAAGGATATAACAAGAAGATTTTTAATTTTGTACAAAAAAGAAAGTTTATTGACAATATATACATCACTCATTTATCCGCTTTCACCTGTCCATCTCCTTCAGCCGAGTTGAAAGTGTTCGAAATTTTCTACCAATCCACAAGCAATAAACATCAGCCAAAAGCCTCATCAAGCTTTATCTACACCAGTAGCCCATATTTCACATGTCCATTGTCATAATGGCACGACAAAACTCTTCTGTGGAAACCTCGTGTGTTCCTGGCCAGATTTGGTTGGGTAGCATGGTTCTTATCAGCGCAAGGACACATGGCGGAAAGGTGAATTCGCTCTCTGCAGGTCCTATTTCCTGATCCTGAATATGCATAATGAATTATATAATTAATTTATTTCGTACACATTGTGTAAAAATTAAAAAGCATAAAATTGTACCAGGACTGATTGTTACATACTTTTTTTTCAATCTCATGATCAGACAATTTGACATAAATACCTGGATATATATAAAGATAATGAAATATTATGAGGACATTGTAATTAAATGAATAATGCAAGTCATTAAATAAATAATGAATAAAGAATTATATAATTGATTTTTTTTTCATCTGCATGCATCAAATTTAAAAATCATAAAAGTGCCTGTTGATATGTTGCATAATTTCTTCAATCCCGCGATCAGGGAAGTTGACATGAATACCAGGCCTTCTAAATTGGATTTATGTAAAGATATTGAAATATTATAATATATGTAAAGATACTGAAATATTATAAGGACGTTGTCATAATAAAACAATGACAATTTGTAATGAACCTGTTGTTTCAAATTTGAAACCCATTAGGCAAATTACAATAATAGCAACAACAAAAATAATAATAGTAAATTTTTTGTAGTGTATTAAAGCTGAAACACATGTCTCTGTCTTTATCTTTTCTTCTCACTGGCACTGGACGATATTGATACTTGTATGTTATTACTGAGTAGTTGTCTGAAAAAGGAAAATCGTACCTTCAGCTTATATAGGCCCATGAACAGTAGTGCAACTATCGTATTTGTCCGTGGGTCTTGTCTTTATTTTCATGGCGGTGATCGACATGACCAGCTGGTTGAAAAACACCTCTGCATTGTACAGTCAGGCCGCGTTTATCTGGCACCATCTGTTTTTGGTCATTTTGCCGGATTAACAAGGCTGCCAGATTAACAAATCACAGTATAATTTACCAGGATATATTGAGAATAAGAGACCAATTTTGCACCTAACAACGAGTAAATAAAAACAAAATCACATACACGTATTACAAATCATATGAAATTTTAATAACGAAACGTGCAAATTATAGGGAAAAAAATCCCCACACTTCATTCAGTGTATTAATATCTATATGGACAATTAATGTTATGTTCAAAATTACTGGAGCAAGCAAGCATAAATGTCACAACCCCAATGTTAATCTCGCACACGTATTTGCACATTTTTTGCCTTTAATAGCTTATTTTGGCACAAAGAAATCCGATTTTTTTTTGATTTTTTTTGTTTACTGCGCTCCCTTTTCATATCTTTTAACTGTTCTTTGATGCATTTGCTATCTCGTCAGCGCAAAATCCCTCATTGGATTCTGGCCATTGCAATAAAATGTGACCATTTAAGGCGGGAAAAATTAAACGTCTAATCAAATCGGAACTTGTTTGGAACACGTCAGGCGATTGTTGATTTTGCAGTACGGCGCAATCAGGTATGTTATTGCAAAGTATATGCTCCATTGAATATCAAGTGACGGATTAAAGAGGCAAATGACATTGAAGAAAGCCCTTTTGTTCTGCAATTAACATGCCGGTGACGAAATTCAAGGGTGCCGGATTATCATGTAGTAAATCAATGGGGGAAATCCGTTCACAGCTCATTGCTGCCAAATTTCAAGGGTGCCGAATTATCAAGTGACGGTTAAAGGCGGCATGACTGTACCTGCAAAAAGCACACAAATTGTTTACTGAGGACTCTTGATTATGGATCACCACATACATTTGCAAGAAACACAAACATGTATCGAAGTACACCTGAAACCACATTCCCATTACCGGTCAGCATTGCCATTAGCTCAGATCTCTGTCTTGATTCGTACTCGTAGGTATAGCGGAAGGTATAGGTTCCAACGGCTGCAGTTTACGTGACACTTACTTGTGCAATTCAACAAGCCTGCATGAAATATATGACTTTGTAGCATTAAAACACCAAATTCTTTACATTTTCCAGTTGCCCGGTCCGTTGGCAAAGAGTTTCGGAGTGCAGGGAGTTGCCGAGTGATAATAGGGGTTTTCATGGTCACTGGTATTGCGCCATCGAAAAAGTTCAGATCTGAACGAAAGTCTGGTGCCTGCAAGATTTTTTTTGGGGGGTGGGGTTGGGGGGGGGGGCAAATCATTTATGACAAAATTTCACACAGAAATGTTACCATGTATAGCCATTTTGCCGATAAATTAGTATTAATTAGTCAATTCAAACCTCGCCTCAATTTAATCGCAAGACCAACTTGCCACTTACAAAGTTACGATCAGAAGCCAAAGTCACTCATCCAGCAACACTCATTTCTTCTGTGACTTACTTTGCTAGTAACAACATCCTGTCCATCATAATTAACGGCCTTATGGGTGCTTCACTTATCTTTTTCAGCTTTCCCCATGTTGTATTGCCCGTGCAATTGTTGTGCATTTGTGGTACTTGCTGTAATGTTGATGCCGACGTGTTGGTCTTCTCCTGTTCACTCGAATTCAGGGGGTTTGACCTGATTACGTCACTGATTGTAATTTGGACTTTCTGTTATGCTTAATAAAGTTCCAGCAGGATGATATTGTATTTTGATGAAGGAAAAAGTTAAGCCGCTAGAAATTACGACCGATATGTCCTTGGGTGTAACCCCTAATGTGACGCCGAGTCTCGTTCTTCACACACTTCCAGGGGTTACATTCAATTTTAGACATTTTAGGATTACATGTTTCCTGCTAGGTTAAACCCCCAGAGGCTATCAGTAATAAGCAGCGGCCAACGACAGTTACAAGTTTGCCTAATTGTACGTAAAATCAGGTGAAGAAAAACTATGTTTTGACAACACGTTTTTGACTTAAATGCTAATGACTTTCATTCTTATCTGACACGCCCAAGTACATATTTACTCAAGATCAAAAAATTACCTAAATTGGACAGTATAAGATCAAACGTCACAAACCTAACCCATCCTCTTAAAAAATTGACTCAGGGTTGGCAGCGATATAGAGCTTTATTGTTTGACTTTCAAAGTGAGGAGTAGGTATCGTCATGGGGTTTGTTTTATACTTCTGGTTCAGGATGTCTATTGTGGCAGTACTTGTTAGAATTTCCCTCGGTTTGTACAGGTGGTCCAGCCACAACTGTTCAATTTACAATCACTGTACTGAATATAATGCCCCAGTTTGTTTCTATTTCAGTTATACATTGGCAGGTGGTTTAAATAGGATAAGCTATCCAGCTAGAAAGGGTATATACTGGTTCAGGGGTAAGTCAAATTGTTTTTGTATGAATTTCTACTATACAAGTTCAGGAATTATGTTTGGTTTGACAGGAATTCTTCTGATGTAATGAAGCTCTGCATTTATAAGCACACCTTCAGGTATTGAGCTAATTCATCATTAGCTCATTCATATGTATTCATTATTATGTAGATTGTATTTGCTGAATAGTTGGCTATGACAAGGAGCCGCTACTCAGAGACATGTGCGGGTATAGGCTCCGAAACATGTTCTGAGTAGTTATCCCCTGAAGACCCTTTAATCTACTTGGGCTAATACAGCTAATATCAAAATTCCACAGAAGAACGTGCACAATATGGACAATAATACTTCCATATGTATAAAGGCTAGACAGTGACAGGTTAGCTTATGGAGAGTAAAGAGTTCGGACTGTGGAATAGGGTAATGACTAGTAGTAAGTGGTTCTGGACAAAAAGACACAAATACAATCCAAAGCAGTTCTTTCTTTCATTTCTAGTTGGACCTCTGTACATTTCTACGTTCAGTGAGAGAAAGTTATTTCTGATTAAATGTTGCCCAGATTGAGAATGGGCTTCACTGGGAGTGCTCAGCTGGGATGACTACTTGGCTTATTGGACATGCAGTATTGGTACAAGTCTTTAATACTAAATGTTGAGAAACCACAAACTTGTAACAAAACATATTTACTGGCTGCTGCTCCACATATGAATGTAACACTTAAGTCTTTCAATAAACATTTTGGACTACGTCAACGGCATGCCCCGGTGGATTTTACCCAAATTAGGCCGAAGAAACTTTTTGGCCTGCACCGTCATAGTCAAAGTAACGACAGTCCTGGTACTTGTATAGAAGTTTTTTTTTTTTTTTTTTTTTTTTTTTTTTTTGGTTTTGGTTTTGTTTTTTTAACAAGAAACATGAATTTCACACCTTTATAATTCATACCAGTTTGTGGAAATGTACACAGGATAAAAACGTGAGTGAATCAACGAATACGTTCCCAATAACAATTGAAAATAGTAGTAATATGGCTAATACTACAGAAGGAACTTGATTAAGAACGGAATACGTGTTTGAATTTGACTTTTTGCCGGCAATGGTTTTGTAGGACATTTGCGACAATAATAGGCATGTTGCCGTTGATATATGTGGGTGTCGATGCTCAGTATGATATATACTCGTAAAAATGGTTTTGGAATAAACTGGTGATTTGCAGTTTGTTGTAAGGTAAAGAAACAGATAAATAATGTGAAACATGAAGTGGGATCGTGGTCCAGACGGCGCCTCGTTTCAAACCTTTCTGTGTAGGAGCTCCGTCTGAAGACGTAGAGTCCCTAGGTCCACCCCATCTTATTAGTACGAATAATTGACTGCACAAATGAAGACTGGATACTTTATTGCAGATAAGGCCTAATGTGAACAATTGCATGTACAGATGCTCTAGGTTCGCCCTCTCTACCCCCTCCAACCCTACCCACACATCCACTTCTTCCAAGCCCGAATGCTTCACTAACTGATTGTTACCAGTTCCTGTATATGAAAGCACTACATGTTTATATCATAGCTCGCAAATCCGTCCAAGCTGAAACCTGCCCAAATCTTGACAAGTCCATCAACATGAACTTCATCAAATATAACATCAAAACTTGAATGTCCGCCAAGCAATACACAATTCATTGAATATCTAAAGATGATAAAATGGCATATTGACGACATGAAAATAATGACTGTAATGTAAAATAGAAGGGGACAACAGTTTCCAACAATGCAAGAGGAAATGCACCGCAAGTCCGAGTTAACAGGAACCATCCATGATCAAAACCCTGTAGTCATTAAACAAGCAAGGTTGAAATGCAGACGTACAAGGCAGACATACTTTATGACACTTGTACAAATAAAATGTCGTGTGACGGAAAACATCTCTCATCTCACTAGAGACAGGTGCCAACAAATGTTAATAGTATTTTGAATAGATTTAAAGTAACTCTCAGCTTTGAGAAATACCTTGCCTCAAACTTAAAAACCGATTGCTTTAATTTCAATTTCAAGTGTATGACAATATTTAAAGTTGTCAACATTGGCGCATACTCTAGAAGAGACAATTCACTGTCACATATAGACACTGCAAGCTGCTCCAAGTGGAATATCACCATTCATGTGAGGGTATTTTGTCATGTTGAATTCAAAATCAACACTTTTGTTATAGAACCGAAATTCACTGTTACCATTATACATCATTATGTCTAGAAATGCACACTCCATGTTATTCATTGCAGTTTCACCTAATTTAAAATTACAAGGGAAATACATTCTTGAAAGTGTGGATTATTGATGCTGACTATGTCATCATTAATTTTAAATATAAACTTAAAACATTAATCATGTAATTTGTCTCTTTTGACAGCTTTATCAGACACTGATACTTGTAATGAAATAAATATAAATTTGGCAATGCGAGGTGCATAATTGGTATCCATGGGAATAACAACTGTTTGCTTAAGATGGAATCTCCAAAATTGTCATAGTTTTATGTCTTCAGTCAAAACGTTCAACAACTCAACAAACTGATTATATTCAAATGCAGACTTTGTATCATTACCAAAATATGAGCCTTTATAAGATATGATCATTCTTTGAAAAGAATTTTCTCTTGTTTTACATTTGGGGGAATGTATATATTGTTTCAAATTAGAATAAGCAATAGGTGTGTATAAAGTGGAGAAGACCTGCTATGAATCGGAACTAAAAGGGATTTTATGCAGGTTTGGAAGTGAGCAAATGTTGGGTAAATGGGCATGTACATGAGAATATTTCAGGCCAAATGAAGATAAAAATGTAAAAATGATATCCAATCATTCATTTACTTTTTCATATCTGGGAAAACTTGAGTTGGTCAACAGACCTAATTCATCAGTGAAATCTTTACAATTAAACAGTTTGCATATGATGTCAGCAATATTGAATGTTTTATCAGCAGGTGCAAAACTTATTAACCATGCATCTCTCGCAGGCACTGAACAACTTCTGGATCTGTCAGAACAGGATCTAGTGGTTGTTTAGTTGTTTTCTGTAATTTTCTTGTTCTGTTTGTAATGATAAAACCTCGTCAGGAGCTATAAGCATTGTTCTTTGGCCAATGATACAACCATTGAACTCTGCGCAGGTTAATTTAGTAGTACGCATTTCTCTCTTTTTTCTGTTTTTTTATTTCTGCATTAATTTTTACTGTTGCATTAAATCTATGTGACACATATACCACAGGTTTCTCACCTTGGGGCATCGCAGCTCCAAATGCCTATTTAGGGGCATCTGTTGCCATCGAAACTGGTTTGTTTACATCATGGATATGCGAAACTGGTGCTTTCATGACCATTTTGTTCCCACTTATGGCAAAGTGTTTTTTTTCATCCATGTCCGACTCAATAACCTCTTGTGACAACTGACACTGAGGGGCAACAAATGTGGATAAACTTAAAACAAACTTGATGTGATAGAGAACCATGCCTGCAAGTCTTTGTAATTTTCCTTTACTGCTTTAGTTGACCGCACACTGGGATTAGGCATTTTGAATACGTTCACTGTGGGACAATTTTATACAGCAAGGTTGGGATAATTCCGAGTCTGAAAAGCTGATGTATCTAAGCTTCGTGTGACTGAATAAACGTATATTGCACATAAATTCTGTCATATTTGTACTTTGTTAGCTGGTGTAAACATTTTGAAGTCCAACCATCCAACTGATTTCTTAATTTTACTTTTGGAGCTTTATTTTGGTACCTTTTTTTTTTAAAGATTGGATAAACTCTACTATGTTTGGTACAAGTCGACTTCCCATTTTAAGAAAACGACAAAGATTTTAGCCATCAATATAAATTATCAAGCTCCATGAATCAAATATATGTTGCTATTTAATTAAATAGTAGTGTACAACCATTGTAACGTACGCCATTGTGTTAGTGCTTATAAGACAAACGAGAGTATCCTTCGGAACATAAAAGGCTATTGATATATCTTACAGATGTACAGGTTGACGTATTCGGAATTTTAAGCTAAATCAAAATATCAATTTACTTGTACCTGGTATTTTTACGCAATTGAAAATTCGCTATATACGTTTATTCGTGTTCAATTTGTGTATGTAGACTTAATTATATTCAACCCCACGTGGCCGCTATACTGAAACTCATATTATGGGTCTTCTGTCCAACATATAAGAGAGAAATATTGTTTTGCTGAAAAACACTGATCCGTTACACAGACATGCATACTTATTAGGTTTAACATATTTTTCCTAAAAACATTGTTACATTATTGTTACATAATTGTTTTCATAATATAGTCGTACGTTAATTTTACCCATTATTATTGTCTTGAGTGTTTTTAGCACCTCATAATAAATCCAGATCTGTCCAATCATAGTTTGATAAAATCTGTATTACGATATGCATGTTTTTCATGGGTCTTATCACAAAATAGCACACTGGCAAGCATCTCAGCAAAAATAACTGGTGTAATCATGCAGCTGTTTTTACACTCAGTTCCATGAACCTGGTTAAGCCAACGATTTATAGCTTTTTTGAATAGGAAAGAGGGCAAGTTGTTTGGGTGGCCAGCACTAAATAAGACTGAATAAAAATGATAATAAAAATGAATTAACAATTATGAACAATTATAATGGTCACGCGTGAAAATTTAATGGTTTTACATTGTGGCACAGTTGGAGCCATGATATGGTTTTCCTTTTTTTGGTAAAACCATTACAACGCACGTTTGGTGCAGTAAAGCGTATTGATTCCTCCCCATGAACCCTGGTGACAGTGGCCATATACTTGTGGAAATTGACTGATATACCAGTGATCTCAAACGCGTAAAGATACATACGTTTAAGTCGGCTTGCTTAGTATTGATAAAACAAGCCAGTATCAATTGTTTTATTAAGTGAAATTTACCAGCCATAACTCATTCATGCCACACCCTTACCGGATTTGATTACAGAGTTGTGTATTGGTGATAATGGAAAGCCAAGTTTCAGATTTTGTTCCATCCATAATAAAAAATATAAGGGATTATAGGCAATGTCAAGTTACTTCGGGTTGAATTCGTATGGTATTGAAAGGTACCTTAAATACCTGATACACTCATTTTAGTTAAGCAGAAGGACAATGCCTCCACAAAAATCCCTCTTGAGACATCTTTGCAGTGAAGAGACTTTATGAAGACTTGAAGCAGTGGATGGGATTATTACAAGCTTCATGTTAACTCTTTCAGTGCCAATCACGTCTAAAGTCGATCTACTTACATCATACAAGTCTGAATTATCACTAGGGTATTGGGTGCAGCGCGCGCCAAAAAAAGGTTTGGACTCAGTCCGAACTTTGGCACTGAAAGGGTGAAAATACAAATAAAAACAATCAAATGAGCATTTACATTTAACAGGAAAATCTTACACTCCTCTTAGAATTCGTCATAGAATTAAAAAGCGGGGGCCAGTCTGAATAATAGTTATGCAAAGGGTTGCATTTTGCAAGAAGACATAGTTTGTTGAATTTTTTTTGTTGATGTCGACGGCAGAATTAACATATACGGTTTTATCCATCTCATACATGTAAGTTTCTGTCTTTGTGTCGTTGCATATCACCCACTCCTTTCAAACATTGAGGGAAGATAAGTTATTTTTTTGCAAAATATTAATGTGTTGTACGCAGTGATTTATTTTTAGCCGTCGGTCTGCCTTGAAACAATATCGTGTGATGTTCGTACTTATATATATTTTTACAGACTATATTTCAATCTTCCTTTTTACTTGTCACATAAATTTGTGAAAAAGTGAAACAAAGAGGTTGACATGGTTACTACCTCTTACTTCTATTCACACTAGGATATAAATGTAAACATTAATGCAATTTTTCATGTATCACCATTGAATTGTAGATAGATGCATCCGCTTTTTCTCATTGTTACATTTCATACTATGTTTTAGGGTTAATTATCAGAATTGTTTTAGTCAGAAAAAAAGAGGCTTCTATTTTCACTTTTTGTTTCTTGATTGGACAAGTGGTTTATGGGGGATATTTGAAAAATATTTCGCTAAAAATGAATGAAAATTACTAAAAAAAAAATCCAAGTATTATTGAGAAATGACTATTTGAACAGACTCAGTGAAAGTCTACCCGAGGTACACACATCCACACCAGTTAAAGTGAATGTACGGATGGTTTTAGAGAAGTGATGGACAATATGAACTACCATTGCAATGTCCATGAATGCATTAATTAAAAAAAATACTTACCTGGAAAAAAAATCTAAAAATCAGGGACTGCGGGCTTCGCCAACAAGACAGTCCAGCTAAGTTTCAGGACCATCATTGTAACAGTTTTGGAGAAGCAACCAAGAATAGCGAAAACTCACTAAAATCTGTAAAAGTACAGAAGACAAGAGGGATTTATGAACAGCGTGATCTCAGCTGACCTTGAAATTCAGTCCTACAATAAGTCCTACTCTAGTCTACGGGATGAGGATTTTGGAGAGAAAGTAAAAGAATGACTTTCCATTCCAATCAGTATTGAACCACATATTAATTAATAGGAATGCATGTTTTGACTGGCAAGTACCCGAATGGAAAAATTCGTTACAAATTAGGGATGCAGACTTTCAACAAAAATTGCAAAAAGACACAGAACTCGTAAAAATCATAAAAATCACAGCACCACCTGTTGCTCAAAATGAAGAAAGAATTCACGAAATCTAAAATCACTGAGGCGTGATTATTTGAACAAACGTGGATGCGACCAACCCAAGGTAAATCTCCTGCACGTTTGAAGTGAATCTGGTCGCCGTGAGTGATGACGGTTTAAGAGAAAAAGTCACAAATAACCAATATAAAGCACAAAAACTCGTTAATCGTTTTTGTTCTTTGTTTTTTCTAATCGCGGCGCCACCTGTTTAACAAATTAGGGTTTTGAGAAAGATTCAAAAATAGTGAAAACACGCAAAATAATAAATTCAAAGACAAAAATTGCAACGACACTTTCTGAACCAAAATCCGGGGCGCAAGATGTGTGCCTGTGCAATTTCAAAGCATTTGGCCAAAGGGCTCAGACGTTTTTGTAGGATTGTGCCCAAAGATTCACACAGAGTGCATACAAATCCCAAACGTCAGTGACAATTGGAACAAACAAACACTTGAACAAACGTGGTACAGGCCCACCCAAGGTACATTCCTACCAGGTTTCAAGTGAATCTGGTTAACGGTATGTAGAGGTCGAAAAAGTGATTTTTCATTGCAATCCCCATTGACGTAAATGGCAGTCACTACAACTGCATTCAGTAAGCTAGAGGACCCAAGGGTGTTCCTGTTCAATCACGAAGCAATGAGTAGAACTGTTTTGAAAACTCTATTTAAAGTGTCCCAAAAAATGAACAACAAATTATTAAAAATCCGAGAATCAAATAGTTTGGAAACACATGACCCACATTCATGACTTTCAACCCAAAAATGACAGCAAAGTTAAAGAAAGCAAAAGGCAGCTTCAATAGTTACCCAAAAAAATCAATATTCAACTTTCAATACCAAAGTGCAGAAACAAATTTCACTCTTGACTTCACGCAGCTTGTCCTTTCAACCTTTGAAATATTCTTCATAAATTACATACTTTGTTTCTTTCCAAAAACATGTAAGCCTAAACGCTTAAAACCCAAATTTATCACATGTGCTAAAGATAAAAAAGATACTTGGTAGGCCCCTTTATTTTTTAGTGTTCCTGACAAATCAGTCAGCTGAGTAACAGCAAAAGAGTAAAATAGGCCTATATTGCTTCTGTGACACTAATGAATCTGCAACATTAGAGTATTGCTGTACCTCTATAATAACTATAAGTCAGAGGAGCGTGAATATTTGAACAAACTTGGCAAAGACCAGCGAAGTTACATTCTCCGGCACTTGGTTGTGAATCTGGTTGACGGTTTCGAAAAAGTCGAAAATGGGGTCTTGTGGACACAGGACGGATAGATAATATTAAGGATACCTTACCTCCACATAAATTCAGCTCAGCAGAAGAAATGTTTTATCTTACCTACACATAACTTCGGCTAACCAGAAGAAATGTCTTAGAGTTTTCACATGGTGTCAAATATATTTAAAAAAAAATCAAATAAAATAAAAAATAAACAAGGAGGGGTAAGAAAATCTTCCCAAGTAAATAAATCCACGCCACGTGTCACGATAGTCTGGCTGGCTGTTTTGGAGACGTCGATAATGTATGTTTCATGAATAGACGATTAATGGATGACGATAGACGGAGAACCTTCAACAAAGTCAGTGGAGCGTGACTCGTTGAACCAGCTTGCTGATGTCCTGGCCAGGACAGGCAATACGTTTTAAGAGGGGTCAATTGATTAAAAGAAGTAAAAACTTAGTTGTGTACAGACGAGGGATCACACACAGATGCATGGACGGCTGACGATTCCAAAGCATGAGTTGAGTGACAAGTTAGTGGAAGTAAAATTGAACTATTTACTGAAGAAGGCGTAGTAAAGCTGTTGGTATAGCTCGGTACTAATGAAGTAATATCATATGCCAACATGTATTCTTTCTTGCAATGTAATAAGAGAATTAAATAGAATAAATCGGAAACATGTAATTGTATAGGTGATAGTATCTCAATAACCTTCAACCTGAAACTAAAAATGTCATATGTGCTTTAGTATCACGAACTGTCGCTCAGCTGGTTTTTCATCATCATCATCATCATCATCATCATCATCATCATCATCATCATCATCATCATCATCATCATCATCATCATCATCATCATCATCATCATCATCATCATCGTAATTGTTCACATCCATTAAAGGAGCCTACCTATGTGTTGGATTGGCTTTCCTCCAAATTGTGAAATGCTTGCAATGCATTTATACAAGCTGTCGATCTTGTGTTACTTATAGCAGGAATTGAAAATACAATAACTGAACTTAAGTGCACTGGCGAGTAGTTCTACTCAGTGCCTGATTATCCATTTGTTTATTTTTTAAATGTGAAGCAAATTGCACGTTTTGATATTAAATTGGAAAAAAGGAACTAAATCAAGGCATTCATGGGAAATTTTACAGTAAGTGCCGAATTCCAAATTGAAGGATTTTGCATAACCTACATTTTGTTTGAAACACGGAAGTTAAACATATGATTACTGGAAGTCAACAGTACACTGTAGTGTCAAAATTGGAGCTTAATGAATAAACTAATATAGTTAACTAGTTGTCTTAGGTGTGGGAGGAATGTCTTTTGTGTCAGTGGTGTTATCTACTAAATGCAACACAGAATAAGCCATAACTGCATTCCACTATAATGCTAAATTGATGTATGATATAGAATTTGTGTGACTGTTGCACTGAGATATATAATTATGTTTACATTCCAGTCAGAGAATTTTAAATTAAGTCCAAAGAAAGTGCATCATCATTGGAAATTTGGTGGCCACAAGTATAAGCAATCATTATCAACAAATATAAACAGGTGTCATGCATAAGACATTTTGCCAAAACAGATTTACAGGCTACCATAAACATCGTTCAGGGCATACTTAAGTCCCAGACATAGAAGCGAATTGAAAAATAAAGTGAGCGGGTCAAGTCTCACCACTGACTTTTTGTAACCCCACTGACTAGTATAACACTACTGACATTTTGAATCCTGACCAGTTTCAGAATCTGTTATAGATACCCATAAGAATGGTTTTCTGTGTGAGGTAGGACAAAACAGAAAAAATTATCAAACTTCATACAATTTTCATTAAGATCAAGACTCAGATGGTGATCATAATACTATTCAGATGGCACAATTGTTTTAGATATGACTATACTCGCTGTATGCAAGAATAAAGTTGATAACTATATATTTGTTGCATTCATACATTCTTTGCCTCTACAAGTGAAGAGTTGGCCCTTATGCTGTGTTCCAATTAAATTTAAATGAAGTATTTAAACCAATATATATATATTCATTCATATATATATATATATATATATATATATATATATATATATATATATATATATATATATATATATATATATATATATATATATATATATATATATATATATATATCATTAACATTGAAGCAAATCAAAAAAAAAAACCCCAAAGGGTCAAGTTTCACCATTGACACTTTGCAACACCTTTGACTGGTGTTATACCACTGATATTTTCAATCTTGATCAAGTTCAGATTCTGTTGTGGTTTCCTAATAAGAAAGGTTTTCTGTGTGAGGTAAAACAAAATGGAAAATTCATCAAACTTCATCCAATTAAGCTGAAATTCATAGCAAATCAGAATTAACCCCATCACCACCCCCTTGTGAACAAAAATTTAGTAGACATCTACTCAAGCTGCATTGGTGCCCCACCAATTTTGATGGTAATGTGGCTGGTGTTTTTTGAGAAACAAGAGGGCTGTGTGAACAGCCCATACTTAGCTGATCTAGTCATTCATCACACTGGCTCTGAGAACTTGAGATAAGATCAAGGTGACCCCTGTACTGAGTAAGTCTGACCTATGTGGAAGAACACTAACATGTGCAACACCAAAGTCCCAGTTCAAATAGTTTTCAGGTAACATTGAAGAGGAAAAATCATACAAGTTGCACTCTGACCTCAGAAACGAGGTCAAGGTCAGTCTTGTACTGTCTAAGCGTGAGCTTCATGATAAACATTAACAAGCGCAACATCAAGGTCCTAACTCAAAATAGATCACAAGTTATCAGTAAATTTCATGTCAGTTATCCTGTGACCTTGCAAATGAGGTCAAGGTCTAAAAATTACTGATGCATGCATTCTTCCACAGAATAAGTAGACACTTATCAAAGGTACATCCCTACCAAGTTTAGCCCAAATCAGGCTAAAATTATTTTAGTCATAATCATTACAAGAAATTATTATGTTAAACTTTCCTGTTAAAACTTTATGAAAGATTTTCAAAAAATAAAAATTCCAAAAAATTATGACAAGAGGACTGTGACATGTACATACACCCTTGTGATCTTTTAAGATATGCCCCCAAAATAGAAGAAAGAAATTCATAAAAAATGCAAAATCAATGGAGCATGGCCATTGGAACACATCTGTTAGAAACCCATTCAAGGTACATTGCCATCAAGTTTGAAGTCAATCTGGACGATGGTTTCTTCGGAGATGTCGAATTCAGTGTGAATGAGCATTAGAATGCCCATTGACTTACATAGTAATCAATAGGGAAGGTGCACTTACGATAAAACCCCGAATTGTAAAGATCATTCAAAATCAGCGATCCACAGCAGTGCAGTTTCAGCTTAATTTGATTGATGGTTCTGGAGAAGTCAAAAGTAGCAATAACACACAAAATATCATAAAAAACAGCAAAAATCGGAGAGCCACCTGGTGAAACAATTATGAAATAGGAGTCTCTAAGAGTGGTCCTGTGTGATATCAAAATTGGGTGCGTGGTTTCTTCGGAGATGATTGGCCCCAAAAAGAACCAAAAAATCATAAAAAGAATCCCCAAATCAATGGAGCGTGACAATTTGACCGACTTGGTAGAGACCCGTCCAAGGTACATTGCCAACAAGTTTGAAGTCAATCTGGCTGACAGTTTCTTTGGAGAAGTCCAAAATGTGAATTAGCATTAGCATTCCCAATGACTTACATAGTAATCAATAGAAAAGGTGCATTTACCGATAAGAACCCGAATTGAAAAAAAAGAATCGTTAAGAATCAGGAATCTATAGCAGTAGCACTAAGGGACCAAATATATTTGACCCTTTCACAAGGAACATATCCACCAAGTTTCAGCTTCATCTGAGTGGCGGTTCTGGAGAAGAGGTGAAAAATAGCAAAAACAATAAAAAAGTCATTAAATAACAGGATAAAATTGCAGCTCCATGTGGTGAACAAATTAAGAACTAGGAGTGCCCCTGTGTGTTATCAAAGCAATTGGGCGATCGGTTTATTAGACAAAGAATTTTTTAGATTTGCCCCAAAAAGGAACAAAAAAATTCATAAAAAATCCAAAAATCACTGAGGTGTGACCAATTGAAGCAACAGGTCTACCGAAGGTAAATTGCCACCAACTTTGAAGTCAATCTGGCTGACAATTTCTTTGGAGAAGAAGTCCAATACGTGAATTAGCATTAGAATGCCCATTGACTTACATACTAATAAAAAGGAAAGGTGCATTTACCGATATGTACCCGAATTGAAAAAATCGTAAAAAAAAGAAATCCACAGCAGCGCCACCTGGTGAACAACTTTGTTTGATCCTTCCACAGGAAACACATCCTCCATTTTTCGTCTTAATCTGACTGACGGTTCTGGAGAAGAAGTTGAAAATAGTAAAAACACACCAAAAATAAAAAAATATAAGTAAAATTGCAGCGCCACCTAACTAGGAGCTTGTAGGAGTGTCTGTTTGTGACATCAAAGCAATCGGGTAAGCAGTTTTGGAGAAAGTTTTTAAGACTTGCCCACAAAAAAAAAAAAAAACGGTTTTGGAGACGAAGTCGAAAATGTATATTGTGGATAGAAGGATGACGGACGGACAACAGGCCATCCTATGAGCGCAGCTGACTGACAAGTCAACTGAGTTAAACATAATTTTTAAAATGAACATAATTGCAGTGTTATCTGGTGAGCTAATTCAAAGCTGTCATATGGGGCCCCACATTGTATAGAATAACCATACTGTAATTAAATAGTTTGGGAAACCTTTTGGCCCCCAAAGGGAAATACTATACTCACAATTCCTGGAGTTATTTGTCCAATAATAAAACGCTTTGTATTTACAGTCAGTGGTGTTATATTTACGTCAATGGTGTTATCCCAGTGGAGATAATACCACTGACAAATCAGGAAAAAACCCTGACTGGTCCCTATCTGATTGTTTCGTGCTGAACACCCCCAACAGCATTTTGCACTCAAGGACACTGTTCTTGTGTTTGGGAAACTTTTTCTTCAAATATTTGCATTTCTCGTGAATCACAATGCCAACACAACTGACAGTGAATAAACATTCCCTCACTTTTTACATAATATATGGTCAAAATTTGAAAAAATGTAATGAGCATTGTAATTAAACCAATGGCGCCCTCCTGCCTCTTCCAAGTGATAACTTTTGGAACTATGGGGAGCCATCATTATTTACATCTAAATTTCATCAAAAGTAACACCACTGGCAGAGATTCAAGTCACACCATCTTATTCATGCAGAACTTCAAAACATGTACATAAAAGGAGCTGTAATCTTCTGCTTCTGATAAAGGACATTTTCATCATGTAAATCATGTACAAACAATAATATTTTAATCTTTTTCTCCACAATCAAACTACGTAGAAGCTACTTATCTCGAAGAGTAACACATCACTTTCGTCAGTCCCACTGATATGTTGTGTTTTTACAAAGAATTGCATTAGGATAATTACAAAACTTCGGCTGTTTTGTGTAAAGCTTTTATATGGATAATAAAATATGAAAGAGGGTGACACATACCATACAGAGGGTAGCTTCACTTGACATTACCACACAGGCTTTTGTACAGAAACGCGAGTAAGAAAACTTAGAATGGTAGAACTACAAATATTTACAAATTAAGCGTTTTATAAAGGCGTATACCGAGTTATGCATGAGAGAGCGTGGGAAACACAGAACCCGTTGAGCTAAAGAAAATACTTTCAAACCAACATGTCACTTTGTTACAGCCGGTGCGTGCACTTAAAAGGTCCTTTCGATGGACCATGTTCAAATTTAGTACAAGGGTGACTCATGCGATGTTCTCACCATACAGTGCGATTTGAAAGAAAAAAACGGATGTAAAAATAATACTTTAATTCACATTTTCATTTTAAAAACTCACTGCACCTTCAATCGTGGTTTTCCGTTCATTTCCGACACCAACAAGGTCTGTAAGGCTTGTGACGTCACAAAAGCACACTGCTGGCTGTCAGGAAAGACTCGAACCGCACTAGTGAGCCATGGCTGTCAAGTGTCACTTGGTTTAAACATATTTTATTCACCCTTTATCACCAGAATTGTCTTCTTCTGACCAGAGGGGTCTATATAAGGCCTGGACCTTCCCCTGATAGTTTTCTTTTTGGAATAAAATATGTTCAAACCAACAGGATTAAAATGCATGTAGAAATATTCATTTCCGTCCCTGTTCCCGCCCAGCATGGGTTCGTGTGTTGCTGTTAATTGTAGCAATACAATTTCTACAGCTTGTTTACATTCCCCAAAGATCTGAAATTACGGAGAGCGTGGACTTGCAGAGTCAAGATTTACAGGGACAAGTGGCAAGGCCCTGGGAACCCATATATCCTTTGTAGCGAACACTTTGTGGAAAGTGACTTTGATTTGTCACATATGACGATGTTAAGGATAGGTTTGGCATGAAAAAGCTGCTTCTGTTGACAAATACGGTCCCATCACTGGCCAACGGATGGATTCATGGAACTGGCCAAATTACACATTACTTATAAAACCAGGAACAGTGATTCATTTTTTTTTTAAAGTATTTACAAATTAATCTTCAGTATGATTCTGACTTCAAAGCTTGCATAACAGCAAAGTATAGCTCTAGTAATTCTACAACTATTGCAATGTATCACATAATTATCAATCGAATGTCACAGTGACAACGCTGGTCTAGGATGTTGTTACAAAATAACATTGTAACAAAACTTCAGTATGTTTAACCATTTTGATTCAATTGATGGGGAAAGTGGTTGGAAAACATGGACAAACAAGGACCAATCTTGTTCCATACCCAGGTCTACGGTTGAACAGTCTATAACAGGTTCAGTCAGCTGACCTCTGTCATGTGTATGTGCAATTGCTACTGTATATTGCGAGGTGTTTAATCCCATAACCAGATAACATTTGTTTGGATAGCTACCGCATTTACGCCTCATCTGCACAGCTGCCAAGACCAGTGGGCAGCTGGCCTTTAACCTTTTTCAGTCATGTGCCAGTTTTTATGACAGCCACGGCCACCTCCCTATAATTGGGTGTACAAAATTCCATCTCATTGTACCTTTGTCGTTCATATGGAACCAGCAAATAACTCAGCCACAGTAAAATATTCACCACCGTTACCTAATGGATATAATCTGAAATAAAGGATATCATGACTACGTGCACTGATGACAATGCACATGGAACGTAAATTACTGCCCTCCAAGGGTCGTGAGGTTACTGCTGGGAGAAGTTATACTGATATTGAAAGCTATATTCGTTATAGGCCGTAGCTGTTTCCGTGAATGCTAGAATGTGAGACACTACAAGACCTGGACCATCCTGACGCAAATTCCAATTTATTGCATTCATGCTTGTTCTTGTTAAATAGAATTGTAAAAGTTTTGACAGGAAATATCTCTTTTGCAACGAATTATCATTGCCCAGACGGCAAGTTGGGATCGTCTGGCTGTACCACGGCTGCACTCCCTGCAGTACTGGTGATTGTAGGCTTCTGGGCGTCCCCTCATGTGTGTGAGGCTGAATGATCTTTTCCTCTGCTGCTTCAGCTTTTCTTATTAATTCTTCTTCATCATCATCAGACCACGTACATAAAGAACTCAATTCATACTCTCCGCAATCACCATGGTCTGTTGTAGATACCATAACGCTTGGCAAACTGAAGGTACTCTGGCATAAAACACATATACCATGGGTAGCAGGTTGCATTTGAGACGTCAGTAACACTTTCCTACATTGGGCCATGATCAGAGAAAATTCGCACGCTTTCCTGTCGCAAATGTAATGCACTTTTTGAGCTGATAAAACACCATTCAAAAAATCTATTTAACATTTTGGTTTTCAGATTTCATTTCTAACGACCCTAAACATCAACCTTCTAATTTGTAGTACCCATTCAATCAATAGGACCTTTAACTTACTCATAGCTGTGTCCTGTTTACGCCAGATGGCGTTGTGTGGCATTTCCTACTGCCACTCTTCCCCCACTGAATTGATGATGTTGGCCAAAATACAAACATGGGACTTTGTCAAACCAGGGATACTACAGCTTAATTGGCTTTGTAAAACTTTATTCAAGGAATAAATCTGCCTGTACAGCTTAAGTGACTCAAAATGCAGCCTTCATACATCGTCCAAATCTTTGGGAACTGTTACACCATATTTAAAAATCTCCCGAAAATATGAAGCCACACCCCCTGACACTTGGACCCATATTCAGGACCCCCCAAACACTCTTCGCTATCTGTATATGACCAAATCCATAATGCAACGCCTCGAGTATAACTGACTACGTGTGTTTTTCATATTTTCAGGTTTCAAATCTACCCAAAATGGATCATTTTTACATGCACACGTCACGTCTGACTACAACCCACATTCTTCACATACCGAAGTGATTTGATGCTGAGGGCAGCAAATGAAAATTTCTCACAACCAATAACCACCATACCAAATAGTGAAATGGCTAATCTATTAGACTATATTCGTGAAACTGGCTTTAAAGGCTAATTCATTTCTTCTTTTTCTTTTTTTTTTTTTTTTTTTTTTTTTGTTTGTTTGTTGCTTTTCGTAACATTCCTTTTACCCGCCCGCCTGTCAATCATTGAACTTTTGGTAAGCAGGATAACTTTGTAAACAGTGTGACGGCCGCACACACTGAGGTGATTTGCGAATTTTCGAAACTATAAATGCAATATGCACGGATACGTTAATATTATTGTATTAGTCATCCAGAAAAGGTGGAAAGCGTGATAAAAAGTGATAGAAAAAGTAAATCTGAACACTAAAAGACGTGCATTAGCGGGCTTTCATGTGGCAGCCATCATATTTTCAGCCAATCACAATGCGAACCAGTCATTTATCCCTAACATTACCAAGCGGGACTCTTGGGGGTTTTGGAATTAGGACCTGGCAAGCAAGGACGTTTTTGTGATAACTGAATCATGTAATTGCATTTCAAACCATTGAATGTTAACTATTACAAATCTTTAACTTGATGTTGTAAGAAGTTTGACCTTCCTATTCACGACTCGTTGCTGCTGACATTCAAGGCACATATGCAGGCAAAGCCCATTAGGAGCTCTCGTCTCGCATTGGAGCACCCAGATGGCTGGAAGATTTCCAGACACACTCACACAGCAAACTGAATATTACTGGTGACACAGCACGTCCTCGGCCCTGGCCATACAGCCAGCATGACCCAATAAGAGAAGGACACGTGCACGAGGCATTTCCAAGCTTTCCTTTCCCCATGAGAGACCCTGTCATTGGGAGTACAACTTCCCTTATGAATCGCCAAAGGCATTTGTGTTATTTTAAAATGACTTAATGGTCACATTTTTCCTATTTTTTACCATTGGTAGGTTTAAATGGATATTTTTGAAAGTTTGACTGCCAGTTTCTAAGCAATTATATGACGACTTTGAGTAAAACATGCAGCCATTTGAGAAATCGTGCTTATATTATTCACCTAAAGAAGCAATATTTTCAAATCATAAAACCTGAAGACCAGCTGAAAAGGGAGCAAGGACAAAATACAGGGAATAAAGAGTTAGGGAAGCATTTTGCGTGATTTCTAAAATTTGGTACAGGAATGATAATATATGTCACCATCAATCATTTTGGCATACGTATTGATAGCCATTGGCCTCCACAATTATTTCTTTCTCGGAATATTTTGAATAGGTAAAGATAAGGGCTGAAATGCGCATTTATCTGAGGGAAAATTGCATTTTGGTAAGTTTTCAAAATTTGCTCATGGTTTTTCGTATAACTAACCATAATATTGGCACATACCACTATCGTCTTTTGTGTATAATCAATCAAGATTTCCCTCTGAATTGGACAAGGGAAGGGCTCAAATCAAATATAATTTCTATTAAGCTGACTAGAGTTACTGGAAATTTGAATTGCGTTGATGAGGTTCAACCAAACAGTGCACATGGCTACCTAACACCAAGAGTCAGGTGGACAGCGCATTCCAATCAGCAGAATTAAACATATGCTCAAAGGCAAAGCCTATGTATCAAGAAAAGAGAAGCCCATATATTCATGTTCACCATTCATTTGTCAAAAAGGTAATTTACGTCTATGACAAATTCTAAGAAGAAACTAACAGGCACTTTTTACCATATAGTTTTATTCCCCCAGTCTGACGCTAGCATAGATAAAGGAAAACTCAGAGTTGCCACCAGGGATTAACAGCAAGAATAGTTATGAGTTGCCCATTAAAGTTGTGATCAACATGGAAGAATTTTATGAATGCTGAAAAAGATCACTACAAATTCGATAGGACAACATGAAAAAAATGTTCATATCTTAAAACAATTGATTTGGACAATATTTGAAGTTCACATTCGTTATAATGCTTTACATATTTTGGGGAGTTTATCCTATCTCTTTGTTTGTGGAATAAATCCACTGATTAAAAGACAGGACACACTGTTTGAACTAAACTAAAAGGAGTGTAACTTATACTTTAAACATTAACAAAGTTTGAGATTTAATATTGAAGTAATAACTTATGCGATGCTTACGTCCAAAATGTCCTTGCAAAACTTCATATGTGAAGATCTATTGATAATATTCACTAATTTGAACTAATGCGAAGAGACTGGTCATATTTTCTTATTTTTTTCTGTTCTCTCCAGGTACAAATCAATAACAAACCTTGCTTACACTTTATCAATATCCAAGGGTCCTGGTAATTTATAAGACCCTTTCCGCGAAAGAGAGGTGTCTATAAAACATACAACCACTGATGTATTCTCCTCAATAACTTCTATAACATTGCCAATCAAATAGGACTTGTCATAGTAAACTGCCAACCATGTGTCTTATGTCTGGAATTTAAACTTCCCAAAATACACGTTCATCACCATGGAATGTTTTTGTTAGTCATCGTGCCATTATTATTATCATGATCTCTTTCAGTAACATCACCGGCAAGCTCCAAATTGCAGCTTCAGGCACAGGATTTTATGATGAATTAAAGATGTCACACCTCTTATGTCCACATCGACATTTATGTTGGCAGCATAACTGTAACCCCGTTAAAAATTTTTAAGATAAAGTACCCAATAATATTACTGCCATATATAGACAGTTTTATTATATGGTTCTAATTGACGAATAAGGCCTGTTGACCAACTCAAATGCTGCCACATATGAAAAAGTAAATAAATCATAGTACATTGTATTCAACAAACATATTGTATCACCAACTTGGTGTGAAACTTTCTGATATACATGTCTATTTTCTGAACACTTACTCACTTCCAAAACTGCATAAAAATCTTTATAAGTTCCGATTCAAAGCAGGTTTCAAATCTTTCCCTGAGAAAAAATTGTCAGATTTGTTGTCTTGAAGGCACGAATTTTGGTTTAATTCCTGTGGCCAGGAAGAAAAATCCTCCAGTAGTAAAAGGTTTTGGATTTTAACTACCTCGAAGATCCTGTTGGAGCAGTCAAATGGTACTAATAATTATTTACCTTTCAAACAGATTTCTTTTGGGGACTTCTCCAATTTATATACATCTATTCCTCATTCTGATTTCATAGAATGTATCAAGTGTCTCAGATATCAAACATATGAGGAAAATAACTTTGAAACAATTATTGTATCTTATAAAGGTTCATATTTTGGCGATGATATGAGGGATGGACACGTCGCATTTGAATATGGTCAGTTTGTTGAGTTGTTGAATTTTTTTTTATTAAAAACATATAATTATGTCCATTTTGGAGATTCCATCTTTAGACAAACACTTGGGATTCAAATGGGTACCAATTGTGCACCTCTTTGGTCAATTTATATGTATTTCACAATAAGTATAAGTTTCTTCTAAAGCTGTCAAAAGAGAGGAATTTCATGACAAATGTTTTAAGTTGACAGTCAGATATATTGATGACCTATGAAGCACCAACGACAAATGCTTTCAAGACTATATTTCACAAATATACCCTGATGATTTTCTAAAGAGAAGAAGCTACAGAAAATGACATGGAGGGTATATTTCCAGAAATTATGATGTATAATGATAATACTGAATTGAACTTTAAATTATGTTGACAAACCTCATGATTTAAAATTTAACATAGTAAATTATCCACATATGGATAGTAATATTCCACTCGGGTCAGCATATGGTGTCTATGTGTCAAAGTTAACTGCCTTTGCTAGAGTATGCACTGATTTTCAAAACTTTGACTCCCATCATTTACTGCTTTTTCAAAACCTTGTGAAATAAGTGCAGGTTCGGCGTAAAAATGACATTTTATTATATAGATGTCCAGTGCATTTGAATCGTTATATAAATAATGTGATAGATATGTAAGCCTAACAAGTGTAACTGACATTTATACAATGCGTGTGTGTAAAGGAAGATATGTTTTACAGTTGCTAGCATCAAATAGATTTAAATTACTTTTGCTTTTGTAGGTACCTGTGTCCAGTCAGGAGAGAGATGTTTTCCTGCATGCTGCATTTCATATTTGTTGACTGTTTTAAAAAATGATTATAAAGTTGTTGCTATGTCTGCGTTGAACTTCTGCATTTTGACCTGGCTTGTTTCATGACTGAAGGTTTTCGATCCTGGATAGTTCTTGTTAGCTTTTCTAACATTCTTGAAAATGCTTGTTCATTGCTGTGTTTCATTACACTCATAATCTGTACATTGTCAATATGACATCGTATCCTCTTTAGTATGAATAATGCATTGCTTGATGGCTATTCAGTCTTGCTGTTGTGTCTGGTGATGTTCATGTTAATAGATTGGTCATGATGTGGATGGTTTTATACTTGGACTGATTTGAGGTTACCATATTGACACGTAATGGTCTCACTACTATTATACTGGCTCTGAGCTTGGAGATATAACATTGCTTCTGGCACATGTAGTTTAATTTTAAACTGCATCTAATATCGTTTTCAGAATCTGAGTTAATTCACAAACAGAGCCTGTTAACTTGAATTGTTTACTTTTGCTCACACTTATCAACTTAACTGACGCATTTCATTCTTTAATGCATCTAATTAAGTCTCTTCTTTTTTTTTTTTTTTTTTTTGTTGGGCAATTTATCTATATTAGATGTGCTGTTCCCCATTCTTGTACCAACTGGACTAATTTTTTTGCGATTCTTATTTATTTCTTTTTAGGTACTTTTCTAGATTAGCCCTCTATGTATTTTTTCTTTTCCAGAAATTTATCTACATAACTAAATAAGCCACATGGGCGTCCTTATTTTTGTCCAAACTTGACTATTTGGGGGAATTGTCAATTTTTGTTCCTTTTCTGGGACCTTTTATTGCATTTTATTGCAATACGTTTTATATCTTCCCTGTCTTTTTCTCTTGCTTAGGTCTACATTTAGATGAAAATGTTAACATTGAATGTTTGTTCCCCCTGAGAGATCTTACTAAGCCAACCACTCGTCGCTTTATTCATTATGAGCGTATTCACAGTAAAATGATAATATGATAGCGCATTCGTTCCCTGAAACAATGAAAAATCAAGGTCACTGGAGCAAGCGTGATCAAGCAGAAAAATCAATTAACAGTGAGACATGTGAAATTTTTTTGCAGGATGAGTAATACCATGGTACTTTCCACCAGGAATAAAGTCTTCAAACTGGAGTTTTGTCACCCAAAGAAATACTCCATTCAGTTTATTTAATATGGATTTAATGAGTGTTCTCAATGCTCTTCATTTATAAAATGACATGGAGATGTAAACTCCCATCAAAAAAGGTTCATTCGAATCGCACGCCACGCTACCAAAATTGAAGTCAAATTTACTACACGCCCAGATACTGCAACGGGGTTTATTTGATTCTTCAAGGCAGCAGCATATACACTTTTGATAGTAAGTATTTGAAAGTCATAAAAAGTAAAAATTTTGTAATATGTTCTCTTGCAAAATGTAAAGTAACACCACTTTGAAAAAGTTATTATATCTGTTGGATCCAAATCTACAAAATTGTGACTGAACACCAATCATTTAGCAGAATACTTCCAATGATATCTCAACAACCTTTTTGTCATCCACTCTTGACCACAAACAATCAGTAATAGTAGTAATATATCGTGATGCGGTTACCTCCCCGCAAAGAACAATAATGTTTTAAAGCAGGTTATTGCTGTCTTGCTAATTTTGACCCAAAGTCTTCAAAACTTCAGAGTGTTAGGTTGTCACTTTAACCATCGCTATTAATATTCAATTTTTTTGTTCTTCTGCTATCAAAAGCGTAATTGAATGATTCCGTATCCCCAGCACATACTCTCATGAGGGATATTAAATTTTGAAGTATAACTTGGTAACTATGGAATCTCTTTGCTGTCATTGTTGGGTTTGAAATTTATGACTATGGGTCATGTGTTTCTAAACTACTTTAGATTGACTGTCTAATTGTTTTGAATCATGTGTATTATGATTACCTTTACACTGGGGAAATAACTCATGAATTTCTCCCAATTCACTGAGGAGATCCAGAACAGTATCAAGAAAAGTGTCAGTATTCTTTGCATATACAGTTCTAATCCCCCGACCTAATGATTTTCCGTCACCTATTTTGTCTTGATGATCCATATATTTTTATGGTCCTTGGTAGTACCATCAAACTGCAAATTAACTCAATCACACACTTTATGGATTCATGTGAAAAGTGATTGCTGAGTTTTGTGTTCATAACTATTTCAGTTACTACACCAACGGCCCTCTAATCTCTATTTCCTGAGAGTACCCACACAGTTGCAATCATCGGATATTCCATGACAGTAGTAAAAAACGTGCAAAGTCGCAATGCAGGATTCACAAAAGTCAAAGTATCAGCCTGGATTTATAATTGCAAAGCATATTCGGAGGTATTGGCCAGAAACGTATGGTCGTATCCAGTTTGTTAATGTGTTTGGTGAGCTTAATATCGAAATGGCTGCCTTGAAGGTTTTAGGTGACTGGTTGCGAGGCAGCGGCTGAACACAGGCACTGTGACAAGCACAAATAGCATATGCAGGTAAACTTGACTCATTCCTGAATACTTCACATGTCACACAGAAATTGCAGCTTGTGACGTATATTTTATGACATTAAACATACAAATAAATTTTTGCCACAGTGGTGCAGGTTCCATGCAGTGATGAGGTGAAAAAGAAGGGAAATATTCCACAGTTGAAGATTGGGCAACTGTACTTGAGTTGGTCCTATTTGTACGTCCTCTTTGCGAAGTAAACGTAAGTATGTCCATATCGATGGCGAAAACGCAAAACCACCGATCTGATGTTTTTTTACAATTTCTAGTAAAGGAGAAATGAAGTTTTGCAGATTTTAAAATAGTATAAAAAACAACATATACTCAAATGTTTTGGATATATTTTCTTGATTTTCAGCACAGTATTTACAAAAACGATCATTTCCAAAAATTTGCGAAAAAAAAGTTTTTGTTAGCAATATTTTTGTGGCAGATAGGAGGTTTCGAGCTTTAGAGTTTTTGTTTTTAAACGGGCATTTAGAAGGTTTTGCATTTGTGTATACTAGGCAGCAATGATCTCCATTTGAAATAAAAAGTGGCATTTGTGATCGCAAAGTGGTCACTTAAAGAACAAAGATGTAAATTGGGAGCCATATGCAACATCAGACATGGAAATAAGTTCAGGGTCATATTATCTGTTAAATGATTATTGCAGTTATTAAAGGCATCATCGGGATGTCTATACGAGATTGAACGGATGGCTCTATTTCTTACATAATTCAATAAAACAGAACAAAAATACACTTTCACGGCACGAAAAAAATGGATGGCATCACCCTTGAAGAAGTCGTACTATGACGAAAAAGAAAGGAAAAAACTACATGTTTCTCAGAGTAGTCCCTAGGCTGAATGGGAACCAGTCGAGTTTCTCCACAGGGCTTTCTCCATGTGGACGTTTGTTCCAACCTGTGCTGTATGCTTGTATTTTCATCAAAAGAAAGGTTCAAGCACAATCATACAAATTCTCAAACATATATATTTATTGAACAGATGTTTTTGGATAATCATTATTTACCGTGTGTGCATCAGAATCATACCAAACAAAAACCACCACCAGCGCTCCCCCCCCCCAAAAAAAAAACAAAAACAAAAACAAAAAAACAAAAACCAGTTATTGGCACTATTTTTAAGAATGGCCTATTGATTCATCACTTTCTTTTATCATTGACATTAATGGCACAAACAGGAAAGTTTAGACGTACCAATGTTACCAATGGACAGACTTTATAAAATGCAACAACACCTATCCAGGGTGCGGTACTAAGGGATGAAGTGTTGCATCCATTTTAATCTTAGGCACCCATGCATTTTCGTAACTTTGATTATTTCTAGTAAGAAACGAGGTCATTTTCAATGTTTGTATAAAAACCAAGTGCAAATACAATTGTTGTTAGCGTTTGAGAACTTCCAGACACTTTTAGGCCTAGGATGAGCGATAATACAATATTTTACCAACAGCTTGTAAATTTTATTATCAATTCGACTTTTCGCTGTTATTAAATGTTAATTTCTGTTACCAAACACCTCCTTGTTTATGTATCTTGCTTAATGGTTAGATCAAATAACAAGATTCGACAGGTTAACTACATATGATTCACTCAAAGAGTGTTAGAAGTTACGCACCTTGACACTGATTTACCCGATGCGCATTGGAGGTTTTGCACTTTAGAAATTCAGAGCACTGGAGATAGGTGTTTTCGACTTGCAGCTGCTGTTATGACTAAAACGGGAATTCGGATTTCGGAATAGTCGCAAAACATCAATATTAAGGGAAGGAAGAATCGTGCATTGGAAACTGGAAATCGTATTTTTTTCACTTTGGAGGTTTTGCGTTTTAGCCATCGATATATACTTTGATGCAGCTGACCCCTTTGGTTCATTGCTCTCAACTATACAAATTATGTTCGCAAGATCCAACTACATTTGCTGAATATTTTAGAAATACTAGATAAACATGCATACTCGGCTGAGGCCTTCAAATGTGGCCCATGTACAGCACAGAGGACAATCTATGTCTTCTTCTCAATATCAATTTATGAAAACATTGATTACAAAGCAGGCCAAGCCTTTATTAATTACTCTCCTTCACACAGATGGCGTATACTTTCCTATGTACTTGTTTGGTAAAGGAAACCGAAGGACTCAGAGAAAACCACAGTGCACAGTCAGAGTAATGGCTACCAATTTATAACGCACATAAACAAACTGTTACTCGTATCAAGGGAGCTGTTGGCCTGGTTGAAAATCTGATTGCTCTTTGACGTTGGGTGCACTACAGGAAACCTCTTTTACTAGGGGCTGTGTGTGTATGGCAAATGTGTTTGCATGCCTACATACACAATACTGCGTTATTTATTTGCTATGATCTCATAAGTACATTTTCCATGCTTCCCTGCACTATTCTTGGAGCTTGCATATTGAACTGCCTATTCTGTGTGACGGTGTGGACATAAATGATTATGATAGACAATATTATGCATATTAACCCCCACGTTCATTTTTGCTTGTAATTGATACAAACGTTATAATGAACAGCGTATTACACTTTACATATATATCAGTGAGATACATATGAACACAGGTTCCATACAAGTTATTAACGTTGATGTTTTCCTGAATGTTTACATGAGGTGTGCAATGTTTGCATGTATATGATTATTTCATAGCTTTCAGCTCATTGTTCACAATGTTTGCATGTATGTGTGCAGCATCTGTGCATAGTCGGTCTCCTATGTTTGTGCAATATTAGTTTCATTATCATCTGCTCTACACTATGTTCATCGGTATTAAAATTCGATCACTTGAATCGGGTATCCCATCACACAAACATTGTAGAATACATTTGCTTACAGAGAACCAAATCTTTACCCTTAGTCGTGTGCGTGTGTGTGTGTGTGTGTGCAAACTCATTTATATTGATACATGCACAAACATGCATCTAATATTTCACGCTTTCTCGTCGTTATATTCCTTCGATATACACACTCTACTTACCATGTGGTAATTACCACATTTTGGTATGTATATTGTGTGTTCATGTTTGTAAATAGTCTTATTAGCATAATGTTTTAACTTTAACGTATTAGGCTATTTTAATCGTGCTTACACAGCAGTTTCCTAACGTCAAATCCCGCCCTTTACAGAAGATTTGACCCATGGAGTTAATCCTGTTGACTATAGATATTAATCAGAGTGCTTATAGACTGTTTATTAGAGATATAAGAAACATGGTCTTTCCATTTAAGATTCTCAACAATCCATACAACCAAAAATTTTGTACGTCTGGCTCGTTCGCTTTCTATCTGAATTATTAAATCATGAAAATTTACTTTTTTTCAAGAGTAGAGTACTTTATATAATTAGTTTTGTCAAAATTCAAAGATTTGTTATTGGTCCTCCACCATTCATTTGCTGGTTTCATACTTACATCTACTTTTCTCTGTACAGTATCTCATTCTGATTTTGTTTCCCAATAAAACCATTTATAACACTCCACATCTTTGATAGGTTTTACGTATTTCGAGCAATCATTTCACTATAATGAATTTTCTCTGCAATACGCATTAAAAGAATTCTATATTTTTCGATATTCTGTGTACCTGGTGACATTATATTTTGTTGCACAATTTATCCGTTTAGAATGTAATTGATTTTTCTTTTTTAGCTCTGCTGACCTAAGGTCAAGGAGCTTATACAACCGCTTATGTCCATCCGGCTGTCATTCTGTCTGTCCGTCATTCCATCTATTCGGCTGTAAACCTTTGGGTTGTGAGCACAAACTATGAGCCAAAATCTATTTTAAGATATAAAATTCCATATTTGAAAAAGTCATTCTGTTAGACTGGTCAAATTTATAAAGTAAATAGACCATTTCCAATACTTGCTGTTTTTTAATATCAGTGACCTTGATCTATTTATTTGAGGTCATCAGTCCTGTAAAGTTGGAAGAGGTAATTTTGTAATGGCAGGGTGTAGATTAGACATCAATGGCAAAGAGAATTAAGCCTCCAGATCAAAATTGCACTTGATTACATTGTACATAAAATTGTACTTGGTGACCTACTTTTTGGGTCACCATGACCCAGTAATTATGAAATTGGGTGCTTGTCCAAATATATGGGGTTTTTTTTTCAATAACTCGAAAGATTATCGCCTACTTTGATGAAACGGACCATGTATGGAAAGCTGGATGAGGACGCTCATTTTAAGTGGTAACAGTTTTTTAATCGTTAAAAGTCAAGGTCAGATGGCCAGTTTGAATACACTAATTCTGGACTAAACATATATCACTGAACACTTTGTATACATGCTGTTGACATGAATAAAAAACGGTTTGAAATTTCTTTTTTTTTCTATTGTGCATTTATTTTACAGAAAAATTTGGGATAAATGCGAACCAAAGTTCGTTTGAGTATCTGGGCCCACAGAACACACTTGTCTGTTCTCTGCGTCCAGATACCCGCATTTGTATAGTTTGTCTGTGTATTGCATTGCTGCCCAAATATTTATATACAAATATAACAGCTAATTCAACACAAGTAGGAACACATAAACAACAGAACTGCAGCAGTTCTGTGCTCAGCTGACTTTGAAGGTCATCTTTGTTTAAAAAAAACGCCATCACTCTTTACAATATCAGTTTTCACTCTAAATAATCCTTTAGTAATCCTTTTTTGAAATTGAAAGTGGCAGGATTCACCTTTAACATGATATAAGACAACTTGCCAGTTTTATTTTGCAAGGTCAGTCAAGCTCAAAATTAACAATATCCAAGGACAGCCATTGGTAGTTTCCCACTAATACTTAATGGCAAACATGGGTCTAGGATTCACCATTACAGAGATATGAGCCAACGTGCTTGTTTGACATTTCTTGGTTACTCCTGGTCAAACTTTACGACCCGAAAAGAAGTCATACGTACTTTCCTAGTGTATAGAAGTAACCATTGCGTTGGATCCATCCAATACAAATCGAATTTTCATAATATTGATAATTGAGAAACTGACAGAACCACGGAGTAGCAAATATTTTGTAGGTGTAGTGCAGGTACATTTGCAATACATTTAGTGTATTCCAACATACAGTTGAGGATGAAGTCAAAAAGTAAAAACATACGCAAACGCCTGACGAATAAGATGAATCTTAGTGCCACATGATGAGCAAATGGAGGTGTACAGATCACTGCGGTAACCCTATACAGTTTTAAAACAATTGATTGATAGCTTTTACGATAAAAGTAATGAAACAAGTTTTCGAAGTCTAAAAATCACTGGAGTGGTCCGTTTAAACAAACTTGATAGATACCTACCCAAGACACTTCCACATCAATTCTGCAGTGGATCTCGCTGACAGTTTGTGGGAAGTCAAGAAATTTAAACCACTATTGCATTACTCATTGACTTACCTAGTTATCAATAAGACTGCACACCCAAGAAGTGCCGGTATTAAAAAGCCCCTTAAAAGTCAAGTAACCAAGTATTACCACCTTCTGAACAACTTTTGTTGACCCATTCACAATCTGCCATTTTGCAGTGGTCCTAAAAAGCAAACAGTAGTAAAGGATAATTATGCGTCAATATCATTGTCGGAAACCAGTCCAAGTTAAAAAAAGGTCTAAATCTTGACATATCTATCAATATGAACATCTCCATATATGACAGAATGACTTCAATACACATTCAGCAATACATTGTTCATTGAACATCTAAAAATGATAAGATGTCAAATTGACAACATAGGATTAATGACTGTCATGAAAAATATAAGCGGACAACAGCTTTTAAGGGATCCCTAGAAGTGTCTGTATGCAGTGTTTTGTCGTGCGCTTTTTCGAAGATTTTGCAACATTTTACAGAAGCAAATGTATGAAAAAAATTATTAAATAGTCCAAAAATCTCTAGAGCATGACGATTTAAACAACGTTGATACAAATCCTTCCAGCGCAGTTCTGCACTAAGTTTGAAGCGGATAAGGCTAAGGGTTTAAACAGTACCAAGATACATGTACTGTCCTGCGGGTAGACACCCACACAGTAGTGCTCTTCCTGACACATTATTCCAGAGTTTGATATTCCAGAAATTCTTTTAAACTTTGCACAATTCAAACATTGTCCCTCATTTTTAGAAAAGTTATATTGTGCTACCGTTCAATGACGTTATTTTCCATCGTTTGCCAAAAATAGCTTTAACACATAGAAATTAATTTCTAAAATAAGAAAAAGAAATTGCAGCGCCACCTTCTGATAAAATATCAGGCAATTCGTTTCTCCCTGACGTGAAAAAGTCAAAAAGTGACCTTAAAACACAAAATTCGCAAAACTAAAGAAAAGAAATGTAGCCCCAACTGTTGGCCAAAATGTGAACGACATGACCCTCTTTGCAACATCAAAACAATAAATCAAGTAGTTTTTTAGAAGAATGTTTTCTATTTTTTGTAGATATATAAACAAATAAAAATTCATACACAAAATAAAATTCATCCACATGACACATCTGTATTGCACCAAGACTGAATGCTTGCCCACTGTGGCTGCAACTTAAAAGGCCGAGGCAAACTGCCGAATCCTATATTCCTAACATACATCAGTCCATACCTCCTGTCTTCTAGGTAAGGTCTACGCTCATCCATACACACATGGGCCACTGGTGCCAAATTTTCTGGTAGCTCTCTAGTGCTAGAGGTAAGAAAATCACAAAAAATATTCACTTCTGAGAACAAAGAGCAGTAAGTTGCCACATATAAATGTGTCACCAGTTCCATCAAAATCAATTTCTCTTGCCACTAAAGAGGTGAATTATGACTGATAACAGATAAATTTAAATATATCAAGGTTAGAAACAGGATTACAGAAAATACCAACATGCACCTCCAACACAAGAGAGTATTGGACAATTTTGCACAAGGGGGTGCATGTGTGTAATGATTGCACGAAATACATGACGTTGCTTTCACCAGTTGCTTTTTATCGGCGACTGCCTATCTCAAGTCAGGCGTGGAATTTATTTCTTCATGTTGGTTTTGGAAGAACAATGGCGATGTTTTTGCTTCTCTTGAATTTGTGTGTTGTGTTATTTTTAACTTTGCTGTAATTAGTGGGTTCAAATTTTTTAACAAGGGTCCCGCTTTTCTGAACTGTGTAATTCATAGATTCAAAGAAATACCCATCATTGGAATTTGATACATTTTTTATTACTGATTTATCGTATTTGGGGTGATTTTGCCTTACAAGCTCGTCTTCATTATTATGTACTTTGTTGTGTAGAAATCTTCCTCGATGTATAAGGTTCAATGTCAATGTATTGTGTACATTACCTATGGTTGTATACATTGAGATAAATTATCTATGGATAAGCTATTATTGGATATAGCTGGGCAAATAATTCAGTCAAAAATTACAAACAGGCGATTATCCATGAAAATGATAAAATTTGATGATTTTCCCAACAAAATGGCAATTTGCCATTATCTTAATGTACATCAACCATAACAACCCTACCGTATTCATATATTCAATGCCTGAAATAAAAAGAAACTTCATAAATACAGCTCGTTACGTAATTAAGTCCAATGAGGAAACAAATGTTTGCAAAACTTTATTTGCAACCAAATAAATACCCTTAACAACATCAATTGATTTAAAACCTTGCCATTATTCATTTCGTTACAAAAATCAGAAACAAATACACAAAAGAAAAACTTATATCCCTGTAGCAAGTTAACAAATATACATCACACAATTGTAGTTACTGTTGGCAAAAGTAAAAGTAACATGATACGAATGCATTTAATTGTCTTATTGAATTCAGGCTGAGTAGTAAGCTACAAAGTACAAAATATATGTTCATGTCATAAAGCTTTCATGATTCAAAACGTAGTGATATCATCCTTCAATTTAAAATTATGCCATCGTGCCCTGTTTTAGCACCCTTATGTTTACCATTTGGAATAGTTATACATGTGCAGACTCAATTATCATTCATTTCATTAACACTGCTAATTCAGTCACATTTCAGTTTCGTCGACATTTTAAGAAACTGCTCATTTGCAACCAGTAATACCCATTGGGAAAATAACTTTTCCACTCTTGAACTAAAAACAATGAGGAATTATATGGGCACAACATTCACGGTAAAAAAAAAACAAGTGACCTCATGAATATTTAGACATATTTCTTTTTACAATCATCACCATGTTTAGATAGATGGAAGCCCTGTTATTTGTTCAGAATGGATTTCAAAAAATGTACAGCCTGACTGTCGTAGTGTGTATGCTGCTGCAATTAAAATTCATTAAAATACTTTGCAAGTAATATTCTGATTAATGGGAACAACATCAAAACGGAACAAAAGGTACGTAGATCAATTACTCATACACTAGGCATGGTTATTCGAATTGGATGTTGATTTCCTGCAAGAAGCAGTTCACAAATGCTGGTTACGTAGGTCAAAGACTGCCTACATTCATCTCGATTGTAAAAAAAGTACAAAAGTTGATTTTAAATGTAACTAAAGAATGCCCCAAAGATGCCTTATGCTCCTAATCAATAAAACAATTATTACAAACTTAGAAGAATCAGTACTCATCTGTTTTAAAATTTAGAAGCAAACTTCTCATCATTGATTCGATGTTGGCCTACTTCTTTTATCATTTATATTATCATTGGATGTTTGGCGTAGTAACGTATCTTTTTATGTCTGCCTCCCCCCCCCCCCCCCCCGCCGCGGCAATGGCTGTCCATGTGGAAGTTGTGAAATGTATCTGATATATCTTATCAAGAACTGGTAGAAATATATTTCGTATATATATATATATATATATATATATATTTTCTTCAGCTTATAAGCATTTGGGATTGGTTCAATATGGATATCCCCGTGTGGGTATATTTTCCACTCAAACACAATGTTGTTGACGTAAAAAATTATAGGCTTGTTGGAACTGCTACCATTAATCATGTTCTATTCCCTGTTGAACTGGATTTAGTATATGAGATCATATATTTTCGTAACATAATTTTCTCACTTAAACACTATATTTTCATGTATCCAATGAAAATGACACGCAGACAGAACATGAAAAATTGTGTGCAAGCGACATATAATATACTTCTGTTCTTTGTTTGACTGGCCATTATCAATGTCTAATTACAGAATGTATACCTAAACATCATGTGTGTGATGGAATCACAGACTGTTCTGATATTAAGCCAATAGAATCAGATGAAGCAAATTGTTATTTTATTTGTCACCTACGTGATGGAGCAAAACCCAATGCAAAATTTTGTTTCAAGCACTGTAAACTTAAAGGCTGTCATTGTTCCCCTATATGTTTCCAATGTCATGGGTCAAATTGCATGCGAATGAGGAGCTTTAGAAATGCGCGTACCGTACGTATCTACCTTCAGTGGGTTGACTTTATACAATGTGGCTTAAAGGGGTTCCCCAATCAGTCAACCTAAGCAGGAACGTTCCCATTATCTAGAGGTGTCAGACAAGGTCGCCCCTTGTCCCCCTTTCACTTCATTTAAGCAGTGGAATTGTTAGCTATTAAAGTACGGAGGAATGATGATATTAGATGTATCAAGATTGGTGATGCGGAATTCAAAATTTCGCAATTTGCCGATGATACATCATTCTTTATAAAAGACATACAATCATCAAATTGCTACTTCAAGTGTTAAAAGACTTTGAAAAATGTAGTGGTTTAAAGGAAAACCTCGGGAAAAGTGTAATATGATTGATTCGAGGCAGCAAAAACAATGTGCATGGTGAATTACCGGCGAAGTGGTGTAATGAGGAAATTATGGTTTTAGGTATTTATTTACATCAAGATAAAAACTATATGATTGAAACTTTACAACCAGATTGCAGTCTTTTGAAAAAATATTAAAAATATGGAAAACCAGAAATCCATCCATAACTGGTAGAAACATTGTGGTCAAGACCCTAAATCTAAATTATTGTACCCTGTTTGAATGCTGAAGGTACAGGCAGGATATATGCAGAATGTGCAGTAAAGTATTTACAAATTTATTTGGAAAAGTGGTATTGCAAAGGTTAAAAATAACATTATGCATAGAAAGATAAATGGTGGAGGTTTGAAGATACTTCATGTTGAATCCCAAGTAAAAGCACTACAAATAAATTGGATAAAAAGGATGTACAGTCGACCAGAGGATAAGTGGAAGGCTATCTTCCAAGTTTACTTTCCCAACATTAAATTAGAAGATTTACTCTTGAGTAGATGCTGTTTGGACTTCGAACAAAAACAGATACTATCATTTCATAAGCATCTTTTACAAGTGTGGAAAGATTTCAAATCTTCCTTTATACTAACAGAAGCCAAAGAGGGTAGAAAAGAAGTTATATCGTTCAATGATTATATTACCACAGACAAAAACAATTATGTTACAAAACATGGTATGGAAGAGGCATCATGTTTATACAAGATATTGTACTTGCAGATGGAACATTTTATACAGAAAAGAAAACTGATGTAGAGTATTTATCACTCAGACTGGCAATTCCAGGATTATGGAAACAACACCTGAATTCTAATAATTCAAGATATTATGATGCTACAACAATACCTAGTTTCAAGATATCAAGTAAAACCAAAAACGTATGTGAAATAAGATGTAAAGACTTCTATTGGGTTTTTGTAGAAGAGACAAAACAAGATTTACCAACAAGTATAATACGATGGCAAGTACTTTTTCCAACAATAACAGAAGACATATGGTCAAAAAAAATCTTTAATCCATATCAATGTACAACAGAGACCAAATCAGAGGCATTCCAATTTTCAATATTGCATCGCTTTGTAGTAACCAAAGGCAGACTCCATAAAATGAACATAGTCCAATCGATTGTTTGTGACTTTTGCAAAATACCAGATTCAGTTACTCATATGTACTGGGAATGTAACTATGTCCAACTTTTTTGGAAATGTTTAGAAAAATGGTGGAATCAACAAGCGATTAATGGCAAAATAAGCTTGTGCTGTGAACAGGTCATTTTTGGTTGTTACCAAAATGTTGATAAAAACACTTTCATGTTTTGAACAATGAAATATTGCAAGGCAAATACTTTTTTCAGAGAGAACTGTGTAACACAAAAGAGGTAACATTTGATGATTTTATGCATTTCATGAAATTGAAAATACAAGTAGAAAAACACATCATGTATTCACAAGGGAAAGAAAATATCTTTAATTACCGTTAGGGTAAACTGCCTTACCTACTGACAATGTTGTAAGCTTGTAAATGAAATTGAAAAGCCAATAAAGATATATAGAAATAGGGACTACAGGTGCAACCAAACCAGCAAAAAAGACAGGGTTTCATTTGTGAACACAGGTGAGTTTAATTTCTTCATGGCTTGAGCCTTTCAAGGACCAGTTTCCATAGTATGTTTAATCATGTACAGCATCACTAGTCAAGCCAGAATGAAGTTATAAATGATCTTACAAATATCTGCAAGGAGATAACAACAACCTTGAACTTCTCACCTCGCTACTCTTCACACGTCAGACGCAGATTCATTTTAAAGGTAAAATTTATATCAACATACACACATACACATATCATAAATAATACATATATATTATACGTGGTGTTCATTCTTTACAGGTATGGATCCAGAGGCGCTGATATACTAGTATGGGATGAATTTGAGGATGTAGAGCTAATTGCTTTTCATAATTTGTTGAATGATATTGCCAACCACAGGTGGGACAAATTTGATTTGGATGAAGTTTTGGATCAGGACTGTTTTCAACTTTTTTCAGTTTGAAAAAAAAGACATCAGACGTCTTGAGAATAACCTGCACATGGCTAGGGAATGGACAGGATGCAATGGACTCAAGAGGACAGGTACAGAGGGTCTATGTCCGTTACTTCATCGGCCAGCCTATCCAAATAGACTTGCAGATTTGCTCCCCATTTTCGGTAGAGTTCTGACACAAAGGTCATTAATCTTTAACACAGTGTTAAAACATGTGCATCAGGACTACCTATTGTCAATTGCTCGCGGGGGGGGGGGTATTTATGGCATTGTAATGACGATTTGTAAGCCAATGGGTCACCAACTAGAGGTTTATAACGGTCATAAGAGGACACACACCCTAAAATAGCAATCCATTGTGACCCCGAATGGCTTGATAGCCAACCTCTTTGGGCCGTTGGAGGGCAGGAGGCATGATGCCGCCCTTCTGGCTGAGAGCAGTATTCTGCAAAATATACGTTTCCACTCGTGAAGAAATACACCCCTCTGCTGTGCAGAGATGAGGCATACCCCGAGTCCATATTGTATGTGCCCATACAAAAATGCAGTCCTCAAAGCTGATCAGCAAGCTTTCAACCGCGCCATGAGAGCGGGCAGGCAGTCAGTCGAAAGGACATTTGGAAAAATGATGCGATTGTTCGCATTTGTTGACTTTAAAAAAATCAAAAAATTTACTTTTAGCTGGCAGGAATGTACTACAATGTAGCTGCGATACTTGTCACCTGTCACACGTGTTTTTATGGAAGTCACACGTCGTCGTACTTTGGCGTCGATCCGCCTCACTAAAATGTTATGCTAAGTGAATAAATCTGTTGTTTCACAAAAACATGCATTCAAAATGTCAAAATTCATTTCATCACAAAAAACAAATAACATCGACATGTATTTGTTATATATGGACATTCCATTATTAGTATCTTTACATTATTGATACCCGAGGTTTAGAGAAGCCCGTTCTGGACAACAAAAAAAGGGAAATAAATAAAGGTCAATAAAAATAAATGAGAAAACGTAAGGGTGCTGTGAGTTTCTTCTTATCGATTACCTACAAAGTAAAGTTTTTAAGTTTCTAATATTTGGGTAAAGCAAAACTATATTGCCATGTGATTTACTTTTGTTCTCCCTCTCTCTTTACCTATGTATCTCTCTCTCTTCTCTGAGTCAAACTTTGCATTGTTTAACTCTAATTCTTCTCTCCTCAGAACCAGATCTTTCTCCTTGAGTTTATTTTGGTTGGCATTTTTTTCTTCCAGGCACGCGAGCATGTCTGTGTTCCTGCATGAAACTTTCTGCGTTTTCTTGGCACAGGCTCTCCATCGGTTATGGCAGCAGAAGAGCTGGTACTAACACCAGGATCGCTAGTTCCAGCTTGGGTAACCGTTGTAGGAGAGGTTGGTGTTGTAGCAGGTGGAATATCCTCAGTTTCATCGACTTCAGCCGCTGCGTCACTCCTATCATCATCATTAGCAGCAGCAGCAGCAGCATGTATGTTATATCTTGAAATAGATCTTATTATGGTTAATACACACACACACACACACACACACATATATATATATGTGTGTGTGTGTGTGTGTTTATCGCTATGGATATAATATGTACAATGCATAACAACCACACACACACACACATACACACATTTAAATATTCCCATTGCAGCCATCCTGATGTCCACACTCGCTGATGACTTGGCTGTTTCTCTCTCTCTCTCTCTCTCTCTCTCTCTCTCTCTCTCTCTCTCTCTCTCTCTCTCTCTCTCTCTCTCTCTCTCTCTCTCTTTCATCTAGTAGCCAGTCTTTGTCCTCCATCAAATGTCTGACGTCCTCTAATATTTGTTCCCTTTCAGTGGACCAGTGGCCTTCGTAACATCCAGTGATTCAAGAATACCAAGTACGTCACTTTCAGCTATCGCACATCAGGAAATGCTGTAGTCAACACCTCATCAGACACTCTATTTGCATGATGCATAATAGCTTTGAACACGTGCTTGATTACACCAACCATTGGTTCCTATACCCCTACGAAATGCGGACTTTTGGTGGCCATAAAAATGTATATGGAATAGAAAACTGTCTGAGGGTGTTTTGGTATGAAATGGGAAAGCGGACTGAAGCTCCTTTTTCACCACAGATGAAACAACCAGCATTATCAGTATAAAACTTGAGGGGGATGGTCCTATTTGGGCAATACGTCTGCGTAATGCACAGAAAAAATCACCAACATCCAAAAGCATCCCTTTTTTTATTATATAGCTGTTGTACAGAAGCAAGTAAAGATACATGCATACCTTGTCCTATATCCCCTGTCAAACTTTGTCAAGTAAGTACCGAAGCAATCAATACCAACATAACTGAATATTTGTCACGAAATTTAGTCAAAGTCCATCCATACCAAAATGACCTACGTCATGATAACGCTAAGCAATGACACGAGACACAACATGAGCATGTGGCAAGGATAGGATGTTCATCTGTGCTTTCAGCAAGTCTAAGAATGCCATTTCTATCCACGAAGAGATTCAGAGAAATGATTGAACTTAGTTTTAGTGTTGATTTCCTTACTTTAAGGTCATTGATTTCTCTTCGAAAATATTGATCCTCCACGTTACGTATGGGGGCATCATGAGCTAAATCAAACTCTTGCACTGTTAACAAATCTCGACTTGGTTCCTTTGTGCACAGTCGAAAGAATACAAATCTGCGGACCCGAGATACAGCTTTCACAGTTTTGTTCCATAGCGAAAAGTACCCTGGGATGCATTGTATTGCAAATAAACTTTGATCATGTGTAGTTTAATCAAAAAGATCTTTGACCTCTGTGTTGTTTTGCTCCATAGATTGTTCCTCACCCTTTTTGTTTCGCCAAAATTGAGCAAACTAATTCAACCAAGTCCAAGCCGTACGCCAAAAATGAAACTATTTTTGTTGTGTGGTCATTTTTAGGCGTGCCAGTAAATCTAGCACATTTTCGAGTGACCAAACTTTTATACAGGACACCACAAGACCATGAGCTCGTATATAGCTAGCATGAAATGTGTGAACTTACAGGTCTCGTTCATTATATAACCAAGTACAAAAGTTGCTATTAAACCAGAAGAAAACTGGTACTGCTTTAAAATCTAACTCTTCACAGATTATGACACAGACATCGCCTGCACATTTAGTAGTTTGCAATTCAAATCTAGATGGAGCCACAGGGTGATGTATTGGAGCGAGATGCGACTTCGACATCAGCAAACTACAAAAGACATTGAAATTCACCCAGAGATGACATCCATAATTTCTGTTCATATCTCATTTTTGCTGAGATATTTTCATCTCATTTCAGCTGAAGATGGGTAAAATAACATGCAACAACGTTGCGAAGAGCAACCTTCTGACACTTGTTAGACAAACCTCATCCAAACAAATATTTCACAGCATTTAGAGCGCCACGTGACCCTGAACTGATTCCCAATGGCAACAAAGCATTTTGAGTAATTCTGTCCAATCAAGAGATCAACTTGACGACGATCAATGTTTACGCAAAAGTCTGATGCAGTATGATGTTCGTAATCATTTGGGTGTAAACTAGCTGATGGGACCTGAATAGCATCTACTACTTCCACACTTGACATCTGTGTACATTTAGGATAAGAAGAAACTTACTTGATACGTGCATAGATTTTGTGAATTTGTTGCCAACCATTTCGTGCAAGATAAATAAGTGTAACTTTTGCCTTTCAATTTCAATTTGTCACTTAACTTTTGCTATAAAATGTAGCAATTGACATCCAATCCAAAGCATCTTTGGCATATATTTCATCACTTCTTTTCACTTTTACTACTGGCATAAAGCAGTCATTGCCGTTCATTGTCAAAGAGTTTTGCATTTTGTCAGAATGAACCCGAGCACTATGTAATGCGCCACAACAAAAACATGTGTTATTTGACAAACAGTTAGATGTGTCATGGTTGCTGCAGAAGCAATTTCTGCATAAATTATTTCATCAACGAAAACAATACGATCACCCACTGTCATGGCTTTAAACTGAGGCTTTTCATCAAATGATGGACCTGTTTACATAGCTTACACGTCCTCCGTGATTGCCTTACATCTTGTGTTACAGCAGAAACGTCAATATTTTTTTGACCTCTTTGCTTTGTGCATCGTTAACCTTGTCTTGATTATAACGTGATTCAGTAGAACCATATTCGTCATAATCTGTCGAGTAACCAAGTTTACTATGATCTTTGTGAGATGAAACATAGTTTGTAACTTGTTTAGTAACTTGATTACCCTTATTCTTGTATACAGCTCTTGCTTCATTCCCACACATCCAGACATCTTGTCACTGAGAAGCTCTACGAAACTCTCAAGATCTTTGAACCTCAAATATGATGCAGGCGTACTCTTGTCTTTTAAATTGTCTTTAGATCAGCGATTCTGAGTGCAGCTTGGCAGAAGGGCTACAATGTCAAATATTAAAATTTGTGTGTCTGGCTTATGTACAGCATCTATATTTTCATTTACTTGAAAAGCACATCGCAACTCATGCAACAAAGCTCTCATATCACCATCAAATTTCACCAAACTGGTTACACGTAACGATTTTATCACATCCTGTGCAACTCTTTGTTTAGATCCAAACAATTTACGACTTCATGGACAGCTTTGTGGAAGCCACGAAACTGAAAATCATGACGAAAACGATGCAAGGCTGGAAGAGGGGGGAAAGAGAGCCAGAGACCCAAGCATCGGCCAAGGGCGGCCATGCTGAAGTGGAATGTGGTGAACCTACTGACCTCATTGAGCCAGCAGCAAAAAAAGCAGAGGCCGCTTACGGACTTTGCTCGTGAGTTCAAACTGGACGAATCTGATGTCGCTCCCATCAGCGATGGCCTTAAGGACTTTGTCAGCAAATGTCTGAGGAAAAAGCACACTGAAGAGAGCCTAAGCCCTTTGAAAGACAATGCCAAGGAATATGCGACCCCCTGAAACTGCACTGAACTCCAAGTTCCCAGTGTGGACAATCTCATCTGGGATCAATTAGAGAAGCACACGCGGGCAAGAGATGCAGTGCACTCAAGACCACCACTTGAGAGTAGCAACCGCAGTGGCCTGGCCTATTGACATGCTGTTGGAGGCAGATGGCGAGGAAGCGTAATGATAAGAATTAAGTGGAAAATTGCACACTTTGCAAAATGAGCTGCTGCCAGAAATGTATGGCGGGAGAATTAGGGCTTTCTCAGATCGTTGGCGAAAATACACAACAGATTCAAGAATTCTTGATATAGTTCAAAACTGTCACATTGACTTTGAAGACCTTTCATAGCAAGACTATGTGCCTTGACAAGTTCCTTTAAATGATTATGACAAAGCGCAAAAAGATGCAGAACTTAGAAATATGCAGGGAGCAGACATTGTTGAATCTTGTGAAGATAAAGAAAGTGGATACATTTTGCCCATTTTTGCATGAAAAAAGAAAGATAAATCCTTGAGAATTATACTGAATTTAAAGGATCTGAATAAAAGTGTGGAATATCATCACTTTAAGATGGATAATCGCAACATGGCTTCAAACAAAATAAAGGCAATTATGACGACCATATGCAAATACCAGAGGCTGGTTTTCAAGATATACCATGGTGGGAATCACATGTAGATACAGTATTTAAGACAGTATGGAGAAATGTACCAGAGAGAGTGATGAGTTCTGATACATCTCTCTTAGGCTGAGGCGCAGAGTGCGCTGGCATTTCCACGGGAGGCAGATAGACCCCAGAGGAAGCACAACTTCCCATTAATGTGTTGGAGCTTAAAGCAGGCCTGTTTCGCTTAAAAAGTTTCTGCAAACAGAAAACTCACACAAGTGTTTTGTTGTGTATGGATAACACAACAGGGGTTGCCTATGTAAATCATATGGGTGCCTCTAGGTCAAAACAGTGCAATTAGATTGCTAGGGAAATTTGAAACTGGTGCGAAAAGAATGATATATGGATCGTGGCTGCTTTTCTCCCGGGTAGGGAGAACATTGACCCAGATAACAGATCCCAGAATTTTTATGACAATACTAAGTGGATGCTATAAAAGAAACTTTACTTGCGTATAGTTGATGTTTATAACACAGGCCACGAGGCACTTAGCTCTACCCAGCGCCAAAGAGAAACACCCGATCAGGAACTTGATCCTTCTGGCTTGCAAGTTACGGGCACATGCTACAAAATCATAACCTGTCCTCGAGAACAGTGGATGTTATTATGAAATCCTGGCGATTTGGGACCAAAAAGCAGTACACATTGTACATAGGAAAGTGGATTACTTTTTGTGAACGACAGACTGAGTTAGTTGATTCACGCTGAAGTATAGTGCTTTAAACACAGCAAGAGGCACCTTGTCCGCCCTTCTTTCACATCAAGAAAGAATAGAGTAGGAGACCACCCACTGGTCAAAAGTTTTCTCAAAGGTGTGTTTGAGATGCACCCTCCACATCCAAGATACACATCGATATGAGATGTATCGAGAGTCATAAATTGCTTGGTAGATATGTCGCCAATATCGGGGCTTAGTTTAAAGGACCTCACTTTAAAGATTACTATGCTGTTAGCTTTAGTTACGGCTCAACGACTTCAAATGTTACAGTCTTGAAAATAAACAATTTATCAAAGGGTCGGACATATGTAGTTCAGTTTTCAGAACACTTGAAACACTCCAGGCCAGGATCTCGGTCTCCAATTATTGAACTGTGTCCTTCCACACTAGATGGTAGAGTCTGCGTTATATCTGTCTTAGATGAGTACTTAGCAAAAAACGTCGGAAATTAGGAACTGAGAGTAGCAGTTACTCATTAGTTACACCAAGCCCGATGGTAAGGTGTCACGTGATACGATTGCATGGTGGTTGCGGATAATCATGGAATGCTCTGGTATTTACACCTCAGTTTACAAACCGCATAGCACAAGGGCTGCATTATCATCGAAGGCAGCCCAAACTAACTTGCCTATTGAGACTATTCTTAACGTGGCAGTCTGGTTTAATGCCGGAACATTTGGAAAATCTTACGGCAAAAGTGTGGACACTTGTCAACGCTTTGATGAAAATGTTTTGCAACACTAAGCATTCTATAGTATACGGATAATCTTGCTTGTCTTACAGAGCATTAACATGGGTTTATCAGTGCAAATATAGCTAATTATATATATTCTCTAGTTTGAGAAAACATCCACTTGTACTGTGCCTATTTCTTGCAACGACAGCTGTATGATATTTGGTTTATAGAAGTACAGTTGATGCTTTGAAGTCTCGGATAATCCACTTACTCAGGTCATGAGATAGAATCCAAAGTTAAACGAGACTTACCTTGGTGAGTTGAAGTTTGACAGGGATTCTATTGAGTGACGGGAGTAAGTTGGGATTATATGCCCTCCCACAGCCACCCTTAGGTTCAGGAAAAAATTGCCACTCACTTTTTGCGGTTGTGTAGAATTGTTACTACAAATCCCCATCAACTTGATGAAGACTGTCTAGCCATGCACAGAGCATAATCTCGTATAATCCCTACTTACTCCCGTCATTTGATAGAATCCCTGTCAAACTTCAACTCACCAAGGTAAGTCTTGTTTAACTTTGGATCAAATGACGCTCAATGATTCGGCGGTCCTTCTACTCTGCTTCAACTCTTACACAGTGGACATGATTGCCCATATAAAATATAAACACAAAAATAACACTCTAGTGACATTGAAAGGCTGCGTGAGCTCAGATATGTTTCGCACAAAAAGGAAAAAAAAAATATTCATTTATGTGTGAGTGTGAACAAAGAAGAAACTTACAATACTGACTAATTTTACAACCAAAAAGTGATATTGGTGGCAGTACGTGTTAAAAATCATTGTATCACAAAAACAGTAACTGCCATGTAAACCATGTACAGGAGCAAACAGGAACGCCACCAGTTTCCCTATAGGCTCTAGACAAGGTGAACCGCACCATAAGCCCTACCTATATATACTGCAGTCTAGTCTAGGGACATAAAACTATGTACACCTTAATGAAATGTGTACATTTGCCACATAACATCGACGATCTTTCATTTTCCATTTGTATACTGCTTCATGCGGATCAAAACTGTCACATGAGGTCATTGCATTTATAACACTGTAGCTTGGAGATTCATCTACAAATAACACGTTGAACTTGAAGATACGAGGAGTCCCAGTTTATTGACATGACTGGATGTGTACGCAGGAAAACTGCATTCACCCTAGACAATACCATGAGTACCCTGACCTTTCAGGAAGGCTTTTAACATTTTGACCTTACACTTGCCGTGCGTAACTTAGACATAACTGTAAATATTATCCCATTATAACAAACAACATTTTTAAACCTTTAAAGACATTCATGTCAAGAATGCAAGGCGAATAGTATATAATATATATATAAGCAGAAAGCAAACTATCCCGCGACGCGCATGACAGGAAAACGCAAGTTTTAAATTAACATAAATGAAATATAGCTTAATTAATGCACGTATAGCTTATTACACATTTTTTTGCATAGTTAATGATTTGATTTTATTTATACGCGTGCTAATCTAAGGTGAACAATGTATATATACATATATATATATATATATATATATATATATATATATATATATATATATATATATATATATATATATGTGTGTGTGTGTATATATATATATATACATTATATGTATATTATATATGTATCGAGGTTATTGCCTGATGCAAACTAACGCACACTTACATGCAGTTAATGGAGCCCTGCGGTGTACAAAATTCCAGTGTAACTAGACCCACCAGCATGCGAAAACCTCCACCGGGCCACATGCAAGGCCATATATAAAGCTGCAAATGAAAAGAAGCACATACCCTGCACAATAACTGATACAGAATGCAAAAACGTACATACATTCCACGGAAAACCGATTTAAAAATACAAATACAAAATCGACTGTTAGCTACTTGCAACAACCATATGCCCAAGAGAAAAATGGATAAACTGCTTAATTATCGGTTCCAATTCAAGTTGTCCTTTCACAAAAATTTAACTCCCATCTCTTAAACAAGCGGGGCAGGTACTTGAGGGATAGTATTTAACTCCGCTCATTTATGCCAAAAGACAGAATCCCTTACCACCAAAAATAAACCTATCAGTGACCTGGATTAACAATACCATAGGAAGTGGGGTAAATGAAAAATATGTGACGGCAACGCTCCACAAGACAATACATTATAACAACGATGGATCCTTGCAAATAAGGGACATAAAACAAGACTTTGGCAGAAAAGAAAACTACCATATCAAAAAGAACCTCTGCTTTTCATAAATATTCAATTCTATACCCAACAACGTAATTTTTTTCCACAAAGTATCAACTTTATGACAGTCCCAAGTTTATTATTATGTATATCATTTGACACTCATTGGCTCAAAGTTTCTGTATTTGAAAAATATGGATATTATTGGTGATGAAGAACTGACTGAATTCAGTCGTCATTTGAAAACAAAACTGCCAAAAAGTGACACAAGTAAATATCCAGAGAAAAGCAAAATTGCGTTATTTTGGACTTTAAAGTTTAATCTCCCTTTCTAGCAAACTTAATTTTCTTTTCAGCTCTTCAATTGGCCATATAATGAAGACATAAGAGATAAAACCCACTGCAGGGGCTCAGTTGCGAGTTGGTCACTCTGCTAGTACAGAACTCCAAATTACGGACACCTTTGAACGTTACGATGGCGTACAAATGGGCCATCATGTTATGGGAATTACCATTCAGTACTGATAGCAGACTCCAGGAAACTCACAGTGGAAAGAAAAACTTAAAACCTGTTGAACAAAGCACACCCAAGTGAAGATGCCATGTGGAACTTGAGTAAGATTTGAATTTCCTAAACTGAATTATTACACAAACGGTTTGGAATGAATCTTTGGAAATCAAGGTAAGAAACGTTTGGCCTCTTTACATGGTAATAATAGAAAGAGGAAAAACAATTCTTCACATCACACATAGTTCCAATATGAATATCCCGGAACTTAATCCTCACTTTCAAACCATTATAGCTGATCAAGCAATTGTACAATCCTTATCACAAAATGCCGCAAACTATTCAATTATGCACTTGGTAGGCCAGTTAATATCTTATAAAATGATTTTGTGCGTTTGTAGGGTAACCCTCATGTTTAAGAGTTGGAAATTGTCTGTGAAAAGCACACATGAAGCACAAGTCCTAACAAAAAACATCTAAATTTGTAACTTAATGTAAAACCCACTAAGCTTTTCTGAGTGGCAGACTACATTTGTTTAACTGGCACATTATGTTACGAGACTACCTCGGTAGCTTTATACAAAACTGCAAGAGCTTTTTCTCTGTCTTTCAATTTCCTTCCAACTGCCACTTTGCTGGTAATGCCTGACATGAACAACCTTCGTTGATTGGTACGCCTGCAAAAGTGCGTATTGTTATGGCATGCTTGATACGCACACAATATATCCACGAGATAAACATAAAAGGGGCAAAACTCTACATTATAAAACTGTAAAACAGACACCCACAAAGCATTGCGAGTTTTTCTTAGGCATTGATACCTTAGGTTTACTCACTTTTCGACTAACAATGGGCTTCAAAGAATACCAATATGTTATCCTTTCGGATTTTACGTTCTGATTGAAATGTCGTCATACTTCTCGGTCATATTGGTGCTCAAATAATATGTTCAACACAATAGTGTCTGCCAACCATGATTTAAGGCCAAGAAACCATTTACTTGATATATTATACATGTACATATATGTATATAATATTAGCTAAACTATACTCTTCTTGTAGAAACCGATTAAAACTGATTTACATAACATAGGAACACACATTTACACTCTGTTTATCAATTTTGTTACTTTCCAAAATATGTGCTTGTAAAACTAGCTACATGCTTTGAAAGTCTTTGTGCGATTCAGGTGTAAAAGTTTAACATTAATTATCACAAATACTCACTCCAAGCTAATATCACACATTTATGCAACATTGGTTTATACAACGGTCAGACCATGTACAACTCTGTTGTGCAGTAAAAGATTTCCATTTAATTGATGGAACAAACTACAAAAAGTATACATTGGTGTAGATCTGTTGCCAACGTGCAGACGTTTAACTCTTTATGGATTTGGTAGTGACGAAGGAATTAAGCGTTATGCTTTATATACGCTTGTGTTGAGGATGGTATATGGACAAAATTACTGTGAATTACTTTGAAATTGAGACGTCTCTAGGCCAGGTTGGTAAAATTATGTTAGCAGATGTGTTTATTTCCATAATTAAACTCCTTATGTGATGTGCGCTTGCTCGCAACTACTTAAATATATTTTTGAAAAATTGAAAGTTCCAAAGGTTTTGAACGAAGGGGTTAAATATGCTGGATAAAGGTAAAAATAGCTGAACAATAAATCTTGACATGGATGTGGATATCTCAACATTTATTTTTATTAACATGGCAATTAGAAAAAATGGCAACTGAAGCACGAGTGACTGTAATATCATCATGGAAATTCGTACGAAGAGGGAAGTACGCGATCTTTGGTAGCCGCTTCTTGTCTGGCTTTTCTTTATGGAAGCAATGCATGCAATATTGCAAAAAACAGTCACAGCAGGCATGAGACCGAACAGAAATATATAAACATACTGGACAAAATTTCGTTTAAGATTATTCCAGAACACAAATTGAGACTTCACCTCACTTAAGTGTGTTTTAATATTTGAAATTATAGTTTCTCGTATGGATGGAGAGCAAGCAGAACACAAGAAAGCACATGCAAAAACCAAAGCCAGCACTATTTTTTTGCTCAACGGTTTGCATTTGAGTACAAGACCAATGCATATAAAACGGTCTACAGTTATTAACCAGACCATGCATGTGGAGAAAAGATGCGGACCAATTGACAGTTCGCCTAATATCTTGTACTTAAATGATAAATGCCACTCAGTCGCATAAAGTGCGAATGTATTGCCTAATATTCCGTCTATTACTCCTGCCGAAAGGAGATAAAATCCCACTAACATATCGGACATGCACATACAAATTTTAATTATGATGCTACTATGGAGGTTCAAAGAACGCAAATCGCTTATAATTGTCATAAAATTAGCAAACAGACAAACCAATGTTAATGGCCAGAGCAACAGTCTCAACATCACGTCTGGTATTAATCGTGAGCACACCCATGATACGGGGTATACAACAATGCATTCCTCTACATGTTGAGCAATACAACAGATATGTTTCATATCACTATGTATTATATTTAGCGATGCCAGGTGTGCAAAGGCGTGTTTGTCAACTGTAAATATTTTATTAAAAGAAATATTTAATTTCTTCAAGCTCATAAGTCCCCTAAATGTTTCACTGGTAATTTTCTGCAGCAAATTATGTGACATATTCAATTCCACCAGAGCTGACAAATCAACAAAGGTGTGGCCAGCAACGCTTCCCAATCCCATAGAGCCCAGATCGAGGATTTTCAGTTTGTGCAATCTAGCAAAAATTTTAAATGAAATTACATGGATAGAGTTGTTACGTACTGTCAAGAACATTAAATTCCATATACTACCAAATACATACAAGGGAAGATGCACAATTTGATTGGTATGCAAGTAAAGTTCTCTCAAATTGTTACAATTTGGAAAAGATCCAGGTTTAATAAGCGTAAGGTGATTATTTGAAATATCCAACCTATATAGATACACATGTAATGGAATGTATTTTTCATTCCATTCCTTTATTATATTTCCTGTAAAGAAAATTGCTCGCAAAAAGACTGATAAAAATGGCACTGCAGTTAAGGCCGAATTTATACATTCAATGTAGTGACCTTTGCATTTACATTTGTAAGGGCATTGGGCAAAATCACATAATTCCTCATCGTCAAGAGATATTGAACAATCTACACGTTCATTGCACAGCTCGTTGTTATGCACACAGATCGATTCTTGCTTGCAATGAAGCATGAATGGACAGCTTCGATTCTGACACGTGTTTTCATCTTCACCTCCAATGCAGTCCCATTGAAAATTGCAAATGAAGCGCAAAGGAATGCAGTATGACAGGGCACACTTATAACTTCCTGAGCAGCCCATGAATTCACAATTTTGTAGATGTGCACCATTATCACAGTACAGGAGATTGCCATTTGAATCAAAGTCATACAAGCAAACCAAAGTTCTATGGTAACACGATTTCCCAGTCTCATATATGCAAGGCAACATTGATCTATCATGACAATGTGCAGTTGACAGCCTACTCGCATCTTTGATGTGGTAACTGTGGAAATATTTCATCTTTACCATTTTACCATAATAAAAGGTCGTTTTATGAGAGCAGACATCAAACATGGCCGGGCTTAATTCACATTCTACCTCATCTGAACAATCTGCGCAATCCTTTTGACCATTGCAAAACTCCGCTATGGGAACACATCCAGCAAAAGCACACTGAAAGTACTGATGGCCACATGAACAAGATGGGGTCTGGCAGTGAAATCGACAGTAGCTGGACGTTGGCGAAGAAAAATGGATTGGCCGGGAACATATGCTGGTACACTTGGTTTCATCAGAGTTATCTTTGCAGTCCATAATACCATCACACACATAATGGTTCAGAATACATTCCAAACTGTCACACTGGTATAACAAACCACAGTTGGTATTAGCAAGTCTTGGTTTGGCTTCACAGAGGGCGGACTCTGCTGATAAGTACTTTTCCTGATGCAGACGTTTAATGTATAGATATATTGGTGGAACGTAATCATGAAAAAATTCCTTTTGTACTTGTTCATAGAATAAAGAAGAATGATTATCTCTAATGAAAGTCACAGGAGAGACCATTGTTGCATATTTTTTGCGCATACTTTTTGTTAGGATCCAAACTGTGATATTTGAATTAGAGAGCCTCCATATATCTAACAGCTGCAATATGTTTCGTACATACCTTGTGCCATGATCTTTAGGCTGTACATTTTTTATGACAGCTTTTAGTTTCCTGTGATCGAAAAATATCCCTGGTGACGTGCGTGCACTGTGCCATTCCCTCAGATTACTCCATATGAATGAATTTCTGTTGATATTTTTCAATGCCTGGTGGTCAAGACGTGCAATTCTACCAAGTTTGTTTAAACAAGAATTGTGTGCAAAAGTGAAATTGTATCCATCTAGGGAAGGTGCCAAAACCAAATTAAAACAGGTGTATTTGATTAAAGTCCACCCAGATTGACAATGATATCGTCTGAAGAAAGACGTGGTTTCATAGCTGTTCGCAGGATGATGAAATGGTTTAGACTTCAAATATGGCTTACGATATTTAGCGCCGGAATAGGTGGTTACCATTTCACAAATACAAGATGAATGTAAAAGTTTCTGAGAACATGGAATGCTTATCCACCATGAGGACCCTAGATAGTTTGCAAGTACCATAGCAACGCATAATCCAAATTTCCAATTAGGGTGCTGCATTTGTAACCAATTTTTGTTATGTACATGTGACAATATATCTAGACATGTACCATTTTGAATAACGACTATTTTCATTTGATTGATATCGAACTTTGGTTGATACCATTCTGTATATATCACTGGATCACCATTTATCCATTGTAAAGCTCCATCCTAATATGAACATTATGTATCAAACCTGTTGCTAGCCATCATGTTTCAATAATAACAAGATAGTCATGAACTGCAAATATGCACAGCCAGCACAAACCCTGATCAGAGGATCTTGCATACATTGGAAGACAAACGTGGCAGCTGTATATTTTCCAGACCTTTTCGTTATCAACCATTCTGGTCTCTCATACCCACAGACAAACGTATTAGTATCTTTTATTATAATTTGTAGACATTTCTCACAGCACAAATATTTTACAGTGGACACAAATTTCCATAATTTATGGTTATGAAAAGAGGTATGCACCACGTTTGTCTCAAAATTATGGTGCACTGATCAAACTGGATCATGCATAAAAAGTGTCCCCATGGGAGTTTGGTACCAGGCATAACTATACTATAATATTCAGCTAATTCAGGAGGTAACATTTAAAAGCTGTGAATATGATTCTGCATGTTTTGTAACTTGGGTACTGCAATTTGTTATCTTTCACCTTTTCCTTTCCAAAATTCTGGCTTAAATTTAAAGCTTTGATGATGGCGTACCTTGATTTGGACTACATTTACACTGAATTAGTGAGGAGTGAAGAAAATATGGATATATATATATATATATATATATATATATATATATATATATATATATATATATATATATATATATATATAATTATCTCATGTTTGGGTCGATTTCAGTACCATAACAGACTTTGATATATACCATATCGGCTAGGCCTTGGCAAAACACAGGAAGGGTGCTATATGCACAATGTTATAGAACTCTTCCTGGAGTACCTATAACCGGAAGAGTTCTATAACTAGACCGGAAATGATGTAGGCCTAGTTCAAAACGCAGTGTCTGCTAGGCCTACGTTGTCTTCAAGTCGCTAGATAAATTTACCATGGTGCTATTTGAACTTAATCGACACAAACATGAGATAAATAAATTATAGTATAATTTGTTGGCGATATGAAGTATATGGACTCGCACAGGATACCATATAGCAGAACTCGTTCGCTTCGCTCACTCGTTCTGCTACATGGCATCCAGTGCCCATCCATATTCTTCATATCGCCAACAAAGTATACTATAATCTATACATATATATATGTATATATATATATTGACGGAGAGGAAGAGAGAGACAGACAGAGGGAGGGCGGGAGATGGATAGCTTTACTCTTTTATTCAGGTACCATGTAAAGGCAATCTAATAACTTTTGTGTCAGTGTATCGTAGTTACCTTGTCTGATGTCTTCTGTCACACTTGTCAAAAACATCTTACACATACTACATTTGGCTACATAGCCACATGATTATCTACCGACATAGATATGTATCTTTCCATGTATAAGCAGTTTATTGCATGCCATGATGCTCCCGTTTGGTATAGTATGAAAATATACATATTGTGTGGTATTGCATTCACACATTTTTTGATATTCTGACAAAAATTATGCCAGAGATTGATGTTCGCAAAGATTTTTGTGGAATCACGAGACACAACATTAATGCGTTCTTTCTTGGGATCATATACTCAAGACATTCCTTAGGATTAAATCTGAAAAATATCATAACCAAGTTTGTTAAATTGAAGTCATTACATGAACCATGGGGTAAATAATATAGCTAACGTTTAGCGCAATTTATCTCAAAGAAACTTGTTTGGAACGGGATGTATAGGAGTTTTGTCATTTCGAAATGGAACGCTACATCCCAAACTTGGTAAATACTACCTATAGCTCTCATGGTGATCTGTTGATGTATTCCCATGACGCATCTCAATATAAAAAATCATTTTCATTTTGAATAATGACAAGCTGAATTTAATGTCAGTTTGAGAATGACCTTGCTATTGCGTTATGTGATATTTACAGATCAGCAAGATGTAGACATATGAATAATATTTCATCGATAGTATAACTCCCATTGTAGAAGTATCATGTGAGGAGACATTGTGAGAGAATTTAATTATGGTGTTTGAAGATAAATGCAACACAAAATCTTCCAATTACATTGATATAATGCTGATCAATGATACCATTCCAAAGTGAGCCGGAGAATGTAACTGATGACATTTTCAACAGCATAGTGTTACATAGTACAAAGTAATGTTTATTCAGCAGGTTCTTTATAGAGTTGTCAAACCACTTTCCCTACTTTACTTGTTTCAATCACAGGACACATATGTACTAATCTAAGAGTCCGTTTAAAGTAGCGACACATGCGTACCAAAACATACGCTAAAATTAACAGTACTGACATGACAACACAAATACATCCCATTGAACAACGAGTATTGCAAAGCAACAAGTTGCCCACTAAAGGTGTTATCAATTCTATTCCCTCATTCCTTATACACTTAGTTTACAATGAGCTATATGGCCAGAGGATAAAAATAATGTCATCCCTTCCAGTCTTTTAAAAGTGCTTTTTTCTTCGTTTGCAGCTGCTTAAGTTACCAAATTTGTCTGTTCTGATTTGTTTTAGTCTTATATATAATCTAGCGATTTTATTTTAATATATAATTTGAATGACGAATCAGGGTAATGTTTAGGGACATGATTATAGACAAATGGCAAGATGGGCTTTCGAAATTACATATAAAACCAAAAACAATCATGAACAGTGAGAAAAGCAGTGAAAAGGGTTCAGCTTTAGAATCGAAAGCTGATTGTGGAATATATTTTGGCGGAAATTGTAACTGTCCATTTTGCCAGTCAAATTTCATCAGGAACAAAGAATTTCACAGTAACTTTCCTAACAAAAAATACAAATTGAGAAAGCCCCGATCTGAAAAATTGGTATTGTCCTTTGAATCTTCGAATAGCATGGATTTCGTATCCTGCATCAAATGTAAATCATAATGTGTGGGCCTGACTACTTAATCAGTTAAGGGGAGATTTGGTGGTTAAAAAACTACAATTAAAGATAACAAATTGAGCACATTTTTCTGTAACCATTTCAACTCTGAGGAACATTACATTTGGAATGCCGGATACCAATTATTGATAAGATAGAGGCAAATTTGTTAGACCAAAATAGTTATGTTAACACAAGAAAATTTTACAAATGGAATTTTTTGGGATTTAAACACTTAATTCAGCTTTTCCGTTTGGACTCAGTGACAGAATTTTAGGCTTCGGTGATGTTAGGAATTTGGATTTTGCAACTCACACACCTATTCAAAATAATCAGGCTGGTGTTCAAAGAAGAAGTCACGGACAAAGAAAATCACAAAAAACAGAAAATTCTGGAACGTGGATACAAAAGACCTTGTTCAAAATTTACAACAGGCTTTCTCCCATGGCATTGATCAATTACATATAGCTCTTAAAGCACTATCATGTGGAGACATAACAAGGATCAATGAATATTTGGGTCTTACTTATTCAGAACACACATTTCCGCAAATTTTTTGTGAAATTGTATATGCTTATACAACCACTATTCGGAAACCAGATTCTAATAAGAAAAAATTGAATCAAATGTTTTGCAACATTCTTTTCAAAAACAGAATCATTGATCTACGGAACATTCCGTCCCTTTTCAACTTGAACATTGTTCATAACATGATTTCCAAGGAATGCAGAATAAAAGATCCCCAATTATTTCCTATAAATATGGCAAAAATATTGGGCAAACTATCATGAATTACAAGATCTTCCTGGCTTGAATTACTCTGGAGGACATTGCAGTCAATCAAAATTGTGACTGTATGTCTAACAGTTCATATTCAAATTTTGTTGATGCATACCACAAACATATATTTACAGGTAATTTGGATATAATACAAAATTCAGTTTTAGAAGAATTGATGAAAAGGGTACAAAATTCGGACATGTCCTGAGTTGAGCATTGACAGTATTTGTCAGGATACATATGATGCATTTGTTTCCTACTGTATGAAATGGGCAACGAAAGAAAAAAATGGAATTTCAGATATTTGAAGGATAGTTGTCAAACTTGAAAAGAGTCTTTAGAAATATAATTTATCGCTACAAATCGCACATTTCAATACGGTTAGGGTAAAACAGCCTAAAGTTTCAAAGTAATCAAAGAACTACAAGAAGGATTTGTAATCACTAATATTGATACGGTAGGCAACAATTTTGGGATCATCTGCAAAAAAAATTATCTGGATGTGTTGAAATATGATCTTGGTGTAAACAATATTTCAGACATAAGAGAAAATGACGCATATGAATAACACTAGCAATCCATTGATATAAATTCATCGCAGGCACTTCAAAATGTACTGCAAAACAATTATCAAAGGAAGTCTATCAAAGTCTATCACAAAATAGCATTCTCTTCACTAAAGTACTGATGACTTTCACTTTTTTTTCTGACTTGCCCTACAAATTTTTCTGTTAACATCCAAAGATAATTAGAAAGTTTGGCTACAATAATTTTACAGTTTTTAGACTTGCCTATTTTGCTATTTAATTTTATCTCTTGGCATCATTCTGTTTTATTATTCACTTTCAGACATTTTAGGCTTACACTTTTTCTGTCAGGTTAACAACCCCCCCCCCCCCCCGCTATCGGTTGCAAACAGTGGCCAACAACAGTTACAAGTTTGCCTCATTGTACTTAAAATAGTGTTAAGAAAAATTGTGTTTTGATAACATTTTTTGACTTAAAGGCTGATGACTTTTATTCTTTTCTGACATGCCTAAGTGCATATTTACTTAATATTAAAAAAGTGATCAAAATTTGACAGTTTTTTCACTAATGTCACAAACCTGACACACTAAGTTGAAACATTCACACTGAGCTATCAAGCTAGAAAGGGCACATACTGGTTCGGAGGTAAGTCAAATTGTTCTTAACTGAACCTGTACTCTACAAATATAGTAATTATGTTTTGTTTGACAGGTTGCATTCCATTATGAATCTCTGCATTTATACGCAAAACTTCACTTATGAAGCTAATTCATCATTTGCCGCGTTCACATTTATCCATTATTATGTGGATTGTCTTTGAAGAATATTTAGCTTAGACAAGGAGTCGCTACTCAAAGAGACATGTATGAGTATAGGATCCGAAACATATTCTAAGTAACTACCCGCTGAAGACAGTTAAATTTATTTGGGATAATACAACCTATGTCAAAATACTACAGAAGAATGTGTGCAATAAGGACAGTAGTTCTATATGTATATAGGTCAGACAGTGACAGGTAAGCTTATGGAGAGTAAAGAGGTTGGGAATACGCTAATGACTACAGGGAAGTGGTGCTGGACAAAAAGACACTTATAGAACAATGTAAATATACACACACACATATATATATATATATATATATATATATATATATATATATATATATATATATATATATATATATATATATATATATATATATATATATATATATACACACACATATATATATATATATGTATATATATATTGTTTTTCTCCACACATGGAGATATGATGATGATGACAGAATATCTAACTTTAGACACATTTCATGATCAAAATGTCATTTTTGAAACAGACCAGACGTCAGACTTTGATTCAGCAGGTGTCTTCCGTGAAAATATCTTTACCTTTTCTGCCTATCAGTTTACTATACTCTGTTTATTCAAATTTAATTGATACATGTACTTGGCTGTGCTGTGGGCCATTGCTCCGACTTCGAAATTATGTTAGAGGTGTATTTTATAAATTGTCGGTCTGTGGAAGTGCCCATGTCAATGTACAAGTCACACCTGCTATAACATCGCCCTGGGTCCTCGGTCAACCTTTTTGGGGTTGCCCCGATGGCCTAGAGGTCAGCATGTTAGACTTTACATTTGGCTAGGCGAGTGTGCTGAAGGAAGTGGGTTCGATTCCCATACAGGTCGACATAAATTTATCGTAATTTTCACTTGATGAAAGCTTCTTTTTGCTCACATAGGTATACTCACATAAGCATATATACATACATAAATGTGCCCGCACTATATAATATTTGGATATATTCACACACACACACACACACACACACACACACACACACACACACACATATATATATATACACACATATGTGTGTCTGTCTGTGTCTGTGTCTGTCTGTGTGTCTGTGTGTCTGTGTGTGTGTAGTTCTGCTGGGGCCTTTAGATGCTTGGACCACATCCAGCCATGCTTCTTCAGGTAGATAATTGCTGTCCAGTTATCACACATTATACCTATTTGTACTCCACAAGGGGGCCAAAAGGGAGGAGTGCTAGGCATATCACCTCCAGTTCCAGCCAACTGATGTTTTGTGATGCAGGGACCACTGGTCCAACTGAGTCTGGTCTCCTTCAAGTGCCCCCTTCTAGAATGCAAAGAGTCTGTGCATAACATGACGTGTGCCTGAAATGCCATTGGCATGTGGACTTTTATTAGGTTCTGTCATTAAGTCCCTCCATAAAGGGGATCCTGATCTTTGGCGGGACTGGCACCCAGGCTTTGTGGCCCTTGACCTTGAACCACGTGTTCTTCTGGGCAAATTTGCAGCAGGCAACAACATGGCTGACCCAATGAGACCTTTAGTCAATTGTCGATGATCCTATCAAGGCTTGCACTGGCAGGATGTTTGGGCCTGCTGGGTCTGAAATGTGGACAAAATCTGCTGTAGTATTTCCCATCTGTCTTCAAATGGGCAACTGATGAAGAGCGGGGTGGCAGAAGTGTCCATTGGCCAGGCTAAGAGGTCACAGCCCTGAAGGACAATACTGGGCTTTGGCAAGCAGAATTCTAGCTGTGTGGTTGTCTGCCTAAAGTGGACAGGCTTGGCCTCCTGCCGGGCTTGGGGGTAGGGGTCATCACACATTTTTTTCCTCCATGTTGAGAGTGTTGAGAAGTGAGAACTTCACAACATCTGATGAGTCAGGTTCAACCTCTAACATCTAGTGTTTCTTCAAAAAGAAAGCCTTTGTTGGGATCTGGAGCACAAAGGCTGCCCCTTCCACAGCCCAGGTCTTGTCCTCCCTGGAGGGCTGACTAGGCAGGACTTCTGGTAGATCTGTGGATGAAGAGATTACCAACATGGCAGCAGGGTATTTTGATGGCACCTTGGAAAAACGTTGGGACCTGGCTGCTCAGTGAGAGATGGCCTAGGACGATAACAGCCTACTAATTATGTAAATCCATGCCTGTGCATGCAGAGTAGCAATGTCACAAGGCTCACAGAGATGTCCTGCAAGGGCAGCTCCTCCTTTCATTCCTGAACAGCTTTTCTCTCCAATGAGGTAGGCAGCCATCCAGACTCAAAAGTGGAATGCAGAGGGAAAAGAGACCAATCCAGACCTGGGCCTGGGGTATGTTTTCACTGGAATCCATTGGTCAGACCCTGCTGGTACCTTCCCGCCTGTGCACCTAGTGGCTCTATCTGACCCCTGAGGGGGTCTGGGGAACTGGACTAGGCTTAAGGGGACCCTGGCTGTAGCCTGTTGGCCTACTGGAGCTTTCAGGGTGGGTTTGGCCTCATTGTAGCCAGCCCTAAAAGGCTCAAGTGCTTGAAGCTTGAGCCTACAGCTAACTTTCTTCTTCAGACAGGGGTCAAAAGATTCTGGCCGAGAGGACAGTTGCCAAATGACAATCATCTGCAATTGTTTGTTCTCCTCCATAACCCTCAGGACAATGGACAGTCCTGAGCATCTCTCAGGAATGTGCAGGTTGTTGCTGGCACCAGAGAATCAGGACACTCATATTGCTTGCTTGACTAGTCATTGAAATGGTTCTTTCTGCTGCTGTGAGCAGTCATGGATGGACACAAGTCATCTCTGGCAGGGGCCTGACACACCTCATATGGCCAGTTTTGTTTTTTTTTCCAATATTTTTATTGAGTTCCCCTATTTACAGTATACATATGGTACAATGCATTATTATACAACTTGTATCTGCCATACGGCATAGTACAAGAGAGTACATTATGTGCAAGATGTAAAATGTTGCAGCAAGTTGTCACATATATGCAAGTATAGTGTTGCAATATATAAAAATACCATGTATAATATATATATTCTTTTGACTTATTCATTATACAATTGTTATGATTATGAAGCACAAAATACATTTGATTCAAAATGGTTGTTCATAGCCATTGTACATGATACCCATGATGGTCACGCATTACAGTGATGACTGCCGGAAATGTGACAATTTAAGTAAAATTGCTTTTTGTAAGGTTTCCCATTTTGCTTTAAATTGTGTAGTTCTAGCTTTTACTGCACTAATATATTCAAATACAGAAATTTTCCTTTTTAACAGAAATAAAAAAGAAGTGAAGTTGATATTTTCAGAACCAAATCTTTGTGAATAAATATAATATTTTCCATACAAGATACAGTAGTTCAGGTTGATTTTGTTGGGAGTGTCAAACAGGCCAAATATCATATTTTCCTGTGTAAATGTAACGCTTTCATTCATATATGTTTCCCAAAAATTAGATAACTGATTCCAAAAGGAATTTGAGGAAGGACAGTCCCAAAATTTGTGAACTATTGTTTCTCTATGTTCTCCACATATTTCACATATTTCATTGTCTGTAATACCGATTTTATATAACCAGTGCTTGTTCACAATTATCCTATGTATGATCTTGAACTGAAATGCTTGTAACTTTGTTTCTATTGTAGTTTTGAATGACAATGAAAAAAACATTTTCCCAACACAAAGCAGTGTTGGAGTTCAGTTCTGGAAAGATACGAAGCCACTTTCTAGTGCATGAGGGTTCACTCACTTCATTATGTTCTATCATTACCCAGTATATATCTTTGCATTTTAATTGATCAAGAGAAAGAAATTTGCCATTTATGAAAAATTTTAATGTAGTGTCGCGGAGAGTTATATTTGGTTGACTTTTAACAGTCTGCTTCCATTGATATGGAATAGCAGACCGAATTTGCAGATACTCAAGAAAGTTTGGCACAAACCCAAATTTTTCATTTATATGTTCTGGTGTAAGAAATTCACCATTCTCATTTACAATATCATTGATATATTTAATTCCTCTATCATACCACTTTCTATAAAAAAAATTGGGTTTTTTTGCACTACTATGTTATCATTAAACCAAAGCATTTCTTTACGTACAGATATAGGTGTACTTGGTTGAAATAGAAATAAGAACTCATTCCAAGCTTGTAATATATGAATATAAAACAATGGTATTTGTGTCCAGACAGAACCAATGGAGCATCGACTTTGAAACAAGTCATGAATATTGACACCAGGAAAGAATTCTTGAATGACATGCTTCCATTTAACATTTTCTTCACTGAGGAGCCGTTTGACCCATATTATTAATAATGATTTGACCTTTACCTCAAAATTTGGTGTCTTGAGACCACCGTGACAAGGCCTTTGGTGCATAACCTTTGCTTAAACTTTAGGAATGTCACTGCCCCAGATGAATGCATCAATCTCTTTTTGAACTCTTTTAATCATGACTGGAGTAAGTGGTATTGTTGAGGCACTATAAACTAATTTAGAGATGCCTAAGGATTTGATAACTAGTATTTTCCCAATTAAGGATCAATCACGCATTTTCCATATGTTTAAAACTTCATGTATTCGTTGGAATTTGTCCGCAAAATTTTGAATATATGTATCTTGTTCATCATTGAGAAATTGTATGCCTAAAGTGGAGAAAGTGCCTTTATTCCATTTAGCAGGTAAATCTCCTGGCTCCCTTCCATAATTACTGCCAATCCATACCCATTCAGTTTTATCTAAATTAACTTTTAAGCCACAGCAGTTTTCAACATTATGCAAGAAATCTAACACTGCTTTTCCAGATTCTATATTTGAAATGAAACATGTAGTATCATCAGCAAGCTGACTTAATTTGATCTCCTCGGACCCAATGGCAATGCCTTTTATATTTTGATTCGTCCTAATATGAATGGCTAGAAGTTCAACGGCTAGTATAAACAAAAAAGATGACAGGGGGCACCCCTGTCGAACACCTCTATACAGGGAGAAAAAGGATGAAATGTAACCATTATTAATTAAGCAGCTGCTAATGTCAGAATACATAATTTTAACCCACTTTCTGAAATCCTCCCCAAAATTGAAAGTTTGTAAGACTTTGTTCAAATAATCCCATTCCAAAGTATCAAAGGCTTTTTCAAAGTCAATAAGAAGAATTAATCCTGGTATATTGCGTAAACTAGTTATTTTTATGATAACTGAAATTTGCCTTATATTTTCTCCTATGTACCTGCCTTTAACATAGCCAGTTTTATCTGAATTAATAAGTTTTGGAAGAAATTTCCGTAATTTTAGTGCCATGATCTTTCCAACTATTTTATAATCTATGTTTAATAATGATAATGGTCTCCAGTTCTTCAACTGGAGTAAGTTTTTATTTTTCTTGGGTATTAGTGAGATTATTCCTCGTCTTTGATCAACTGAAAGTATTCCTTTTTCAAATGCATAATTGAAGCTGTCAAGTACTAACTGTTCTATGTCTGTCCAAAAGAAATTATAGAATTCGACTGGAAACCCATCGCTTCCAGGACTTTTATTGTTTTTTAATTCTTTTAAATCATTTTTGCATTCGCAGCCAGTGATGAGTCCTTCACAGTTAGCTTTCTCTTCATCCAATAATTTAGGGATGTATTGATTATCAAAAATGTAATTGTATCTGTCATCTCTTGCTTGATGCAGATGTTTATTAGAGGAATATAGTTTTTCATAAAATGTTTGTTCTTCTTTTATAATTTCTTCTCAATTATCTATTTCTCTATTGTTAGCAATCTGTAGTTTTGTAATGCATTTGGAATTTTAATTTCGTTTTTCTAGGGATAAAAAGTATTTGGTGCTCTTTTCACCCAGTTCACACCATCTTGCGTGGGATCTAATCATGATACCTTACACTTGTTGATTATAAATATCATCTAGTTGCAATTGAACCTGTTCAATTTTATTTTTTGTTTCTTCACTGGGTGATAGTGCTAAATCATTATTTAACTGTTCTAACTTATGTTTTAGGTCTTTTTCTTTCTGCTTTTTGAGAAACGCTTTTCTTTTAGAATAAGAGACAGTGAACCCTCTGATTTCACATTTAATTACATCCCATTTTAGGCTTTTATTATCTAAATCAAAATATTTATCTTCTTGTTCGTTAATTAATTCTCTAATTTTGCCAATGTATATTTCATCTTTCAATAAGCTAGTATTGAATTTCCAGAATCCTGGACCTATTCTTTTGAAGGCTGTACCTGTGAGCTGGAGACTTATTAAACTATGATCTGTTTTAATTGATGGTTTTATTTTACAAGAAGTCACATGAGGGCCAAGAAAACTGGAAATAAACCAGTAGTCTAGTCTACATTGGATTAAGGGTTGCTTTGAATACCAAGTGTGCATAAAGGTGTCTGGATTTCTCATTCTCCATATGTCCACAAGATCAAATTCTTCTATGAAGTTGAGTAAATCAGAGTGATATGCTGAAGCTGTTTCTGCTCTGCCACCTTTTTTATCCAGTGTGGGAGCCAGTATAGTGTTGAAGTCACCTCCAAAAATGAGGTTATTGTGAAGTTTGTCTGTTAAATGAGCCCTTAAATTGATTAAAAAGTCAACTTGGTCAGTAACATGATCTTTAGTTGGAGCATATATATTGATGAGAGTGAAATTTTCATCATCAATCTCAGCTTCAAGAATAATGAATCTGCCATTTGGGTCAGTGATGTGGCTCTTTATGTTACAATTGACTCTGTTAGAAAATAATATAGCCACTCCTCGGCTGTCTCTGGAACCATGTGAAAACACAATGTTAGCACCCCACTCATTTTTCCAAATGCCTTCATCCTCCTGGCAGCTGTGAGTTTCTTGAAGAAAAATGATTCAATTACTAAGTTTACGCAGCCAATGAAACATGGATCTACGTTTTTTAATATCACGCAGCCCTCGAACATTAAGAGAGTGTAAGGTTAAGTCATAAACTTCAGTCATACTTTGGGTAAGATGTCAAGCATAAGTACAGCAAGTGTGCCGTTACACTGGTAATGTGCATAATATATACTTTTTGTTTGTGTAATGAACTGGGGTAGCAGAGGGTACAACACATGATGTATACGATGTAAGTAATGTGAATACAAGAGTATCACAATATGAACATAAATATGTTAGATCTTGGATCAGATAGTATACATGGTATATGCAACATTTAAAATATAAGCTGATGAGCTTGCTACATGTAGGCTGTTGAATTGCTGCAAACAATTTATTGTATGTCATTTCAAGTATATAAGCGTCATTATACAAGCAAGCATGACCTAATGTACCAATTCTGTCATTTGACTCGACACTCCACATTCTACAGAGGAACTCTTTTTGACAAGTAAATGAGAAAGAAAAACCACAAAATAACAAACGGACAACACAGAGTGCACACTCTGAGGAGCATGCACTCACATACATTAGGGTCCACTGAGAAAGCAGCATGAAGGCCCTTCATGACTGACTGGGACCGAAAATCCAGAGTTAAAATAGAGAAAAAAACAAAAAATAAATAAAAACAAAAAAAAACAAAAACAAAAGGTCATGGGTCATTCCAAGACATGGAAGACAATCTAGAGGGAAAAAAAAAAAAAAAAAAGTAAAAATAAAAAAGGCTATAATTCAGTATCTTATCACTGGTCTACTTTACACGTAGCATAGGATAACAAACACAAACGAACTCCCCTCGTTAGAAGAAAAGCACACATTATTCCACTACATGTGCATAGCTTGATAAGCATGTTATATATTCAGAATTTAACTCTGTCACAAAACACACTGAAGACTAATGATCACACAGACTGTAGAATAATGTTAGAATCAAGCTCAGATTTTTAACAATTATGATAATAATAATAATAATATTACTGATGGTTGCTTAGCTCCTGAGAAAAAGGACTTGTAATCTTTCCGTATATTCAGCGTGCATATGCATGTGGATCATGCATTTAATATGAAGCTAGTCTTATGCTGAGTGCTTATAAGTAAGGACAGGTTTTGCGCTAAGTAGCCACAATGTATGTTCTGCTGTGGATTGCAAAGGAGAAAAAACGGAGGTTATTATAATAACAGGAATCACAGCAACAGACTTGTTACTATAGTGTGGTTTCAAAGGCATATATGGTTGCACATGTAATAATATATATGAATGCAATATTCAAATACCATGTGAATGTTCATGTTCCAGGTTGACTACCGTGTGTAACTTTACAGAATGTATTGTCATGTTGATATAACCACAAGTTGTAGGGCAAGGAGAGTTTTAACTTAGTAATGCGGGATGTGTTGTAGACAACAAACAGCAAGGAATACAATGAAACACACTAACTTATTTGTAATATGTTGGTAAACATTAAATCTAAGCAAGCTGACAGGAATCTAAATAATAATTTTTTTTTCTTTCTTTTTTGTTCTTTCTGCTGCTGTGAGCAGTCATGGATGGACACAAGTCATCTCTGGCAGGGGCCTGACACACCTCATATGGCCAGTTGCAAATATCAGTGTTGAGTCGGTGTTGAGGTAACTCTGGATTTAACCTGGGGTTGAATTTATTTTCTGCTTGCACACATGGGGTGTTGTGTTAACCCGCAGCTGAATCCGGAGTTCACACTGGACCTGCCTTCTGCTTGGTTTAACACCATAGTTAAAAAGTGTGATTCACCAAGGAGACCTAATAAAAGCTGTTTTTTATATTTCAATTACATAAGAGGACTTTCTGTGATCGAGCTCTGGTCACTGTGAAGCTGAATGTGAAGTCAGTCAAAGAAATAGGTGGTGATCGAAATTGCTGCTATTTGGCATAGAAAAATGACATTGAAATGCTTGAAAGGCTTTTAAGGAAGACAATAATATGGCAGGATAGAAATAATCGGTTTGACAAATACCATGATAACGATTTTTTCTTCCATTTTAGCTTTACAAAACAAGCCATCATAGACATTCTACAATTGGTAGAAAGACAGCTGCAACATCTGCAGAAAAAGGAATGTTCTATTCCCCCAGTTTTCCAGCTTTTGATATCAATTCAGTTCTATGGCTATGGCAGTGTTGATTTATTTAGAGTACATATAAGCACTGCTACCAGGGTGATGAAGAATTGCAGTAGAGCGCTAGCTCCATTGTATAGAGAACACACTTTTTCCCACAAAACCAAGATGCTGGGAAAGCTCAGGAATAATTTTGTTCTCTTTTTATTTTAGATTATTCCATAACAAAGATGGATGACATTACAACAGACAGCGTTCTTCCTCCTGTTTTTCGTCCTTTCCTTATTTCATCACCAAACTCTTGCTTTGCCTTTCTTTTTTGTTCATCTTGATGCGCAATGTCTTGCATTGAATTTTCCTTTTTATTGTGTCCCAGACGTTTTCCTTTTTTTTGTACCATTCTCACATCATTTTTTTTCTGTTTGTTTTCAATTATATCTTTGTGTTCCTCAACTAATTCCAACAGTGTTCCTTTTCCAACGTTGTTTAATTCAATTTTCCAACCATGTTTTACCCGAATGACAAGAAATATGTTCACGGTAGTACATGTGTATCAGTGCGCACTGCCATGATGACTAGTGGGACAACTTTTCATTTGATGTGGTCCATGGGGAAGGATTTTCAATGGCAATTTCATGAATCTGGTGTCAACCTCAGGTTGTGTAACCTGCACCTAGGTGAACTGTCAGCAAACCAGCTGGTGTCACACAACTCCAGGGTTAACCCAGAGTCAAGCTGGGATTTCACAGCTCCTCCATGTCAGAGTTAACTCTGGGTTCAGCCCAAGGATAACACGGATGTGTGCAACCGGCCAATATTGGATGATTGGATCACTCCACTAGTGTCACCATGGAAGATTCAATGGAGTCAGTCTCCTGTGCCTTATATTTAGCATGCCATCCACACTTGGACCAAAGGAGATTCTACCAGAACTGCTCTTAGAGCAGCCACTTGTCCTCCCCCTCTGGCACCCTGTATGAAAACATTCTGTTGGGAACAATCACATCTGGTCAATTGGAGGTGACAACCATAGTAGTGCTGATGGTTATCTCAGGCTGCCATATAGTGGTAATGTGACTCCAGTTTCTGTCCCTGACGCAAAAGGGAGGTAGAGACAGTCTATAGAAGGGCACCACTGACCACTGCCCATGAGGACTATTATTGCACTTTCTACGATTCAAGCCAGATTTCATCTTGCAACCACAGATTAAAGTTTGAGACCAACTCAGCTTCTTACATGCTTCTTGTCAGTGTCATTGGCAGGTCAAAAGGAAGTGATCACTATCTCTGAAAAGACTGTGACCACTAGGAAGTAGTATTTCCATACTTGAGTTTGTGGTATCAAAGTTCAATTGACTCACTAAAATTAAAACATGAGGATGTCCGAACTGAGATGTCCAAAAATGGTGCTCGAGATGGAAAGCTGTACAATCAAATCATAGTTACAACAGACACGCTCACAGGTGAAACACAAGCATGTACACATAATGATGGAGCTGCTATAGTCAGTACACCTACCGCCTACCACTCAACATTGAATACTTTATCCACACATAAATCTTTTTCCTATTTTTTATATCTAGTTGCATTAAATATATACAGATGCATTTAGTGATCCAAGTACTCTTTGATCACAGGGAACATAAAGGGCAGGCAAATTATCCATTGTTTACACATCTTGCAATTTGTTTTAATATTGTAAATGAGATTCAACTTTTGACATATATGGAATAGGCTTTTACTGCAAAAAAACCCTCAGTTAATCTCATAGATATGCAGTTGTGTGGGTTTTTTCATATTATGGAATTGGATTTTACTGAAACAAATCCCCTCTGTTAATCTCACAGATGTGCAGTTAATGATGGGGAGGCAGGTTGAAAGCAATATTTCATTTATACCTACAGCAAGATTACTATACCATTGTCACTTTATTTAAAGGCCAATGTAATGCTTGTTCTGTAGGTTTTCCTATCTTTTTAGCTCATTGAAAATTTTAGGGTTATTTTAGAGGTAACAAGAGTTTTGGTTCATATGTCTGATGATATATTTGAAAAGGGCTTCAGGAATGACGCATACACCCCATTTTGTGACAGTGAACTGACCCTCTAACACTTGTTTTATAAAAAAGAAAAAAAATGTAGTGGTTACACATTCTTTAAAAGTTGTAAACACCCAATCTGAAAATGACATATCTGGAGGTTATATGACACATGACTTATCGATCTGACTTGTTGACTCAACTCAAGGGAAGTAATTTTTTCACTGTGACCTTATTACTGGTTAAATGCATGAACATTTAATAAGGAAAGATAGATCTCCACTCATTTGACCTAAATTGAAATGTCCGTAATGAACTTGCTTGCTAATTTGTAGGATTACACATGCAACTCAACTTTCATCTCGCATGTATCTGAGGGGGAAGGATAAATAGAGTGATGCTTTTTAGATCAAGTCTAATGTTCAGGGTCAGTACAATCATTTTGATGACATTTTGAGGTAATGACTGTTGGTTTATATAGTATATTGTATTTTTAATTACATACTCTGTACGGTCTAGATGCTGTGTCGCTGGTTTATTATGAATGAAAACCCCAGACCAAACTAAATAACACTGCTGATAATTTCTGGGTTGTGTGCTAGTCTGGATCTAAGTAGCTCGATTGACATTGGCATTAAGGTGGTCACCGGCTAACTTATACAAATATTATGTAAGGGCTAAATGAAATTTAATTTGGTAAATAATTAAGAATAAACTGGACTAGGATCGTTATGTTTATATTCCTTCTAGACACAAAAATTAACCACATCAGCCCCCCCCCCCGACACCATTGACTTGAATATGTTTTCAATAGTCTCATTATCATTTTAATGCACATAGAAAATTATTTAATCACTGCTTTGAAATACATGCAGCAAAAGGTTTGTATGCTGATAAGTGTATATATGCTTCAATAACATTATTTCCTGGCACCTAAAAGTTGAAACATAGCTGTTCCACTCACACTAAGTGTATGTTTGTTTCCACGTGAGTAACCTTAGTATAAAGATCAGTGTTTTAAGTGGAGTAATCTGTTTGTTTGGTATTTTTACCCATGCTTACAAGTGTGAATGCAAAAGGGTGCAAAGTGTACCACAGGAACTTAAATGCCATGGCATTGAATTTGAATCTGTTCCAGTGCATTGGAAAATGTAATCGAGAAATACCTCTTGTTTTCTCAATCCGATATAGATAAGGGAAGATGTAAAGATTGTAGTGGAGTGGAAGCATGCAATCTGTGGAAATTGAATCAAATACTGTAAAAGCTTCAGCTCTGTCCTACTATTTATGACTAAAAGATGTCCATGTGGCCGGCACTTGTCATGTGCTTGTAGCCAGCTTTTTGGCTTTTCCTTCGTCTTCATTCGTATGTTAAATGGTCCTACGTCTGGCTCTGTGAAGTAAGAACAAACTGGCCATTTGTCTCGACATAAGTCCATTAGGTTTAAAAATTCTACGTTCTCAAATGGAAAATTCTCTGTAATGAGCAATCTGACTGTCAAGTTTTGGGGTATGTCTTTTTCTAAATTAAGTCGTTCAACTTCTAATGTAGTGGCGAGACTCCTGTCTTTATTCATTACCATCCGGTTGATGTCAAATTCTTTTACTGCATGAAATTCCCAGCATATGTAAAAGTTAGAAGTGTCATAATGTGTTCCTGAGTGATATTTTTGCTTCACCCTCAAAAGAAATGAGGTGCTGTCTGCTGTATTTGTATTCATGATTGTCATATGAAGTAAACAAAGGGTGTGGAGTAAATATGGTTCAATGATAAGCTTGTGTACAGTGGTTAACAATACTATGTGAATGCATTGTTTCCCACTTGCATGCAATGTGATCGCTTCTGTGGGGAGTGATAATATTTCATGACGACAAACCTGGGTAGGTTGTGCTGTTATTATAAATTGATTATCTTTGTTCAAACAACCAGGCCATGCAAATTCCACATGAAGAGAATCCCTAAAAAAGGTTACATGCTTGGAGGACATACCTTTCATACCGCTCTGGTATAACTGACGTTGCACATGTGAGTATATGTTGAATGCAAATTTACATAAGGACTCTACATTGTCAGTATTAAAAACTGGTGAAAGAGTGAAAACAAATTTGTACGAAGGTGACGAGTAAATTATGACATACATGGTGCTCTGAACCTGCCCAAAAATTAATATAAAGCAACCGTATTTAATGCAAAAAGTTGCAGGTATCTCGTGATACACGTGCAATGCATCTGAAAGATAACTTTGTCTTAGTATATTGCCCACGTTTCTAATGTCAAATAATTTTACCATTATACCCAAACAAGTGGTTACCGATGTAGTAATAGAAAATTGAAACGTGTCTTCAATATGAGATAGATACACATAATTCACCAAAGTAACACTCGACTGTGACGAAACAATATATTGGACGGTTCCGTGACAAAGTGGACCAATTAAGGTCCTACCAGTCATATGATCTCCATCATACACCATAATACCACCAAGAGAACAATCTGATGAGCCGTTCCAATTTATATTTTTCACTCTTAAGTCAATGAATTGCTGGAAAGCTGCAACAAGTAAAATCGTGTGTACATGGGCCATATGTGCTCTACATGTTTCAACACTTGGCGTTCCCAGGGAAAACATGAGGCTATATGTGATACTTGGTCTGATTATAAGTTTTTGGAAGTGTGAAGTAGCCAGTATAATTCCACTCTTGAAAGTAATAATTCCTTTACCATATATTGGACAATCATTTACAGAATAAATTACCAAGTGACCACTGCTTACATATACCTTAACCCAAAGATAAATACTATACCCACCAAGTACTTTCGAGAAACGTTCATTTTGCTGGTATTTGCCATCAAAGTAAGTAATCGTAGTGATGGTTTGTGATGAAACAGTGCCAAACAGAAAAATATTCCACACAAAGCCTGATTTTGTTTTCTTTCTTGAGATGAGCCAATAGCGTGGATTAATCACTTTGTGTTGTGCTTCAAGAATATGTTTTGAAAGATTGAAGTCAATTCTATTCTCCGTAAAAACCGTTTTCTGCAGCATCTCATACTCTATGTTTAAATATGTTAGCCATGATTTCCTAATTTTATATAACTTGTGTAGACAGAAAAGGCTAATTCTCAATCTATTGCATGAAACTAGTTTTTGCCAGTTTCGGACCCTTCCACAGTGTCTCATGTAAAATAGTATTGCACATGCTGCATGGAGTTCCATAAATGTTTTCAAACATTCTTTTCCAATATACTCCATGTCTAATGTGACCATAAGTTTTATGTGATTGGTGGCTGGTGCAAATATCTCCCACGAAACAGGTTGATTTGGGATACATGGTATAGTATAATTACTTTTAAGATATATTTGTCCACAGTAAGCCCTTAAAGGGGGAAACTGTATATTTGAGGACACATCATTTTTCAATTCATGAACACAACATAACTGGAAATGTTGAGTAAAACAATTAAAAATATGGCACCAGAACAGCTTGCGTATCATGATATTCGACATGCTACATGTAAGAAAATGATAACAAGAAATTTTGAGAGCTTTGGATATGGAAGCAAAGCCACTTCGTCGATGTGCTTTTATTGAATCATATTTTATATCGACCTGCTGAAAAAATCTCGCTATAATACACATGAAATTTGATACTGAAAAGATTGTTATTCCCGTACCACTATTACATGTGGACAAAAGCACGGTAATTGCTTCGCGTGAGTCTTGATATGATCCTATTTTACATATTTTGCGTTCATATAAACATAGCGCCGTCAACCCTCCTCTACACCTGTCTACATGAGAAGGACATTTGTAGTAAACTACGATTGAGATGTATATTTTAATTTGAAATTTTCTCCAAGTACTTATTCTAAGATCGATGTGATCAGAGTGTGGCCATGTCAGAAAAATAGCCCCCAAAGGTCGTGTACACTCTTGGTATATATTGCAAGCAGCTGTACTCGATTCCCGTAAAACTCTGTATGTAAGTTCTTTAGTGATTGCATGGTCTGTGGCATCATGGTGGCTGATGCAGGTCGCAATGGACTGAATCAACTGTGCAATGCACATGAAGTGTCCACAATTTTGCATGCAGTATCCAAGGATAATTTGGTTATGTTCATGAATCATGTTGGTATTGGCTTTAATATGATGGGACTTTATCTGTAGGGAAATATTTCCACATAAAAAATGAATGTGTTTGCCAAAACGAAACATCATCCTAATGAATCTGTCTCAACATTCAATCAAGTACCCAGTAGCATTCTCTCTGTATCATTTGTGCCCATAAATAATATTTCGTTGAGTAACAAAAGGAGCCACCTGAAGTAAGTCAATTAAAAAATATCATCTTGCATGAAGTTGTTTTATACATGAGTGGACTTGAACGAGTAGCTCTGCTCGAATCCCGGTAGGAATTCAATTTTGCAGTATAAATGTTTCTGCTCTATTAGCAATATCCTTAATTTGATACAGTGAATTGTAACGACACTGTAACGATGTTCGTGTGAGGACACAGGTTTTGACAGACTCAGAATCAAATTTGCAAGTTGATCTTATATAATCAGATATCCAACACATTTTTGCTGAGAACGGATGGATAACGAATATTTATCTGGACACAAAATCGATGGACAGTTAGTTATTTTAGATATGATGAAACGTCAAAAGCTATTTTCAGAAAGATCATTAGTTAGGGCAATTTTATGGAAAAATGATATGATACATTTTGTTACTTCTCAGCAGTTATTTAATATACTGCCTTACCTTTTGCTGTTATTTGACCAGATAGTCGGACCCAAGTGATTAAGGGGGATGAGAAAATACTGAGTTTGCAACTCGACTTGCATTAATGTATTTCTCATATCAATATATAAAAATGGGGCCGTCAGTGTATAAACATATGGGCAACTTTGCGCTTGTTGTATTGTAACCATATGATACCAGCCATATATTGATCAGTTTTAAAATACTAAATTTTATATGTAGATTATCAATATATTTATATCACAGAGAGAAGGCAAAACATCTTAAACTGACCCTTCTTTATTACCCCAAATAAAACTAGCAGTATAAACATTTGGACACTTTTTACTAATCCCTGTCAAAGGCCCTAAGATTTATTAAATGCTTAGTGAGAAATGGTGAAAGTAAGTAAGAGCCCCCAAGAGCAAATTCAGCTGTGCTCTGGTATCGCAGAAATTGCTGTTGCAGTCAATTATTATTAGGAGTAACTAGGAGATTATGGGCCATGCTCATCAGCATAAGAGAAAGTACTCAATTTCTGAAAGCCTGTGTTCGTTTTCCATATAATAGGAGCGTTGTGGTGAAAGAGGTTCAACCGATTGTGCGAATGTCTTTTCAACTGCTTCCAAAGAGCTGTCTTAGTGGCATGTTGTGTGTTTTCACTAGAAGTCAAAAAAAGTACTGAATTTTACCTTTTTGATTGACCTTCAGATGTTCTTGATTTAACTGAATTGCACTGAATGAACAATGGTAAGTAAGAGCAAGTACCTTCATTTGTACTGGAATATACTGAGTAAGTACAAGTATTATTTAGGCACATTGAGACCATGCCTAGGGATATGAAATGCCTGTTTAGGTCGCCAGAACAAATCTAGAACAAGTAAGAACAGGTAGGTAGACTCAAAGGCTGGACTCACAGCCGGGTTTTCATAATTGTCAGGGGGCCATAAAATGTCCTGGGCTGGCCTATGAGTTGTTGAAGTGAAATCAGCAGGGAGTAAAAATAAGGAAATGTCACAGCACAGGGACATGAAACCTTCGAGAAAAGTCCTTGGTAAGATCATAGGGCTTTTGTCCTTACTGGAACAGTGGGCCAGGTCCAAAAGTATCATTCTTCAACAGAAAGTCAAAATATCTTGTTAATTTACCCACCTGAGATGCTTCCAAGTGCAAGTTTTATGGTGGTAACACAATTTGTGCAATACTTATTGCTTACCCAAGGGTAACAGGCGGACAGACACACATGACGACGACAATATATATATTTGGCTTCCTGTGTCCTTATGTAAATGTGGGTCCATCGCTGTTGATAGTAAGTGTAAGCGGTGGATTGAATCAGTGTTTGAGTGCTGCGTAACTGTTATGTTGCTTCCAAAGCTTACTCAATCTCCGTGTTACATGTGTATCTACTTCACTCCATAGTAAAAATAACACAGTGACGGAAATAGATCTGCCTTGGAGGTAAAATTTTATGTTGACAAAGACGCTGCCTTCTAACTAACTTATGAAAAGGTATAATGGGTTGTGTGAGTCATCAGTCCATGCCCATATTGGGTAACCATGTTGAATCTTGTTTTGGTTGCGATATTATACATAATTCCCAATGCTCACATGTTTTGTGACTTCCTGAAAACTTTGATATGGCATACAAAAAACTTGCCTAAAGATATTTTTAACTTAGTCTGCTACAGACATCAATTAAAGCTAGCCCCGCCCCCCTTGGGGGAGGCAGGTACCCCCCCCCCAATGTTTTGTGGAGGTATGCAGCTCTAGGTTTTGAACCCCCGCTCTTTGTTATAGCACGTTTTCACCAAAAAGACACCTTTATTAGGGAATCTTGTTGAATTCTAGGCCAACAATCAGAAAGAGTTACATATTTTAGAGAATATTTGGCAAACTACTGATTTTTTTAAATTTTATTTTCACATGTGGTTTCATGCATATATAAGTATATATATATATATATATATATATATATATATATATATATATATATATATATATATATATATATATGTAGATATATATGTACGCATTAATATACATATATATACATATAAACATATATATATACATATATATATATCATATATACATATAAGCACAGGCCACATTTACCTCATTTGATGTATGATTAAAATGTGTGCAAGAGCCCTTTGCATACACTTTTCGGTACATCCTACTATTCATAAAAGTTAAGTTTCATAAGCATCTGATAACAGAAGTTGCACAATAACAACATTTCTGCCATGGATAATTTAGTGCCACTCTCGTAAAAATAAATATTCAATACATGTAAGGTGGCAGAGAAAAGGGCAGGTATTTTGGGGGAGGGATGAGAAGAGTATTCACCTAGGCAACACCCCACTACCTCTGACTCTCAGCAATAGCAAAGAAGCACAGGCCAGCCAACTCCCACTGTCAGCAAGGGCAGATGGTGGCTGCAGAGAGTGTGAGGCCTTCTCAGCCTCTCCTACACAAAGAGCCTTGGGTCCCCACAAAACTAAAAACTCCCTCCAGCCTTAAAACATATTATTCTGCAATTTCATTTTGGTTTAATACAACTGTGATAATTAAGTTCATGTATGTTTTAGTTATGTAAATGGATTTTTCCTTTCTTTACAGCAATGCTTTCTTTATTTTCCTCAATTTGACATATACATGAATTGAAACATTGATCCTTGGCTTGACTTTTTGTATTTACAATTGTAAATGTATTTTTTCCAAGTAAGAATACATAGTTCATCATAGGTGTTAGATCATAAGTGCCGAGGAACACTTCAGTTACTGAACTGTGATTAATTCGCACACTGTCTAGAAGGCACCTTCTGAACAATTGATTAAAACAATCTTGTGTTACCTGACAATAACAAAATAAATGTTCTATTGTTTTTGTTTCTCTTTTAGAAAATGAAACATTTATCTGTGTCTAATATTCTAAATTTCAATAATCTGTAATTGGTTTACATAAATCCATGTAAAAACTTGAATTGGAAATCTCGTAACACAGTTGAAATAGTTACATTATAAATAATTCAAACAATCGAGCCATTCATTTTCTTCCAGATTTAAGTTGAGTTTTAGTTGCCATTTGCCTATTATTGGTCTTTGTGTCTTAGTTACTGAATCAATCAGTGAACAATACACTGATCTAGGACGCTTCTTTTCGTGGAGGGTTTTGTAAATCTATTCTTGCAAGTTTGGGCATTCAAGGTATTTAATTGATTTTCAGAAAACGCTTTCAATACACCCTTTTCGACTTATTTGGAATTGCATGAATGACCCCATAATAAATGAGAAATTTTTCTTGCAAGTCATATTTTCCATTTAATTCACTGCAAACGTTCTTCCTTGCGGGCCAATTAGATCGTTAAAAGACCTAATACCTTTTTTCATATGATCTATTACAATAAATAACTGTACCACCTATTTCAATTTGTGAACGAAACTAAAACGTTTGATTTAGCATCTCTCTAACTGGACGTGGAACATGAATATTGAATCTTCCTGTTGTTGGATTCTATTGCCTCCATATATTAGATAAGTGTGATTCTTTTATCCAAGTTTTCATTCAATTTTGCACTTGGACATAAGTTGTGAGGTTACCCCTTTTTTGCAATGTCAAAAACAAAATTGTGGTCTCCACCTATAATCTTATGAGCATTTGGCTGGTTTTTAATGTATCCAGTCAAAGTCTCACGTAGCTCCGGGCTGTCAGTATTACAACCATATACATTGGTTAGTGTAATCTGAGTATTATTTAGGGTTATATCTAACATAATAAATCTACCATCTTCATGTTTAATGATCTCATGTATTTCATGCTCAAAATCATTTAAAACAAAATTTTTGGACCTCGTGCATCATTTATGCTATGGGTAAAGAAGACCTTATAACCCCTTTTTGCACACCATCATTTTCAATATCAGCAGTGCTGTGTGTCTGTTCAAAAAGAAAAATTGAGCAGTTTTTCCGTTGCAACCAGATAAAAAGTTCTTTTCTTTTCCAAGGTTCCCTATAACCTCTTCTATTAACAGATCAGATACCTTAATTATCCATTGACGTCTGGAAAAAATATATTTCTATCCTTTTTTGCATTTACCAATATGGATTTTTGCTAACAGGTACAAACAAAACACATTTACTGTACCTTTGGTAGAGAAATTTCGCTGAAAAGGGGGGCCTCCAGAGCGGCACATGCCAAGTACCGTCACTAATGGCATAACCCCGGGGCTTCTTTCTTTCTTTCTTTCTTTATTTCATTCTTTCTTTCTTTCTTTCTTACTTACTTTCTTTTCTTTTCTTCCTCTTTTTTCCTTCTTGCTTTGTTTCTTTCTTCCTTTCTTGTTACTGTTGATAGTAGGTGTTTATATGGTTGAGTGGTTTTTATCCAGATTGTTTTCTTCCTCCTTGTTTTTAACCCAGCTCAGATCAGGAACACTGAAATGTTCCTGGTATCAGTTTAAACTACTGTATGTTACTCGTGTGTTCAGAGCCAACCTCCTATGCCTTTTGACCACGTTACAGTGGGAGGGAGGGGGATATGTATTGTGTCATGTGTTAACCTTGCTAGCCCTCCCTCAGGTACCTTAATCATGATATGCATAATGTGCACAGGGATGAACTCTATTTGGCAAAGTCTTTACAGTTTTCGATTTACAATGACAGACTTACAGTAGTATCCATCCACTCTAGGTAACCTTATATAATAACTGAAATAACACTTTATCCTTGCATTACATGCAAAGTAAAATTGCCAACTGGCTGCCAAACAGCCTAAAGCATTACATGTTTTTGTACATGCTCCTTGAAATTAAATATAGCCACTGATGTGAAGGTCTAGAATATGAAAGTACGACCAAGGGACATGCTTCCCATGGAGACCCCAGACTGCTATTGCTTTCCTTTGAGGGCGCTCGTCGGGAGCGCACCAGAAACAAAAGCGGTATAAGGGGATTTGATGAAGGCAACCAAGAAACACCCTTTGGTAAACATTGCCTTGCCCTGCAAAACAAAACGTAGATCGCACTGATTTCTTGAAAAGGGCTAAGCAGAGACATCTGGCTATACTTTCGATTGCTATGTTATAAACATATTGAGGACTAAGCAAAAAGCAGAAGAAAGGTAATTTTGAATGTTTGACAAATTCCTTTTGCAATGTACACAGATGGGAAAAAGCTTGCTGAGCACAGTCCAATACACTTTTTAAGGGAAAAGCAGAACATCAAATATTCCAGCATTTCTCCGTGAAGATAAAGCATTTACAGACAATGACGCAAAAGCCCAGCCTTTGAACAACTTTTTTTCATCAACCAAAATTAACTTCACTATGCAAAGTTTTTACTCTTGGGACTACAACAAAGCCATTTGAGCATCTTGATAAATATCATAATAAAATAGAACCGGGTGTTTTGCATGATAAATACAAAGATACCAGTTGTTAAGAGGCTAGGCTTATCATTTTGTACCCGTGGCGTCAGAATGCTCTGGGAAGTTGATCCTACTATGTTGGAGTCATTCGTAAAATCATCTGATGATAAAAAGAAGATTTTAATGCTTTACTTGGTCAAGCCAACTCAGTACTTCCACACAATTTGTGATGAGGGATATCACATTGCAAACCTTTACCCAAAGGCCCTGTCATCTCTTAAGATCAAGTGTTGGCTCTGATACAGCCCCCAGCTACAATGCGTCTGTACACCACAGCCACAAAGTGTACAGCCTTGTAATGGGGCTTCTCAATTATAAAGGCCTGACAGATGATAAACATGAAGAGTAAGAGGTTCTTGTGTTCCATTGAGAAATTATTCTTATAACACAATTGCTGAAAGGTTTTTTTTTGCAATTTTAGCTCATTTGGTACATGACCTCATTTTTTCAAATAGGAGAATTAATTGTACTGTTGATATTGGATCGTAAGAAGGCTACCAGGGAAAGATAGGTACTGGCAGTGCAAGTTAATTCATCATGATGCAAAATGGCTGCATAAAGGATGAAAGCAACTACATGATATCTAGCTCCATAACAGGGTGGGGGGGGTACTGTGAGTAATTTCATTTGCTTTGTTTGAATGTCATTGGGATTATGATATCTTGTTCAAACACTTATAATGAATGAAGATTAGCACTTAATTTGCCTCTAATTTGCACAAATTTGAACGTACTTGCTATAATTCCAAAAATTTAAGTAGAAAGAAAGAGATAAAGAGAAAGCACAAACGACTGCCCGAGTGCGGGGAGAGAATGCTTACATTAGTGAACATAATGAGTATGTTCTGCTCTATAGGCGACATTTTTTGCCAAAGGGTCCCAATCTAAAATCAACATTTTGCTGAATATTCTTTAAAACGAGCGTTATTGATCTCTGTTGGAAGAAAGCTGCAATCACAATTGTCTACTGTAGTGCTAACATATTATATTTTGTGAGGCCCAGTGGTCTCTTAAGTTCATAAATTTATCATTTTCGCGAATTTGCGGCAGCTAAAAAGTACCGAATATGCTAGAGGTTTCTATGGCACTGCCGCTGATCACACAACTTGCATATGCCTTCACTATTTGAATTTAAAGGTGGGCTGATCAGATGCTAGCGTGTACGCCATAAAAGAATAGCGTGACACTTGGCCTGTCAAACATTCAACCAACCTGGTGTATCAAATCATTGGCATATGTCTTATAGGTAAAAAATGTGATCGCCAGGTCTTTAATTGGTGCATCACATGGTTTCAATAGCATATTCCACATGGTATCGAGGAGCATGTGGCAATTTGGGGATAATTCATTTTGCAAGTTATTTAATTTTGCATCTTTAACATATTTGCAAACTTTGCGAAATTCAAAACCACGCAAATTAAGCACATTAACAGTAGATCATAATATATGCTTTTGCACCCATACTAGGCTCAAAAGCAAATCAATCTCTGTATTATCTCCACTTCAAAATTGGAATGGGAAAAACACAAATATTGGTCTGTTTAGTGACAGTTCATACATTAACAAGACAAAATGCACTAAAGTATTTGGTCACAGTAAGTTATCATCTGTAAGTAATGACATTTTCAATAATCATGTGAGTTCATCGACTGTGGGAGGGGATTCATTTCATTTCAGTCAACTACACTCAGTTAAGAATTTATATGCATAGAGTTTTACAAAGACTTACTTGGCTTTATAGACGATTAGGTTCTGCATTTGGTGCATCCAACTTCTTGAATAGCTACGTGGTAGTGTGCATAATAAAACAATATAATATAGCATGCACATATGCACTTAATTGCACTACAGTGTAAATCCCAGATGATTGCATGCTTTGTATGCCATGGCCTTCTAGACCTGCAGTAACACAAACTTTGACCCAGATATACCTCAAAGCGCCCAGGCAGGCATACACATTTGCTCTCGTCCCACCTGTCTGGATGTGTGGGTTATTGTCATTTCCCTGCTGGGGTCCTCTTTGGGATCAGCCCATTATTATATACCCTGCAAGGAAATTGTACACACTTGACTGTCCAACACAGCTGGCAACGTGTGTACAAATCTGTAATACACATTATCTGATGTATACATCATTTACATATATCATGAAATATTCAAATATTAGCTTAATTACTGCTGTTTTTTGCATTTCTTTCCAGATAGGTGAATTACATAATTCACCTCCCTGATTTCACTGGTAGCTCAGCACTGGACTCATCTTGATTGCGGTCATGATCAAAGAAATGTGAGTGTGCACCATAATCTTTGAAACTTGCCGATGGAGTTTTAAATGACTTAAAAGTGAGAGAAGAATTTATGTTTACATTTTGTTTTGATTGATTGCGTCTGCCTTGTCGCCTCCAAAGCAAGTCAAGTTCTATAATATGTCAACGTTACTAGTGGAGTAGAAATACATTATGTTGGGAAACATTATGGCAATCTTGTTATCACATCATAATGTGTGAGACCAGGGTTATGCAGTTTGCTAAGGGCCGTCCATAATATTCATCATTTTTCATCTACAAACAAAACATTCGTATGAAGAAGGGGGTCAGAATTTAGTGATGAATATGGATCATAGCTATCTCTTGATAAATAAGAAAATCGAATTTTGCAGCTTATCAATTTTTAAAAAACTACAATCAAAGACAAAGTTACTTATTTCTAGGCATTCTTTAGGTGTCAAACTGCCCTTGCATGTTACCCAAGTCAAACTGCCCTTGCATGTTACCCGAGGCTCTCAAATCATCAGCATACAGAGCGAGGTGAGGTTGGCTTTCATGAAGTGATGATGAAGATTATAATGGGGGGGGGGGGCATCAAAAGGTTGTGAATGTTTTGTTCATAGATGAAAATGATGACAATTAATGAAGGCCTCGAATATAAGAAATTCTGGTCTACACCCTTGGGACCAACCAAAAGTACCCTGTGAGGATAAGTACACAATAAAGACAAATATTTTAACATATCAAGAAACCAAAATTATATACGGGTGTGGATAACTGGACACCTTTTCACTGTAGTAGCCATAAATAGCAGGTTTTACTGTATAGGGCATCACAGAGACATAATTCACTTCATTGGCCTAATATATATATGTATATATGTTGCCATGTTCGTGTTTATTTCAGAGTTATGAAAAGTGGTGGCTACTGGCTCTTTCATACTTTGTTTAACTTGGCCCGACAGCCATATATTGAACATTCACTTTACGTTCTGGGTGATCAATAAGAAAAAAGAAATTTTAAGGGATAGTCTATAGACTAAAACTCATCCGGCTAGCATACATCCTCAAATAGGTATCTTTTATACAAGGTAAACAAACATGATGGAAATATTTATGACAGTGTCATTTCAGTCTTTAGAATAACAATACCAAAAATTAGGTAGGGTTGGTGTTATCAAATTTGGCTACCAAAAGTGTATCACTCTTATCATGCACATTACTAGTGAATTAATTCATGAACTTGTATTAACAGTAGTCAAAGGTTTAACATTTTCCTCTTGTACAGGTATGACTACATGCCCAACGTTTGCCTGTCTCCCAAAATGCGAAACAATATACAGAAGTACCTACTATTTATAATGTAACACTTTAAGTGCCAAGTTTTGGATTCAGTCAATATTTTTCCATGGCATATTTTGCTGTAGTTAAAGGCTGTTAAAAATGTTTAGTATAAGGTCAGAAACTTTAAGGCAGGGCTAGAATACCTTTCCCCACATGGCAAATTCTTGTAACTTTAGCTTCATGATGTGTAACATGCAAAGCATACTTATTTGACTTAATTACCCCTGTGACAGGAAGAATTAAGCATCAAAAGAAACATTTCTGAGGAGAACAGCAAATCCGCTTTAAATCTGAATCAACATCCCCACTCATGGTAGTTCATTTTTTGCCTCCATGTGTCCAAAAATTGTACATTTTACCATACTACAAGCTTAAGGCAAATAAAAATCAGGAAAACTTTCTTTTTTTAGATAATTGGATGAACAATCATGTGGCATTACGATGCCTCTTTGAAAACACTGTCTATAGACCTTTCTTCAGTTATAAATCTTCATGACCGTTACAATGTGCTCCGCATTTTTGGCCTGGTCAGTCTGTTCCTATCTTGAAGCCACCAGCCGTGGATAGTACACGCTGACTTCAACGTTGCTTAGGCTTTATTTTCTTCATAAACGGGGGCGAAGTAGTGCAAAAATTATTGCTATTATGTCCAAACATACCACTAGTTTCATTTTTGTAAGATATTGCCGCTTGTAGTAGCAAAGTGTTCAAATATTCACAAAATATTAGTGACACACATGTGGCGGCCAGTTGTCAACTGGTCCATGGCTGACGCTTTGTAGGTGTTGCCATCTCAACAGCTCAGATGTTTTTAGCAGAAACGACCAGAAGATACTAATAAAAATACATAAATAAAAACAAGCACCCAAACTTGCACCACTGAAGAAGGAGCAGCGGCTCCTGGCTACATACAGTGGTGTTCAATATGTTGAACAAGTGGCCAGTCAGGTGAAAGTGACTGTATTGTTAAATTTCTGAAGAGAAAGGACTTCACAAATTTCAATTTTGACTGGCCAGAAGTGCAGAATGTGGACACTGTCAGTTACTCCCTAGTCACTCACATCCTACCAGCACCTGAACCAACCAGACGTGGTTTTTTAACCTTCCCTACATGCCTTGGCCGATATGATATAACATTATTGAGTGTCAGTTTTATACACAGATGGTGAATTAGTTTAAAATAAATGACGTATCTTAATATAAATCTGCACAAATCTGGAGCATCACTGAGTGTTAGGAGAGGTTTATTGTAGAGAAATGCACCCAACTTAACAAATGATTTGTGAAGTGGGATGTTTGTACTTGATTTGAATGCAATATGTTGGCTTACCTTCAAACCCTGAGACTAAATCTTTGTTCATGTGAATAAAAAAGACATATTAAAAATGCCCATTTCCTTGTCAATGAGCAGGAAATTTGCATGGTTTCGTTGGTTGTAAGGAGGGGGCAAATTATGAGTGGCTGGACTCAAATGTTGCTAGCTTTGGCACACTACAGACTGTGTGGGAAAGTTTATAAAGTTGATCGTATATAATGAACCCAAATTGGCAAATGATTTGTGAAGTGAGGATAGTTTCAATGCAATGTTGATTCCCTTGTTACATACATGGATGTTTTTGTCGATAATTAGATGGGTTACTTTAAGAACTTTGCTGAACATGGGATCAACTTCCCCTCGTTTCTTCTTGAGATATTTTGCCAGTTTCTAAAGATAAATTGCAAAGATACGGCAGTGGTGTAATCAATGTGGACTAATAAAAAGACATACGTCTTCATCTCTTATGTTAAAACAGGTACTTTTACTGTTCTGGCTGGATTACCAACTCCATACTTCCTTCATGGGCTTTCTGTATAAATTTGAATTTTGAATTCCACATCATTTCGGTCAAAAACAAAGTTTAGCATATGTGGTTTTCTGACAGATAGGGTAGAACCATGGACCTACAAGTATTAGCAATAGGTCCATGGTAGAAACAATACAGCTGAAAAAATATGTTGAACTGTTCCACAAGGCTCCGATGTTTGGTATTCATCTATGCCCCAGTTCATCATTAGCATCTAGTTCTACTGTATCTCTGTTTATTTTTTATCTATTGCAACATAACATCATTGCAAAAAGGAGACTTTATATGCAAAATGAATTTATGCCACATTTCTCTCGGAATGAGCTATGATAAGATTGCTAACGAATGCATTTACATCATTTTACAAAATTTCCGGGTATTTTAGTAATACAGTCCTAAATCTCGCATCTTACTTACAAATACAGGAATATAGCAGTTTGCTCAAGACGTTTTTCATGATCAACTTCTAGACTCTACTGTTCATTTCATTTGCATGCTTTGTAAAACACATTGTCTCTCCGTGAGTGGATTTTAACAGTTTGGACTATGAGACTATGAAGAAAAAAAAGTGCACTTTATTTTCTGTTGGGGGATTGAAGTTCAGTTTTGTAAGGATTAAAACCAAAACCATACAACACCCTATTCACACTAATGAAACATTGTTACAACTTACTTTTGACGTGCTAGAACCAATGATGTAGTGCATTGACACATAAACAGAATCAAATGTGTGTTGCGATGTTCGATTATATGTCAGACATCAGACAAAGCCTAGGAGTTATATACAGTGTTTCCAGTCGCGAGAGTGACATTTGTCATTAACATTCACGAGTGACTGGAGATCACGAGTGAGGGTTATCGACAAGTGTGCTCGTACCTACAATAACGCAGGTGAAAATAAACAATTCACAGGCAGGAAAAACGTGAGCACTTTGTCCTTGATTTTCTTGATCTGATATCATTTGTTAGAACAATATGTTTAAGTGGAATTCAAAAAAATGTTTATGTTGGGTGTTCAATATCTGAGAACAACACCAGCATATTAAACGTCTAAATAAGTAAGGATAAGGTTGTTAGTCTCAGACATAAAGGTAACTGGTGGCAAAAAATGGTGAAATAAAAAATTTGTATTTAGAGTTCCAATACATATTTTCTCTTGAACCGTAGCAATTCTTGTCAGAATAATTTTGGGGCGTTTAGACATGTAAGTGTACATAAGAACAAAACTATTGTTTAGTCATAACAAAATCAGATCTCAGAGAAGAGAAGAATGTGGTAATTACGCTTCTCTTATATACACACTATTCGTCTAACAAAATAATACATCTTAGTTACAAAATTCTGTAAGTTCAATATTCCTACCTTTAAAGACGTGATCAAGAGACATACTGGGGATCCGCCAATGCTGGTATTGACTAGTTCGCTGTGCACTGCGCTATTTAGCGACATAGACCCAATATGGCAGCACTTCCTCTTGTTTGGACTGCTTGTAACGAAAGTATATGTGCACATAAGCGTCATGATATTTATGTTAAAGTAGTTCTGCTTTCTATCATTGTGAGGGCTTAATGGATGTGCAAGAAAAAATTAGAGATGAATCAAAGCCAAAACACAGGATTAGGCTTCAAAAACATACGATTGCAATATGACATGTTGAGGAAAATTGAAGAAAAACACGAACAAAGGTAAATATCAAAATATTGATTAGTGATATTTTTCTACTCACCCAAACTAACAGTCAGGCAGCTTCTAACCTTCCATGCAGACCCAAACGTGGCTTTGTAACCTTTAAATTGAGTCAAAGCTACCCAAATACAGCCCCAACACCGCCCTTACAGAATACACATGTTCAGCCTGACAGGATTCTTCAGTTAATGTCGTGAACCGAAATTTTTGAATAACCTCTTTCTTTTAGTTCATTTAAGACCACCCCTTTATTGCAATTGTCTGCTCTTTCTAACACTGACAAAAATTGATCAGATAAACCGCAAATGCATATTTTTATGTTTCTTCCAATGCATATGATTGATACTTGTTTGATTCTTTGTAGTAAAATGGCTGTGTTCTGTGATAAGTTGCATGCGATTGAAGGTATCGGACATTCATTTTCCACTTTGCTGCTTCAGCATGCAAACACTTATTTCTCACCTGAATCATCCATGACTATCACTTCTTTTTTCCCTTTTACTGTAATACAAATTTTGGTGAAGGAACTTTACCAATCAACAGGGGTCTAAGGTTGTCTATCTACTGCCACCACTAACAAGGTACGAAATAGTTGAAAAGTTAAACTCTTGCACAACAAGCTCTATTCTTGCATGACTCAAGCCTAGTCATTGCGTTTCCAGGGCCATATGCCTTTGTGCCAATTTAATGCCAGGGTTTCATATACTAATATAATGCAATTCGTGTTACACACCACAAGGTAGGGATTACTTCGACATCTTGCATGGGACCAGTATCAAAAATACCCCATAGTTGACCTAGGTTGTACAGCATACATCCCCATCTGGGTTTTGGCCAAATTTAAAGTAGTGAAAAAAGTTCTCCTGACCTAGCTTTTTAATTAAGGCATGGTCACCATGTGTTTGTGTCTTTTTGACACAATTATTTTCACTACTTCAAAGAAGGCATTGTTTACAAGTAGACTCAAAACTGAAATACAATTATTTATGAATTAAACATTTACTGGTGCATGGCCCATTATATGAACATGGCAGACACTAATCCAGGCTCCACTGTGACAAGTGTGAAGGTCACAGACTTTAGAGAAAACACATAAACTTGCATTTAACTTCATGGGTAGCCCAAACCGGGGTACTGGAGCTAATTTACGGGAGGGGGTGCAATTTTTGTAGCAGCATATGTTGTCGTTTCATTGTTGAAATTTGGAACTACTTTCTGAGTTGTAATGTATTAAACAAAGAAAACGTGATGTAGCATGTGTCAACTCCACAGCCAACATGTGTTTACACCCAACCCATTTCCTTGAGCAATGAATTTACTTGGAAACCACATATGATTTTTTCGTGCGTGTGCTGATAAAATACGATGATAGATACTATCCTTGTTTTTTGTGTGTGTAGTCACTCAAGTTTCTTTCTTCAATGTTTTAGCAGCGAACTACAATTTGCCCTGATAGAATATCATGTCAATATGCATAAAATTGGGCTCTAGATGGGTACCTCCTGACGTCACTGTGTTGCTCTTTTTGAAGTGTCGAAGTAAGAGGGTCACAAAAAATTAATCACTGAAAGTCACTGGGAAGGTTAAGGATCACCTTAGATGATTAGGCAAGTGGCCTGTTAGGCGAAATTTGACATATACAATTGGGGCCCCATAAATTAATTTTTACATTTTAATTGATCAGCTGCAGTAATTTAAAAAGTGCAAGTTGCAAGTATGAAATGTCCAATTGGAAGGTCAAAATAATAATTGTCCATATATTTTGCACGCAAAAGCTAAATCTATGATGATTTATTCTGCATTAAAATGAAGAAACAATAAAGGAGAGCGTTTCCCATCTGAAACAAGCAGGATAAGTAGTTTTATGTGTTATTTGTAAGCACACGAGTTTAGACAGCAGTAGCAGCAATTCATCACAAATGAGACAGCAAGTTCTCAATGTTCAAAGTCTTAATGGGACATCATTTCAGGTTATTCGTGTTGGTTAATATAAAGATCAAAATGCAACAATAATTAGGTAATGGCCACCATGATATATAGAGTCACTTCAGATCTCGATGCACACGAGTATGCTTTGATGATTTGCGTGTAACAAATAGGCCGACCAGTTACGAAAATATCCGGGCCGACATATCACACATAAGTTTTAGCATGCTTTCCATACGTTTTATTCTTGACGTGACTCTGTTTGAGAGGTGCATAAAACACCTGTATTGCTTATATGCAATTGTTGATGAAGCATTAAATGAATCATAGAAATACAACATGTTTACAATGTGTACATGATAGTCATTTTTGGACACAATTATCTTTGCAATTATCACTTAATCTGTTTATCAAATTCAGACATGCATGCTAAGCTATTTCACAATATTTGATTTTAATATATCGCTGACATTATACATTAATGAAACAACCACCTGCTGACACCAAGGCAAAATCACTTCAGGATCCTTCAGACCATACAGGTAGATTGGCCGATAATTTGCGACAGTACCATACGGTTGAGAAATGGCAGTATACAGTGCTCTTATGTATTTGTATGATTAACATTAACAACCACGTGGATTGCTGGATTGATAAGTACATGTAGGACATACATATTTAAGGTCCACAATTAGACGGAATACAATTCCCCTTATTTTAAAGGCTACTTCTGTCAACGCAAACTAATGTTTTAAGTTATTTGATCTGTCCATACATACTGCAGTGGATGGACAGGTGGCTAATTATCCATTGGCTTCACAGGTACCTGTGCAGATTATAGGAGAGATATACATAAAGATTATTAGGCCATAGTTTAACCCACTTCTACTTTTGTGGAAAGAACCTTTGTTTAAATCCAAACATAGCAAACATATTTCAATTAGAATATACATCTTGGTTACTATGCAACATTGTGTATGTCTGCAACGTCAGGCCCCTCAGATCATATACACAAAATACACCAACTGAGGCAAAAGAGACCAGAAATATTACATTTAGCCTCCCATATGAGATGTATTCCTTGAAGTGGTTGCGTGTTTCATCGAATAAAATATGATAGTACATAGAATGTTGTAAGTATTAGCATTACAGTTTATACCATCTTCTGCATGTATGAGAGCTTTAAACAGCATCACTTGACACATGATTATCTACTAAAAAAGGAGCCATAAAGCAACTCGAACTGGGCAAGTATACTCTTCTTTAGTAAGGAAAGGGAAAATATATGGAAGCTATCATAAAATAATAAGCTACACAAGCTTACAAAAAAAGTACAATTGAATTGGACAAAGCAATTATAGGCTTCTTTGAAACAAATGCAATGTATTTGTAGTTGAAAATGAATGCATAAAGGAAAAAATTGAAATTCTTGGATGTATGAAGTGTCCATATCATTTGAAGCCATGCTTGCATGCTAATAAGGTTTCACGACAATTTCAACGATTCCTCAAATCTTTTGAAAATTAGAGGGTCATGTCGAGCTTTGCAGTGAAATATGTTCGTGTGATATTATGTTAATAGTACATTCATTTGTTGCATGAGTCTATATCACGCGATTGAATGCCCAAATATTTTGAGACAAGCAGTTCTGTTTACCAACCACATGTGAGAAACGTCAGGGCGGATATTTCACTTTGTCACTTAGCATGCTGGAAGACGTCTTTCGCCATAAATCCCATATGTTATGCAGTATCAGTATGTTTTTAAAATATATTTTATCAGTGATAGCTTACTATTCACGCGCAACTTTTTTTATTTTAGGAGGGTTTCAGTGGAAGTTGTTGACTCAGTATCACGAAGTTTAAATTGAGCTCAGCACAAAAGATTGCCTGGTAAAGGGTTGACGTTCAGAATTTGGTGATCATTGTGTCTTGCATTGAGAGCGCATACCAAGCGCTGCATGCTCCAAGGTATATCAAGCTGCAAAAGGCCGGTTTGTAACGTTATTATAATCCTTACCTTATCACACTGTCAAGAACGTTTTCAGTGATCCACATGTCGGGGAATGTTGGCTTCAGAATGCATCGACATGCTGGCTGCTTGCTCATTGTAAACCCTCTTTGAACATCTAATTCTGAACTTTATCCTGTTTCCAGGATAATCATTTATAAGGCATTCAAACATGAACAAGTACTATTTGATCACATTGCATAAAATCACAGCGGTATATCCATTTACTATCAAAACATCGTGCTTATCATGTTCAATGTTAAACCAATGGAAGCGTTCTGGGGGGGGGGGGGTTAGCATTAGTATAATTACATGAATTTAAACTTATCTCAAAGTCAGCTCAGTTGGCCAAGCAAATATGTATGTGGAGTTACTTGAACTTACACATTAGCATATCTTTTTTGATTTTCCATGTGAATCGATATATGTGCAAGGCTGGACATTGAGATATTTTAAGAAATATCCCAAGTTGTTGTAGTACACTAAACATTATTAATGTAATGTCTGCGACATGAAACATCATTATTTCTTATTATAAGTACAACTGGGAAACAAAATCATCTGTGTTATTGAAGAGATAATAAACAAAATCGATCTATTTTATTAGCTCAGCTGATAGACACATCTATGAGATATTAATGTGTCTTTACCTGTCCAGTCAGTAATGGTTCTTGTTAGCATGTATGGTAGACAATGAAATACCCTACTTATTGCATTGACCCACCTGAAGAACAAAATAAGAACTCACCTACACTTTTTTTTAGACATGTCCACCAAAATAATATATATGTGCCTTTATAAGTTGGTAACAGGTACCACTTTAAGGTATCGTGGGTAAACCTCCGCCTGTATACCACTGCGGTCTTTAACCCGCTCTTCTGTCAAGGATAAGAGTTTTACACCCATGAAACTATATATATTTATTTTCGCCAAGATCACTAGATTTCATAGGTGCTATAAAAATTCGGAAAAAGCGCACCCGTGAGACAAGAGCAGGGCTATTGCATGAGGGTCTGTTTTCAAGATTTGTTGAGGCGCAAATGAATAAAAATTTCCTTACAACCTTGAAATTTTGTGAAATGAAACTTTAAATAGGTGTCCAGATTAAGCATTTTTATTTTGTTTCTAAAAAGAGTAGTTATCATTTGATCAGCTATAGAAAGAGTATCTTCTCGAATTGACCTCTTCTCTGAGTTTAGAATTCCGAAAACTACACAAAAAAAGAAAATATATCCAAATGGAGGATGCTGCACCTAAGTTATATTGTTATCTTTTCATTCCTTTCTATTTCGTGAAGATTGGTCCAACCGTTTTCGACAAAATTAAAATCAAAATTAGGAAAGTCGTCGCCAAGACGAAACTGCAAAAATGGCCCCAAAAGGAAATTTGGCCGTGTTTGGTGGCATTTTCGGATGTTATTTGAGCTGTATTCACTCCACCGTTACGAGACTCTTCTTGTGTGAAATGAAACCATGTGCTACTATACGTTCCATGCATTGTCATAAAAAAAATGAACATTAAAAGCCGTCAATAAATCACAATCTTTGAAGTAATTCCACAAAAACTTGAACTATTCTGTGGTTTCCTTGTGATGGTTTCTTATGTGGCCCGCTACAAAGACATTGAGAGAGGTGGGGCGAAGGAGGATAACCATAATCACATTATCACCACGGGCAACCAACTCTGGCACCTGTGTTCAAAATGGCGGCGTTGACAAACAACAACACGCGGTTTTACAGTTTGTTTGTCAAGTTTACAAATATGACATCGCTCACTGCTCATATATTGGATCAAACATTGGAGACCAGCAAATTTGGCATCGCTTACGACTCAGACGACATATCAAAGAAGCGAATGGTTGTATTAAACGCGATGGCAGTGCTTCACTTTGCACAGTGTTTTGGAAAAATTTTTACAACTTTGTATGACCTGAGCAAAATTCAACGCGAAAACCATGTGACGGTCATGGAAGGAGAAAAAATGGGATACTTCTTCGCTGGACAGAATTGATAGTGATGCTAGTTATACCGCAACGACTACATCAATTGCAACGGGACGCAAGTTTGCGGACGTTTCGACCGGGACAGTTGTCAGTGACCAGGCAGACATGGTAGACGTTGCCGAAGAAGGTGAGTGGCATACCGAGGGGCGACCAGATCCGTTGGATTGCGAGTTTAGTTGCAATACTGGGAATCCAGACCAGATTGCAAAGGATAGATGGGCCACGCTGGGCCTCTATGGCGACCCACCCTCACAAGACCAGTGTACAACAGGCCCAACAAGCTGGTGCAAATTCCAAGTCGACCAAACTTTGGGGACAAAAAGCTACCGGTAAGCAGTTTTTTTTTTGTTTTTTTTTTTTTCACAAGATACTGATTACTAGTTGTTCAATTCAGGCAAAAGGTTTCAGATAGTTGTATATAACATGGACCATCATATATTATTGTCCTGAAGATAGTGCTTGATTCTTTTACTGTTATACAAACATTGAAATTCTGAAAAGGAGAACCTTCATTAGCGGTTACTGTATGGGGCATAATGGTATGGGAGTATCAAAGGATGCAAACACAATGCAGGTGCATTCTGCCTTTGTTTAGCTGGTATGGTCCATATACAAACACAGTCAGATGTCAGCCTCTGCATTTCATAGCAAATTCCTTCCATTGTGTTCATCGCTTTTGTTATGCCTTCATAATTATGTCACAAATAGGTACCAAAGTATCCTTGTTTTTTTTTGGTTTTTTTTGTTTTTTTTCGACAAGAGAATAAGAATGTATGATAAATATTACAGCGATATGTACCAGTGATTATTGTGGTGGGAGCAAAATAGAAGTAATATGGTAATCTTCATTTCAAAATAGATAAATTTAATTTTCAGGCCACCAGCACAGCCACTAGCTCCAGCAGTAGTGGAATCAATGCAACCGCTGTTCACCACACTGACAGACAAAGAACTTGTGGGGTCTTGTTCACTGGGAGCTGCACAAAATGCCAATAAAGCATTACATCATGTGGTGTGGAGGATAGGGACACTCGAAAGAATGTCCCACTCAGGAGGAGTAGATGTGTACAACCCATGTGAAACAAATGGATTGAATTTTATGTAAAGTTACACATGCTGGGGTCCAAGTGAAAAAAAAGTAAAACAAAGTCTCATATCCAGCGCAAAAAGTAATGAGTCGACTTTTGAGCAATAAATGTGATTGCCATCAAAATGGAAACATTGGACATTACGTAAAAGTCAATCCTAGTTTTTTGGACTTTGAGAATAAGATTTCCAGTGTGTCTGCCAAATGCGTCAAATAATGGACCTGTTTTGTTTTTTTTGTTTTTTTTGTTTTTTTTTTTATTTGACATTTCTGTTATAGTGTAGATCCCGACCCGGGACCCTATAATTCTTAATAAATATGTCAAGTTTCATATCCAGTGCAAAACTGAAAAGTGGACTGTTGAACCATAAATTTGTATGCTGTCACAGTGGAAACATTGGACGTTACAGTCTGGCAAACTTGAAAAATAAGATTTCCAGTGTCGCTGCCAAAGGAGACAATAATTGACGGTTTTTTAACGTGCAGCTTTCAGACCGGGACCCTGTGGTCTTCAAACAGTGCATTACCTGTACATATTTGTACAAAAAAAAATTGGGAGTTCAACAAATACTCGTTTTTGTTGTCGTTTTTTTCTTAATGTAAAAACAGCTTGGTGGCCTTGTGTTTTCCTCATCGACATCTATAGGATAAAATATCCTTTCAAATTTTGAAATACACATTTGAAGATAGAGTGTATCTGTATTCAGACAATAATTTGAAATATGCATTCACATGTAACAAATTTGTTTCATAATCTAAAACCATTCATGAAAGATGTATGGATGAGCTGAAAGTGTTCAAAATTTTCTACCAATCTACAAGCAATAAGCATTAGCCAAAACCTAATCAAGCGATAACCCCCCCCCCGCCCCCCCCCCCGAAAAGGCCAGTTAAGAACAATATGGTATATTGTGCAAATAGTTCCGTACCAATCATCAGTTACAATCCATTTCATACTTACATTTTTTTTAAATCATATGTATATCAGGGTCTATGATAAAATTTCGATGTAGGCCTAGGTTTTGGCACCACAACAAAACTGCCCAGATATGCTATTTTCCTCTTTTCACAAAACTGTTAGTAAGTTTTCTTTATGTTAAATTTGTGGTAATGTGTTATGACAATGTTGATATAGAATCTCATAAATGCAAGGATATAACAAGAAGATTTTTAATTTTGTGCAAAAAAGAAAGTTTATTGACAATATATACATCACTCATTTATCCGCTTTCACCTGTCCATCTCCTTCAGCCGAGTTGAAAGTGTTCGAAATTTTCTACCAATCCACAAGCAATAAATATCAGCCAAAAGCCTCATCAAGCTTTATCTACACCAGTAGCCCATATTTCACATGTCCATTGTCATAATGGCACGACAAAACTCTTCTGTGGAAACCTCGTATGTTCCTGGTTGGGTAGCATGGTTCTTATCAGTGCAAGGACACATGGCGGAGAGGTGAATTCGCTCTCTGCAGGTCCTATTTCCTGATCCTGAAAATGCATAATGAATTATATAATTAATTTATTTCGTACACATTGTGTAAAAATTAAAAAGCATAAAATTGTACCAGGACTGATTGTTACATACTTTTATTTCAATCTCATGATCAGACAATTTGACATAAATACCTGGATATATATAAAGATAATGAAATATTATGAGGACATTGTAATTAAATAAATAATGCAAGTCATTAAATAAATAATGAATAAAGAATTATACAATTGATTTTTTTTTCATGTGCATGCATAAAATTTAAAAATCATAAAAGTGCCTGCATTGATATGTTGCATAATTTCTTCAATCCCGCGATCAGGGAAGTTGACATGAATACCAGGCCTTCTAAATTGGATTTATGTAAAGATATTGAAATATTATAATATATGTAAAGATACTGAAATATTATAAGGACGTTGTCATAATAAAACAATGACAATTTGTAATGAACCTGTTGTTTCAAATTTGAAACCCATTAGGCAAATTACAATAATAGCAACAAAAAAAAAATAATAATAGTAAATTTTTTGTAGTGTATTGAAGCTGAAACACATGTCTCTGTCTTTATCTTTTCCTCTCACTGGCACTGGACGATATTGATACTTGTATGTTATTACTGAGTAGTTGTCTGAAAAAGGAAAATCGTACCTTCAGCTTATATAGGCCCATGAACAGTAGTGCAACTACCGTATTTGTCCGTGGGTCTTGTCTTTATTTTCATGGCGGTGATCGACATGACCAGATGGTTGAAAAACACCTCTGCATTGTACCTGCAAAAAGCACACAAATTGTTTACTGAGGACTCTTGATTATGGATCACCACATAAATTTGCAAAAAAACACAAACATGTATCGAAGTACACATGAAACCACATCCCATTACCAGTCAGCATCGCCATTAGCTCAGATCTCCGTCTTGATTCGTACTCGTAGGTATAGCGGAAGGTATAGGTTCCAACGGCTGCAGTTTACGTGACACTTACTTGTGCAATTCAACAAGCCTGCATGAAATGTATGACTTTGTGGCATTAAAACACCAAATTCTTTACATTTTCCAGTTGCCCGGTCCATCGGCAAAGAGTTTCGGAGTGCAGGGAGTTGCCGAGTGATAATAGGGGTTTTCATGGTCACTGGTATTGCGCCATCGAAAAAGTTCAGATCTGAACGAAAGTCTGGTGCCTGCAAGATTTTTTTTTTGGGGGGGTGGGGTTTGGGGGGCAAATCATTTATGACAAAATTTCACACAGAAATGTTACCATGTATAGCCATTTTGCCGATAAATTAGTATTAATTAGTCAATTCAAACCTTGCCTCAATTTAATCGCAAGACCAACTTGCCACTTACGAAGTTACGATCACAAGCCAAAGTCACTCATCCAGCAACACTCATTTCTTCTGTGCCTTACTTTGCTAGTAACAACATCCTGTCCATCATAATTAACGGCTTTATGGGTGCTTCGCTTATCTTTTCAGCTTTCCCCATGTTGTATTGCCCGTGCAATTGTTTTGCGTTTGTGGTACTTGCTGTAATGTTGATGCCGACGTGTTGGTCTTCTCCTGTTCACTCGAATTCAGGGGGTTTGACCTGATTACGTCACTGATTGTAGTTTGGACTTTCTGTTATGCTTAATAAAGTTCCAGCAGGATGATATTGTATTTTGATGAAGGAAAAAGTTAAGCCGCTAGAAATTACGATCAATATGTCCTTGGGTGTAACCCTAATGTGACGCCGAGTCTCGTTCTTCACACACTTCCAGGTGTTACATTCACTTTTAGACATTTTAGGATTACATGTTTCCTGCTAGGTTAAACCCCCAGAGGCTATCAGTAATAAGCAGCGGCCAACGACAGTTACAAGTTTGACTAATTGTACGTAAAATCAGGTGAAGAAAAACAATGTTTTGACAACACGTTTTTGACTTAAATGCTAATGACTTTCATTCTTTTCTGACACGCCTAAGTACATATTTACTCAAGATCAAAAAATTACTTAAATTGGACAGTATTAAGTCAAATGTCACAAACCTAACCCATCCTCTTAAAAAATTGACTCAGGGTTGGCGGCGATATAGAGCTTTATCGTTTGACTTTCAAAGTGAGGAGTAGGTATCGTCATGGGGTTTGTTTTATATTTCTGGTTCAGGATGTCTATTGTGGCAGTACTTGTTAGAATTTCCCTCGGTTTGTACAGGTGGTCCAGCTACAACTGTTCAATTTACAATCACTGTACTGAATATAATGCCCCAGTTTGTTTCTATTTCAGTTATACATTGGCAGGTGGTTTAAATAGGATAAGCTATCCAGCTAGAAAGGGTATATACTGGTTGAGGGGTTAGTAAAATTGTTTTTGTATGAATTTCTACTATACAAGTTCAGGAATTATGTTTGGTTTGACAGGAATTCTTCTTATGTAATGAAGCTCTGCATTTATGAGCACACCTTCAGGTATTGAGCTAATTCATCATTAGCTCATTCATATGGATTCATTATTATGTAGATTGTATTTGCTGAATAGTTGGCTTTGACAAGGAACCGCTACTCAGAGACATGTGCGGGTATAGGCTCCGAAACATGTTCTGAGTAGTTATCCCCTGAAGACCCTTTAATCTGCTTGGGCTAATACAGCTTATATCAAAATTCCACAGAGGAACGTGCGCAATATGGACAATAATACTTCCATATGTATATAGGTTAGACAGTGACAGGTTAGCTTATGGAGAGTAAAGAGTTCGGACTGTGGAATAGGGTAATGACTAGTAGTAAGTGGTTCTGGACAAAAAGACACAAATACAATCCATAGCAGTTCTTTCTTTCATTTCTAGTTGGACCTCTGTACATTTCTACGTTCAGTGAGAGAAAGTTATTTCTGACTAAATGTTGCCCAGATTGAGAATGGGCTTCACTGGTAGTGCTCAGCTGGGATGACTACTTGGCTTATTGGACATGCAGTATCGGTACAAATCTTTGATACTAAATGTTGAGAAACCACAAACTTGTAACAAAACATATTTACTGGCTGCTGCTTCACATATGAATGTAACACTTAAGTCTTTCAATATAACATTTTGGACTACGTCAACGGCATGCCCCGGTGTATTCTACCCAAAATAGGCCGAAGAAACTTGTTGGCCTGCACCGTCATAGTCTAAGTAACGACAGTCCTGGTACTTGTATAGAAGTTTGGGGGGGTTTTTTTGGGGGGGGGGTATTTTTGGGGGGGTGAGGGGGGTATTTTTTTGTTTTGTTTTTTGCTTTTTTTCTGTTTTTTTTTTTTTTATTGTTTGGTGGGTTTTTTGCTTTTTACTGTTTTTTGTTGTTGTTTTTATAACAAGAAACATGAATTTCACACCTTTATAATTCATACCAGTTTGTGGAAATGTACACAGGATAAAAACGTGAGTGAATCAACGAAAACGTTCCCAATGACAATTGAAAATAGTTCTAATATAGCTAATACTACAGAAGGAACTTGATTAAGAACGGAATACATGTTTGAATTTGATTTTTTGCCCGCAATGGTTTTGTAGGACATTTGCGACAATAATAGGCATGTTGCCGTTGATATATGTGGGTGTCGATGCTCAGTATGATATATACTCGTAAAAATAGTTTTGGAATAAACTGGTGATTTGCAGTTTGTTGTAATGTAAAGAAACAGATAAATAATGTGAAACATGAAGTGGGATCGTGGTCCAGATGTGAGCCTCGTTTCAAACCTTTCTGTGTAGGAGCTCCGTCTGAAGACTTAGAGTCCCTAGGTCCACCCCATCTTAATAGCACGAATAATTGACTGCACAAATGAAGACTGGATACTTTATTGCAGATAAGGCCCAATGTGAACAATTGCATGTACAGATGCTCTAGGTTCGCCCTCTCTACCCCCTCCAACCCTACCCACACATCAACTTCTTCCAAGCCCGAATGCTTCACCAACTGATTGTTACCAGCTCCTGCATATGAAAGCACTACATGTTTATATCATAGCTCGCAAATCCGTCCAATCTGAAACCTGCCCAAATCTTGACAAGTCCATCAACATGAACTTCACCAAATATTACATCAAAACCTGAATGTCCGCCAAGAAATACACAATTCATTGAATATCTAAAGATGATAAAATGGCATATTGACGACATGAAAATAATGACTATAATGTAAAATAGAAGCGGACAGCAGTTTGCAACAATGCAAGAGGAAACGCACCGCAAGTCCGAGTTAACAAGAACCATCCATGATCAAAACGCTGTAGTCATTAAACAAGCAAGGTTGAAATGCAGACGTACAAGGCAGACATACTTTATGACACTTGTACATATAAAATGTCGTATGACGGAAAACATCTCTCTTCTCACTAGAGACAGGTGCCAACAAATGTTAATAGTATTTTGAATAGATTTAAAGTAACTCTCAGCTTTGAGAAATACCTTGCCTCAAACTTAAAAACCGATTGCTTTAATTTCAATTTCAAGTGTATGACGATATTTAAAGTTGTCAACATTGGCGCATACTCCAGAAGAGACAATTCACCGTCACATATAGATACTGCAAGCTGCTCCAAGTGGAATATCACCATTCATGTGAGGGTATTTTGTCATGTTGAATTCAAAATCAACACTTTTGTTATAGAACCGAAATTCAGTGTTACCATTATACATCATTATGTCTAGAAATGAACACTCCATGTTATTCATTGCAGTTTCACCTAATTTAAAATTACAAGGGAAATACATCCTTGAAAGTGTGGATTATTGATGCTGACTATGTCATCATTAATTTTAAATGTAAACTTAAAACATTAATCATGAAATTTGTCTCTTTTGACAGCTTTATCAGACACTGATACTTGTAATGAAATAAATATAAATTTGGCAATGCGAGGTGCATAATTGGTATCCATGGGAATAACAACTGTTTGCTAAAGATGGAATCTCCAAAATTGACATAGTTTTATGTCTTCAGTCAAAACGTTCAACAACTCAACAAACTGATTATATTCAAATGCAGACTTTGTATCATTACCAAAATATGAGCCTTGATAAGATATGATCATTCTTTGAAAAGAATTTTCTCTTGCTTTACATTTTGGGGAATGTTTATATTCTTTCAAATTAGAATAAGCAATAGGTGTGTATAAAGTGGAGAAGACTTGCTATGAATCGGAACTAAAAGGGATTTTATGCAGGTTTGGAAGTGAGCAAATGTTGGGTAAATGGGCATGTACATGAGAATATTTCAGGCCAAATGAAGATAAAAATGTAAAAATGATATCCAATCATTCATTTACTTTTTCATATCTGGGAAAACTTGAGTTGGTCAACAGACCTAATTCATCAGTGAAATCCTTACAATTAAACAGTTTGCATATGATGTTAGCAATATTGAATGTTTTATCAGCAGGTGCAAAACTTATTAACCATGCATCTCTGGCAGGCACTGAACAACTTCTGGATCTATCAGAACAGGATCTAGTGGTTGTTTGGTTCTTTTCTGTAATTTTCTTATTCTGTTTGTAATGATAAAACCTTTTCAGGAGCTATAAGCATTGTTCTTTGGCAAATGATACAACCATTGAACTCTGCGCAGGTTAATATAGTAGTACACATTTCTTCCTTTTTTCTTTTTTTTATTTCTGCATTAATTTTTACTGTTGCATTAAATCTATGTGACACATATACGACAGGTTTCTCACCTTGGGGCATCGCAGCTCCAAATGCCTATTCAGGGGCATCTGTTGCCATCGAAACTGGTTTGTTTACATCATGGATATGCAAGACTGGTGCTTTCATGACCATTTTGTTCCCACTTATGGCAAAGTGTTTTTTCATCCATGTCTAACTCAATAACCTCTTGTGTCAACTGACACTGTGGGGCAACAAATGTGGATAAACTTAAAACAAACTTGATGTGATAGAGAACCATGCCTGCAAGTCTTTGTAATTTTCCTTTACTGCTTTAGTTGACCGCACACTGGGATTAGGCATTTTGAATACGTTCACTGTGGGACAATTTTATACAGCAAGGTTGGGATAATTCCGAGTCTGAAAAGCTGATGTATCTAAGCTTCGCGTGACTGAATGAACGTATATTGCACATAAATTCTGTCATATTGGTACTTTGTTAGCTAGTGTAAACATTTTCAAGTCCAATCATCCAACTGATTTCTTAATTTTACTTTTGGAGCTTTATTTTGGTACGTTTTTTTAAAGATTGGATAAACTCTACTATGTTTGGTACCACTCGACTTCCCATTTGAAGAAAACGACAGAGATTTTAGCCATCAATATAAATTATCAAGCTCCATGAATCAAACATATGTTGCTATTTAATTAAACAGTAGTGTACAACCATTGTACCGTACGCCACTGTGTTAGTTCTTATAAGACAAACGAAAGTATTCTTCGGAACATAAAAGGCTATTGATATATCTTACAGATGTACAGGTTGATGTATTCGGAATTTTAAGCTAAATCAAAATATCAATTTACTTGTACCTGGTATCTTGACGCAATTGACAATTCACTATATACGTTTATTCGTGTTCAATTTGTGTATGTAGCTTAAATTATATTCAACCCCACGTGGCCGCTATACTGAAACTCATATTATGGGTCTTCTGTCCAACATATAAGAGAGAAATATTGTTTTGCTGAAAAACACTGATCCGTTACACAGACATGCAGACTTATTAGGTTTAACATATTTTTCCTAAAAACATTGTTACATAATTGTTTTGATAATATAGTCGTACGTTTATTTTACCCATTATTATTGTCCAGAGTGTTTTTAGTACCTCATAATAAATCCAGATCTGTCCAATCATAGTTTGATAAAATCTGTATTACGATATGCATGTTTTTCATGGGTCTTATCACAAAATAGCACACTGGCAGGCATCTCAGCAAAAATAACTGGTGTAATCATGCAGCTGTTTTTACACTCAGTTCCATGAACCTGGTTAAGCCAACGATTTATAGCTTTTTTGAATAGGAAAGAGGGTAAGCTGTTTGGGTGGCGAGCACTAACTAAGACTGAATAAAAATGATAATAAAAATTAATTGACAATTATGAACAATTATAATGGTCACGCGTGAAAACTTAATGGTTTTACATTGTGGCACAGTTGGAGCCATGATATGGTTTTCCTTTTTTGGGTAAAACCATTACAACGCTAGTTTGGTGCAGATGAACCCTGGTGACAGTGGCCATACACTTGTGGAAATTGACTGATATACCAGTGATCTCAAACACGTAAAGATACATACGTTTAAGTCGGCTTGCTGAGTATTGATAAAACAAGCCAGTATCAATTGTTTTATCAAGTGAAATTTACCATCCATAACTCATTCATGCCACACCCTTACCGGATTTGATTACAGAGTTGTGTATTGGTGATAATGGAAAGCCAAGTTTCAGATTTTGTTCCATCCATAATAAAAATATAAGGGATTATAAGCAATGTCAAGTTACTTCGGGTTGAATTCGTATGGTATTGAAAGGTGCCTTAAATACTTTATACACTCATTTTAGTTAAGCAGAAGGACAATGCCCCCACAAAAATCCCTCTTGAGACATCTTTGCAGTGAAGAGACTTTATAAAGACTGGAAGCAGTGGATGGGATTATTACAAGCTTCATGTTAACTCTTTCAGTGCCAATCACGTCTAAAGTCGATCTACTTACATCATACAAGTCTGAATTATCATTAGGGTATTGGGTGCAGCACGCGCCAAAAAAAGGGTTTGGACTCAGTCCAAACTTTGGCACTGAAAGGGTGAAAGTACAAATAAAAACAACCAAATGAGCATTTGCATTTAACAGGAAAATCTTACACTCCTCTTAGAATTCGTCATAGAATTAAAAAGCGTGGGCCAGTCTGAATAATAGTTATGCAAAGGGTTGCATTCTGCAGGAAGACATAGTTTGTTGAATTTTTTGTTCATGTCGACGGCAGAATTAACATATACGGTTTTATCCATCTCATACATGTAAGTTTCTGTTTTTGTGTCGTTGCATATCACCCACTCCTTTCAAACATTGAGGGAAGATAAGGTATTTTGTTGCAAAATATTAATGTGTTGCACCCGGTGATTTATTTATAGCCGTTGGTCTGCCTTGAAACATTATCGTGTGATCTTCGTACCTATATTTATTTTTACGGACTATATTTCAATCTTTCTTTTTACTTGTCACATAAATTTGTGAAAAAGTGAAACAAAGAGGTTGACATGGTTACTACCTCTTATTTCTATTCACACTAGGATATAAATGTAAACATTAATGCAATTTTTCATGTATCACCATTGAATTGTAGATAGATGCATCCGCTTTTTCTCATTGTTACATTTCATACTATGTTTTAGGGTTAGTTATCAGAATTGTTTTTGTCAGAAAAAAAGAGGCTTCTATTTTCACTTTTTGTTTCTTGATTGGACAAGTGGTTTATGGGGGATATTTGAAAAATATTTCGCTAAAAATGAATGAAAATTACTAAAAAAAATCCAAGTATTTTTGAGAAATGACTATTTGAACAGACTCAGTGAAAGTCTACTCGAGGTACACACATCCACACCAGTTAAAGTGAATGTACGGATGGTTTTAGAGAAGTGATGGACAATATGAATTACCATTGCAATGTCCATGAATGCATTAATTAAAAAAAATACTTACCTTGAAAAAAAATCTAAAAATCAGGGACTGCGGGCTTCGCCAACAAGACAGTCCAGCTAAGTTTCAGGACCATCATTGTAACAGTTTTGGAGAAGCAATCAAAAATAGCGAAAACTCTCTAAAATCTGTAAAAGTAAAGAAGACAAGAGGGATTTGTGAACAGCGTGATCTCAGCTAACCTTGAAATTCAGTCCTTCAATAAGTCCTACTCTAGTCTACGGGATGAGGATTTTGGAGAGAAAGTAAAAGTATGACTTTCCATTCCAATCAGTATTGAACCACATATTAATTAATAGGAATGCATGTATTGACTGGCAAGTACCCGAATGGAAAAATTCGTTACAAATTAGGGATGCAGACTTTCAATAAAAATTGCAAAAAGACACAGAACTCGTAAAAATCATAAAAATCACAGCACCACCTGTTGCTCAAAATGAAGAAAGAATTCACGAAATCTAAAATCACTGAGGCGTGATTATTTGAACAAACGTGGATGCGACCAACCCAAGGTAAATCTCTTGCACTTTTGAAGTGAATCTGGTCGCCGTGAGTGATGACGGTTTAAGAGAAAAAGTCACAAATAACCAAAAAAAGCACAAATACTTGTTAATCGTTTTTGGTTTTTTGTTTTTTCTAATCGCGGCGCCACCTGTTTAACAAATTAGGGTTTTGAGAAAGATTCAAAAATAGTGAAAACACGCAAAATAATAAATTCAAAGACAAAAATTGCAACGACACTTTCTGAACCAAAATCCGGGGCCCAAGATGTGTGCCTGTGCAATTTCAAAGCATTTGGCCAAAGGGTTCAGACGTTTTTGTAGGATTGTGCCCAAAGATTCACACAGAGTGCATACAAATCCCAAACGTCAGTGACAATTGGAACAAACAAACACTTGAACAAACGTGGTACAGGCCCACCCAAGGTACATTCCTACCAGGTTTTAAGTGAATCTGGTTAACGGTATGTAGAGGTCGAAAAAGTGATTTTTCATTGCAATCCCCATTGACGTAATTGGCAGTCACTACAACTGCATTCAGTAAGCTAGAGGACCCAAGGGTGTTCCTGTTCAATTACGAAGCAATGAGTAGAACTGTTTTGAAAACTCTATTAAAAGTGTCCCAAAAAATGAACAACAAATTATTAAAAATCCGAAAATCAAATAGTTTGGAAACACATGACCCACATTCATGACTTTCAACCCAAAAATGACAGCAAACTTAAAGAAAGCAAAAGGCAGCTTCAATAATTACCCAAAAAATCAATATTCAACTTTCAATACAAAAGTGCAGAAACAAATTTCACTCTTGACTTCACGCAGCTTGTCCTCTCAACCTTTGAAATATTCTTCATAAACTACATACTTTGTTTCTTTCCAAAAACATGTAAGCCTAAACGCTTAAAACCCAAATTTATCACATGTGCTAAAGATAAAAAAGATACTAGGTAGGCCCCTTCATTTTTAGTGTTCCTGACTAATCAGTCAGCTGAGGTAACAGCAAAAGAATAAAATACGCCTATATTGCTTCCGTGACACCAATGAATATGCAACATTAGAGTAATGCTGTACCTCTATAATAACTATTAGTCAGAGGAGCGTGAATATTTGAACAAACTTGGCAAAGACCAGCGAAGTTACATTCTCCGGCACTTGGTTGTGAATCTGGTTGACAGTTTCGAAAAAGTCGAAAATGGGGTCTTGTGGACACAGGACGGATAGATAAAATTAAGGATACCTTACCTCCACATAAATTCAGCTCAGCAGAAGAAATGTTTTATCTTACCTACACATAACTTCGGCTAACCAGAAGAAATGTCTTAGAGTTTTCACATGGTGTCAAATAAATTCTAAAAAAAAATAAAATAAAATAAAAAATAAACAGGGGGGGGGGGGGGTAAGAAATCTTCGCAAGTTAATAAATCCACGCCACGTGTCACGATAGTCTGGCTGGCTGTTTTGGAGACGTCGAAAATGTATGTTTCATGAATAGACGATTAATGGATGACGATAGACGGAGAACCTTCAACAAAGTCAGTGGAGCGTGACTCGTTGAACTAGCTTGCTGATGACCTGGCCAGGACACGCCATACATTTTAAGAGGGGTCAATTGATTAAAAGAAGTAAAAATGTACTTGTGTACAGATGAGGGGTCACACACAGATGCATGGACGGCTGACGATTCCAAAGCATGAGTTGAGTGACAAGTTAGTGGAAGTAAAATTGAACTATTTACTGAAGAAGGCGTAGTAAAGCTGCTGGTATAGCTCGGTACTAATGAAGTAATATCATATGCCAACATGTATTCTTTCTTGCAATGTAATATGAGAATTAAATAGAATAAATCGGAAACATGTAATTGTTTAGGTAATAGTATCTCAATAACCTTCAACCCGAAACTAAAAATGTCATATGTGCTTTAGCATCGCGAACTGTCGCTCAGCTGGTTTTTCATCATCATCATCATCATCATCATCATCATCATCATCATCATCATCATCATCATCATCATCATCATCATCATCATCATCATCATCATCATCATCATCATCATCATCATCATCATCATCGTAATTGTTCACATCCATTAAAGGAGCCTACTTATGTGTTGGATTGGCTTTCCTCCAAATGGTGAAATGCTTGCAATGCATTTATACAAGCTGTCGATCTTGTGTTACTTTTAGCAGGAATTGAAAATACAATATTTGTGCTTAAGTGCACTGGCAACCAGTTCTACTCAGTGCCTGATTATCCATTTGTTTATTTTGTAAATGTGAAGCAAATTGCACATTTTGATGTTAACTCATTCCACCCTAGTGACGCCTTTTCCCGCTAATATCTAAAAGTCGTCTGCTAATTGTATTTTACTGATTTAGGGATTTTGTTTCAAAAATTTGGATTAAACTTGCATAGAAGATCATTCCAAATTATATGCCCATGGTCAACAGCTTTCCTTGGTGCGCTCTGGGTGCAATGCGTCCAAAGAGCACTAAGGAACGCTGTTGACTCGATCCTCATTCAGGGTGGAATGAGTTAAATTGGATAAAAGGAACTAAATCAAGGCATTCATGGGTAATTCTACAGTAAGTGCCGAATTCCAAATTGAAGGATTTTGCATAACCTACATTTTGTTTGAACCACGGAAGTTAAACATATGATTACTGGAAGTCAACAGTACACTGTAGTGTCAAAATTGGAGCTTAATGAATAAACTAATATAGTTAACTAGTTGTCTTAGGTGTGGGAGGAATGTCTTTTTGTGTCAGTGGTGTTATCTACTAAATGCAACACAGAATAAGCCATATCTGCATTCCACTATAATGCTAAATTGATGTATGATATAGAATTTGTGTGACTGTTGCACTGAGAAATATAATTATGTTTACATTCCAGTAAGAGAATTTTAAATTAAGTCCAAAGAAAGTGCATCATCATTGGAAAGTTGCTGGCCACAAGTATAAACAATAATTATCAACAAATATAAACAGGTGTCATGCATAAGACATTTTGCCAAAACAGATTAACAGGCTACCATAAACATCGTTCAGGGCATAATTAAGTCCCAGACATAGAAACGAATTGAAAAATAAAGTGAGCGGGTCAAGTCTCACCACTGACTTTTTGTAACCCCACTGACTAGTATAACACCATTGACATTTTGAATCCTGACCAGTTTCAGAATCTGTTATAGATACCCATAAGAATGGTTTTCTGTGTGAGGTAGAACAAACAGGAAAATTTATCAAACTTCATACAATTTTCACTAAGATCAAGACTCAGATGGTGATCATAATACTATTCAGATGGCACAATTGTTTGAGATATGACCATACTTGCTGTATGCAAGAATAAAGTTGATAACTATATATTTGTTGCATTCATACATTCTTTGCCTCTACAAGTAAAGAGTTGGCCCTTATGCTGTGTTCCAATTAAATTTAAATGCAGTATTTAAACCAATATATATATATATCATTAACATTGAAGCAAATAAAAAAAAAAAAAACAAAGGGCCAAGTTTCATCATTGACACTTTGCAACACCTTTGACTGGTGTTATACCACTGATATTTTCAATCCTGATCAGGTTCAGATTCTGTTGTGGTTTCCTCATAAGAATGGTTTTCTGTGTGAGGTAAAACAAAATGGAAAATTCATCAAACTTCATCCAATTAAGCTGAAATTCATACCAAATCAGAATTAACCCCATCGCCACCCCCTTGTGAACAAATTTAGTAGACATCTACTCAAGCTGCATTGGTGCCCCACCAATTTTGATGGTAATGTGGCTGGTGTTTTTTGAGAAACAAGAGGGCTGTGTGAACAGCCCATACTAAGCTGATCTAGTCATTCATCACACTGGCTCTGTGAACTTGAGATAAGATCAAGGTGACCCTTGTACTGAGTAAGTCTGACCTATATGGAAAAACATTAACATGTGCAACACCAAGGTCCCAGTTCAAATAGTTTTCAGGTAACATTGAAGAGGAAAAATCATGCAAGTTGCACTGTGACCTCAGAAATGAGGTCAAGGTCAGTCTTGTACTGTCTAAGCGTGAGCTTCATGATAAACATTAACAAGCGCAACATCAAGGTCCTAACTCAAAATAAATCACAAGTTATCAGTAAATTTCATGTCAGTTATCCTGTGACCTTGCGAATGAGGTCAAGGTCCAAAAATTACTGATGCATGCATTCTTGCACAGAATAAGTAGACACTTATCAAAGGTACATCCCTACCAAGTTTAGCCCAAATCGGGCTAAAATTATTTTAGTCATAATCATTACAAGAAATTATTATGTTAAATTTTCCTGTTAAAACTTTATGAAAGATTTTCAAAAAAAAAAATTCCAAAAACTTATAACAAGAGGACTGTGACATGTACATACACCCTTGTGATCTTTTAAGATATGCCCCCAAAATAGAACAAAGAAATTCATAAAAAATGCAAAATCAATGGAGCATGGCCATTTGAACACATCTGTTAGAAACCCATTCAAGGTACATTGCCACCAAGTTTGAAGTCAATCTGGACGATGGTTTCTTCGGAGATGTCGAATTCAGTGTGAATGAGCATTAGAATGCCCATTGACGTACATAGTAATCAATAGGGAAGGTGCACTTACGATAAAACCCCGAATTGTAAAGATCATTCAAAATCAGCGATCCACAGCAGTGCAGTTTCAGCTTAATCTGATTGATGGTTCTGGAGAAGTCAAAAGTAGCAATAACACACAAAATATCATAAAAAATAGCAAAAATCGCAGAGCCACCAGGTGAAACAATTATGAACTAGGAGTCTCTAAGAGTGGTCCTGTGTGATATCAAAATTGGGTGCGTGGTTTCTTCGGAGATGATTTGCCCCAAAAAGAACCAAAAAAATCATAAAAAGAATCCCCAAATCAATGGAGCGTGACAATTTGACCGACTTGGTAGAGACCCATCCAAGGTACATTGCCAACAAGTTTGAAGTCAATCTGGCCTACAGTTTCTTTGGAGAAGTCCAAAATGTGAATTAGCATTAGCATTCCCGATGACTTACATAGTAATCAATAGAAAAGGTGCATTTACCGATAAGAACCCGAATTGAAAAAAAAAATCATTAAGAATCAGGAATCTATAGCAGTAGCACTAAGGGACCAATTATATATGACACTTTCACAAGGAACATATCCACCAAGTTTCAGCTTAATCTGAGTGGCGGTTCTGGAGAAGAAGTGAAAAATAGCAAAAACAATAAAAAAAGTCATTAAATAACAGGATAAAATTGCAGCTCCATGTGGTGAACAAATTAAGAACTAGGAGTGCCTCTGTGTGTTATCAAAGTAATTAGGTGATCGGTTTATGGGACAAAGAATTTTTTAGATTTGCCCCAAAAAGGAACAAAAAAAATCATAAAAAATCCAAAAATCACTGAGGTGTGACCATTTGAAGAAACCGGGTCTACCGAAGGTAAATTGCCACCAAGTTTGAAGTCAATCTGGCTGACAGTTTCTTTGGAGAAAAAGTCCAATACGTGAATTAGCATTAGAATGCCCATTGACTTATATACTAATAAAAAGGAAAGGTGCATTTACCGATATGTACCCGAATTGAAAAAATCGTTAAAAAAAAAAGAAATCCACCGCAACGCCACCTGGTGAACTTTGTTTGATCCTCCCACAGGAAACACATCCTCCATTTTTCGTCTTAATCTGACTGACGGTTCTGGAGAAGAAGTTGAAAATAGTAAAAACACACCAAAAATCATAAAAATAAGATAAAATTGCAGTGCCACCTAACTAGGAGCTTGTAGGAGTGTCTGTTTGTGACATCAAAGCAATCGGGTAAGCAGTTTTGGAGAAAATTTTTAAGACTTGCCCACAAAAAGAAAAAAAAACGGTTTTGGAGAAGAAGTCCAAAATGTATATTGTGGATAGAAGGATGACGGACGGACAACAGGCCATCCTACAAGCTCAGCTGACTGACAAGTCAACTGAGTAAAACATAATTTTTAAAATGAACATAATTGCAGTGTTATCTGGTGAACTAATTCAAAGCTGTCATATGGGGCCCCACATTGTATAGAATAACCATACTGTAATTAAATAGTTTGGAAAACCTTTTGGCCCCCAAAGGGAAAATACTACTCACAATTCCTGGAGTTATTTGTCCAATAATAAAACGCTTTGTATTTACAGTCAGTGGTGTTATATTTACGTCAATGGTGTTATCCCAGTGGAGATAATACCACTGACAAATCAGGAAAAAACCCTGACTGGTCCCTATCTGATTGTTTCGTGCTGAACACCCCCAACAGCATTTTGCACTCAAGGACACTGTTCTCGTGTTTGGGAAACTTTTTCTTCAAATATTTGCATTTCCCGTGAATCACAATGCCAACACCACTGACAGTGAATAAACATTCCCTCACTTTTTACATAATATATTGTCAAAATTTAAAAAAATGTAATGAGCAATGTAATTAAACCAATGGCGCCCTCCTGCCTCTTCCAAGTGATAACTTTTGGAACTATGGGGAGCCATCATTATTTATATCTAAATTTCATCAAAAGTAACACCACTGGCAGAGATTCAAGTCACACCATCTTATTCATGCAGAACTTCAAAACATGTACATAAAAGGAGCTGTAATCTTCTGCTTCTGATAAAGGACATTTTCATCATGTAAATCATGTACAAACAATAATATTTTAATCTTTTTCTCCACAATCTACGTAGAAGCTACTTATCTCGAAGAGTAACACATCACTTTCGTCAGTCCCACTGATATGTTGTGTTTCTACAAAGAATTGCATTAGGATAATTACAAAACTTAGGCTGTTTTTGTGTAAAGCTTTTATATGGATAATAAAATATGAAAGAGGGTGACACATACCATACAGAGGGTAGCTTCACTTGACATTACCACACAGGCTTTTGTACAGAAACGCGAGTAAGAAAACTTAGAATGGTAGAACTACAAATATTTACAAATTAAGCGTTTTATGAAGGCGTATACCGAGTTATGCATGAGAGAGTTTAACCATTTTCATTCAATTGATGGGGAAAGTGGGTGGAAAACATGGACAAACAAGGACCGATCTTGTTCCATACCCAGGTCTAGGGTTGAACAGTCTATAACAGGTTCAGTCAGCTGACCTCTGTCATGTGTATGTGCAATTGCTACTGTATATTGCGAGGTGTTTAATCCCATAACCAGATAACATTTGTTTGGATAGCTACCGCATTCACGCCTCATCTGCACAGCTGCCAAGACCAGTGGGCAGCTGGCCTTTAACCTTTTTCAGTCATGTGCCAGTTTTTATGACAGCCATGGCTACCTCCCTATAATTGGGTGTACAAAATTCCATCTCATTGTACCTTTGTCGTTCATATGGAACCAGCAAATAACTCAGCCACAGTAAAATATTCACCACCGTTACCTAATGAATATATATTCTGAAATAAAGGATATCATGAACACGTGCACTGATGACAATGCACATGGAACGTAAATTACTGCCCTCCAAGGGTCGTGAGGTTACTGCTGGGAGAAGTTATACTGATATTGAAAGCTATATTCATAAATGCAAACTTATGTTTAATCATCAATGGACGACACATATGGGAAGGGAATATTAACTGTTTGTTTAGACTTTTAGTAGGCGTAGGCCGTAGCTGTCTCCGTGAATGCTAAAATGTGAGACACTACAAGACCTGGACCATCCTGACGCAAATTCCAATTTATTGCATTCATGCTTGTTCTTGTTAAATAGAATTGTAAAAGTTTTGACAGGAAATATCTCTTTTGCAACGAATTATCATTGCCCAGACGGCAAGTTAGGATCGTCTGGCTGTACCACGGCTGCACTCCCTGCAGTACTGGTGATTGTAGGGTTCTGGGCGTCCCATCATGTGTGTGAGGCTGAATGATCTTTTCCTCTGCTGCTTCGGCTTTTCTTATTAATTCTTCTTCATCATCATCAGACCACGTACATAAAGAACTCAATTCTTACTCTCCGCAATCACCATGGTCTGTTGTAGATGCCATAACGCTTGGCAAACTGAAGGTTCTCTGGCATAAAACACATACACCATGGACTAGCAGGTTGCATTTGTGACGTCAGTAACACTTTCCTACATCGGGCCATGATCAGAGAAAATTCGCGCGCTTTCCTGTCGCAAATGTAATGCACTTTTTGAGCTGATAAAACACCATTCAAAAAATCTATTTAACATTTTGGTTTTCAGATATCATTTCTAACGACCCTAAACATCAACCTTCTAATTTGTAGTACCCATTCAATCAATAGGACCTTTAACTTACTCATAGCTATGTCCTGTTTACGCCAGATGGCGTTGTGTGGCATTTCCTACTGCCACTCTTCCCCCACTGAATTGATGATGTTGGCCAAAATACAAACATGGGACTTTGTCAAACCAGGGATACTACAGGTTGATTGGCTTTGTAAAACTTTATTCAAGGAATAAATCTGCCTGTACAGCTTAAGTGACTCAAAATGCAGCCTTCATACATCGTCCAAATCTTTGGGAATTGTTACACCATATTTTAAAATCTCCCGAAAGTATGAAGCCACACACCCTGACACTTGGACCCATATTCAGGACCCCCCAAACACTCTTCGCTATCTGTATATGACCAAATCCATAGTGCCACGCCTCGAGTATAACTGACTACATGTGTTTTCATATTTTCAGGTTTCAAATCTACCCAAAATGGATCATTTTTACATGCACACGTCACATCTGACTACAACCCACATTCTTCATATGCCGAAGTGATTTGATGCTGAGGGCAGCAAAGGAAAGTTTCTCACAACCAAATAACCACCCTACCAAATAGTGAAATGGCTAATCTATTACACTATATTCGTGAAACTGGCTTTAAAGACTTATTCATTTCTTCTTTTTCTTTTTTTTTTTTTTTTTTTTTTTGCTTTTCGTAACATTCCTTTTACCCGGCCGCCTGTCAATCATTGAACTTTTGGTAAGCAGGATAACTTTGTAAACAGTGTGACGGCCGCACACACACTGAGGTGATTCACGAATTTTCAAACCTATAAATGCAATATGCACGGATACGTTAATATTATTGTATAAGTCATCCAGAAAAGGTGGAGAGCGTGATAAAAAGTGATAGAAAATTAAATCTGAACACTAAAAGACGTGCATTAGCGGGTTGTCATGTTGCAGCCATCATATTTTCAGCCAATCACAATGCGAACCAGTCATTTATCCCTAACATTACCAAGCGGGACTCTTGGGGGTTTTGGAATTAGGACCTGGCAAGCAAGGACGTTTTTGTGATAACTGAATCATGTCATTGCATTTCAAACCATTGAATGTCAACTATTACAAATCTTTAACTTGATGTTGTAAGAAGTTTGACCTTCCTATGCACGACTCGTTGCTGCTGACATTCAAGGCTCATATGCAGGCAAAGCCCATTAGGAGCTCTCGTCTCGCATTGGAGCACCCAGATGGCTGGTAGATTTCCACACACACTCACACAGCAAACTGAATATTACTGGTGACACAGCACGTCCTCGGCCCTGGCCATACAGCCAGCATGTCCCAATAAGAGGGGGACACGTGCACGAGGCATTTCCAAGCTTTCCTTTCCCCATGAGAGACCCTGTCATTGGGAGTACAACATCCCTTATGAATCGCCAAAGGCACTTGTGTTATTTTAAAATGACTTAATGGTCCCATTTTTCCTATTTTTTACCATTGGTAGGTTTAAATGGATATTTTTGAAAGTTTGACTGCCAGTTTCTAAGCAATTATATGACGACTTTGAGTAAAACATGCAGCCATTTGATAAACCGTGCGTATATTATTTACCTACAGAAGCAATATTTTCAAATCATAAAACCTGAAGACCAGCTGAAAAGGGAGCAAGGACAAAATACAGGGAATAAGGAGTTAGGGGAAGCATTTTGCGTGATTTTTTAAATTTTGGCATACGTATTGATAGCCATTGGCCTCCACAATTATTTCTTTCTCGGAATATTTTAAATAGGTAAAGATAAGGGCTGAAATGCGCATTTATCTGAGGGAAGGAGGCATTTTGGTAAGTTTTCAAAATTTGCTCATGGTTTTTCGTATAACTAACCATGATATTGGTACAAACCACTATCGTCTTTTGTGTATAACTAAATGAGAACTACTGTCCTCTGAAATTTTTTTTTGTTCATTGGGTCTTGAATATGTTCTAAACGAAGACGGAAAAACACAAAATGGAGGAGAGGGTTGGGAAACTTTAAACATAATGCATTGTTGTTCATGGAACTTTCCACAATGTCACATTATGCCATCTTCTGTCATTTGGCATGGCTAAATGATACCCACTGACCTCGCAAACTATTTTTATAAATTTGGTAAAGGAAAGATATCAAACTCTGTATTCAATATACCGAAAATAAGGGGGCCAGGGAATGGTTTCACTTGTATCGTCAAATAGATTGCACCATTTGTCGTAAGACTTTATATATGGTTTAAATATGGAACCAGATATCAATTGAACATCCATGAGATGAAATTTGTAGCCAATCAAGATTTTTCTCTGAATTGGACAAGGGAAGGGCTCAAATCAAATATAATTTCTATTAATCTGACTAGAGTTACTGGAAATTTGAATTGCGTTGATGGGGTTCAACCAAACAGTGCACATGGCTACCTAACACCAAGAGTCAGGTAGACAGCGCATTCCAATCAGCAGAATTAAACATATGCTCAGCAGAATTAAACATATGCTCAAAGGCAAAGCCTATGTATCAAGAAAAGAGAAGCCCATATATTCATGTTCATCATTCATTTGTCAAAAAGGTACTTTACGTCTATGACAAATTCTAAGAAGAAAGTAACAGGCACTTTTTACCATATAGTTTTATTCCCGCAGTCTGACGCTAGCATAGATAAAGGAAAACTCAGAGTAGCCACCAGGGATTAACAGCAAGAATAGTAATGAGTTGCCCATTAAAGTTGTGATCAACATGGAAGAATTTTATGAATGCTGACAAAGAGCTCTACAAATTCGATAGGACAACATGAAAAAAATGTTCATATCTTACAACAATTGATTTGGATGATATTTGAAGTTCACATTCGTTGTAATGCTTCACATATTTTGAGGAGTTTATCCTATCTCTTTGTTTGTGGAATAAATCCACTGATTAAAAGACAGGACACACTGTTTGAACTAAACTAAAAGGAGTGTAACTTATACTTTGAACATCAACAAAGTTTGAGATTAAATATTGAAGTAATAACTTATGCGATGCTTACGTGCAAAATGTCTTTGCAAAACTTCATATGTGAAGATCTATTGATAATATCTACTTATTTAAACTAACGCGAAGAGACTGGTCAAATTTTCTTATTTTTTTCTGTTCTCTCCAGGTACAAATCAATAACAAACCTTGCTTACACTTTATCAATATCCAAGGGTCCTGGTAATTTATAAGAACCTTTCCGCGAAAGAGAGGTGTCTATAAAACATACAACCACTGATGTATTCTCATCAATAACTTCTATAACATTGCCAATCAAATAGGACTTGTCATAGTAAACTGCCAACCATGTGTCTTATGTCTGGAACTTAAACTTCCCAAAATACACGTTCATCACCATGGAATGTTTTTGTTATTCATCGTGCCATTATTATTATCATGGTCTCTTTCAGTAACATCACCGGCAAGCTCCAAATTGCAGCACAGGCACAGGATTTTATGATGAATTAAAGATGTCACACCTCTTATGTCCACATCGACAATTATGTTGGCAGCATAACTGTAACCCCGTAAAAAAATTTTAAGATAAAGTACCCAATAATATTACTGCCATATATAGACTGTTTTATCATATGGTTCTAATTGACGAATTAGGCCTGTTGACCAACTCAAATGCTGCCACATATGAAAAAGTAAATGAATCATAGTACATTATATTCAACAAACAAATTTTATCACTAATTTGTTGAGAAATTTTCTGATGTACATGTCTATTTTCCGAACACTTACTCACTTCCAAAACTGCATAAAAATCTTTATAAGTTCCGATTCAAAGCAGGTTTCAAATCTTTCCCTGAGAAAAAATTGTCAGATTTGTTGTCTTGAAGGCACGAATTTTGGTTTAATTCCTGTGGTCAGAAAGAAAAATCCTCCAGTAGTAAAAGGTTTTGGATTTTAACGACCTCGAAGATCCTGTTGGAGCAGTCAAATGGTACTAATAATTATTTACCTTTCAAACAGATTTCTTTTGGGGACTTCTCCAATTTATATACATCTATTCCTCATTCTGATTTCATAGAATGTATCAAGTGTCTCAGATATCAAACATATGAGGAAAATAACTTTGAAACAATTATTGTATCTTATAAAGGTTCATATTTTGGCGATGATATGAGGGATGGACACGTCGCATTTGAATATGGTCAGTTTGTTGAGTTGTTGAATTTTTTTTTTTTATTAAAAACATATGATTATGTCAATTTTGGAGATTCCATCTTCAGACAAACATTTGGGATTCAAATGGGTACCAATTGTGCACCTCTTTGGTCAATTTATATGCATTTCATAATAAGTATAAGTTTCTTCTAAAGCTGTCAAATGAGAGGAATTTCATGACAAATGTTTTAAGTTGACAGTCAGATATATTGATGACCTATGAAGCACCAACGACAAATGTTTCAAGACTGCATTTCACAAATATACCCTGATGATTTGCTAAAGAAAAGAAACTACAGAAAATGACATGGAGGGTTTATTTCCAGACATTATGATGTATAATGATAATACTGAATTGAACTTTAAATTATGTTGACAAACCTTATGATTTAAAATTTAACATAGTAAATTATCCACATATGGATAGTAATATTCCACTCGGGTCAGCATATGGTGTCTATGTGTCAAAGTTAACTGCCTTTGCTAGAGTATACACTGATTTTCAAAACTTTGACTCCCATCATTTACTGCTTTTTCAAAACCTTGTGAAATAGGTGCAGGTTCGGAGTAAAAATGACAATTTATTATATAGATGTCCAGTGCATTTGAATATAAATAATGTGATAGATATGTAAGCCTAACAGTTGTAACTGACATTTATACAATGCGTGTGTGTAAAGGAAAATATGTTTTACAGTTGCTAGCATCAAATAGATTTAAATTACTTTTGCTTTTGTAGGTACCTGTGTCGAGTCAGGAGAGAGATGTTTTCTTGCCTGCTGCATTTCATATTTGTTCACTGTTTTAAAAAATGATTATAAAGTTGTTGCGATGTCTGCGTTGAACTTCTGCATTTTGACCTGGCTTGTTTCACGACTGAAGGTTTTCGATCATGGATAGTTCTTGTTAGCTGTTCTAACATTCTTGAAAATGCTTGTTCACTGCTGTGTTTCATTACACTCATAATCTGTACATTGTCTCACTACTATTATACTGGTTCTGAGCTTGGAGATATAACATTGCTTCAAGCACATGTAGTTTAATTTTAAACTGCATCTAATATCGTCTTCAGAATCTGAGTTAATTCACAAACAGAGCCTGTTAACTTGAATTGTTTACTTTTGCCCACACTTATCAACTTAACTGACGCATTTCATTCTTAAATGCATCTAATTTAGTCTCTTTTTTTTTTCTTTTTTTTTTTTTTTTTTTGTTGTTGTTGTTGGGCAATTTATACATATTAGATGTGCTGTTCCCATTCTTGTACCAACTGGACTAATTTTTTTGCGATTCTTATTTATTTCTTTTTAGGTACTTTTCTAGATTAGCCCTCTATGTATTTTTTCTTTTCCAGAAATTTATCTACATAACTAAATAAGCCACACGTGCGTCCTTATTTTTGTCCAAACTTGACTATTTTGGGGAATTGTCAATTTTTGTTCCTTTTCTGGGACCTTTTATTGCATTTTATTGCAATACGTTTTTATATCTTCCCTGTCTTTTTCTCTTGCTTAGGTCTACATTTAGATGAAAATGTTAACATTGAATGTTTGTTCCCCCTGAGAGATCTTACTAAGCCAACCACTCGTCGCTTTATTCATTTTGAGCGTATTCACAGTAAAATGATAATATGATAGCGCATTCGTTCCCTGAAACAATGAAAAATCAAGGTCACTGGAGCAAGCGTGACCAAGCAGAAAAATCAATTAACAGTGAGACATGTGAAATTTTTTTGCAAGATGAGTAATACCATGGTACTTTCCACCAGGAAAAAAGTCTTCAAACTGGAGTTTTGTCACCCAAAGAAATACTTCATTCAGTTTATTTAATATGGATTTAATGAGTGTATGAGTGTTTTCCATTTATAAAATGAAATGGAGAATGTAAACTCCCATCAAAAAAGGTTCATTCGAATCGCACGCCACGCTACCAAAATTGAGGTCAAATTTACTACACGCCCAGATACTGCAACGGGGTTTATTTGATTCTTCAAGCCAGCAGCATATACACTTTTGATATTAACTATTTGAAAGTCATAAGTAGTAAAAAATTTGTAATATGTTCTCTTGCAAAATTTAAAGTAACACCTCTTTGGAAAAGTTATTATATTTGTTGGATCCAAAGCTACAAAATTGTGACTGAACAGCAATCATTTAGCAGAATGCTTTCAATGATATCTCAACAACCTTTTTGTCATCCACTCTTGACCACAAACAATCAGTAATAGTATTAATATATCGTGATGCCGTTATCTCCCCGCAAAGAACAATAATGTTTTAAAGCAGGTTATTGCTGTCTTGCTAATTTTGGCCCAAAGTCTTCAAAAATTCAGAGTGTTAGGTTGTCACTTTAACCATCTCTATTTATATTCAATTTTTTTTGTTCTTCTGCTATCAAAAGCGTAATTGAATGATTCCGTAACCCCAGCACATACTCTAATGAGGGATATTAAATTTTGAAGTATAACTTGGTAACTATGGAATCTCTTTGCTGTCATTGTTGGGTTTGAAATTTATGACTATGGGTCATGTATTTCTAAACTACTTTAGATTGACTGTCTAATTGTTTTGAATCATGTGTATTATGATCACCTTTACACTGGGGACATAACTCATGAATTTCTCCCAATTCACTGAGGAGATCCAGAGCAGTATCAAGAAAAGTGTCAGTATTCTTTGCATATACAGTTCTAATCCCCCAACCTGAATGATTTTCCGTCACATAATTTGACTTGATGATCCATATATTTTTTATAGTCCTTGGTAGTACCATCAAATTGCAAATCAACTCAATCACACACTTTATGGATTCATGTGGAAAGTGATTGCTGAGTTTTGTGTTCATAAGCATTTCAGTTGCTACACCTACGGCCCTCTTATCTCTATTTGCTGAGAGTACCCACACAGTTGCAATCATCGGATATTCCGTGACAGTTGTAAAAAACGTGCAAAATTGCAATGCAGGATCCACAGAAGTCAAAGCATTAGCCTGGATTTATAAATGCAAAGCAGATTCGGAGGAAATGGCCAGAAATGTATGGTCGTATCCAGTTTGTTATTGTGTTTGGTGAGCTTAATATCGAAATGGCTGCCTTGAAGGTCTTAGGTGACTGATTGCGGGGCTGCACACAGGCACTGTGACAAGCACAAATAGCATATGCAGGTAAACTTAACTTATTCCTAAATACTTCTCATGTCACACAGAAATTGCAGCTTGTGACGTATATTTTATGACATCAAACATACAAATAAACTCTTGCTGCAGTGATGCATGTTCCATGCAGTGTTGAACTCTGGTGAGGCGAAAAAGGATGTAATATTCCACAGTTCAAGTATTGGGCAACTGTACTTGAGTTAGTCCTATTTTACGTCCTCTTTGTGAAGTAATTTTTAGTATGTACATATATACTTTGATGCAGCTTATCCCTTGGTTCATTGCTCTCAGCTATAAAAGTTATGTTTGCTAGATCCCAGTACATACTTCAGAAGTACTAGATAAACATGCAGACGCTGCTGATGCCTTCAAATCTGGTGGCCAACGTACAGCACAGAGGACGATCCAAGTCTTCTTCCCAATATCAATTTATAAAAAAGTATAGACATATATTTTACATTGATGGCAAAGCAGGCCAAGCCTATATTAATTACTCTCCTTGACATAGATGGCGTATACTTTCCTACCTACTTGTTTGGTAAAGAAAACCGAAGGACTCAGAGAAAACAACAGTGCACAGTCAGAGTAGTGGCTACCAATTTATCAGACACAGAAACAAACTGGTACTCGTATCAAGAGAGATAGGCGAGCTGTTGGCCTGGTTGAAAATCCGATTGCACAATGATGTTGGGTGCACTACAGGAAATATCTTTTGCTAAGGGTTGTGTATGTATGGCAAATGTGTTTGTATGCCTACACACACAATACTGCGTTATTCATTTGCCATGATCTCATAAGTACATGTCCCATGCCTCCCTACACTACTCTTGGAGCTTCCATGCTGCACTTTGCCTATTCTGTGTGACGGTGTGGCCATAAATGATTATGATAGACAATATTATGCATATTAAGCCCCAAGTTCATTTTTTTTTTTGTAATTGATACCAACGTTATTTTGAGCAGCGTATTACACTTCACGTAAATATCAGTGAGATTCATATGAACATGGGTTCCATACAAGTTAGTAACGTTGATGTTTTCCTACATCTTTACATGAGGCGTGCAATGTTTGCATGTGTATGATTATTTCATAGCTTTCAGCTCATTGTTCACAATATTTGCATGTATGTGTGCAGCATCTGTGCAAAATCAGTCTCATATGTTTGTGCAATATTAGTTCGATTAATATCTGCTCTACTCTATGTTGATCGGTATTAAAATTCGATCACTTGAATTGGGTATCCCATCACACAAACATAGTAGAATACATTTGGCTACAGAGAATCAAATCTTTACCCTAAGTCGTGTGTGTGTGTGTGTGTGTGTGCAAATTCGTTCATATTGATACATGCACAAACATGCATCTAATATTTTACGCTTTCTCATCGTTATATTCCTTCGATATACACACTCTACTTACCATGTGGTCAATACCACATTTTGGTATGTCTATCGTGTGTTCATGCTTGTAAATAGTCTTATTGGCACAGTGTTTTAACCTTATCTTGTTAGGTTATTTTATTCGTGCTTACACAGCAGTTTTCAAACGTCAAATCCCGCCTTTTACAGAAGATTTGACCCATGGAGTTAATCCTGTTGACTATAGAAATTAATCAGTGTGCTTATAGACTGTTTATCAGACATATAAGAAACATGGTATTTCCATTTAAGATTTTCATCAATCCATACAACCAAAATTTTGTATGCGTAGCTCGTTTGTTTTCTATCTGAATTATTAAATGATGAAAATCTAGTCTTATTTTTCCAATATAACTTTGAGGACTTATAGGAAATATAGAAATTTTAGCCCTTTCAAAACTTGTGGTGCCACCAACAATATTATGTTATATAGGGGTAGAAATTATGAAAATCTTGTGAACACTGTAGCATTTTTGGTGGATCTTCACCGAATTTAGTGGGATTAGGAAGAGGTCATCGCATAAGTTAACGATACTTGTGGTGCCACCTATAAATTGATGCACATTATGAGCTAGAATGTGTTTTAAGATATAAAATTCCGCACTTGAAAAAGTCATTGGATTAGACCTGCCAAATTTATAGAGTAAATAGACCATTTCCAATACTGGCTGTTATATAATATCAGTGAACTTTGTTTATTTATTTTTAGGTCATCAGTCCTGTTATGTTGTAAGATGTTATTTTGTAATGGCACGATGTAGATTAGACATCAGTGGCAAAGAGAATTAAGCCTCCAGATCAAAATTGAACTTGATTACACTGTACATAAAATTGTACTTGGTGACCTACTTTTTGGGTCTCCATGACCCAGTAATTATGGACCTTGGTGCTTGTCAAAATTTATTGGGGTTTTTTTTCAATAAGTCGAAAAGTTATCGCACGAGTTGATGAAATGGACCATGTATGGAAAGCTGGATGGGGGCCCTCATTTCAAGTGGTAACAGTTTTTTAATCGTTAAAAGTCAAGGTCAGATGGCCAGTTTGAATACACTTATTCTGGACTAAACATATATCACTGAGCACTCTGTTTACATGCTGTCGACATGAATAAAACACGGTTTGAAATTTCTTTTTTTTTTTTTTTTTTTTTTTGTGCATTAATTTTTCAGAAAAAATTGGATCAATACAAACCAAAGTTCGTTTGAATATCTCGGCCCAAAGAGCACACTTGTCTGTTCTGTGGATCCAGATACCCGCACTTGGATAGTTTGTCTGTGTATTGCATTGCTGCCCAATTATTTGCACCATGTATGAAGCTTGCTTGAAGAACAGCTAATTCAACACAACTAGTTACACATAAACAAGAGAACTGCGACAGTTCTGTGCCCAGCTGAATTTGAAGGTCATCTTTGTTAGAAAATCGCCATCACTCTTTACTATATCAGTTTTCACTAATAAATAATCCTTCGGTAATAATTTTTTTAATTGAAAGTTGGAGGATTCACCTTTAACACGATATAAGACAACATGCCAGTTTTATCTTGCAAGGTCACCCAAGCTCAAAATTAACAATGTCCAAGGACAGCCATTGGTAATTTCCCAGTAGTATTTAATCGCAAACATGGGTCTAGGATCCGCCATCACAGAGATATAAGCCAACGTGCCAGTTTGACACTTCTTCGTCACTCTTGGTCAAACTTTACGATCCGAAAAGAAGCCATACATACTTTCTTAGTGCACAAAAGTAACCATTGCCTTGGATCCATCCAATACAAAGTAAATTTTCATGACATTGATATTTGAGAAAATGACAGCACCAACGCTTAGCAAACATTTGGTAGATGTAGCGGAGGTACATTCGCAATAAATTTAGTGTATTCCAACACACAGTTGAAGATGAAGTCAAAAAGTAAAAACATACGCAAACGCCTGACAAATAAGATGAATCTTAGTGCCACATGAGGAGCAAATGCAGGTGTACAGATCACTGCGGTAACCCTATACAGTTTGAAAACAATTGATTGATAGCTTTTAACGAGGTGGTTCAAGTTTTTATGATAAAAGTAATGAAACAAGTTGTCGAAGTCTAAAAATCACTGGAGTGGTCCATTTTAAAACTTGATAGATACCTACCCAAGACACTTCCACATCAATTCTGCGGTGAATCTGGCAGACGGTTTGTGAGAAGTCAAGAAATGCAAGCCACTATCGCAATCCCCATTAACATACCTAGTTATCAGTTAGACTGTATAACCAAGAAGTACCGGTATTAAAAAGCCCGAAAAATCAAGCAACCAAAGTATCACCACCCACTGAACAACTTTTGTTGACCCAATCACAATCTGCCGTTTTGCGCTGGTCCTAAAAAGCAGACAGTAGTAAAAGATAATTATGCGTTAATATCATAGTCAAAAACCAGTCCAAGTTAAAAAAAAGGTCAAAATCTTGACATGTCCATCAACATGAAAATCTCCATATATGACAGAAAGACATATACACATTCAGCAATACATCGTTCATTGAACATCTAGAGATGATAAGATGTCAAATTGACAACATAATATTAATGACTGTCATGGAAAATATAAGCGGACAACAGCTTTCAAGGGATCCCTAGAAGTGTCTGTATGCAGTGTTTTGTCGTGCGCTTTCTCGAAGATTTTGCAACATTTTAAAGAAGCAAATATATAACAAAAATATTAAATAGTCCAAAAATCTCTGGAGCATGACGATTTAAACAACATTGATACAAATCCTTCCAGCGCAGTTCTACACTAAGTTTGAAGCGGATAGGACTAAGGGTTTAAACAGTACCAAGATACATGTACTGTCCTGCGGGTAGACACCCATACAGTAGTGCTCGTCCTGACACATTATTCCAGAGTTTGATATTCCAGAAATTCTTTTAAACTTGGCGCAATTCAATCATTGTCCCTCATTTTTAGAAAAGTTATATTGTGATACCGTTCAATGACGTTATTTTCCATCGTTTGCCAAAAATAGCTTTAACACATAAAAATTAATTTCTAAAATAAGAAAAAGAAATTGCAGCGCCACCTTCTGATAAAATATCAGACAATTCTTTTCTCCCTGACGTGAAAAAGTCAAAAAGTGACCTTAAAACACAAATTCGCTAAACTAAAGAAAAGAAATGTAGCCCCAACTGTTGGCCAAAATGTGAACTACATGACCCTCTTCGCAACATCAAAACAATAAATCCAGTAGTTTTTTAGAAGAATATTTTGTATTTTTTGTAGATAAATAAACAAATAAAAATTCATACACAAAATAAAATTCATCCGCATGACACATCTGTATTGCACCAGAAACTGAATGTTTGCCCCCTGTGGCTGCAACTCAAAACGCCGAGGCAAACTGCCGAATCCTATATTCCTAACATACATCAGTCCATACCTCCTGTCTTCTAGGTAAGGTCTACGCTCATCCATACACACATGGGCCCCTGGTGCCAAATTGTCTGGTAGCTCTCTAGTGCTAGAGGTAAGAAAATCACAAAAAATATTCACTTCTGAGAACAAAGAGCAGTTAGTTGCCACATATACATGTGTCACCAGTTCCATCAAAATCAATTTCTCTTGCCACTAAAGAGGTGAAATATGACTGACAACAGATAAATTTAAATATATCAAGGTTAGAAACAGGATTACAGAAAATACCAACATGCACCTCCAACGCAAGAGAGTATTGGACAATTTAGCACAAGGGGGTGCATGTGTGTAAAGAATGCGCGAAATACATGACGTTGTTTTCACCAGTTGCTTTTTATCGGCGACTGCCTATCTCAAGTCAGGCGTGGAATTTATTTCTTCATGTTGGTTTTGGAAGAAGAATGGCGATGTTTTTGCTTCTCTTGAATTTGTGTGTTGTGTTATTTTTAACTTTGCTGTCATTACTGGGTTCAAATTTTTTAACAAGGGTCCCGCTTTTCTGAACTGTGTAATTCATAGATTTAAGGAAATACCCATCGTTGGAATTTTACACATTTTTTATTAATGATTTATCGTATTTGGGGTGATTTTCCCTTACAAGCTCGTCTTCATTATTATGTACTTTGTTGTGTAGATATCTTCCTCTATATATAAGGTTCAATGTCAATGTATTGTGTACATTACCTATGGTTGTATACATTGAGATAAATTATATATGGATAAGCTATTATTGGATATAGCTAGGCAAATAATTCAGTCAAAAATTACCAACAGGCGATTATCCATGATAATGATAAAATTTGATGATTTTCCCAACAAAATGGCAATTTGCCATTATCTGAATGTACATCAACCGTAAGAACCCTACTGTATTCATATATTCAATGCCTGAAATAAAAAGAAACTTCATAAATACAGCTCGTTACGTAATTAAGTCCAATCAGGAAACAAATGTTTGCACAACTTTATTTGCAACCAAATAAATACCCTTAGCAACATCAATTGATTTAAAACCTTGCCATTATTCATTTCGTTACAAAAATCAAAAATAAATACACAAAAGAAAAACTTATATCCCTGTAGCAAGTTTACAAATATACATCACACAATGGTAGTTACTGTTGGCGAAAGTAAAAGTGACATGATACGAATGTATTTAATTGTCTTATTGAACTCATAAAAATGCTAGTTTTTAGTTTTCTCTATTATTTTTCTATCTACCAAATCACATCAATATCGGCATAATTGCATACGTTTTTCCTTAGAATTCAGGCTGAATATTAAGCTACAAAGTACAAAATATATGTTCATGTCATAAAGCTTTCATGATTCAAAACGTAGTGATATCATCCTTCAATTTAAAATTATGCCATCGTGCCCTGTTTTAGCACCCTTATGTTTACCATTTGGAATAGTTATATATGTGCAGACTCAATTATCATGCATTTCATTAACACTGCTAATTCAGTCACATTTCACAGTTTCGTGTCCATTTAAGGAAACTGCTCATTTGCAACCAGTAATACCCATTGGAAAAATAACTTTTGCGCTCTTGAACTAAAAAAAATGAGGAATTATATGGGCTCAACATTCAAGGTAAAAATAAAACAAGTGACCTCATGAATATTTAGACATATTTCTTTTTACAATCATCACCATGTTTAGATAGATGGAAGCCCTGTTATTTGTTCAGAATGGGTTTCAAAAAATGTACAGCCTGACTGTCGTATTGTGTATGCTGCTGCAATTAAAATTCATCAAAATATTTTGCAAGTAATATTCTGATTAATGGGAACAATATCAAAACGGAACAAAAGTTACGTGGATCAATTACTCATACACTAGGCATGGTTATTCGAATTGGATGTTGGTTTCCTGCAAGAAGCAATTAACAAATGCTGGTTACGTAGGTCAAAGACTACCTACATTCATCTCGATTATAAAAAAAAGTACAAAAGTTGATTTTAAATCTAGCTAAAGAATGCCCCAAAGATGCCTTATGCTCCTAATCAATAAAACAATTATTACAAACTTAGAAGAATCAGTACTCATCTGTTTAAAATTTAGAAGCAAACTTCTCATCATTGATTCGATGTTGGCCTACTTCTTTTATCATTTATATTATCATTGGATATTTGGCATAATAACGTATCTGTTTATGTCTGCCCCCCCCCTCCTGCCGCGGCAATGGCTGTCCATGTGGAAGTTGTGATGTCTAATTATAGAATGTATACCTAAACATCATGTGTGTGATGGAATCACAGACTGTTCAGATATTAAGCCAATAGAATAAGATGAAGCAAATTGTTATTTTATTTGTCACCTGCGTGATGGAGCAAAACCCAATGCAAAATTTTGTTTCAAGCACTGTAAACTTAAAGACTGTCATTGTTCCCCTATATGTTTCCAATGTCATTGGTCAGGATGCATGCGAATGAGGAGCTTTAGAAATGCGCGTACCGTACTTATCTCCTTTCAGTCGGTTGACTTTATACAATGTGGCTTAAAGGGGTTCCCCAATCAGTCAACCTGAGCAGGAACGTTCCCATTATCTAGAGGTGTCAGACAAGGTCGCCCCTTGTCCCCCTTTCACTTCATTTAAGCAGTGGAATTGTAAGCTGTTAAAGTAAGGAGGAATGATGATATTGAATGTATCAAGATTGCTGATGCGGAATTCAAAATTTCGCAATTTGCCGATGATACATCATTCTTTATCAAAGACATACAATCAGCAAATTTGCTACTTCAAGTGTTAAAAGACTTTGAAAAATGTAGTGGTTTAAAAGGAAACCTCGGGAAAGGTGTAATATGATTGAATCGAGGCAACATAAACAATGTGAATGGTGAATTACCAGCGAAGTGGTGTAATGAGGAAATTATGGTTTTAGTTATTTATTCACATCAAGATAAAAACTGGATAATTGAAACTTTACAACCAGGTTGCAGTCTTTTGAAAAAATATTAAAAATATAGAAAACCAGAAATCTATCCATAACTGGTAGAAACATTCTGGTCAAGACCTAAATCTAAATTATTGTACCCAGTTTGAATGCTGAATGTACAGGCAGAATATATGCAGAATGTGCAGTAAAGTATTTACAAATTTATTTGGAAAAGTGGCATTGCATAGGTTAAAAATAACATTATGCATAGAAAGATAAATGGTAGAGGTTTGAAGATACTTCATGTTGAATCCCAAGTAAAAGCACTACAAATAAATTGGATAAAACGGATGTACAGTCGACCAGAGGATAAGTGGGGGCTATCTTCTAAGTTTACTTTCCCAACATTAAATTAGAAGATTTACTGTTGAGTAGATGCTGTTTGGACTTCGAACAAAAACAGATACCATCATTTCATAAGCATCTTTTACAAGTGTGGAAAGATTTCAAATCTTGCTTTATACTAACAGAAGGGTAAGAGGTTAGAAAAGAAGTTATATCTTTCAATGATTACATTACAACAGACAAAAAAAATATTTTACAAAACATGGTATGGAAGAGGCATCATGTTTATACAAGATATTGTACTTGCAGATGGAACATTTTATACAGAAAAGAAAACTGGAAGATAGACATGACTTAACAGTTAACTTTGTAGAGTGTTTATCACTAAGACTGGCAATTCCAGGATTATGGAAACAACACCTGAATTCTAAGAATTCAAGACATTATGATGCCACAACAATACGTTGTTTCAAGATATCATGTAAAACCAAAAACGTATGTGAAATAAGATGTAAAGACTTCTATTGGGTTTTTCTAGAAGAGACAAAACAAGATTTACCAACAAGTATAATACGATGGCAAGTACTTTTTCCAACAATAACAGAAGACATATGGTAAAAAATATACTTTATTCCATATCAATGTACAACAGAGACCAAATCAGAGGCATTCCAATTTTCCATATTGCATCGCTTTGTAGGAACCAAAGACAGACTCCATAAAATGAACATAGTCCAATCAAATGTTTGTGACTTTTGCGAAATACCAGATTCAATTACTCATAAATACTAGGAATGTGACTTTATCCAACTTTTTTGGAAATGTTTAGAAAAATGGTGGAATCAACAAGCGATTAATGGCAAAATAAGCTTGTGCTATGAACAGGTCATTTTTGGTTGTTACCAAAATGTTGATAAAAAACACTTTCATGTTTTGAAAAATGAAATATTGCAAGGCAAATACTTTTTTCAGAGAGAACTGTGTAACACAAAAGAGGTAACATTTGATGGTTTTATGCATTTCATGAAATTTAAAATACAAGTAGAAAAACACTTCATGTATTCACAAGGGAAAGAAAATATCTTTAATTACCGTTAGGGTAGACTGCCTTACCTACTGACAATGTTGTAAGCTTGTAAATGAAATTGAAAAGCCAATAAAGATATATAAAAATAGGGACTACAGGTGCAACCTAACCAGCAAGAAAGACAGGGTTTCATTTGTGAACACAGGTGAGTTTAACTTCTTCGTGGCTTGAGCCTTTCAACGACCAGTTTCCATAGTATGTTTAATCATGTACAGCATCACTAGTCAACCCAAGCCAGAATGAAGTTATAAATGATCTTACAAATATCTGCAAGGAGATAACAACAACCTTGAACTTCTCACCTCGCTACTCTTCACACATCAGACGCAGATTCATTTTCAAGTAAAGGTAAAATTTATATCAACATACACACATACACATATCATGAATAATACATATATGTTATATGTGGTGTTCATTCTTTACAGGTATGGATCCCAGAGACGCTGATATACTAGTATGGGATGAATTTGAGGATGTAGAGCTAATTGCTTTTCATAATTTGTTGAATGATACTGCCAACCACAGGTGGGACAAATTTGATTTGGATAAAGTTTCGGATCAGGACTGTTTTCAACTCTTTCAATTTGAAAAAAAAGACATCAGACGTCTTGAGAATAACCTGCACATGGCTAGGGAATGGACAGGATGCAATGGACTCAAGTGGACAGGTACAGAGGGTCTATGTCCGTTACTTCATCGGCCAGCCTATCCAATGGACTTGCAGATCTGCTCCCCATTTTCGATAGAGTTCTCACACTTATGTCACAAATCTTTAACACAGTGTTAAAACATGTGCATCAGGACTACCTATTGTCAATTGCTCGCGGTGGGGAGGTATATATGGCATTGTAATGACGATTTGTAAGCCAATGGGTCACCAACTGGAGGTTTATAACGGTCATAAGAGGACACACACCCTAAAATAGCAATCCATTGTGACCCCGAATGGCTTGATAGCCAACCTCTTTGGGCCGTTGGAGGGCAGGAGGCATGATGCCGCCTTTCTGGCGGAGAGCGGTATTCTGCAAAATATACGTTTCCACTTGGGAAGAAATACACCCCTCTGCTGTACCATGAGGCATACCCCGAGTCCATATCGTATTTGCCCATACAAAAATGCAGTCCTCAAAGCAGACCAGCAAGCTTTCAACCGTGCCATGAGAGTGGTCAGGCATGCAGTGAAAAGGACATTTGGAAAAATGATGCGATTGTTCGCGTTTGTTGACTTTAAAAAACATTTACTTGCAGCCTGCAGGAATATACTACAATGTAGCTGCAATACTTGTCACCTGTCACACGTGTTTTTATGGAAGCCACACTTCGTCGTACTTTGGCGTCGATCTGCCTCACTAAAATTTTATGCTAAGTAAATAAATCTGTTGTTTCACCAAAACATGCATTTAAAATGTCAAAATTCATTTCATCACAAAAAACTAATAACATCGACATGTATTTTTTTTATATTGGACATTCCATTATTAGTATCTGTATATTATTGAAGCCCGTTCTGGACAACAAAAAAAGGAAAATAAATAAAGGTCAATAAAAATAAATTCTTCTCTCCTCAGAACCAGATCTTTCTCCTTGATTTTATTTTCGTTGGCATTTTTTTCTTCCAGGCACGCGAGCATGTCTGTGTTCCTGCATGAAACTTTTCTGCGTTTTCTTGGCACAGGATCTCCATCGATTATGGCCGCTGAAAAGCTGGTACTAACACCAGGATCGCTAGTTCCAGCTTGGGTAACCATTGTAGGAGAGGTTGGTATTGTAGCAGGTGGAATCTCCTCAGTTTCGTCGACTTCAGCCGCTGCGTCACTCCTATCATCATCATTAGCAGCAGCAGCAGCAGCAGCATGTATGTTATATCTTGATGTTATTATGGTTAATATATACACACACACACACACATATATATATACATATATATATATATATACATATATATATATATATATATATATATATATATACTATATATATATACATATATATATGTGTGTGTGTTATGTATTGTACATATTACATCCATAGCTCTAATTCTATACATACATGCATACATGCATACACATACATACACACACATACACACATTTAAATATTTCCATTGCAGCCATCCTGATGTTCACACTTGCTGATGACTTGGCTGTTTCTCTCTCTCTCTCTCTCTTTTTCATCTAGTAGTCTGTCTTTTTCCTCCATCAAATCTCTGACCTTCTGTAATATTTGTTCCCTTTCAGTGGACCAGTGGCCTTCGTAACATCCAGTGATTCAACAATATCAAGTACTTCACTTTCAGCTATCACACATAAGGAAATGCTGTAGTCAACACCTCATCAGACACTCTATTTGCATGATGCATAATAGCTTTGAACACACGCTTGATTACACCAACCATTGGGTCCTATACCCCTACAAAATGCGGACTTTTGGTGGCCATAAAAATATATGTGGAATAGAAAACTGTCTGAGGGTGTTTTTGGTATGAAATGGGAAAGCGGACCGAAGCTCCTTTTTCACCACAGATGAAACAACCAGCATTATCAGTATAAATCTTGAGGGGGATGGCCCTATTTGGGCAATACGTCTGCGCAATGCACAGAAAAAAGCACCAACACCCAAAAGCTTAGCTTTTTTATTTATATAGCTGTTGTACAGAAGCAAGTAAAGATACATGCGTACCTTGTCCTTTAACCCCTGTAAAACTATGTCAAGTAAGTGCCGAAGCAATCAATACCAACATAACTGAATATTTGTCACGAAATTTAGTCAAAGTCCGTGCATACCAAAATGACCTACGTCATGATAACGCTTGGCAATGATACGAGACACAACATGAGCATGTGGCAAGGATAGGATGTTCATCTGTGCTTTCAGCAAGTCTAAGAATGCCATTTCTATCCACGAAGAGATTCAGAGAAATGATTGAACTTGGTTTTAGTGTTGATTTCCTTACTTTAAGGTCATTGATTTCTCTTCGAAAATATTGATCCTCCACATAACGTATGAGGGCATCATGAGCTAAATCAAACTCTTGCACTGTTAACAAATCTCGACTTGGTTCCTTTGTGCACAGTCAAAAGAATACAAATCTGCGGACCCGAGATACAGCTTTCACAGTTTTGTTCCATACCGAAAAGTACCCTGGGATGCATTGTATTGCAAGTAAACTTTGATGATGTGTATTTTAATCAAAAAGATCTTTGACCTCTGTGTTGTTTTGCTCCATAGATTGTTCCTCACTTTTTTTGTTTCGCCAAAATTGAGCAAGCTAATTCAACCAAGTCCAAGCCGTACGCCAAAAATGAAACTATTTTTGTTGTGTGGTCATTTTTAGGCGTGCCAGTAAATCTAGCACATTTTCGAGTGACCAAACTTTTATACAGGACACCACAAGACCATGAGCTCGTATATAGCTAGCATTAAATGTGTGAACTTACAGGTCTCGTTGATTATATAACCAAGTACAAAAGTTGCTATTAAACCAGAAGAAAACTGGTACTGCTTTAAAATCTTACTCTTCACAGATTATGACACAGACATCGCCTGCACATTTAGTAGTTTGCAATTCAAATCTAGATGGAGCAACAGGGTGATGTATTGGAGCGAGATGCGACTTCGACATCAGCAAACTACAAAAGACATTGAAATTCACCCAGAGATGACATCCATAATTTCTGTTCATATCTTATTTTTGCTGAAATATTTTCATCTCATTTCAGCTGAAGACGGGTAAAATAACATGCAACAACGTTGCGAACAGCAACCTTCTGACGCTTGTTAGACAAACCTCATCCAAACAAATATTTCACAGCATTTAGAGCGCCACGTGACCCTGAACTGATTCCCAATGGCAACAAAGCATTTTGAGTAATTCTGTCCAATCAAGAGATCAACTTGACGACGATCAATGTTTACGCAAAAGTCTGATGCAGCATGATGTTCGTAATCATTTGGGTGTAAACTAGCTGATGGGACCTGAATAGCATCTACTACTTCCACACTTGACATCTGTGTACATTTAGGATTAGAAGAAACTTACTTGATACGTGCATAGATTTTGTGAATTTGTTGCCAACCATTTCGTGCAAGATAAATAAGTGTAACTTTTGCCTTTCAATTTCAATTTGTCACTTAACTTTTGCTATAAAATGTAGCAATTGACATCCAATCCAAAGCATCTTTGGCATATATTTCATCACTTCTTTTCACTTTTACTACTGCCATAAAGCAGTCATTGCCGTTCATTGTCAAAGAATTTTTTCATTTTGTCAGAATGAACCCGAGCACTATGTAATGCGCCACAACAAAAACATGTGTTATTTGACAAACAGTTAGATGTGTCATGGTTGCTGCAGAAGCAATTTCTGCATAAATTATTTCATCAACGAAAACAATACGATCACCCACTGTCATGGCTTTAAACTGAGGCTTTTCATCAAATGATGGACCTGTTTACATAGCTTACACGTCCTCCGTGATTGCGTTACATCTTGTGTTACAGCAGAAATGTCAATATTTTTTTGACCTCTTTGCTTTGTGCATCGTTAACCTTGTCTTGATTATAACGTGATTCAGTAGAACCATATTCGTCATAATCTGTCGAGTAACCAAGTTTACTATGATCTTTGTGAGATAAAACATAGTTTGTAACTTGTTTAGTAACTTGATTACCCCTATTCTTGTATACAGCTCTTGCTTCATTCCCACACATCCAGACATCTTGTCACTGAGAAGCTCTACGAAACTCTCAAGATCTTTGAACCTCAAATATGATGCAGGCGTACGCTTGTCTTTTAAATTGTCTTCAGATCAGCGATTCTGAGTGCAGCTTGGCAGAAGGGCTACAATGTCAAATATTAAAATTTGTGTGTCTGGCTTATGTACAGCATCTATATTTTCATTTACTTGAAAAGCACATCGCAACTCATGCAACAAAGCTCTCATATCACCATCAAATTTCACCAAACTGGTTATGCGTAACGATTTTATCACATCCTGTGCAACTCTTTGTTTAGATCCAAACAATTTGCGACTTCATGGACAGCTTTGTGGAAGCCATGAAACTGAAAATCATGACGAAAACGATGCAAGGCTGGAAGAGGGGGAAAGAGAGCCAGAGACCCAAGCATCGGCCAAGGGCGGCCATGCTGAAGTGGAATGTGGTGAACCTACTGACCTTATTGAGCCAGCAGCAAAAAAAGCAGAGGCCGCTTACGGACTTTGCTCGTGAGTTCAAACTGGACGAATCTGATGTCGCTCCCATCAACGATGGCCTTAAGGACTTTGTCAGCAAATGTCTGAGGAAAAAGCACACTGAAGAGAGCCTAAGCCCTTTGAAAGACAATGCCAAGGAATATGCGACCCCCTGAAACTGCACTGAACTCCAAGTTCCCAGTGTGGACAATCTCGTCTGGGATCAATTAGAGAAGCACACGCGGGCAAGAGATGCAGTGCACTCAAGACCACCACTTGAGAGTAGCAACCGCAGTGGCCTGGCCTATTGACATGCTGTTGGAGGCAGATGGTGAGGAAGCGTAAGGATAAGAATTAAGTGGAAAATTTCACACTTTGCAAAATGAGCTGCTGCCAGAAATGTATGGCGGGAGAATTAGGGCTTTCTCACATCGTTCGCAAAAATACACAACAGATTCAAGAATTCTTGATATAGTTCAAAACTGTCACATTGACTTTGAAAACCTTTCCTAGCAAGACTATGTGCCTTGACAAGTTCCTTTAAATGATTATGACAAAGCGCAAAAAGATGCAGAACTTAGAAATATGCAGGGAGCAGACATTGTTGAATCTTATGAAGATAAAGAAAGTGCCCATTTTTGCATGGAAAAAGTAAGATAAATCCTTGAGTATTATACTGAATTTAAAGGATCTGAATAAAAGTGTGGAATATCATCACTTTAAGATGGATAATCGCATCATGGCAGCTCAATTAATGAGCAAAGACTGCTATAATATGGCTTCCATAGATCTAAAACAAGCGTATTATTTGGTATCTATTGCGGGTAAGCATAGAAACTATTTCAGGTTTCTGTGGAATGGACAATTAATGCAGTTTACATGTTTACCAAATGGCCTTGCCTGTGCATCCCGACTGTTCACAAAATTTTTAAAACCAGTCTTTTCTACTTTGCAAGAAGAAGGAATCTCAATTGTCGGGTATATAGATGACAGTTTTTGGTGGCAGAAAATGAAGAAGCATGCATCAAAGCCGCAGAGAGAACCATAGAGTTTCTAACCGAACTTGGTTTCATTATAAATTGGAAGAAATCAGTCTTAACGCCCATATAACAGTTAATTTTCTTGGACTATGTGTTTGACTCTAACCAAATTACTATATCTCTTGGGGAAGATAAGAAGGAAAAATGAGAAAAACGTGTGGTTCCGTTAGAAAAAGTGGAGAGAGTAAGGATAGCGTGAAAATCAGACCTGTGGCAGAGTTACTAGGGCTTATGGTGGCGTACAATGAAGGGGCCGATATGGGACCCCTCCATTATAGAAATTTGGAGCAAGACAAGACTGACGCTTTCAAACAAAATAAAGGCAATTATGACGACCATATGCAAATACCAGAGGCTGGTTTTCAAGACATACCATGGTGGGAATCACATGTAGATACAGTATTTAAGACAGTATGGAGAAATGTACCAGAGAGAGTGATGAGTTCTAATACATCTCTCTTAGGCTTAGGCGCAGAGTGCGCTGGCATTTCCACGGGAGGCAGATAGACCCCAGAGGAAGCACAACTTCCCATTAATGTGTTGGAGCTTAAAGCAGGCCTGTTTCGCTTAAAAAGTTTCTGCAAACAGAAAACTCACACAAGTGTTTTGTTGTGTATGGATAACACAACAGGGGTTGCCTATGTAAATCATATGGGTGGCTCTAGGTCAAAACAGTGCAATTAGATAGCTAGGGAAATTTGAAACTGGTGCGAAAAGAATGATATATGGATCGTGGCTGCTTTTCTCCCGGGTAGGGAGAACATTGACCCAGATAACAGATCCCAGAATTTTTATGACAATACTGAGTGGATGCTATAAAAGGAACTTTTCTTGCGTATAGTTGATGTTTATAACACAGGCCAGGAGGCACTTAGCTCTACCCAGCGCCAAAGAGAAACACCCGATCAGGAACTTGATCCTTCTGGCTTGCAAGTTACGGGCACATGCTACAAAATCATAACCTGTCCTCGAGAACAGTGGATGTTATTATGAAATCCTGGCGATTTGGGACCAAAAAGCAGTACACATTGTACATAGGAAAGTGGATTACTTTTTGTGAACGACAGACTGAGTTGGTTGATTCAGGCTGAAGTAAAGTGCTTTAAACACAGCAAGAGGCACCTTGTCCGCCCTTCTTTCACATCAAGAAAGAATATAGTAGGAGACCACCCACTGGTCAAAAGTTTTCTCAAAGGTGTGTTTGAGATGCACCCACCACATCCAAGATACACATCGATATGGGATGTATCGAGAGTCATAAATTGCTTGGTAGATATGTCGCCAATATCGGGGCTTAGTTTAAAGGACCTCACTTTAAAGATTACTATGCTGTTAGCTTTAGTTACGGCTCAACGACTTCAAATGTTACAGTGTTGAAAATAAACAATTTATCAAAGGGTCGGACATATGTAGTTCAGTTTTCAGAACACTTGAAACACTCCAGGCCAGGATCTCGGTCTCCAATTATTGAACTGTGTCCTTACACACTAGATGGTAGAGTCTGCGTTATATATGTCTTAGATGAGTACTTAGCAAAAAACGTCGGAAATTAGGAACTGAGAGTAGCAGTTACTCATTAGTTACACCAAGCCCGATGGTAAGGTGTCACGTGATACGATTGCATGGTGGTTGCGGATAATCATGGAACGCTCTGGCATTTACACCTCAGTTTACAAACCGCATAGCACAAGGGCTGCATTATCATCGAAGGCAGCCCAAACTAACTTGCCTATTGAGACTACTCTTAACGTGGCAGTCTGGTCTAATGCCGGAACATTTGGAAAATCTTACGGCAAAAGTGTGGACACTTGTCAACGCTTTGATGAAAATGTTTTGCAACACTAAGCATTCTATAGTATACGGATAATCTTGCTGGTCTTACAGAGCATTAACATGGGTTTATCAGTGCAAATATAGCTAATTATATATATTCTCTAGTTTGAGAAAACATCCACTTGTACTGTGCCTATTTCTTGCAACGACAGCTGTATGATATTTGGTTTATAGAAGTACAGTTGATGCTTTGAAGTCTCGGATAATCCACTTACTCAGGTCATGAGATAGAATCCAAAGTTAAACGAGACTTACCTTGGTGAGTTGAAGTTTGACAGGGATTCTATTGAGTGACGGGAGTAAGTTGGGATTATATGCCCTCCCACAGCCACCATTAGGTTCGGGAAAAAATTGCCACTCACTTTTTGCCTTTGTGTAGAATTGTTACTACAAATCCCCATCAACTTGATGAAGACTGTCTAGCCATGCACAGAGCATAATCTCGTATAATCCCTACTTACTCCCGTCATTTGATAGAATCCCTGTCAAACTTCAACTCACCAAGGTAAGTCTTGTTTAACTTTGGATCAAATGACGCTCAATGATTCGGCGGTCCTTCTACTCTGCTTCAACTCTTACACAGTGGACATGATTGCCCATATAAAATATAAACACAAAAATAACACTCTAGTGACATTGAAAGGCTGCGTGAGCTCAGATATGTTTCGCACAAAAAGGAAAAAAATATTCATTTATGTGTTAGTGTGAACAAAGAAGAAACTTGCAATACTGACTAATTTTACAACCCAAAAGTGATATTGGTGGCAGTACGTGTTAAAAATCATTGTATCACAAAAACAGTAACTGCCATGTAAACCATGTACAGGAGCAAACGAGGAACGCCACCAGTTTCCCTATAGGCTCTATACAAGGTGAACCGCACCGTAAGCCCTACCTATATATACTGCAGTCTGGTCTAGGGACATAAAACCATGTACACCTTAATGAAATGTGTACATTTGCCACATAACATCGACGATCTTTCATTTTCCATTTGTATACTGCTTCATGCGGATCAAAACTGTCACATGAGGTCATTGCATTTATAACACTGTCGCTTGGAGATTCATCTACAAATAACACGTTGAACTTGAAGATACGAGGAGTCCCAGTTTATTGACATGACTGGATGTGTACGCAGGAAAACTGCATTCACCCTTGACAATACCATGAGTACCCTGACCTTTCAGGAAGGCTTTTAACATTTTGACCTTACACTTGCCGTGCGTTACTTAGACATAACTGTAAATATTATCCCATTATAACAAACACCATTTTTAAACCTTTAAAGACATTCATGTCAAGAATGCAAGGCGAATAGTATATAATATATATATAAGCAGAAAGCAAACTATCCCGCGACGCGCATGACAGGAAAACGCAAGTTTTAAATTAACAGAAATGAAATATAGCTTAATTAATGCACGTATAGCTTATTACACATTTTTTTGCATAGTTAATGATTTGATTTTATTTATACGCGTGCTAATCTAAGGTGAACAATGTATATATACACATATATATATATATATATATATATATATATATATATATATATATATATATATATATGTGTGTGTGTGTGTGTATATATATATATATATATATTATATGTATATTATATATGTATCGAGGTTATTGCCTGATGCAAACTAACGCACACTTACATGCAGTTAATGGAGCCCTGCGGTGTACAAAATTCCAGTGTAACTAGACCCACAAGCATGCGAAAACCTCCACCGGGCCACATGCAAGGCCATATATAAAGCTGCAAATGAAAAGAAGCACATACCCTGCACAATAACTGATACAGAATGCAAAAATGTACATACATTCCACGGAAAACCGATTTAAAAATACAAATACAAAATCGACTGTTAGCTACTTGCAACAACCATATGCCTAAGAGAAAAATGGATAAACTGCTTAATTATCGGTTCCAATTCAAGTTGTCCTTTCACAAAAATTTAACTCCCATCTCTTAAACAAGCGGGGCAGGTACTTGAGGGATAGTATTTAACTCCGCTCATTTATGCCAAAAGACAGAATCCCTTACCACCAAAAATAAACCTATCAGTGACCTGGATTAACAATACCATAGGAAGTGGGGTAAATGAAAAATATGTGACGGCAACGCTCCACAAGACAATACATTATAAAAACGATGGATCCTTGCAAATAAGGGACATAAAACAAGACTTTGGCAGAAAAGAAAACTACCATATCAAAAAGAACCTCTGCTTTTCATAAATATTCAATTCTATACCCAACAACGTAATTTTTTTCCACAAAGTATCAACTTTATGACAGTCCCAAGTTTATTATTATGTATATCATTTGACACTCATTGGCTCAAAGTTTCTGTATTTGAAAAATATGGATATTATTGGTGATGAAGAACTGACTGAATTCAGTCGTCATTTGAAAACAAAACTGCCAAAAAGTGACACAAGTAAATATCCAGAGAAAAGCAAAATTGCATTATTTTGGACTTTAAAGTTTAATCTCCCTTTCTAGCAAACTTAATTTTCTTTTCAGCTCTTCAATTGGCCATATAATGAAGACATAAGAGATAAAACCCACTGCAGGGGCTCAGTTGCGAGTTGGTCACTCTGCTAGTACAGAACTCCAAATTACGGACACCTTTGAACGTTACGATGGCGTACAAATGGGCCATCATGTTATGGGAATTACCATTCAGTACTGATAGCAGACTCCAGGAAACTCACAGTGGAAAGAAAAACTTAAAACCTGTTGAACAAAGCACACCCAAGTGAAGATGCCATGTGGAACTTCAGTAAGATTTAAATTTCCTAAACTGAATTATTACACAAACGGTTTGGAATGAATCTTTGGAAATCAAGGTAAGAAACGTTTGGCCTCTTTACATGGTAATAATAGAAAGAGGAAAAACAATTCTTCACATCACACATAGTTCCAATATGAATATCCCGGAACTTAATCCTCACTTTCAAACCATTATAGCTGATCAAGCAATTGTACAATCCTTATCACAAAATGCCGCAAACTATTCAATTATGCACTTGGTAGGCCAGTTAATATCTTATAAAATGATTTTGTGCGTTTGTAGGGTAACCCTCATGTTTAAGAGTTGGAAATTGTCTGTGAAAAGCACACATGAAGCACAAGTCCTAACAAAAAACATCTAAATTTGTAACTTAATGTAAAACCCACTAAGCTTTTCTGAGTGGCAGACTACATTTGTTTAACTGGCACATTATGTTACGAGACTACCTCGGTAGCTTTATACAAAACTGCAAGAGCTTTTTCTCTGTCTTTCAATTTCCTTCCAACTGCCACTTTGCTGGTAATGCCTGACATGAACAACCTTCGTTGATTGGTACGCCTGCAAAAGTGCGTATTGTTATGGCATGCTTGATACGCACACAATATATCCACGAGATAAACATAAAAGGGGCAAAACACTACATTATAAAACTGTAAAACAGACACCCACAAAGCATTGCGAGTTTTTCTTAGGCATTGATACCTTAGGTTTACTCACTTTTCGACTAACAATGGGCTTCAAAGAATACCAATATGTTATCCTTTCGGATTTTACGTTCTGATTAATATGTCGTCATACTTCTCTGTCATATTGGTGCTCAAATAATATGTTCAACACAATAGTGTCTGCCAACCATGATTTAAGGCCAAGAAACCATTTACTTGATATATTATACATGTACATATATGTATATAATATTAGCTAAACTATACTCTTCTTGTAGAAACCGATTAAAACTGATTTACATAACATAGGAACACACATTTACACTCTGTTTATCAATTTTGTTACTTTCCAAAATATGTGCTTGTAAAACTAGCTACATGCTTTGAAAGTCTTTGTGCGATTCAGGTGTAAAAGTTTAACATTAATTATCACAAATACTCACTCCAAGCTAATATCACACATTTATGCAACATTGGTTTGTACAACGGTCAGACCATGTACAACTCTGTTGTGCAGTAAAAGATTTCCATTTTATTGATGGAACAAACTACAAAAAGTATACATTGGTGTAGATCTGTTGCCAACGTGCAGACGTTTAACTCTTTATGGATTTGGTAGTGACGAAGGAATTAAGCGTTATGCTTTATATACGCTTGTGTTGAGGATGGTATATGGACAAAATTACTGTGAATTACTTTGAAATTGAGACGTCTCTAGGCCAGGTTGGTAAAATTATGTTAGCAGATGTGTTTATTTCCATAATTAAACTCCTTATGTGATGTGCGCTTGCTCGCAACTACTTAAATATATTTTTGAAAAATTGAAAGTTCCAAAGGTTTTGAACGAAGGGGTTAAATATGCTGGATAAAGGTAAAAATAGCTGAACAATAAATCTTGACATGGATGTGGATATCTCAACATTTATTTTTATTAACATGGCAATTACAAAAAATGGCAACTGAAGCACGAGTGACTGTAATATCATCATGGAAATTCGTACGAAGAGGGAAGTACGCGATCTTTGGTAGCCGCTTCTTGTCTGGCTTTTCTTTATGGAAGCAATGCATGCAATATTGCAAAAAACAATCACAGCAGGCATGAGACCGAACAGAAATATATAAACATACTGGACAAAATTTCGTTTAAGATTATTCCAGAACACAAATTGAGACTTCACCTCACTTAAGGGTGTTTTAATATTTGAAATTATAGTTTCTCGTATCGATGGAGAGCAAGCAGAACACAAGAAAGCACATGCAAAAACCAAAGCCAGCACTATTTTTTTGCTCAACGGTTTGCATTTGAGTACAAGACCAATGCATATAAAACGGTCTACAGTTATTAACCAGACCATGCATGTGGAGAAAAGATGCGGACCAATTGACAGTTCGCCTAATATCTTGTACTTAAATGATAAATGCCACTCAGTCGCATAAAGTGCGAATGTATTGCCTAATATTCCGTCTATTACTCCTGCCAAAAGAAGATAAAATCCCACTAACATATCGGACATGCACATACAAATTTTAATTATGATGCTACTATGGAAGTTCAAAGAACGCAAATCGCTTATAATTGTCATAAAATTAGCAAACAGACAAACCAATGTTAATGGCCAGAGCAACAGTCTCAACATCACGTCTGGTATTAATCGTGAGCACACCCATGATACGGGGTATACAACAATGCATTCCTCTACATGTTGAGCAATACAACAGATATGTTTCATATCACTATGTATTATATTTAGCGATGCCAGGTGTGCAAAGGCGTGTTTGTCAACTGTAAATATTTTATTAAAAGAAATATTTAATTTCTTCAAGCTCATAAGTCCCCTAAATGTTTCACTGGTAATTTTCTGCAGCAAATTATGTGACATATTCAATTCCACCAGAGCTGACAAATCAACAAAGGTGTGGCCAGCAACGCTTCCCAATCCCATAGAGCCCAGATCGAGGATTTTTAGTTTGTGCAATCTAGCAAAAATTTTAAATGATATTACATGGATAGAGTTGTTACGTACTGTCAGGAACATTAAATTCCATATACTACCAAATACATACAAGGGAAGATGCACAATTTGATTGGTATGCAAGTAAAGTTCTCTCAAATTGTTACAATTTGGAAAAGATCCAGGTTTAATAAGCGTAAGGTGATTATTTGAAATATCCAACCTATATAGATACACATGTAATGGAATGTATTTTTCATTCCATTCCTTTATTATATTTCCTGTAAAGAAAATTGCTCGCAAAAAGACTGATAAAAATGGCACTGCAGTTAAGGCCGAATTTATACATTCAATGTAGTGACCTTTGCATTTACATTTGTAAGGGCATTGGGCAAAATCACATAATTCCTCATCGTCAAGAGATATTGAACAATCTACACGTTCATTGCACAGCTCGTTGTTATGCACACAGATCGATTCTTGCTTGCAATGAAGCATGAATGGACAGCTTCGATTCTGACACGTGTTTTCATCTTCACCGCCAATGCAGTCCCATTGAAAATTGCAAATGAAGCGCAAAGGAATGCAGTATGACAGGGCACACTTATAACTTCCTGAGCAGCCCATGAATTCACAATTTTGTAGATGTGCACCATTATCACAGTACAGGAGATTGCCATTTGAATCAAAGTCATACAAGCAAACCATAGTTCTATGGTAACACGATTTCCCAGTCTCATATATGCAAGGCAACATTGATCTATCATGACAATGTGCAGTTGACAGCCTACTCGCATCCTTGATGTGGTAACTGTGGAAATATTTCATCTTTACCATTTTGCCATAATAAAAGGTCGTTTTATGGGAGCAGACATCAAACATGGCCGGGCTTAATTCACATTCTACCTCATCTGAACAATCTGCGCAATCCTTTTGACCATTGCAAAACTCCGCTATGGGAACACATCCAGCAAAAGCACACTGAAAGTACTGATGGCCACATGAACAAGATGGGGTCTGGCAGTGAAATCGACAGTAGCTGGACGTTGGCGAAGAAAAATGGATTGGCCGGGAACATATGCTGGTACACTTGGTTTCATCAGAATTATCTTTGCAGTCCATAATACCATCACACACATAATGGTTCAGAATACATTCCAAACTTTCACACTGGTATAACAAACCACAGTTGGTATTAGCAAGTCTTGGTTTGGCTTCACAGAGGGCGGACTCTGCTGATAAGTACTTTTCCTGATGCAGACGTTTAATGTATAGATATATTGGTGGAACGTAATCATGAAAAAATTCCTTTTGTACTTGTTCATAGAATAAAGAAGAATGATTATCTCTAATGAAAGTCACAGGAGAGACCATTGTTGCATATTTTTTGCGCATACTTTTTGTTAGGATCCAAACTGTGATATTTGAATTAGAGAGCCTCCATATATCTAACAGCTGCAATATGTTTCGTACATACCTTGTGCCATGATCTTTAGGCTGTACATTTTTTATGGCAGCTTTAAGCTTCCTGTGATCGAAAAATATCCCTGGTGACGTGCGTGCACTGTGCCATTCCCTCAGATTACTCCATATGAATGAATTTCTGTTGATATTTTTCAATGCCTGGTGGTCAAGACGTGCAATTCTACCAAGTTTGTTTAAACAAGAATTGTGTGCAAAAGTGAAATTGTATCCATCTAGGGAAGGTGCCAAAACCAAATTAAAACAGGTGTATTTGATTAAAGTCCACCCAGATTGACAATGATATCGTCTGAAGAAAGACGTGGTTTCATAGCTGTTCGCAGGATGATGAAATGGTTTAGACTTCAAATATGGCTTACGATATTTAGCGCCGGAATAGGTGGTTACCATTTCACAAATACAAGATGAATGTAAAAGTTTCTGAGAACATGGAATGCTTATCCACCATGAGGACCCTAGATAGTTTGCAAGTACCATAGCAACGCATAATCCAAATTTCCAATTAGGGTGCTGCATTTGTAACCAATTTTTGTTATGTACATGTGACAATATATCTAGACATGTACCATTTTGAATAACGACTATTTTCATTTGATTGATATCGAACTTTGGTTGATACCATTCTGTATATATCACTGGATCACCATTTATCCATTGTAAAGCTCCATCCTAATATGAACATTATGTATCAAACTTGTTGCTAGCCATCATGTTTCAATAATAACAAGATAGTCATGAACTGCAAATATGCACAGCCAGCACAAACCCTGATCAGAGGATCTTGCATACATTGGAAGACAAACGTGGCAGCTGTATATTTTCCAGACCTTTTCGTTATCAACCATTCTGGTCTCTCATACCCACAGACAAACGTATTAGTATCTTTTATTATAATTTGTAGACATTTCTCACAGCACAAATATTTTACAGTGGACACAAATTTCCATAATTTATGGTTATGAAAAGAGGTATGCACCACGTTTGTCTCTTAAAACTATGGTGCACTGATCAAACTGGATCATGCATAAAAAGTGTCCCCATGGGAGTTTGGTACCAGGCATAACTATACTATAATATTCAGCTAATTCAGGAGGTAACATTTAAAAGCTGTGAATATGATTCTGCATGTTTTGTAACTTGGGTACTGCAATTTGTTATCTTTCACCTTTTCCTTTCCAAAATTCTGGCTTAAATTTAAAGCTTTGATGATGGCGTACCTTGATTTGGACTACATTTACACTGAATTAGTGAGGAGTGAAGAAAATATGGATATATATATATATATATATATATATATATATATATATATATATATATATATATATATATATACATATATATATATATATATATAATTATCTCATGTTTGGGTCGATTTCAGTACCATAACAGACTTTGATATATACCATATCGGCTAGGCCTTGGCAAAACACAGGAAGGGTGCTATATGCACAATGTTATAGAACTCTTCCTGGAGTACCTATAACCGGAAGAGTTCTATAACTAGACCGGAAATGATGTAGGCCTAGTTCAAAACGCAGTGTCTGCTAGGCCTACGTTGTCTTCAAGTCGCTAGATAAATTTACCATGGTGCTATTTGAACTTAATCGACACAAACATGAGATAAATAAATTATAGTATAATTTGTTGGCGATATGAAGTATATGGACTCGCACAGGATACCATATAGCAGAACTCGTTCGCTTCGCTCACTCGTTCTGCTACATGGCATCCAGTGCCCATCCATATTCTTCATATCGCCAACAAAGTATACTATAATCTATACATATATATATATATGTATATATATATATTGACGGAGAGGAAGAGAGAGACAGACAGAGGGAGGGCGGGAGATGGATAGCTTTACTCTTTTATTCAGGTACCATGTAAAGGCAATCTAATAACTTTTGTGTCAGTGTATCGTAGTTACCTTGTCTGATGTCTTCTGTCACACTTGTCAAAAACATCTTACACATACTACATTTGGCTACATAGCCACATGATTATCTACCGACATAGATATGTATCTTTCCATGTATAAGCAGTTTATTGCATGCCATGATGCTCCCGTTTGGTATAGTATGAAAATATACATATTGTGTGGTATTGCATTCACACATTTTTTGATATTCTGACAAAAATTATGCCAGAGATTGATGTTCGCAAAGATTTTTGTGGAATCACGAGACACAACATTAATGCGTTCTTTCTTGGGATCATATACTCAAGACATTCCTCAGGATTAAATCTGAAAAATATCATAACCAAGTTTGTTAAATTGAAGTCATTACATGAACCATGGGGTAAATAATATAGCTAACGTTTAGCGCAATTTATCTCAAAGAAACTTGTTTGGAACGGGATGTATAGGAGTTTTCTCATTTCGAAATGGAACGCTACATCCCAAACTTGGTAAATACTACCTATAGCTCTCATGGTGATCTGTTGATGTATCCCCATGACGCATCTCAATATAAAAAATCATTTTCATTTTGAATAATGACAAGCTGAATTTAATGTCAGTTTGAGAATGACCTTGCTATTGCGTTATGTGATATTTACAGATCAGCAAGATGTAGACATATGAATAATATTTCATCGATAGTATAATTCCCATTGTAGAAGTATTATGTGAGGAGACATTGTGAGAGAATTTAATTATGGTGTTTGAAGATAAATGCAACACAAAATCTTCCAATTACATTGATATAATGCTGATCAATGATACCATTCCAAAGTGAGCCGGAGAATGTAACTGATGACATTTTCAACAGCATAGTGTTACATAGTACAAAGTAATGTTTATTCAGCAGGTTCTTTATAGAGTTGTCAAACCACTTTCCCTACTTTACTTGTTTCAATCACAGGACACATATGTACTAATCTAAGAGTCCGTTTAAAGTAGCGACACATGCGTACGAAAACATAAGATAAAATTAACAGTACTGACATGACAACACAAATACATCCCATTGAACAACGAGTATTGCAAAGCAACAAGTTGCCCACTAAAGGTGTTATCAATTCTATTCCCTCATTCCTAATACACTTAGTTTACAATGAGCTATATGGCCAGAGGATAAAAATAATGTCATCCCTTCCAGTCTTTTAAAAGTGCTTTTTTCTTCGTTTGCAGCTGCTTAAGTTACCAAATTTGTCTGTTCTGATTTGTTTTAGTCTAATATATAATCTAGCGATTTTATTTTAATATATAATTTGAATGACGAATCAGGGTAATGTTTAGGGACATGATTATAGACAAATGGCAAGATGGGCTTTCGAAATTACATATAAAACCAAAAACAATCATGAACAGTGAGAAAAGCAGTGAAAAGGGTTCAGCTTTAGAATCGAAAGCTGATTGTGGAATATATTTTGGCGGAAATTGTAACTGTCCATTTTGCCAGTCAAATTTCATCAGGAACAAAGAATTTCACAGTAACTTTCCTAACAAAAAATACAAATTGAGAAAGCCCCGATCTGAAAAATTGGTATTGTCCTTTGAATCTTCGAATAGCATGGATTTCGTATCCTGCATCAAATGTAAATCATAATGTGTGGGCCTGACTACTTAATCAGTTAAGGGGAGATTTGGTGGTTAAAAAACTACAATTAAAGATAACAAATTGAGCACATTTTTCTGTAACCATTTCAACTCTGAGGAACATTACATTTGGAATGCCGGATACCAATTATTGATAAGATAGAGGCAAATTTGTTAGACCAAAATAGTTATGTTAACACAAGAAAATTTTACAAATGGAATTTTTTGGGATTTAAACACTTAATTCAGCTTTTCCGTTTGGACTCAGTGACAGAATTTTAGGCTTCGGTGATGTTAGGAATTTGGATTTTGCAACTCACACACCTATTCAAAATAATCAGGCTGGTGTTCAAAGAAGAAGTCACGGACAAAGAAAATCACAAAAAACAGAAAATTCTGGAACGTGGATACAAAAGACCTTGTTCAAAATTTACAACAGGCTTTCTCCCATGGCATTGATCAATTACATATAGCTCTTAAAGCACTATCATGTGGAGACATAACAAGGATCAATGAATATTTGGGTCTTACTTATTCAGAACACACATTTCCGCAAATTTTTTGTGAAATTGTATATGCTTACACAACCACTATTCGGAAACCAGATTCTAATAAGAAAAAATTGAATCAAATGTTTTGCAACATTCTTTTCAAAAACAGAATCATTGATCTACGGAACATTCCGTCCCTTTTCAACTTGAACATTGTTCATAACATGATTTCCAAGGAATGCAGAATAAAAGATCCCCAATTATTTCCTATAAATATGGCAAAAATATTGGGCAAACTATCATGAATTACAAGATCTTCCTGGCTTGAATTACTCTGGAGGACATTGCAGTCAATCAAAATTGTGACTGTATGTCTAACAGTTCATATTCAAATTTTGTTGATGCATACCACAAACATATATTTACAGGTAATTTGGATATAATACAAAATTCAGTTTTAGAAGAATTGATGAAAAGGGTACAAAATTCGGACATGTCCTGAGTTGAGCATTGACAGTATTTGTCAGGATACATATGATGCATTTGTTTCCTACTGTATGAAATGGGCAACGAAAGAAAAAAATGGAATTTCAGATATTTGAAGGATAGTTGTCAAACTTGAAAAGAGTCTTTAGAAATATAATTTATCGTTACAAATCGCACATTTCAATACGGTTAGGGTAAAACAGCCTAAAGTTTCAAAGTAATCAAAGAACTACAAGAAGGATTTGTAATCACTAATATTGATACGGTAGGCAACAATTTTGGGATCATCTGCAAAAAAAATTATCTGGATGTGTTGAAATATGATCTTGGTGTAAACAATATTTCAGACATAAGAGAAAATGACGCATATGAATAACACTAGCAATCCATTGATATAAATTCATCGCAGGCACTTCAAAATGTACTGCAAAACAATTATCAAAGGAAGTCTATCAAAGTCTATCACAAAATAGCATTCTCTTCACTAAAGTACTGATGACTTTCACTTTTTTTTCTGACTTGCCCTACAAATTTTTCTGTTAACATCCAAAGATAATTAGAAAGTTTGGCTACAATAATTTTACAGTTTTTAGACTTGCCTGTTTTGCTATTTAATTTTATCTCTTGGCATCATTCTGTTTTATTATTCACTTTCAGACATTTTAGGCTTACACTTTTTCTGTCAGGTTAACAACCCCCCCCCCCCCCCCCCCCGCTATCGGTTGCAAACATTGGCCAACAACAATTACAAGTTTGCCTCATTGTACTTAAAATAGTGTTAAGAAAAATTGTGTTTTGATAACATTTTTTGACTTAAAGGCTGATGACTTTTATTCTTTTCTGACATGCCTAAGTGCATATTTACTTAATATTAAAAAAGTGATCAAAATTTGACAGTTTTTTCACTAATGTCACAAACCTGACACACTAAGTTGAAACATTCACACTGAGCTATCAAGCTAGAAAGGGCACATACTGGTTCGGAGGTAAGTCAAATTGTTCTTAACCGAACCTGTACTCTACAAATATAGTAATTATGTTTTGTTTGACAGGTTGCATTCCATTATGAATCTCTGCATTTATACGCAAAACTTCACTTATGAAGCTAATTCATCATTTGCCGCGTTCACATTTATCCATTATTATGTGGATTGTCTTTGAAGAATATTTAGCTTAGACAAGGAGTCGCTACTCAAAGAGACATGTATGAGTATAGGATCCGAAACATATTCTAAGTAACTACCCGCTGAAGACAGTTTAATTTATTTGGGATAATACAACCTATGTCAAAATACTACAGAAGAATGTGTGCAATAAGGACAGTAGTTCTATATGTATATAGGTCAGACAGTGACAGGTAAGCTTATGGAGAGTAAAGAGGTTGGGAATACGCTAATGACTACAGGGAAGTGGTGCTGGACAAAAAGACACTTATAGAACAATGTAAATATACACACACACACATATATATATATATATATATATATATATATATATATATATATATATACACACACATATATATATATATATATGTATATATATATTGTTTTTCTCCACACATGGAGATATGATGATGATGACAGAATATCTAACTTTAGACACATTTCATGATCAAAATGTCATTTTTGAAACAGACCAGACGTCAGACTTTGATTCAGCAGGTGTCTTCCGTGAAAATATCTTTACCTTTTCTGCCTATCAGTTTACTATACTCTGTTTATTCAAATTTAATTGATACATGTACTTGGCTGTGCTGTGGGCCATTGCTCCGACTTCGAAATTATGTTAGAGGTGTATTTTATAAATTGTCGGTCTGTGGAAGTGCCCATGTCAATGTACAAGTCACACCTGCTATAACATCGCCCTGGGTCCTCGGTCAACCTTTTTGGGGTTGCCCCGATGGCCTAGAGGTCAGCATGTTAGACTTTACATTTGGCTAGGCGAGTGTGCTGAAGGAAGTGGGTTCGATTCCCATACAGGTCGACATAAATTTATCGTAATTTTCACTTGATGAAAGCTTCTTTTTGCTCACATAGGTATACTCACATAAGCATATATACATACATAAATGTGCCCGCACTATATAATATTTGGATATATTCACACACACACACACACACACACACACACACACACACACATATATATATATACACATATGTGTGTCTGTCTGTGTCTGTGTCTGTCTGTGTCTGTGTCTGTCTGTGTGTCTGTGTGTCTGTGTGTGTGTAGTTCTGCTGGGGCCTTTAGATGCTTGGACCACATCCAGCCATGCTTCTTCAGGTAGATAATTGCTGTCCAGTTATCAGACATTATACCTATTTGTACTCCACAAGGGGGCCAAAAGGGAGGAGTGCTAGGCATATCACCTCCAGTTCCAGCCAACTGATGTTTTGTGATGCAGGGACCACTGGTCCAACTGAGTCTGGTCTCCTTCCAGTGCCCCCTTCTAGAATGCAAAGAGTCTGTGCATAACATGACGTGTGCCTGAAATGCCATTGGCATGTGGACTTTTATTAGGTTCTGTCATTAAGTCCCTCCATAAAGGGGATCCTGATCTTTGGCGGGACTGGCACCCAGGCTTTGTGGCCCTTGACCTTGAACCACGTGTTCTTCTGGGCAAATTTGCAGCAGGCAACAACATGGCTGACCCAATGAGACCTTTAGTCAATTGTCGATGATCCTATCAAGGCTTGCACTGGCAGGATGTTTGGGCCTGCTGGGTCTGAAATGTGGACAAAATCTGCTGTAGTATTTCCCATCTGTCTTCAAATGGGCAACTGATGAAGAGCGGGGTGGCAGAAGTGTCCATTGGCCAGGCTAAGAGGTCACAGCCCTGAAGGACAATACTGGGCTTTGGCAAGCAGAATTCTAGCTGTGTGGTTGTCTGCCTAAAGTGGACAGGCTTGGCCTCCTGCCGGGCTTGGGGGTAGGGGTCATCACACATTTTTTTCCTCCATGTTGAGAGTGTTGAGAAGTGAGAACTTCACAACATCTGATGAGTCAGGTTCAGCCTCTAACATCTAGTGTTTCTTCAAAAAGAAAGCCTTTGTTGGGATCTGGAGCACAAAGGCTGCCCCTTCCACAGCCCAGGTCTTGTCCTCCCTGGAGGGCTGACTAGGCAGGACTTCTGGTAGATCTGTGGATGAAGAGATTACCAACATGGCAGCAGGGTATTTTGATGGCACCTTGGAAAAACGTTGGGACCTGGCTGCTCAGTGAGAGATGGCCTAGGACGATAACAGCCTACTAATTATGTAAATCCATGCCTGTGCATGCAGAGTAGCAATGTCACAAGGCTCACAGAGATGTCCTGCAAGGGCAGCTCCTCCTCTCATTCCTGAACAGCTTTTCTCTCCAATGAGGTAGGCAGCCATCCAGACTCAAAAGTGGAATGCAGAGGGAAAAGATACCAATCCAGACCTGGGCCTGGGGTATGTTTTCACTGGAATCCATTGGTCAGACCCTGCTGGTACCTTCCCGCCTGTGCACCTAGTGGCTCTATCTGACCCCTGAGGGGGTCTGGGGAACTGGACTAGGCTTAAGGGGACCCTGGCTGTAGCCTGTTGGCCTACTGGAGCTTTCAGGGTGGGTTTGGCCTCATTGTAGCCAGCCCTAAAGGGCTCAAGTGCTTGAAGCTTGAGCCTACAGCTAACTTTTTATTCTTCAGACAGGGGTCAAAAGATTCTGGCCGAGAGGACAGTTGCCAAATGACAATCATCTGCAATTGTTTGTTCTCCTCCATAACCCTCAGGACAATGGACAGTCCTGAGCATCTCTCAGGAATGTGCAGGTTGTTGCTGGCACCAGAGAATCAGGACACTCATATTGCTTGCTTGACTAGTCATTGAAATGGTTCTTTCTGCTGCTGTGAGCAGTCATGGATGGACACAAGTCATCTCTGGCAGGGGCCTGACACACCCTATATGGCCAGTTTTTTTTTTTCCAATATTTTTATTGAGTTCCCCTATTTACAGTATACATATGGTACAATGCATTATTATACAACTTGTATCTGCCATACGGCATAGTACAAGAGAGTACATTATGTGCAAGATGTAAAATGTTGCAGCAAGTTGTCACATATATGCAAGTATAGTGTTGCAATATATAAAAATACCATGTATAATATATATATTCTTTTGACTTATTCATTATACAATTGTTATGATTATGAAGCACAAAATACATTTGATTCAAAATGGTTGTTCATAGCCATTGTACATGATACCCATGATGGTCACGCATTACAGTGATGACTGCCAGAAATGTGACAATTTAAGTAAAATTGCTTTTTGTAAGGTTTCCCATTTTGCTTTAAATTGTGTAGTTCTAGCTTTTACTGCACTAATATATTCAAATACAGAAATTTTCCTTTATAACAGAAATAAAAAAGAAGTGAAGTTGATATTTTCAGAACCAAATCTTTGTGAATAAATATAATATTTCCCATACAAGATACAGTAGTTCAGGTTGATTTTGTTGGGAGTGTCAAACAGGCCAAATATCATATTTTCCTGTGTAAATGTAACGCTTTCATTCATATATGTTTCCCAAAAATTAGATAACTGATTCCAAAAGGAATTTGAGGAAGGACAGTCCCAAAATTTGTGAACTATTGTTTCTCTATGTTCTCCACATATTTCACATATTTCATTGTCTGTAATACCGATTTTATATAACCAGTGCTTGTTCACAATTATCCTATGTATGATCTTGAACTGAAATGCTTGTAACTTTGTTTCTATTGTAGTTTTGAATGACAATGAGAAAACTTTTTCCCAACACAAAGCAGTGTTCGAGTTCAGTTCTGGAAAGATACGAAGCCACTTTCTAGTGCATGAGGGTTCACTCACTTCATTATGTTCTATCATTACCCAGTATATATCTTTGCATTTTAATTGATCAAGAGAAAGAAATTTGCCATTTATGAAAAATTTTAATGTAGTGTCGCGGAGAGTTATATTTGGTTGACTTTTAACAGTCTGCTTCCATTGATATGGAATAGCAGACCGAATTTGCAGATACTCAAGAAAGTTTGGCACAAACCCAAATTTTTCATTTATATGTTCTGGTGTAAGAAATTCACCATTCTCATTTACAATATCATTGATATATTTAATTCCTCTATCATACCACTTTCTATAAAAAAATTGGGTTTTTTTGCACTACTATGCTATCATTAAACCAAAGCATTTCTTTACGTACAGATATAGGTGTACTTGGTTGAAATAGAAATAAGAAATCATTCAAAGCTTGTAATATATGAATATAAAACAATGGTATTTGTGTCCAGACAGAACCAATGGAGCATCGACTTTGAAACAAGTCATGAATATTGACACCAGGAAAGAATTCTTGAATGACATGCTTCCATTTAGCATTTTCTTCACTGAGGAGCCGTTTGACCCATATTATTAATAATGATTTGACCTTTACCTCAAAATTTGGTGTCTTGAGACCACCGTGACAAGGCCTTTGGTGCATAACCTTTGCTTAAACTTTAGGAATGTCACTGCCCCAGATGAATGCATCAATCTCTTTTTGAACTCTTTTAATCATGACTGGAGTAAGTGGTATTGTTGAGGCACTATAAACTAATTTAGAGATGCCTAAGGATTTGATAACTAGTATTTTCCCAATTAAGGATCAATCACGCATTTTCCATATGTTTAAAACTTCATGTATTTGTTGGAATTTGTCCTCAAAATTTTGAATATATGTATCTTGTTCATCATTGAGAAATTTTATGCCTAAAGTGGAGAAAGTGCCTTTATTCCATTTAGCAGGTAAATCTCCTGGCTCCCTTCCATAATTACTGCCAATCCATACCCATTCAGTTTTATCTAAATTAACTTTTAAGCCACAGCAGTTTTCAACATTATGCAAGAAATCTAACACTGCTTTTCCAGATTCTACGTTTGAAATGAAACATGTAGTATCATCAGCAAGCTGACTTAATTTGATCTCTTCGGACCCAATGGCAATGCCTTTTATATTTTGATTCGTCCTAATATGAATGGCTAGAAGTTCAACGGCTAGTATAAACAAAAAAGATGACAGGGGGCACCCCTGTCGAACACCTCTATACAGGGAGAAAAAGGATGAAATGTAACCATTACTAATTAAGCAGCTGCTAATGTCAGAATACATAATTTTAACCCACTTTCTGAAATCCTCCCCAAAATTGAAAGTTTGTAAGACTTTGTTCAAATAATCCCATTCCAAAGTATCAAAGGCTTTTTCAAAGTCAATAAGAAGAATTAATCCTGGTATATTGCGCAAACTAGTTATTTTTATGATAACTGAAATTTGCCTTATATTTTCTCCTATGTACCTGCCTTTAACATAGCCATTTTGATCTGAATTAATAAGTTTTGGAAGAAATTTCCGTAATCTTAGTGCCATGATCTTTCCAACTATTTTATAATCTATGTTTAATAATGATAATGGTCTCCAGTTCTTCAACTGGAGTAAGTTTTTATTTTTCTTGGGTATTAGTGAGATTATTCCTCGTCTTTGATCAACTGAAAGTATTCCTTTTTCAAATGCATAATTGAAGCTGTCAAGTACTAACTGTTCTATGTCTGTCCAAAAGAAATTATAGAATTCGACTGGAAACCCATCGCTTCCAGGACTTTTATTGTTTTTTAATTCTTTTAAATCATTTTTGCATTCGCAGCCAGTGATGAGCCCTTCACAGTTAACTTTCTCTTCATCCAATAATTTAGGGATGTATTGATTATCAAAAATGTAATTGTATCTGTCATCTCTTGCTTGATGCAGATGTTTATTAGAGGAATATAGTTTTTCATAAAATGTTTGTTCTTCTTTTATAATTTCTTCTCAATTATCTATTTCTCTATTGTTAGCAATCTGTAGTTTTGTAATGCATTTGGAATTTTAATTTCGTTTTTCTAGGGATAAAAAGTATTTGGTGCTATTTTCACCCAGTTCACACCATCTTGCGTGGGATCTAATCATGATACCTTACACTTGTTGATTAAAAATATCATCTAGTTGCAATTGAACCTGTTCAATTTTATTTTTTGTTTCTTCACTGGGTGATAGTGCTAAATCATTATTTAACTGTTCTAACTTATGTTTTAGGTCTTTTTCTTTCTGCTTTTTGAGAAACGCTTTTCTTTTAGAATAAGAGACAGTGAACCCTCTGATTTCACATTTAATTACATCCCATTTTAGGCTTTTATTATCTAAATCAAAATATTTATCTTCTTGTTCGTTAATTAATTCTCTAATTTTGCCAATGTATATTTCATCTTTCAATAAGCTAGTATTGAATTTCCAGAATCCTGGACCTATTCTTTTGAAGGCTGTACCTGTGAGCTGGAGGCTTATTAAACTATGATCTGTTTTAATTGATGGTTTTATTTTACAAGAAGTCACATGAGGGCCAAGAAAACTGGAAATAAACCAGTAGTCTAGTCTACATTGGATTAAGGGTTGCTTTGAATACCAAGTGTGCATAAAGGTGTCTGGATTTCTCATTCTCCATATGTCCACAAGATCAAATTCTTCTATGAAGTTGAGTAAATCAGAGTGATATGCTGAAGCTGTTTCTGCTCTGCCACCTTTTTTATCCAGTGTGGGAGCCAGTATAGTGTTGAAGTCACCTCCAAAAATGAGGTTATTGTGAAGTTTGTCTGTTAAATGAGCCCTTAAATTGATTAAAAAGTCAACTTGGTCAGTAACATGATCTTTAGTTGGAGCATATATATTGATGAGAGTGAAATTTTCATCATCAATCTCAGCTTCAAGAATAATGAATCTGCCATTTGGGTCAGTGATGTGGCTCTTTATGTTACAATTGACTCTGTTAGAAAATAATATAGCCACTCCTCGGCTGTCTCTGGAACCATGTGAAAACACAATGTTAGCACCCCACTCATTTTTCCAAATGCCTTCATCCTCCTGGCAGCTGTGAGTTTCTTGAAGAAAAATGATTCAATTACTAAGTTTACGCAGCCAATGAAACATGGATCTACGTTTTTTAATATCACGCAGCCCTCGAACATTAAGAGAGTGTAAGGTTAAGTCATAAACTTCAGTCATACTTTGGGTAAGATGTCAAGCATAAGTACAGCATGTGTGCCGTTACACTGGTAATGTGCATAATATATACTTTTTGTTTGTGTAATGAACTGGGGTAGCAGAGGGTACAACACATGATGTATACGATGTAAGTAATGTGAATACAAGAGTATCACAATATGAACATAAATATGTTAGATCTTGGATCAGATAGTATACATGGTATATGCAACATTTAAAATATAAGCTGATGAGCTTGCTACATGTAGGCTGTTGAATTGCTGCAAACAATTTATTGTATGTCATTTCAAGTATATAAGCGTCATTATACAAGCAAGCATGACCTAATGTACCAATTCTGTCATTTGACTCGACACTCCACATTCTACAGAGGAACTCTTTTTGACAAGTAAATGAGAAAGAAAAACCACAAAATAACAAACGGACAACACAGAGTGCACACTCTGAGGAGCATGCACTCACATACATTAGGGTCCACTGAGAAAGCAGCATGAAGGCCCTTCATGACTGACTGGGACCAAAAATCCAGAGTTAAAATAGAGAAAAAAACAAAAAAAAAAATGAAAACAAAAAAAACAAAAACAAAAGGTCATGGGTCATTCCAAGACATGGAAGACAATCTAGAGGGGAAAAAAAAAAGTAAAAATAAAAAAGGCTATAATTCAGTATCTTATCACTGGTCTACTTTACACGTAGCATAGGATAACAAACACAAACGAACTCCCCTCGTTAGAAGAAAAGCACACATTATTCCACTACATGTGCATAGCTTGATAAGCATGTTATATATTCAGAATTTAACTCTGTCACAAAACACACTGAAGACTAATGATCACACAGACTGTAGAATAATGTTAGAATCAAGCTCAGATTTTTAACAATTATGATAATAATAATAATAATAATATTACTGATGGTTGCTTAGCTCCTGAGAAAAAGGACTTGTAATCTTTCCGTATATTCAGCGTGCATATGCATGTGGATCATGCATTTAATATGAAGCTAGTCTTATGCTGAGTGCTTATAAGTAAGGACAGGTTTTGCGCTAAGTAGCCACAATGTATGTTCTGCTGTGGATTGCAAAGGAGAAAAAACGGAGGTTATTATAATAACAGGAATCACAGCAACAGACTTGTTACTATAGTGTGGTTTCAAAGGCATATATGGTTGCACATGTAATAATATATATGAATGCAATATTCAAATACCATGTGAATGTTCATGTTCCAGGTTGACTACCGTGTGTAACTTTACAGAATGTATTGTCATGTTGATATAACCACAAGTTGTAGGGCAAGGAGAGTTTTAACTTAGTAATGCAGGATGTGTTGTAGACAACAAACAGCAAGGAATACAATGAAACACACTAACTTATTTGTAATATGTTGGTAAAGATTAAATCTAAGCAAGCTAACAGGAATCTAAATAATAATTTTTTTTTCTTTCTTTTTTGTTCTTTCTGCTGCTGTGAGCAGTCATGGATGGACACAAGTCATCTCTGGCAGGGGCTTGACACACCTCATATGGCCAGTTGCAAATATCAGTGTTGAGTCGGTGTTGAGGTAACTCTGGATTTAACCTGGGGTTGAATTTATTTTCTGCTTGCACACATGGGGTGTTGTGTTAACCCGCAGCTAAATCCGGAGTTCACACTGGACCTGCCTTCTGCTTGGTTTAACACCATGGTTAAAAAGTGTGATTCACCAAGGAGACCTAATAAAAGCTGTTTTTTATATTTCAATTACATAAGAGGACTTTCTGTGATCGAGCTCTGGTCACTGTGAAGCTGAATGTGAAGTCAGTCAAAGAAATAGGTGGTGATCGAAATTGCTGCTATTTGGCATTGAAAAATGACATTGAAATGCTTGAAAGGCTTTTAAGGAAGACAATAATATGGCAGGATAGAAATAATCGGTTTGACAAATACCATGATAACGATTTTTTCTTCCATTTTAGCTTTACAAAACAAGCCATCATAGACATTCTACACTTGGTAGAAAGACAGCTGCAACATCTGCAGAAAAAGGAATGTTCTATTCCCCCAGTTTTCCAGCTTTTGATATCAATTCAGTTCTATGGCTATGGCAGTGTTGATTTATTTAGAGTACATATAAGCACTGCTACCAGGGTGATGAAGAATTGCAGTAGAGCGCTAGCTCCATTGTATAGAGAACACACTTTTTCCCACAAAACCAAGATGCTGGGAAAGCTCAGGAATAATTTTGTTGTCTTTTTATTTTAGATTATTCCATAACAAAGATGGATGACATTACAACAGACAGCGTTCTTCCTCCTGTTTTTCGTCCTTTCCTTATTTCATCACCAAACTCTTGCTTTGCCTTTCTTTTTTGTTCATCTTGATGCGCAATGTCTTGCATTGAATTTTCCTTTTTATTGTGTCCCAGACGTTTTCCTTTTTTTTTTGTACCATTCTCACATCATTTTTTTTCTGTTTGTTTTCAATTATATCTTTGTGTTCCTCAACTAATTCCAACAGTGTTCTGAATCTGGTGTCAACCTCAGGTTGTGTAACCTGCACCTAGGTGAACTGTCAGCAAACCAGCTGGTGTCACACAACTCCAGGGTTAACCCAGAGTCAAGCTGGGATTTCACAGCTCCTCCATGTCAGAGTTAACTCTGGGTTCAGCCCAAGGATAACACGAATGTGTGCAACCGGCCAATATTGGATGATTGGATCACTCCACTAGTGTCACCATGGAAGATTCAATGGAGTCAGTCTCCTGTGCCTTATATTTAGCATGCCATCCACACTTGGACCAAAGGAGATTCTACCAGAACTGCTCTTAGAGCAGCCACTTGTCCTCCCCCTCTGGCACCCTGTATGAAAACATTCTGTTGGGAACAATCACATCTGGTCAATTGGAGGTGACAACCATAGTAGTGCTGATGGTTATCTCAGGCTGCCATATAGTGGTAATGTGACTCCAGTTTCTGTCCCTGACGCAAAAGGGAGGTAGAAACAGTCTATAGAAGGGCACCACTGACCACTGCCCATGAGGACTATTATTGCACTTTCTACGATTCAAGCCAGATTTCATCTTGCAACCACAGATTAAAGTTTGAGACCAACTCAATTTCTTACATGCTTCTTGTCAGTGTCATTGGCAGGTCAAAAGGAAGTGATCACTATCTCTGAAAAGACTGTGACCACTAGGAAGTAGTATTTCCATACTTGAGTTTGTGGTATCAAAGTTCAATTGACTCACTAAAATTAAAACATGAGGATGTCCGAACTGAGATGTCCAAAAATGGTGCTCGAGATGGAAAGCTGTACAATCAAATCATAGTTACAACAGACACGCTCACAGGTGAAACACAAGCATGTACACATAATGATGGAGCTGCTATAGTCAGTACACCTACTGCCTACCACTCAACATTGAATACTTTATCCACACATAAATCTTTTTCCTATTTTTTATATCTAGTTGCATTAAATATATACAGATGCATTTAGTGATCCAAGTACTCTTTGATCACAGGGAACATAAAGGGCAGGCAAATTATCCATTGTTTACACATCTTGCAATTTGTTTTTATATTGTAAATGAGATTCAACTTTTGACATATATGGAATAGGCTTTTACTGCAAAAAAAACCCTCAGTTAATCTCATAGATATGCAGTTGTGTGGGTTTTTTCATATTATGGAATTGGATTTTACTGAAACAAATCCCCTCTGTTAATCTCACAGATGTGCAGTTAATGATGGGGAGGCAGGTTGAAAGCAATATTTCATTTATACCTACAGCAAGATTACTATACCATTGTCTCTTTATTTAAAGGCCAATGTAATGCTTGTTCTGTAGGTTTTCCTATCTTTTTAGCTCATTGAAAATTTTAGGGTTATTTTAGAGGTAACAAGAGTTTTGGTTCATATGTCTGATGATATATTTGAAAAGGGCTTCAGGAATGACGCATACACCCCATTTTGTGACAGTGAACTGACCCTCTAACACTTGTTTTATAAAAAAGAAAAAAAATGTAGTGGTTACACATTCTTTAAAAGTTGTAAACACCCAATCTGAAAATGACATATCTGGAGGTTATATGACACATGACTTATCGATCTGACTTGTTGACTCAACTCAAGGGAAGTAATTTTTTCACTGTGACCTTATTACTGGTTAAATGCATGAACATTTAATAAGGAAAGATAGATCTCCACTCATTTGACCTAAAATGAAATGTCCGTAATGAACTTGCTTGCTAATTTGTAGGATTACACATGCAACTCAACTTTCATCTCGCATGTATCTGAGGGGGAAGGATAAATAGAGTGATGCTTTTTAGATCAAGTCTAATGTTCCGGGTCAGTACAATCATTTTGATGACATTTTGAGGTAATGACTGTTGGTTTATATAGTATATTGTATTTTTAATTACATACTCTGTACTGTCTAGATGCTGTGTCGCTGGTTTATTATGAATGAAAACCCCAGACCAAACTAAATAACACTGCTGATAATTTCTGGGTTGTGTGCTAGTCTGGATCTAAGTAGCTCGATTGACATTGGCATTAAGGTGGTCACCGGCTAACTTATACAAATATTATGTAAGGGCTAAATGAAATTTAATTTGGTAAATAATTAAGAATAAACTGGACTAGGATCGTTATGTTTATATTCCTTCTAGACACAAAAATTAACCACATCAGCCCCCCCCCCCCGACACCATTGACTTGAATATGTTTTCAATAGTCTCATTATCATTTTAATGCACATAGAAAATTATTTAATCAGTGCTTTGAAATACATGCAGCAAAAGGTTTGTATGCTGATAAGTGTATATATGCTTCAATAACATTATTTCCTGGCACCTAAAAGTTGAAACATGGCTGTTCCACTCACACTAAGTATATGTTTGTTTCCACGTGAGTAACCTTAGTATAAAGATCAGTGTTTTAAGTGGAGTAATCTGTTTGTTTGGTATTTTTACCCATGCTTACAAGTGTGAATGCAAAAGGGTGCAAAGTGTACCACAGGAACTTAAATGCCATGGCATTGAATTTGAATCTGTTCCAGTGCATTGGAAAATGTAATCGAGAAATACCTCTTGTTTTCTCAATCCGATATAGATAAGGGAAGATGTAAAGATTGTAGTGGAGTGGAAGCATGCAATCTGTGGAAATTGAATCAAATACTGTAAAAGCTTCAGCTCTGTCCTACTATTTATGACTAAAAGATGTCCATGTGGCCGGCACTTGTCATGTGCTTGTAGCCAGCTTTTTGGCTTTTCCTTCGTCTTCATTCGTATGTTAAATGGTCCTACGTCTGGCTCTGTGAAGTAAGAACAAACAGGCCATCTGTCTCGACATAAGTCCATTAGGTTTAAAAATTCTACGTTCTCAAATGGAAAATTCTCTGTAATGAGCAATCTGACTGTCAAGTTTTGGGGTATGTCTTTTTCTAAATTAAGTCGTTCAACTTCTAATGTAGTGGCGAGACTCCTGTCTTTATTCATTACCATCCGGTTGATGTCAAATTCTTTTACTGCATGAAATTCCCAGCATATGTAAAAGTTAGAAGTGTCATAATGTGTTCCTGAGTGATATTTTTGCTTCACCCTCAAAAGAAATGAGGTGCTGTCTGCTGTATTTGTATTCATGATTGTCATATGAAGTAAACAAAGGGTGTGGAGTAAATATGGTTCAATGATAAGCTTGTGTACAGTGGTTAACAATACTATGTGAATGCATTGTTTCCCACTTGCATGCAATGTGATCGCTTCTGTGGGGAGTGATAATATTTCATGACGACAAACCTGGGTAGGTTGTGCTGTTATTATAAATTGATTATCTTTGTTCAAACAACCAGGCCATGCAAATTCCACATGAAGAGAATCCCTAAAAAAGGTTACATGCTTGGAGGACATACCTTTCATACCGCTCTGGTATAACTGACGTTGCACATGTGAGTATATGTTGAATGCAAATTTACATAAGGACTCTACATTGTCAGTATTAAAAACTGGTGAAAGAGTGAAAACAAATTTGTACGAAGGTGACGAGTAAATTATGACATACATGGTGCTCTGAACCTGCCCAAAAATTAATATAAAGCAACCGTATTTAATGCAAAAAGTTGCAGGTATCTCGTGATACACGTGCAATGCATCTGAAAGATAACTTTGTCTTAGTATATTGCCCACGTTTCTAATGTCAAATAATTTTACCATTATACCCAAACAAGTGGTTACCGATGTGGTAATAGAAAATTGAAACGTGTTTTCAATATGAGATAGATACACATAATTCACCAAAGTAACACTCGACTGTGACGAAACAATATATTGGACGGTTCCGTGACAAAGTGGACCAAATAAGGTCCTACCAGTCATATGATCTCCATCATACACCATAATACCACCAAGAGAACAATCTGATGAGCCGTTCCAATTTATATTTTTCACTCTTAAGTCAATGAATTGCTGGAAAGCTGCAACAAGTAAAATCGTGTGTACATGGGCCATATGTGCTCTACATGTTTCAACACTTGGCGTTCCCAGGGAAAACATGAGGCTATATGTGATACTTGGTCTGATTATAAGTTTTTGGAAGTGTGAAGTAGCCAGTATAATTCCACTCTTGAAAGTAATAATTCCTTTACCATATATTGGACAATCATTTACAGAATAAATTACCAAGTGACCACTGCTTACATATACCTTAACCCAAAGATAAATACTATACCCACCAAGTACTTTCGAGAAACGTTCATTTTGCTGGTATTTGCCATCAAAGTAAGTAATCGTAGTGATGGTTTGTGATGAAACAGTGCCAAACAAAAAAATATTCCACACAAAGCCTGATTTTGTTTTCTTTCTTGAGATGAGCCAATAGCGTGGATTAATCACTTTGTGTTGTGCTTCAAGAATATGTTTTGAAAGATTGAAGTCAATTCTATTCTCCGTAAAAACCGTTTTCTGCAGCATCTCATACTCTATGTTTAAATATGTTAGCCATGATTTCCTAATTTTATATAACTTGTGTAGACAGAAAAGGCTAATTCTCAATCTATTGCATGAAACTAGTTTTTGCCAGTTTCGGACCCTTTCACAGTGTCTCATGTAAAATAGTATTGCACATGCTGCATGGAGTTCCATAAATGTTTTCAAACATTCTTTTCCAATATACTCCATGTCTAATGTGACCATAAGTTTTATGTGATTGGTGGCTGGTGCAAATATCTCCCACGAAACAGGTTGATTTGGGATACATGGTATAGTATAATTACTTTTAAGATATATTTGTCCACAGTAAGCCCTTAAAGGGGGAAACTGTATATTTGAGGACACATCATTTTTCAATTCATGAACACAACATAACTGGAAATGTTGAGTAAAACAATTAAAAATATGGCACCAGAACAGCTTGCGTATCATGATATTCGACATGCTACATGTAAGAAAATGATAACAAGAAATTTTGAGAGCTTTGGATATGGAAGCAAAGCCACTTCGTCGATGTGCTTTTATTGAATCATATTTTATATCGACCTGCTGAAAAAATCTCGCTATAATACACATGAAGTTTGATACTGAAAAGATTGTTATTCCCGTACCACTATTACATGTGGACAAAAGCACGGTAATTGCTTCGCGTGAGTCTTGATATGATCCTATTTTACATATTTTGCGTTCATATAAACATAGCGCCGTCAACCCTCCTCTACACCTGTCTACATGAGAAGGACATTTGTAGTAAACTACGATTGAGATGTATATTTTAATTTGAAATTTTCTCCAAGTACTTATTCTAAGATGGATGTGATCAGAGTGTGGCCATGTCAGAAAAATAGCCCCCAAAGGTCGTGTACACTCTTGGGATATATTACAAGCAGCTGTACTCGATTCCCGTAAAACTCTGTATGTAAGTTCTTTAGTGATTGCATGGTCTGTGGCATCATGGTGGCTGATGCAGGTCGCAATGGACTGAATCAACTGTGCAATGCACATGAAGTGTCCACAATTTTGCATGCAGTATCCAAGGATAATTTGGTTATGTTCATGAATCATGTTGGTATTGGCTTTAATATGATGGGACTTTATCTGTAGGGAAATATTTCCACATAAAAAATGAATGTGTTTGCCAAAACGAAACATCATCCTAATGAATCTGTCTCAACATTCAATCAAGTACCCAGTAGCATTCTCTCTGTATCATTTGTGCCCATAAATAATATTTCGTTGAGTAACAAACGGAGCCACCAGAAGTAAGTCAATTAAAAAATATCATCTTGCATGAAGTTGTTTTATACATGAGTGGACTTGAACGAGTAGCTCTGCTCGAATCCCGGTAGGAATTCAATTTTGCAGTATAAATGTTTCTGCTCTATTAGCAATATCCTTAATTTGATACAGTGAATTGTAACGACACTGTAACGATGTTCGTGTGAGGACACAGGTTTTGACAGACTCATAATCAAATTTGCAAGTTGATCTTATATAATCAGATATCCAACACATATTTGCTGAGAACGGATGGATAACGAATATTTATCTGGACACAAAATCGATGGACAGTTAGTTATTTTAGATATGATGAAACGTCAAAAGCTATTTTCAGAAAGATCATTAGTTAGGGCAATTTTATGGAAAAATGATATGATACATTTCGTTACTTTTCAGCAGTTATTTAATATACTGCCTTACCTTTTGCTGTTATTTGACCAGATAGTCGGACCCAAGTGATTAAGGGGGATGAGAAAATACTGAGTTTGCAACTCGACTTGCATTAATGTATTTCTCATATCAATATATAAAAATGGGGCCGTCAGTGTATAAACATATGGGCAACTTTGCGCTTGTTGTATTGTAACCATATGATACCAGCCATATATTGATCAGTTTTAAAATACTAAATTTTATATGTAGATTATCAATATATTTATATCAAAGAGAGAATGCAAAACATCTTAAACTGACCCTTCTTTATTACCCCAAATAAAACTAGCAGTATAAACATTTGGACACTTTTTACTAATCCCTGTCAAAGGCCCTAAGATTTATTAACTGCTTAGTGAGAAATGGTGAAAGTAAGTAAGAGCCCCCAAGAGCAAATTCAGCTGTGCTCTGGTATCGCAGAAATTGCTGTTGCAGTCAATTATTATTAGGAGTAACTAGGAGATTATGGGCCATGCTCATCAGCATAAGAGAAAGTACTCAATTTCTGAAAGCCTGTGTTCGTTTTCCATATAATAGGAGCGTTGTGGTGAAAGAGGTTCAACCGATTGTGCGAATGTCTTTTCAACTGCTTCCAAAGAGCTGTCTTAGTGGCATGTTGTGTGTTTTCACTAGAAGTCAAAAAAAGTACTGAATTTTACCTTTTTGATTGACCTTCAGATGTTCTTGATTTAACTGAATTGCACTGAATGAACAATGGTAAGTAAGAGCAAGTACCTTCATTTGTACTGGAATATACTGAGTAAGTACACGTATTATTTAGGCACATTGAGACCATGCCTAGGGATATGAAATGCCTGTTTAGGTCGCCAGAACAAATCTAGAACAAGTAAGAACAGGTAGGTAGACTCAAAGGCTGGACTCACAGCCGGGTTTTCATAATTGTCAGGGGGCCATAAAATGCCCTGGGCTGGCCTATGAGTTGTTGAAGTGAAATCAGCAGGGAGTAAAAATAAGGAAATGTCACAGCACAGGGACATGAAACCTTCGAGAAAAGTCCTTGGTAAGATCATAGCGCTTTTGTCCTTACTGGAACAGTGGGTCAGGTCCAAAAGTATCATTCTTCAACAGAAAGTCAAAATATCTTGTTAATTTACCCACCTGAGATGCTTCCAAGTGCAAGTTTTATGGTGGTAACACAATTTGTGCAATACTTATTGCTTACCCAAGGGTAACAGGCGGACAGACACACATGACGACGACAATATATATATTTGGCTTCCTGTGTCCTTATGTAAATGTGGGTCCATCGCTGTTGATAGTAAGTGTAAGCGGTGGATTGAATCAGTGTTTGAGTGCTGCGTAACTGTTATGTTGCTTCCAAAGCTTACTCAATCTCCGTGTTACATGTGTATCTACTTCACTCCATAGTAAAAATAACACAGTGACGGAAATAGATCTGCCTTGGAGGTAAAATTTTATGTTGACAAAGACGCTGCCTTCTAACTAACTTATGAAAAGGTATAATGGGTTGTGTGAGTCATCAGTCCATGCCCATATTGGGTAACCATGTTGAATCTTGTTTTGGTTGCGATATTATACATAATTGCCAATGATCACATGTTTTGTGACTTCCTGAAAACTTTGATATGGCATACAAAAAACTTGCCTAAAGATATTTTTAACTTAGTCTGCTACAGACATCAATTAAAGCTAGCCCCGCCCCCCCTTGGGGGAGGCAGGTACCCCCCCCCCCCAATGTTTTGTGGAGGTATGCAGCTCTAGGTTTTGAACCCCCGCTCTTTGTTATAGCACGTTTTCACCAAAAAGATACCTTTATTAGGGAATCTTGTTGAATTCTAGGCCAACAATCAGAAAGAGTTACATATTTTGGAGAATATTTGGCAAACTACTGATTTTTTTAAATTTTATTTTCACATGTGGTTTCATGCATATATATGTATATATATATATATATATATATATATATATATATATATATATATATATATATATATATATATATATATATGTAGATATATATGTACGCATTAATATACATATATATACATATAAACATATATATATACATATATATATATCATATATACATATAAGCACAGGCCACATTTACCTCATTTGATGTATGATTAAAATGTGTGCAAGAGCCCTTTGCATAGACTTTTCGGTACATCCTACTATTCATAAAAGTTAAGTTTCATAAGCATCTGATAACAGAAGTTGCACAATAACAACATTTCTGCCATGGATAATTTAGTGCCACTCTCGTAAAAATAAATATTCAATACATGTAAGGTGGCAGAGAAAAGGGCAGATATTTTGGGGGAGGGATGAGAAGAGTATTCACCTAGGCAACACCCCACTACCTCTGACTCTCTGCAATAGCAAAGAAGCACAGGCCAGCCAACTCCCACTGTCAGCAAGGGCAGATGGTGGCTGCAGAGAGTGTGAGGCCTTCTCAGCCTCTCCTACACAAAGAGCCTTGGGTCCCCACAAAACTAAAAACTCCCTCCAGCCTTAAAACATATTATTCTGCAATTTCATTTTGGTTTAATACAACTGTGATAATTAAGTTCATGTATGTTTTAGTTATGTAAATGGATTTTTCCTTTCTTTACAGCAATGCTTTCTTTATTTTCCTCAATTTGACATATACATGAATTGAAACATTGATCCTTGGCTTGACTTTTTGTATTTACAATTGTAAATGTATTTTTTCCAAGTAAGAATACATAGTTCATCATAGGTGTTAGATCATAAGTGCCGAGGAACACTTCAGTTACTGAACTGTGATTAATTCACACACTGTCTAGAAGGCACCTTCTGAACAATTGATTAAAACAATCTTGTGTTACCTGACAATAACAAAATAAATGTTCTATTGTTTTTGTTTCTCTTTTAGAAAATGAAACATTTATCTGTGTCTAATATTCTAAATTTCAATAATCTGTAATTGGTTTACATAAATCCATGTAAAAACTTGAATTGGAAATCTCGTAACACAGTTGAAATAGTTACATTATAAATAATTCAAACAATCGAGCCATTCATTTTCTTCCAGATTTAAGTTGAGTTTTAGTTGCCATTTGCCTATTATTGGTCTTTGTGTCTTAGTTACTGAATCAATCAGTGAACAATACACTGATCTAGGACGCTTCTTTTCGTGGAGGGTTTTGTAAATCTATTCTTGCAAGTTTGGGCATTCAAGGTATTTAATTGATTTTCAGAAAATGCTTTCAACACATCCTTTTCGATTTATTTGGAATTGCATGAATGACCCCATAATAAATGAGAAATTTTTCTTGCAAGTCATATTTTCCATTTAATTCACTGCAAACGTTCTTCCTTGCGGGCCAATTAGATTGTTAAAAGACCTAATACCTTTTTTCATATGATCTATTACAATAAATAACTGTACCACCTATTTCAATTTGTGAACGAAACTAAAACGTTTGATTTAGCATCTCTCTAACTGGACGTGGAACATGAATATTGAATCTTCCTGTTGTTGGATTCTATTGCCTCCATATATTAAATAAGTGTGATTCTTTTATCCAAGTTTTCATTCAATTTTGCACTTGGACATAAGTTGTGAGGTTACCCCTTTTTTGCAATGTCAAAAACAAAATTGTGGTCTCCACCTATAATCTTATGAGCATTTGGCTGGTTTTTAATGTATCCAGTCAAAGTCTCACGTAGCTCCGGGCTGTCAGTATTACAACCATATACATTGGTTAGTGTAATTTGAGTATTATTTAGGGTTATATCTAACATAATAAATCTACCATCTTCATGTTTAATGATCTCATGTATTTCATGCTCAAAATCATTTTAAACAAAATTTCTGGACCTCGTGCATTATTTATGCTATGGCTAATGAAGACCTTATAACCCCTTTTTGCACACCATCATTTTCAATATCAGCAGTGCTGTGTGTCTGTTCAAAAAGAAAAATTGAGCAGTTTTTCCGTTGCAACCAGATAAAAAGTTCTTTTCTTTTCCAAGGTTCCCTATAACCTCTTCTATTAACAGATCAGATACCTTAATTATCCATTGACGCCTGGAAAAAATATATTTCTATCCTTTTTTGCATTTACCAATATGGATTTTTGCTAACAGGTACAAACAAAACACATTTACTGTACCTTTGGTAGAGAAATTTCGCTGAAAAGGGGGGCCTCCAGAGCGGCACATGCCAAGTACCGTCACTAATGGCATAACCCCGGGGCTTCTTTCTTTCTTTCTTTCTTTCTTTCTTTCTTTCTTTCTTTCTTTCTTTCTTTCTTTCTTTCTTTCTTTCTTTCTTTATTTCATTCTTTCTTTCTTTCTTTCTTACTTACTTTCTTTTCTTTTCTTCCTCTTTTTTCCTTCTTGCTTTGTTTCTTTCTTCCTTTCTTGTTACTGTTGATAGTAGGTGTTTATATGGTTGAGTGGTTTTTATCCAGATTGTTTTCTTCCTCCTTGTTTTTAACCCAGCTCAGATCAGGAACACTGAAATGTTCCTGGTATCAGTTTTAACTACTATATGTTACTCGTGTGTTCAGAGCCAACCTCCTATGCCTTTTGACCACGTTACAGTGGGAGGGAGGGGGATATGTATTGTGTCATGTGTTAACCTTGCTAGCCCTCCCTCAGGTACCTTAATCATGATATGCATAATGTGCACAGGGATGAACTCTATTTGGCAAAGTCTTTACAGTTTTCGATTTACAATGACAGACTTACAGTAGTATCCATCCACTCTAGGTAACCTTATATAATAACTGAAATAACACTTTATCCTTGCATTACATGCAAAGTAAAATTGCCAACTGGCTGCCAAACAGCCTAAAGCATTACATGTTTTTGTACATGCTCCTTGAAATTAAATATAGCCACTGATGTGAAGGTCTAGAATATGAAAGTACGACCAAGGGACATGCTTCCCATGGAGACCCCAGACTGCTATTGCTTTCCTTTGAGGGCGCTCGTCGGGAGCGCACCAGAAACAAAAGCGGTATAAGGGGATTTGATGAAGGCAACCAAGAAACACCCTTTGGTAAACATTGCCTTGCCCTGCAAAACAAAACGTAGATCGCACTGATTTCTTGAAAAGGGCTAAGCAGAGACATCTGGCTATACTTTCGATTGCTATGTTATAAACATATTGAGGACTAAGCAAAAAGGCAGAAGAAAGGTAATTTTGAATGTTTGACAAATTCCTTTTGCAATGTACACAGATGGGAAAAAGCTTGCTGAGCACAGTCCAATACACTTTTTAAGGGAAAAGCAGAACATCAAATATTCCAGCATTTCTCCGTGAAGATAAAGCATTTACAGACAATGACGCAAAAGCCCAGCCTTTGAACAACTTCTTTTCATCAACCAAAATTAACTTCACTGTGAAAAGTTTTTACTCTTGGGACTACAACAAAGCCATTTGAGCATCTTGATAAATATCATAATAAAATAGAACCGGGTGTTTTGCATGATAAATACAAAGATACCAGTTGTTAAGAGGCTAGGCTTATCATTTTGTACCCGTGGCGTCAGAATGCTCTGGGAAGTTGATCCTACTATGTTGGAGTCATTCGTAAAATCATCTGATGATAAAAAGAAGATTTTAATGCTTTACTTGGTCAAGCCAACTCAGTACTTCCACACAATTTGTGATGAGGGATATCACATTGCAAACCTTTACCCAAAGGCCCAGTCATCTCTTAAGATCAAGTGTTGGCTCTGATACAGCCCCCAGCTACAATGCGTCTGTACACCACAGCCACAAAGTGTACAGCCTTGTAATGGGGCTTCTCAATTATTAAGGCCTGACAGATGATAAACATGAAAAGTAAGAGGTTCTTGTGTTCCATTGAGAAATTATTCTTATAACACAATTGCTGAAAGTTTTTTTTTTGCAATTTTAGCTCATTTGGTACATGACCTCATTTTTTCAAATAGGAGAATTAATTGTACTGTTGATATTGGATCGTAAGAAGGCTACCAGGGAAAGATAGGTACTGGCAGTGCAAGTTAATTCATCATGATGCAAAATGGCTGCATAAAGGATGAAAGCAACTACATGATATCTAGCTCCATAACGGGGGGGGGGGGTACTGTGAGTAATTTCATTTGCTTTGTTTGAATGTCATTGGGATTATGATATCTTGTTCAAACACTTATAATGAATGAAGATTAGCACTTTATTTGCCTCTAATTTGCACAAATTTGAACGTACTTGCTATAATTCCAAAAATTTAAGTAGAAAGAAAGAGATAAAGAGAAAGCACAAACGACTGCCCGAGTGCGGGGAGAGAATGCTTACATTAGTGAACATAATGAGTATGTTCTGCTCTATAGGCGACATTTTTTGCCAAAGGGTCCCAATCTAAAATCAACATTTTGCTGAATATTCTTTAAAACGAGCGTTATTGATCTCTGTTGGAAGAAAGCTGCAATCACAATTGTCTACTGTAGTGCTAACATATTATATTTTGTGAGGCCCAGTGGTCTCTTAAGTTCATAAATTTATCATTTTCGCGAATTTGCGGCAGCTAAAAAGTACCGAATATGCTAGAGGTTTCTATGGCACTGCCGCTGATCACACAACTTGCATATGCCTTCACTATTTGAATTTAAAGGTGGGCTGATCAGATGCTAGCGTGTACGCCATAAAAGAATAGCGTGACACTTGGCCTGTCAAACATTCAACCAACCTGGTGTATCAAATCATGGGCATATGTCTTATAGGTAAAAAATGTGATCGCCAGGTCTTTAATTGGTGCATCACATGGTTTCAATAGCATATTCCACATGGTATCGAGGAGCATGTGGCAATTTGGGGATAATTCATTTTGCAAGTTATTTAATTTTGCATCTTTAACATATTTGCAAACTTTGCGAAATTCAAAACCACGCAAATTAAGCATATTAACAGTAGATCATAATATATGCTTTTGCACCCATACTAGGCTCAAAAGCAAATCAATCTCTGTATTATCTCCACTTCAAAATTGGAATGGGAAAAACACAAATATTGGTCTGTTTAGTGACAGTTCATACATTAACAAGACAAAATGCACTAAAGTATTTGGTCACAGTAAGTTATCATCTGTAAGTAATGACATTTTCAATAATCATGTGAGTTCATCGACTGTGGGAGGGGATTCATTTCATTTCAGTCAACTACACTCAGTTAAGAATTTATATGCATAGAGTTTTACAAAGACTTACTTGGCTTTATAGACGATTAGGTTCTGCATTTGGTGCATCCAACTTCTTGAATAGCTACCTGGTAGTGTGCATAATAAAACAATATAATATAGCATGCACATATGCACTTAATTGCACTACAGTGTAAATCCCAGATGATTGCATGCTTTGTATGCCATGGCCTTCTAGACCTGCAGTAACACAAACTTTGACCCAGATATACCTCAAAGCGCCCAGGCAGGCATACACATTTGCTCTCGTCCCACCTGTCTGGATGTGTGGGTTATTGTCATTTCCCTGCTGGGGTCCTCTTTGGGATCAGCCCATTATTATATACCCTGCAAGGAAATTGTACACACTTGACTGTCCAACACAGCTGGCAACGTGTGTCAAAATCTGTAATACACATTATCTGATGTATACATCATTTACATATATCATGAAATATTTAAATATTAGCTTAATTACTGCTGTTTTTTTTTTTTTGTATCTTTTTCCAGACAGGTGAATTACATAATTCACCTCCCTGATTTCACTGGTAGCTCAGCACTTGACTCATCTTGATTGCTGTCATGAACAAATAAATGTGAGTGTGCACCATAATCTTTGGAAACTTGCCGATGGAGTTGTAAAATGACTTAAAAGTGAGAAAAGAATTCATGTTCACATGTTGTTTTGATTGATTGCGTCTGCCTTTTCGCCTCCAAAGCAAGTCAAGTTCTATAATATCTCAACTTTACCAGTGGAGTAGAAATACATTATGTTGGGAAATATTATGGCAATCTTGTTATCACATCATAATGTGTGAGACCAGGGTTATGCAGTTTGCTAAGGGCCGTCCATAATATTCATCATTTTTCATCTACAAACAAAACATTCGTATGAAGAAGGGGGTCAGAATTTAGTGATGAATATGGATCATAGCTATCTCTTGATAAATAAGAAAATCGAATTTTGCAGCTTATCAATTTTTAAAAAACTTCAATCAAAGACAAAGTTACTTATTTCTAGGCATTCTTTAGGTGTCAAACTGCCCTTGCATGTTACCCGAGGCTCTCAAATCATCAGCATACAGAGCGAGGTGAGGTTGGCTTTCATGAAGTGATGATGAAGATTATAATGGGGGGGGGCATCGAAAGGTTGTGAATGTTTTGTTCATAGATGAAAATGATGACAATTAATGAAGGCCTCGAATATAAGAAATTCTGGTCTACACCCTTGGGACCAACCAAAAGTACCCTGTGAGGATAAGTACACAATAAAGACAAATATTTTAACATATCAAGAAACCAAAATTATATATGGGTGTGGATAACTGGACATCTTTTCACTGTAGTAGCCATAAATAGCAGGTTTTACTGTATAGGGCATCACAGAGACATAGTTCACTTCATTGGCCTAATATATATATATATGTATATATGTTGCCATGTTCGTGTTTATTTCAGAGTTATGAAAAGTGGTGGCTACTGGCTCTTTCATACTTTGTTTAACTTGGCCCGACAGCCATATATTGAACATTCACTTTACGTTCTGGGTGATCAATAAGAAAAAAGAAATTTTAAGGGATAGTCTATAGACTAAAACTCATCCGGCTAGCATACATCCTCAAATAGGTATCTTTTATACAAGGTAGACAAACACGATGGAAATATTTATGACAGTGTCATTTCAGTCTTTAGAATAACAATACCGAAAATTAGGTAGGGTTGGTGTTATCAAATTTGGCTACCAATAGTGTATCACTCTTATCATGCACATTACTAGTGAATTAATTCATGAACTTTTATTAACAGTAGTCAAAGGTTTAACATTTTCCTCTTGTACAGGTATGACTACATGCCCAACGTTTGCCTGTCTCCCAAAATGCGAAACAATATACAGAAGTACCTACTATTTATAATGTAACACTTTAAGTGCCAAGTTTTGGATTCAGTCAATATTTTTCCATGGCATATTTTGCTTTAGTTAAACGCTGTTAAAAATGTTTAGTATAAGGTCAGAAACTTTAAGGCAGGGCTAGAATACCTTTCCCCGTATGGCAAATTCTTGTAACTTTAGCTTCATGATGTGTAACATGCAAAGCATACTTATTTGACTTAATTACCCCTGTGACAGGAAGAATTAAGCATCAAAAGAAACATTTCTGAGGAGAACAGCAAATCTGCTTTAAATCTGAATCAACATCCCCACTCATGGTAGTTCATTTTTTGCCTCCATGTGTCCAAACATTTTACCATACTACAAGCTTAAGGCAAATAAAAATCAGGAAAACTCTCTTTTTTTCGATAATTGGATGAACAATCATGTGGCATTACGATGCCTCTTTGAAAACACTGTCTATAGACCTTTCTTCAGTTATAAATCTTCATGACCGTTACAATGTGCTCCGCATTTTTGGCCTGGTCAGTCTGTTCCTATCTTGAAGCCACCAGCCGTGGATAGTACACGCTGACTTCAACGTTGCTTAGGCTTTATTTTCTTCATAAACGGGAGCGAAGTAGTGCAAAAATTATTGCTATTATGTCCAAACATACCACTAGTTTCATTTTTGTAAGATATTGCCGCTTGTAGTAGCAAAGTGTTCAAATATTCACAAAATATTAGTGACACACATGTGGCGGCCAGTTGTCAACTGGTCCATGGCTGACGCTTTGTAGGTGTTGCCATCTCAACAGCTCAGATGTTTTTAGCAGAAACGACCAGAAGATACTAATAAAAATACATAAATAAAAACAAGCACCCAAACTTGCACCACTGAAGAAGGAGCAGCGGCTCCTGGCTACGTACAGTGGTGTTCAATATGTTGAACAAGTGGCCAGTCAGGTGAAAGTGACTGTATTGTTAAATTTCTGAAGAGAAAGGACTTCACAAATTTCAATTTTGACTGGCCAGAAGTGCAGAATGTGCACACTGTCAGTTACTCCCTAGTCACTCACATCCTACCAGCACCTGAACCAACCAGACGTGGTTTTTTAACCTTCCCTACATGCCTTGGCCGATATGATATAACATTATTGAGTGTCAGTTTTATACACAGATGGTGAATTAGTTTAAAATAAATGACGTATCTTAATATAAATCTGCACAAATCTGGAGCATCACTGAGTGTTAGGAGAGGTTTATTGTAGAGAAATGCATCCAACTTAACAAATGATTTGTGAAGTGGGATGTTTGTACTTGATTTGAATGCAATATGTTGGCTTACCTTCAAACCCTGAGACTAAATCTTTGTTCATGTGAATAAAAAAGACATATTAAAAATGCCCATTTCCTTGTCAATGAGCAGGAAATTTGCATGGTTTCGTTGGTTGTAAGGAGGGGGCAAATTATGAGTGGCTGGACTCAAATGTTGCTAGCTTTGCCACACTACAGACTGTGTGGGAAAGTTTATAAAGTTGATCGTATATAATGAACCCAAATTGGCAAATGATTTGTGAAGTGAGGATAGTTTCAATGCAATGTTGATTCCCTTGTTACATACATGGATGTTTTTGTCGATAATTAGATGGGTTACTTTAAGAACTTTGCTGAACATGGGATCAACTTCCCCTCGTTTCTTCTTGAGATATTTTGCCAGTTTCTAAAGATAAATTGCAAAGATACGGCAGTGGTGTAATCAATGTGGACTAATAAAAAGACATACGTCTTCATCTCTTATGTTAAAACAGGTACTTTTACTGTTCTGGCTGGATTACCAACTCCATACTTCCTTCATGGGCTTTCTGTATAAATTTGAATTTTGAATTCCACATCATTTCGGTCAAAAACAAAGTTTAGCATATATGGTTTTCTGACAGATAGGGTAGAACCATGGACCTACAAGTATTAGCAATAGGTCCATGGTAGAAACAAATCAGCTGAAAAAATATGTTGAACTGTTCCACAAAGCTCCGATGTTTGGTATTCATCTATGCCCCAGTTCATCATTAGCATCTAGTTCTACTGTATCTCTGTTTATTTTTTATCTATTGCAACATAACATCATTGCAAAAAAGAGACTTTATATGCAAAATGAATTTATGCCACATTTCTCTCGGAATGAGCTATGATAAGATTGCTAGCGAATGCATTTACATCATTTTACAAAATTTCCGGGTATTTTAGTAATACAGTCCTACATCTCGCATCTTACTTACAAATACAGGAATATAGCAGTTTGCTCAAGACGTTTTTCATGATCAACTTCTAGACTCTACTGTTCATTTCATTTGCATGCTTTGTAAAACACATTGTCTCTCCGTGAGTGGATTTTAACAGTTTGGACTATGAGACTATGAGGAAAAAAAAGTGCACTTTATTTTCTGTTGGGGGATTGAAGTTCAGTTTTGTAAGGATTAAAACCAAAACCATACAACACCCTATTCACACTAATGAAACATTGTTACAACTTACTTTTGACGTGCTAGAACCAATGATGTAGTGCATTGACACATAAACAGAATCAAATGTGTGTTGCGATGTTCGATTATATGTCAGACATCAGACAAAGCCTAGGAGTTATATACAGTGTTTCCAGTCGCGAGAGTGACATTTGTCATTAACATTCACGAGTGACTGGAGATCACGAGTGAGGGTTATCGACAAGTGTGCTCGTACCTACAATCACGCAGGTGAAAATAAACAATTCACAGGCAGGAAAAACGTGAGCACTTTGTCCTTGATTTTCTTGATCTGATATCATTTGTTAGAACAATATGTTTAAGTGGAATTCAAAAAAATGTTTATGTTGGGTGTTCAATATCTGAGAACAACACCAGCATATTAAACGTCTAAATAAGTAAGGATAAGGTTGTTAGTCTCAGACATAAAGGTAACTGGTGGCAAAAAATGGTGAAATGAAAAATTTGTATTTAGAGTTCCAATACATATTTTCTCTTGAACCGTAGCAATTCTTGTCAGAATAATTTTGGGGCGTTTAGACATGTAAGTGTACATAAGAACAAAACTATTGTTTAGTCATAACAAAATCAGATCTCAGAGAAGAGAAGAATGTGGTAATTACGCTTCTCTTATATACACACTATTCGTCTAACAAAATAATACATCTTAGTTACAAAATTCTGTAAGTTCAATATTCCTACCTTTAAAGACGTGATCAAGAGACATACTGGGGATCCGCCAATGCTGGTATTGACTAGTTCGCTGTGCACTGTGCTATTTAGCGACATGGACCCAATATGGCAGCACTTCCTCTTGTTTGGACTGCTTGTAACGAAAGTATATGTGCACATAAGCGTCATGATATTTATGTTAAAGTAGTTCTGCTTTCTATCATTGTGAGGGCTTAATGGATGTGCAAGAAAAAATTAGAGATGAATCAAAGCCAAAACACAGGATTAGGCTTCAAAAACATACGATTGCAATATGACATGTTGAGGAAAATTGAAGAAAAACACGAACAAAGGTAAATATCAAAATATTGATTAGTGATATTTTTCTACTCACCCAAACTAACAGTCAGGCAGCTTCTAACCTTCCATGCAGACCCAAACGTGGCTTTGTAACCTTTAAATTGAGTCAAAGCTACCCAAATACAGCCCCAACACCGCCCTTACAGAATACACATGTTCAGCCTGACAGGATTCTTCAGTTAATGTCGTGAACCGAAATTTTTGAATAACCTCTTTCTTTTAGTTCATTTAAGACCACCCCTTTATTGCAATTGTCTGCTCTTTCTAACACTGACAAAAATTGATCAGATAAACCGCAAATGCATATTTTTATGTTTCTTCCAATGCATATGATTGATACTTGTTTGATTCTTTGTAGTAAAATGGCTGTGTTCTGTGATAAGTTGCATGCGATTGAAGGTATCGGACATTCATTTTCCACTTTGCTGCTTCAGCATGCAAACACTTATTTCTCACCTGAATCATCCATGACTATCACTTCTTTTTTCCCTTTTACTGTAATACAAATTTTGGTGAAGGAACTTTACCAATCAACAGGGGTCTAAGGTTGTCTATCTACTGCCACCACTAACAAGGTACGAAATAGTTGAAAAGTTAAACTCTTGCACAACAAGCTCTATTCTTGCATGACTCAAGCCTAGTCATTGCGTTTCCAGGGCCATATGCCTTTGTGCCAATTTAATGCCAGGGTTTCATATACTAATATAATGCAATTCGTGTTACACACCACAAGGTAGGGATTACTTCGACATCTTGCATGGGACCAGTATCAAAAATACCCCATAGTTGACCTAGGTTGTACAGCATACATCCCCATCTGGGTTCTGGCCAAATTTAAAGTAGTGAAAAAAGTTCTCCTGACCTAGCTTTTTAATTAAGGCATGGTCACCATGTGTTTGTGTCTTTTTGACACAATTATTTTCACTACTTCAAAGAAGGCATTGTTTACAAGTAGACTCAAAACTGAAATACAATTATTTATGAATTAAACATTTACTGGTGCATGGCCCATTATATGAACATGGCAGACACTAATCCAGGCTCCACTGTGACAAGTGTGAAGGTCACAGACTTTAGAGAAAACACATAAACTTGCATTTAACTTCATGGGTAGCCCAAACCGGGGTACTGGAGCTAATTTACGGGAGGGGGTGCAATTTTTGTAGCAGCATATGTTGTCGTTTCATTGTTGAAATTTGGAACTACTTTCTGAGTTGTAATGTATTAAACAAAGAAAACGTGATGTAGCATGTGTCAACTCCACAGCCAACATGTGTTTACACCCAACCCATTTCCTTGAGCAATGAATTTACTTGAAAACCACATATGATTTTTTCGTGCGTGTGCTGATAAAATACGATGATAGATACTATCCTTGTTTTTTGTGTGTGTAGTCACTCAAGTTTCTTTCTTCAATGTTTTAGCAGCGAGCTACAATTTGCCCTGATAGAATATCATGTCAATATGCATAAAATTGGGCTCTAGATGGGTACCTCCTGACGTCACTGTGTTGCTCTTTTTGAAGTGTCGAAGTAAGAGGGTCACAAAAAATTAATCACTGAAAGTCACTGGGAAGGTTAAGGATCGCCTTAGATGATTAGGCAAGTGGCCTGTTAGGCGAAATTTGACATATACAATTGGGGCCCCATAAATTAATTTTTACATTTTAATTGATCAGCTGCAGTAATTTAAAAAGTGCAAGTTGCAAGTATGAAATGTCCAATTGGAAGGTCAAAATAATAATTGTCCATATATTTTGCACGCAAAAGCTAAATCTATGATGATTTATTCTGCATTAAAATGAAGAAACAATAAAGGAGAGCGTTTCCCATCTGAAACAAGCAGGATAAGTAGTTTTATGTGTTATTTGTAAGCACACGAGTTTAGACAGCAGTAGCAGCAATTCATCACAAATGAGACAGCAAGTTCTCAATGTTCAAAGTCTTAATGGGACATCATTTCAGGTTATTCGTGTTGGTTAATATAAAGATCAAAATGCAACAATAATTAGGTAATGGCCACCATGATATATAGAGTCACTTCAGATCTCGATGCACACGAGTATGCTTTGATGATTTGCGTGTAACAAATAGGCCGACCAGTTACGAAAATATCCGAGCCGACATATCACACATAAGTTTTAGCATGCTTTCCATACGTTTTATTCTTGACGTGACTCTGTTTGAGAGGTGCATAAAACACCTGTATTGCTTATATGCAATTGTTGATGAAGCATTAAATGAATCATAGAAATACAACATGTTTACAATGTGTACATGATAGTCATTTTTGGACACAATTATCTTTGCAATTATCACTTAATCTGTTTATCAAATTCAGACATGCATGCTAAGCTATTTCACAATATTTGATTTTAATATATCGCTGACATTATACATTAATGAAACAACCACCTGCTGACACCAAGGCAAAATCACTTCAGGATCCTTCAGACCATACAGGTAGATTGGCCGATAATTTGCGACAGTACCATACGGTTGAGAAATGGCAGTATACAGTGCTCTTATGTATTTGTATGATTAACATTAACAACCACGTGGATTGCTGGATTGATAAGTACAAAAGTACATGTAGGACATACATATTTAAGGTCCACAATTAGACGGAACACAATTCCCCTTATTTTAAAGGCTACTTCTGTCAACGCAAACTAATGTTTTAAGTTATTTGATCTGTCCATACATGCTGCAGTGGATGGACAGGTGGCTAATTATCCATTGGCTTCACAGGTACCTGTGCAGATAATAGGAGAGATATACATAAAGATTATTAGGCCATAGTTTAACCCACTTCTACTTTTGTGGAAAGAACCTTTGTTTAAATCCAAACATAGCAAACATATTTCAATTAGAATATACATCTTGGTTACTATGCAACATTGTGTATGTCTGCAACGTCAGGCCCCTCAGATCATATACACAAAATACACCAACTGAGGCAAAAGAGACCAGAAATATTACATTTAGCCTCCCATATGAGATGTATTCCTTGAAGTGGTTGCGTGTTTCATCGAATAAAATATGATAGTACATAGAATGTTGTAAGTATTAGCATTACAGTTTATACCATCTTCTGCATGTATGAGAGCTTTAAACAGCATCACTTGACACATGATTATCTACTAAAAAAGGAGCCATAAAGCAACTCGAACTGGGCAAGTATACTCTTCTTTAGTAAGGAAAGGGAAAATATATGGAAGCGATCATAAAATAATAGGCTACACAAGCTTACAAAAAAAGTACAATTGAATTGGACAAAGCAATTATAGGCTTCTTTGAAACAAATGCAATGCATTTGTAGTTGAAAATGAATGCATAAAGGAAAAAATTGAAATTCTTGGATGTATGAAGTGTCCATATCATTTGAAGCCATGCTTGCATGCTAATAAGGTTTCACGACAATTTCAACGATTCCTCAAATCTTTTGAAAATTAGAGGGTCATGTCGAGCTTTGCAGTGAAATATGTTCGTGTGATATTATGTTAATAGTACATTCATTTGTTGCATGAGTCTATATCACGCAATTGAATGCCCAAATATTTTGAGACAAGCAGTTCTGTTTACCAACCACATGTGAGAAACGTCAGGGCGGATATTTCACTTTGTCACTTAGCATGCTGGAAGACGTCTTTCGCCATAAATCCCATATGTTATGCAGTATCAGTATGTTTTTAAAATATATTTTATCAGTGATAGCTTACTATTCACGCACAACTTTTTTTATTTTAGGAGGGTTTCAGTGGAAGTTGTTGACTCAGTATCACGAAGTTTAAATTGAGCTCAGCACAAAAGATTGCCTGGTAAAGGGTTGACGTTCAGAATTTGGTGATCATTGTGTCTTGCATTGAGAGCGCATACCAAGCGCTGCATGCTCCAAGGTATATCAAGCTGCAAAAGGCCGGTTTGTAACGTTATTATAATCCTTACCTTATCACACTGTCAAGAACGTTTTCAGTGATCCACATGTCGGGGAATGTTGGCTTCAGAATGCATCGACATGCTGGCTGCTTGCTCATTGTAAACCCTCTTTGAACATCTAATTCTGAACTTTATCCTGTTTCCAGGATAATCATTTATAAGGCATTCAAACATGAACAAGTACTATTTGATCACATTGCATAAAATCACAGCGGTATATCCATTTACTATCAAAACATCGTGCTTATCATGTTCAATGTTAAACCAATGGAAGCGTTCTGGGGGGGGTTTAGCATTAGTATAATTACATGAATTTAAACTTATCTCAAAGTCAGCTCAGTTGGCCAAGCAAATATGTATGTGGAGTTTCTTGAACTTACACATTAGCATATCTTTTTTGATTTTCCATGTGAATCGATATATGTGCAAGGCTGGACATTGAGATATTTTAAGAAATATCCCAAGTTGTTGTAGTACACTAAACATTATTAATGTAATGTCTGCGACATGAAACATCATTATTTCTTATTATAATTACAACTGGGAAACAAAATCATCTGTGTTATTGAAGAGATAATAAACAAAATCGATCTATTTTATTGGCTCAGCTGATAGACACATCTATGAGATATTAATGTGTCTTTACCTGTCCAGTCAGTAATGGTTCTTGTTAGCATGTATGGTAGACAATGAAATACCCTACTTATTGCATTGACCCACCTGAAGAACAAAATAAGAACTCACCTACACTTTTTTTTAGACATGTCCACCAAAATAATATATATGTGTCTTTATAAGTTGGTAACAGGTACCACTTTAAGGTATCGTGGGTAAATCTCCGCCTGTATACCACTGCGGTCTTTAACCCGCTCTTCTGTCAAGGATAAGAGTTTTACACCCATGAAACTATATATATTTATTTTCGCCAAGATCACTAGATTTCATAGGTGCTATAAAAATTCGGAAAAAGCGCACCCGTGAGACAAGAGCAGGGCTATTGCATGAGGGTCTGTTTTCAAGATTTGTTGAGGCGCAAATGAATAAAAATTTCCTTACAACCTTGAAATTTTGTGAAATGAAACTTTAAATAGGTGTCCAGATTAAGCATTTTTATTTTGTTTCTAAAAAGAGTAGTTATCATTTGATCAGCTATAGAAAGAGTATCTTCTCGAATTGACCTCTTCTCTGAGTTTAGAATTCCGAAAACTACACAAAAAAAGAAAATATATCCAAATGGAGGATGCTGCACCTAAGTTATATTGTTATCTTTTCATTCCTTTCTATTTCGTGAAGATTGGTCCAACCGTTTTCGACAAAATTAAAATCAAAATTAGGAAGGTGGTCGCCAAGACGAAACTGCAAAAATGGCCCCAAAAGGAAATTTGGCCGTGTTTGGTGGCATTTTCGGATGTTATTTGAGCTGTATTCACTCCACCGTTACGAGACTCTTCTTGTGTGAAATGAAACCATGTGCTACTATACGGACAGAATTGATAGATCGCGGGTTGACAACCAGAGGGAGATTGATAGTGATGCTAGTTATACCGCAACGAGTACATCAATTGCAACGGGACGCAAGTTTGCGGACGTTTCGACCGGGACAGTTGTCAGTGACCAGGCAGACACGGTAGATGTTGCCGAAGAAGGTGAGTGGCATACCGAGGGGCGACCACATCCGTTGGATTGTGAGTTTAGTTGCAATGCTGGGAATCCAGACCAGATTGCAAAGGATACATGGGCCACGCTCGGCCACTATGGCGACCCACGATCACAAGACCAGTGTACAACAGGCCCAACAAGCTGGTGCATATTCCAAGTCGACCAAACTTTAGGGACAAACAGCTACCGGTAAGTAGCTTTTTTTTTTTTTTTTTTTTTTACAAGATACTGATTACCAGTTGCTCAATTTGGGCAAAAGGTTTCAGATAGTTGTATATAACATGGACCATCATATATTATTGTCCTGAAGATAGTGCTTGATTCTTTTACTGTTTTACAAACATTGAAATTCTGAAAAGGAGAACCTTCATTAGCGGTTACTGTATGGGGCGTAATGGTATGGGAGTATCAAAGGATGCAAACAAAATGCAGGTGCATTCTGCCTTTGTTTAGCTGATATGGTTCATAAACAAACACTGTCAGATGTCAGCCTTGGCATTTCATAGCAAATTCCTTCCATTGTGTTCATCGCTTTTGTTATGCGTTCATAATGCTGTCACAAATAGGTACCAAAGTATCCTTTTTTTTCAACAAGAGAATAAGCATGTATGATAAATATTACAGCGATATGTACCAGTGATTGTTGTGGAGGGAGCAAAATAGAGGTAATATGGTAATCTTCATTTCAAAATAGCTAAATTTTATTTTCAGGCCACCAGCACAGCCACTAGCTCGAGCAGTAGTGTAATCAATGTGACCGCTGTTCACCACACTGACAGACAAAGAGCTTGTGGGGTCTTGTTCACTGGGAGCTGCACAAAACGCCAATAAAGCATTACATTATGTGGTGCGGACGATAGGGACACTCGAAAGAATGTCCCACTCAGGAGGAGTAGATGTGTACAACCCATGTAAAACAAATTTGAGCAATTTTCATGTAAAGCTACACATGCTGGGGTCCAAGTGAAAAACAAAAGTAAAACAAAGTCTCATATCCAGCGCAAAGGTAATGAGTCGACTGTTGAGCTTTAAATGTGAATGCCATCAAAACGGAAACATTGGACATTACGTAACAGTCAATCCTAGTTTTTTTGACTTTGAGAATAAGATTTCCAGTGTGTCTGCCAAATGCGACAATAATGGACCTTGTTTATTTTTTTTATTTTTTTTTATTAGACATTTCTGTTATAGTGCAGATCCCGACCCGGGACCCTATAATTCTTAATAAATATATCAAGTTTCATATCCAGTGCAAAACTGAAAAGTGGACTGTTGAACCATAAATTTGTATGCTGTCACAGTGGAAACATTGGACATTACAGTCTGGCAGACTTGAAAAATAAGATTTCTAGTGTCGCTGCCAAAGGAGACAATAATTGACGTTTTTTTAACGTGCAGCTTTCAGACCGGTACCCTGTGGTCTTCGAACAGTGCATTACCTCTATATATTTGTATAAAAAAAAATGGGAGTTCAACAAATACTCGTTTTTGTTGTCATTTTTCTTTCATGTAAAAACAGCTTGGTGGCCGTGTGTTTTCCTCATCGACATCTATAGGATAAAATATCCTTCCAAATTGTGAAATACACATTTGAAGGTAGAGTGTATATGTACTCAGACAATAATTTGAAATATGCATTCACATGTAACAAATTTGTTTCATAATCTAAAACCATTCATGAAAGATGTATGCATGAGCTGAAAGTGTTCAAAATTTTCTACCAATCCACAAGCAATAAGCATTAGCCAAAACCTAATCAAGCTATACCCCCCCCCCCCCCCCCCAAAGGGCCAGTTAGGAACAATATGGTATATTGTGCAAATAGTTCCGTACCAATCATCGGTTACAATCCATTTCATAATTACATGTTTTTAAATCAACTGTATATCAGGGTCAATGATAAAATTTCGATGTAGGCCTAGGTTTTGGCACCACAACAAAACTGCCCAGATATGTTATTTTCCCCTTTTCACAAAACTGTTAGTAGGTTTTCTTCATGTGAAATTTGTGGTAATGTGTTATGACAATGTTGATATAGAATCTGTTAAATGCAAGGATATTACAAGAAGATTTTAAATTTTGTACAAAAAAAAAGTTTATTGACAATATATACATCACTCATTTATCCGCTTTCACCTGTCCATCTCCTTCCGCCGAGTTGAAAGTGTTCGAAATTTTCTACCAATACACAAGCAATAAACATCAGCCAAAAGCCTCATCAAGCTTTATCTACACCAGTAGCCCATATTTCACATGCCCATTGTCTAAACAGTCATAATGGCACGACAAAACTCTTCTATGGAAACCTCGTATGTTCCTTGCCAGATTTCCCCCTTTGACTTGGTTGGGTAGCATGGTTCTTATCAGCGCAAGAACACATGGCGGAAAGGTGAATTCGCTCTCTGCAGGTCCTATTTCCTGATCCTGAAAATTTATAATGAATTATATAATTAATTTATTTCGTACACATTGTGTAAAAATTAAAAAGCATAAAATTGTTCCAGGACTGATTGTTACATACTTTTTTTCAATTCCATGATCAGAAAACTTGACATGAATACCTGAATATATATAAAGATAATTAAATATTATGAGGACATTGTAATTAAATAAATAATGCAGAGTCATTCAATAAATAATGAATAAAGAATTATATAATTGATTTTTTGTCATGTGCATGCATAAAATTTAAAAATCATAAAAGTGCTTGCATTGATATGTTGCATGATTTCGTCAATCCCGTGATCAGGGAAGTTGACATGAATACCAGGCCTTCTAAATTGGATATATGCAAAGATATTGAAATATTATAATATATGTAAAGATACTGAAATATTATAAGGACGTTGTCATAATAAAACAATGACAATTTGTAATGAACCTCTTGTTTTAAATTTGAAACCCATTAGGCAAATTACGATAATACCAAAAAAAAATAATAATAATAATAATAATAATAGTAAATATTTGGTTGTGTATTGAAGCTGAAACACATGTCTCTGTCTTTGTCTTTTCCTTTCACTGGCTCTGGACGAGATTGATACTTGTATGTTATTGCTGAGTAGTTGTCTGAAAAAGGAAAATCGTACCGTCAGCTTATATAGGCCCATGACCAGTAGTGCAAGCACCGTATTTGTTTGTGGGTCTTGTCTTTATTTTCATGGCGGTGATCGACATGAACAGCTGGTTGAAAAACACCTCTGCATTGTACCTGCAAAAAGCACACAAATTGTTTACTGAGGACTCTTGATTATGGATCACCACATAAATTTGCAAAAAACACAAACATGTATCGAAGTACACCTGAAACCACATTCCCATTACTGATCAGCATTGCCATTAGCTCAGATCTCCATCTTGATTCGTACTCGTAGGAGTGGAAGGTATAGGTTCCAACGGCTACAGTTTACGTGACACTTACTTGCGCAATTCAACAAGCCTGCATGAAATGTATGACTTTGTAGCATTAAAACGCCAAATTCTTTACATTTTCCAGTTGCCCAGTCCGTCGGCAAAGAGTTTCCGAGTGCAGGGAGGTGCCGAGTGATAATAGGGGTTTTCATAGTCACTTGTATTGCGCCATCGAAAAAGTTCAGATCTGAACGAAAGTCTGGTGCCTGCAAGATTTTTGTTTTGTTTTGTATTTTTGGGGGGAGGGGCAAATTATTTATGACAAAATTTCACACAGAAAAGTTACCATGTATAGCCATTTTGCCGATAAATTAGTATTAGTCAATTCAAACCTTGCCTCAATTAATCGCAAGACCAACTTGCGCTTACGAAGTTACGATCACAAGCCAAAGTCACTTAGCCAGCAACACTCATTTCTTCTGTGACTTGCTTTGCTAGTAACAACATCCTGTCCATCATAATTAACGGCCTTATGGGTGCTTTGCTTATCTTTTTCAGCTTTCCCCATGTTGTATTGCCCCTGCGATTGTTGTGCGTTTGTGGTACATGCTGTAATGTTGATGCCGACGTGTTGGTCTTCTCCTGTTCACTCGAATTCAGCGGGTTTGACCTGATTACGTCACTGATTGCAATTTGGACTTTCTGTTAAGCTTAATAAAGTTCCAGCAGGATGACATTGTATTTTGATGGAGGAAAGAGTTAAGCCGCTAGAAATTACGATCGATATGTCCTTGCGTGTAACCCCTAATGTGACGCCGAGTCTCGTTCTTCACACACTTCCAGGTGTTACATTCACTTTAAGACATTTTAGGATTACATGTTTCCTGCTAGGTTAAACCCCCCGGGGCTATCGGTAACAAGCAGCGGCCAACGACAGTTACAAGTTTGCCTAATTGTACGTAAAATCAGGTTAAGAAAAACTATGTTTTGACAACACGTTTTTGACTTAAATGCTGATGACTTTCATTCTTTTCTGACATGATAGTACTCTATTGGTTTCGAAATGCTGTGGGCCATTGCTCCGACTTCGAAATTATATTAGAGGTGTATTTCATAAATTGTCGGTCTGTGGAAGTGCCCTACCGTGTCAATGTACAAGCCACACCTGCTATAACTTCACCCTGGGTCCTTGGTCAACCTTTTTTGGGGTTGTCCTTGTTGGACTTTACATTTGGCTAGGCGAGTTTGCCGAAGGTAGTGGGTTCGAATCGCATACAGGTCGACATAAATTTATCGTATTTTTCACTTGATAATACTCTTTTGGTTTCGAAGTGCTGTGGGCCATTGCTCCGACTTCGAAATTATATTCGAGTTGTATTTCATAAATTGTCGGTCTGTGGAAGTGCCCTACCATGTCAATGTACAAGCCACATCTGCAATAACATCACCCTGGGTCCTTGGTCAACCTTTTTTGGGGTTGTCCCGATGGCCTAGAGGTCATCATGTTGGACTTTACATTTGGCTAGACGAGTGTGCCGAAGGTAGTGGGTTCGAATCCCATACAGGTCGACATAAATTTATCGTATTTTTCACTTGATAATACCCTATTGGTTTCGAAGTGCTGTGGGCCATTGCTCCGACTTCGAAATTATATTTGAGTTGTATTTCATAAATTGTCGGTCTGTGGAAGTGCCCTACCGTGTCAATGTACAAGCCACACCTGCTATAACATCACCCTGGGTCCTTGGTCAAACCTTTTGGGGTTGTCCCGATGGCCTGAAGGTCAGCGTGTTGGACTTTACATTTGGCTAGGCGAGTGTGCCCAAAGGTAGTGGGTTCGAATCGCATACAGGTCGACATAAATTTATCGTATTTTTCACTAAGTACATATTTACTCAAGATAAAAAATTACCTAAATTGGACAGTATTAACTCAAATGTCACAAACCTAAGCCATCCTGTTACAAAATTGACTCAGGGTTGGCAGCAATAAAGAGCTTTATTTTTTGACTTTCAAAGTGAGGAGTAGGTATCATCATGGGGTTTGTTTTATATTTCTGGCTCAGGATGTCTATTGTGGCAGTACTTGTTAGAATTTCCCTCGGTTTGTACAGGTGGTCCAGCTACAACTGTTCATTTTACAATCACTGTACTGAATTTAATGCCCCAGTTTGTTTCTATTTCAGTTATACATTGGCAGGTGGTTTAAATAGGATAAGCTATCCAGCTGGAAAGGGTATATACTGGTTCAGGGGTAAGTCAAATTGTTTTTGTCTGAACTTCTACTATACAAGTTCAGGAATTATGTTTGGTTTGACAGGAATTCTTCTTATGTAATGAAGCTCTGCATTTACAAGCACACCTTCAGGTATTGATCTAATTCATCATTAGCTCATTCATATGTATTCATTATTATGTAGGTTGTCTTTGCTGAATAGATGGCTTTGACAAGGAACCGCTACTGAGAGATATGTGCGGGTATAGGCTCCGAAACATGTTCTGAGTAGTTATCCCCTGAAGACCCTTTAATCTGCTTGGGCTAATACAGCTTATATCAAAATTCCACAGAAGAACGCGCGCAATATGGACAATAATACTTCCATATGTATATAGGTTAGACAGTGACAGGTTAGCTTATGGAGAGTAAAGAGTTCGGACTGTGGAATAGGGTAATGACTAGTAGTAAGTGGTTCTGGACAAAAAGGCACAAGTACAATCCATAGCAGTTCTTTCTTTCATTTCTAGTTGGACCTCTGTACATTTCTACGTTCAGTGAGAGAAAGTTATTTCTGATTACATGTTGCCCAGATTGAGAATGGGCTTCACTGGGAATGCACAGCTGGGATGACTACTTGGCTTATTGAACATGCAGTATCGGTACAAGTCTTTAATACTAAATGTTAAGAAACCACAAACTTGTAACAAAACATATTTACTGACTGCTGCTTCACATATGAATGTAACACTTAAGTCTTTCAATATAACATTTTGGACTACTGCAACGCCATGCCCCAGTGGATTCTACCCAAATTAGCCTGGAGAAACTTGTTGGCCTGTACTGTCACGACAGTCATGGTACTTTTATATAGGTTTGTTGGGTTTTTTTGGGTTTTTTTTTTTTTTTTTGTTTTGTTTTGTTTGTTTTTTTGTTTTTTTTTTTGTTGGTTTTTTTTTGTTTTGTTTTGTTTGTTTTGTTTGTTTGTTTGTTGTTTTTTTTTGTTTGTTTTTTTTTGTTTTGTTTGTTTTGTTTTCTTTTTGTTTTTTTGTTTTGTTTTTTTTTTTGTTTTGTTTTTTTGTTTTGTTTGTTTTTTTGTTTTTGTTTTTTGTTTTGTTTGTTTGTTTTTTTTTTGTTTTGTTTGTTTTTTTTGTTTTGTTTGTTTTGTTTTGTTTTGTTGTGTTTTTTTTTTTGTTTTGTTTGGTTTTTTTGTTTTGTTTTGTTTGTTTGTTTTTGTTTTTTTTGTTTTGTTTTTTTTTTGTTTTGTTTTTTTTTTTTTTTTGTTTTTTTTTTGTTTGGTGCTTGTTTTTTATTGTTTGGTGTTTTTTTTTTTTTTTAACAAGAAACATGAATTTCACACATTTATAATTCATACCGGTTTGTGGAAATGTACACAGGATAAAAACATGAGTGAATCAAAGAAAACGTTCCCATTGACAGTTGAAAATAGTAGTCATATGGCTAATACTACAGAAGGAACTTGATTAAGAACGGAATACATGTTTGAATTTGACTTTTTGCCCGCAATGGTTTTGTAGGACATTTGCGACAATAATAGGCATGTTGCCGTTGATATATGTGGGTGTTGATGCTCAGTATGATATATACTCGTAAAAATAGTTTTGGAATAAACTGGTGATTTGCAGTTTGTTGGTATGTAAAGAAACAGATAAATAATGTGAACCATGAAGTGGGATCGTGGTCCAGATGTGAGCCTCGTTTCAAACCTTTCTGTGTAGGAGCTCCGTCTGAAGACGTAGAGTCTCTAGGTCGACCCCATCTTATTAGCACGAATAATTGACTGCACAAATGAAGACTGGATAATTTATTGCCGATAAGGCCCAATGTGCACGAACAGATGCTCTAGGTTCGCCCTCTCTACGCCCTCCAACCCTACCCCACATCCACTTCTTCCAAGCCCGAATGCTTCACTAACTGATTGTTACCAGCTCCTATATATGAAAGCACTACATGTTAATATCATAGTTCGAAAATCCATCCAAGCTGAAACCTGTCCAAATCTTGACAAGTCCATCAACATGAACTTCACCAAATATTACATCAAAACCTGAATGTCCGCCAAGAAATACATAATTCATTGAATATCTAAAGATGATAAAATGGCATATTGACAACAAAAAATAATGACTGTAATTTAAAATAGAAGCAGACAACAGTTTCCAACAATGCAAGAGGAAATGCACCGCACGTCCGAGTTAACAAGAACCATCCATGATCAAAACCCTTTAGTCATTAAACAAGCAAGGTTGAAATGCAGACGTTCAAGGCAGACATACTTTATGACATTTGTACATATAAAATGTCGTATGACGGAAAACATCTCTCATCTCACTAGAGACAGGTGCCAACAAATGTTAATAGCATTTTGAATAAGTTTAAAGTAACTCTCAGCTTTGAGAAATATCTTGCCTCAAACTCAAAAACCGATTGCTTTAATTTCATTTTCGAATATGCTTGTTAGACAGTTTTTTAAATAGAAGTGTATGACGATATTTAAAGTTGTCAACATTGGTGCATACTCTAGAAGAGACAATTCACCGTCACGTATAGACACTGCAAGCTGCTCCAAGTGGAATATCACCATTCATGTGAGGGTATTTTGTAATGTTGAATTCAAAATCATCACTTTTGTTATAGAATTGAAATTCACTGTTACCATTATACATCATCATGTTGTTACGAGGTGGCTTTACCTAGCACGTCTTATGCCAACCTGGCCCTCAATAACAGAAAGAAATAGAAACACTACACTTACTGCCGTGAACAGAACACAAAGACAAAGCTTTTTGTTCAAATATATATTGACTCACATTTTACACAAGAAAACACAGCACAATGGAAACTGGCAGTTCGTCTATAATGTCCGTACACAAAGTGGTTGGCTGGGTCTGGTGTCCTGGCTTGTCCAATCGACCTCCGAGCTGCAACTCAAAATCAAAGGGCAGTATCAGAAAAATAAAATAAAACCTAGAACATTATCTTGTAATTTTGTAAAAATCCGTTTTACATGGTCAGACCCAAACTGTGGTTTTAGTTTTTTCAATTTTCTGGTCTTATCAATTATCAAAAATAAGACCTATTAATTTACAGGATTTGCTGTGCAATCTCAAGACAAACACTTGGCAAATGTCACACAAACCCCACATTGGAGAGCTAACAAAGCTCTGAAAAACATATATATACACTGGTTTCCTCTTCAAAACTGGCTACATCATTTAATCAGTGAACCGCACAAGATTCACTGATACAATATTGAAGCACACAAGTGCTCAAAAATGGCTTAACTCGAAGCCTACCTTACTGAATTGGGGAAACACATAAGATTCCCGGAACAAAATAAACTGGAGTGCTCAAAAATGGCTTAACCACAAGCCTAAATTATGTCAATTGGTGGATTATACAAGATCCACAATAATACATATATATTGGAGCACACAAGCTCTCAACTAACCAATACTTACTTTGAACGCCTGGCCGCAGCAGGAACACTACCAATAATTTAACGTACGCCCTTTCACTATGCCCACGGATCGGACATTTCGGATGTCTGACTCCAAACAGCAGTATGCAGCCCTTTTTATTTGGGATAGAGAAGGCCTAATCCTGTCCCCACTGTGATCGCCTTCCACTCACTGAACCCAACAGTAAACCAATCAAAACCAAGCAAGATCGGCGATCACTCAACTTCCTGGCATGCTGACACTTGGCATTTTAACTGTTTAGCATTCAAAATGTGCTTGCTGCAGCTTAATACCGCAGCCACAATATACATTTTATACAACAAATTTAACTTTATGCTTTTTAAACTTCACCACATAACATACCTCCCCTCAGAAAAATAATGAAAGTTCATATTGCTGAACTTTCAGCAAGTGTAATGACTAATTGATGATGATTTTCCTGTCATTGACCTACAGCGTCAAAACACAGTTCAACAGTTTGAGGCAACCACCCACTAAGCTAACCTGTCATTCTAAAGAGGTGCATACTGAGTAACTGTGCGTGCAAAGTAAAAAAAAATATCAGCCTCATAAGAGGAGCTTCCACCTTTTCATCTTCAGGGCGACTCTGAAGCAAGAAAAGCACAGTTAACGAAGCCATGTTAGTATAAAGAATCGAGTGAAACTAACCTATCACTCTTTTACCTACGACACCTATTTAGTTTTGGGTGGTACTCTCAATATTTTATGAATCATCACAATGTCTGCTGAGATAATCAGATATGATATTTTCTCTTCCTCTGATGCGACTTATTTCCAGGTTGTATTCCTGTAAAAAATAAGCTCCACCTAGTGAGTCTTTGATTCTTGTTTTTGAATCTATGCAAGTATTTAATTGGGTTATGGTCTGAAAATACCTGCACAGGGAAACAACCTGCAGACATGTAAATCTCAAAATGTTGTATAGACAAAACCAAAGCTAGTGCTTCTTTCTCTACAGTTGAGTAGTTTCTTTGATGCTTGTTCAGCTTCTTTGAAAAATATGCTATGGGGTGATCAACCTGACCTTGACCCAGCTGCGAGATCCACGAACCGACCCCAACATCACAAGCATCTACAAACAATCTGAACTGTTTACTGTAATCTGGTACAGCTAGCACTGGAGCCTGCATCAATAATTGCTTCAAAGCATCAAATGACTCCTGACATTCTTCGGTCAATTTGAACTTTACACCCTTGTGCAACATATCCGTCAAAGGAGCTGACACTTCTGCAAAGTTTTGGCACAACTTCCTGCAGTAACCTATAACTCACAACACCTGACACGTGTGACACGTCTTACAGTACTGCACCACATCACCATGAATACCTGGCCAGAAAAAATACTTGTATATCCTATCCATGGTTTTTCTCACACCTAAATGTCCAGCCATAGGTATATCATGTGCCAAATGCATTACTTCCTGTCTATATTCCTTAGGCAGCACTATTTGGTGAACTTCATTCCAAGTCTCATTGGCAGGAACTTCAATATTCCGCCATTTTCTCATCAACACGTCATTGTTTACATAATAGCACACTGGAACTTTCTTTGCCTCTTCCCGGGTCAAAGCATTATTCCAAGCAGCTTCAAGTGTAGTATCAGTTCTCTGATTGGTTACCAAGTCTTTACTAGTTAACCTAGTACCAGACTGACCACTACTGTCTTCATTACTGAATAGCTCAGCTACAAATGTGTCTTCCAACACTGTATCAACCACATTGGACTCAATCCTATCATTAAGATTTTTGTCACTGTCAAGTTTCAAAATTTTCTCCACTTTATTCTTTTGTGATCTGGTTGTCACACAAGCGGGAAAAATACTTGGATGCTCAACTTGCAATTTTTCCGTGCTTTCATCCAAACCTGGCTGTAACCTTAACCTAGGTGTGACCTTCACCTTGGGACCTGCTATGTCATTCTCCAGGATCATATCTACTCCTTCCATTGGTAGACGGGGTACCTTTCCCACTGTCACTAGACCTGTCAGATATTCAGATTCCAGCCATATACTATATATTGGTTCAACATGTCAGGACAATCAACCCCCTGAATATTGATAAAGGCCACCGGTTCTCCCCACTGGAACCTGGAGTTATCCACAACTAAACTTTGAGCACTCCCTGTGTCGCTAAGTATCATAACAGGACTTTTCTCCAGACATTCACCTTTTGACACAAAGCCTTCAGACTTAAACTCACCATACATGTCTTTTACTTGCTCCTCTATGTGTGCTATCTCAGTAATGGGTGTTACATCCATCTGACTACCTTGTATTAAACCTACTGGCTTTTTGGCACCTTGACGTTTCAGTTCAGGGTGCAGTTTATAACACCTCTCTGTATCATGTGACCCTTCACAATAGGTACACTTAACCTTAGGCCTAAGATCTGGGTACAAAAGCCAACACTTGTCCGTGGTATGCGACTTCCTACAATGACCACATCTAACTCTCCTGTTGGCACCTTCCTGGCCACCAGCTTTGTGAATATTTTGTTCATTTTCAGCACTTGGGTTCCTGGGCTTACCTTGTCCTTGACCTTGATCTGGGCCTTGGTTTGACCTAAACACACCTTGACCACTACCAGTTTTATACTGCTTGTGCGTCAAAGAATACTCATCAGCCCCTACTGCTGCATCCATAAGCTTGTCATATTTATGCTCTTCAAGACACGTTTTAATATCCTGAGCTACAATCTGTTTGAAGTCTTCAAGTAACAACAGCTCACGTAGCTTATCATAATCACCTTGCACATCAAGAGACGCTAGCCACCTATCAAGCAATGTAGTTTTCTCCCTTGCAAGTTCTACATGAGTAACATATTGACTTTTCTGTAGTCGTCTGAACTTCAGCCTGTAGGCTTCAGGGACCAACTCATACGCTTTCAAAATCTCCCGTTTCACAACTTCATAATCTTGAGCCTGTTCTGATGACAAAGCTGCATATGTGCTTAATGCTTTACCCCTCAACTTGCTCCACAGAAGAGTAAACCAATGCTCTTTGGGCCATTTCAAATTTCCAGCAGCTCTTTCAAACGCCAAAAAATATTTATCCACATCTCTCTCCAGGAAATCTGGTACTAATTTGACATGTGCAGTTATATTAAAATGGTCAGAATCTGTCCTGTGTGACCTACTGCCCGCACGACACAGAACCTACTGCCCGCACGCAATTCAGGTTCACGCATGCGATATTCATGATTCATTTCCCTTTCCTTTTCTTTCTCAGCTGGGAAAAAATCGAAATCATACAAGCACTCATTTACTTTCTGTACTAATGCACATTTTAACAAAGTATATACGGGAATGACGTCTTCCAGCTCTAAATGTTCCACTAATTGTTCTATATCTGCCCGTTTTAATTTAGAAACAGACGTTCTTGTCAGAGGCTGTTATAAAAAGTCAGCTGGATTGAAAAGAGACATCCTGATTTTGTTAATGTAATATTCAGACAATGCATGCACTAAACTGAATCACTTGTGCTTGGTGCTGGCCCTGTCTGACCTAGTTCTTGTTGCATAATATTACACTCTTTTGAACTGGTTTCGTTTGGCACTTCATCACTGGGGAGGGTAAAAGTGTGTGCGCTAAATGAAAGACCCTGTCTCAAGTCCTTTGTTCACGGCATACTCAATTCATAATCCCGGACGAGCCCCCAATTTCATGTTACGAGGTGGCTTTACCTAGCACGTCTTGTGCAACCTGGCCCTCAATAACAGAAAGAAAATAGAAACGCTACACTTTTACTGCCGTGAACAGAGCACAAAGACAATGCTTTTTGTTTAGATATATATTGACTCACATTTTACAAAAAAAACCACAGCACGATGGAAACCGGCAGTTCGTCTATAATGTCCGTACACAAAGTGGTTGGCTGGGTCTGGTGTCCTGGCTTGTCCAATCGACCTCCGAGCTGCAACTCAAAATCAAAGGGCAGTATCAGAAAAATAAAATAAAACCTAGAACATTATCTTGTAATTTTGTAAAAACCCGTTTTACATGGTCAGACCCAAACAGTGGTTTTAGTTTTTTTTTTCAATTTTCTGGTCTTATCAATCACCAAAATTTAGACCTATTAATTTACAGGATTTGCTGTGCAATCTCACAACAAACACTTGACAAATATCACACAAAACACCACATTGGAATGCTAACAAACCTCTGACAAATATATTTACACTAACTTCCTCTCCAAAACTGGCTATATCATTTAATCAGAGAACCGCACAAGAGCCCCCAATTTCATGTTACCAGGTGGATTTACTTACCACGTCTTGTGCTAACCTGGCCCTCAATAACAGAAAGAAATAGAAACGCTACACTTACTGCCGTGAACAGAACACAAAGACAATGCTTTTTGTTCAGATATATATTGACTCACATTTTACACAAAAACACAGCACGATGGAAACTGGCAGTTCGTCTATAATGTCCGTACACAAAGTGGTTGGCTGGGTCTGGTGTCCTGGCTTGTCCAATCGACCTCCGAGCTGCAACTCAAAATCAGAGGGCAGTATCAGAAAAATAAAATAAAACCTAGAACACTATCTTGTAATTTTGTAAAAATCCGTTTTACATGGTCAGACCCAAACTGTGGTTTTAAGTTTTTTCAATTTTCTGGTCTTATCAATTACCAAGAATAAGACCTATTAATTTACAGGATTTGCTGTGCAATCTCACGACAACCACTTGATAAATATCACACAAAACACCACATTGGAGAGCTTGCTACATCATTTAATCAGTGAACCGCACAAGATTCACTGATACAATAGTGAAGCACACAAGTGCTCAAAAAATGGCTTAACTCGAAGCCTGCCTTACTGAATTGGGGAAACACACAAGATTCCCAGAACAAAATAAACTGGAGTGCTCAAAAATGGCTTAACCACAAGCCTAAATTATGTCAATTGGTGGATTATACAAGATCCACAATAATACATATATATTGGAGCACACAAGCTCTCAACTAACCAATACTTACTTTGAACGCCTGGCCGCAGCAGGAACACTACCAATAGTTTAACGTACACCCTTTCACTATGCCCACGGATCAGACATTTCGGATGTCTGACCCCACAACAGCAGTACACAGCTCTTTTTATTTGGGATAGAGAAGGCCTAATCCTGTCCCCACTGTGATCGCCTTCCACTCACTGAACCCAACAGTAAACCAATCAAAACCAAGCAAGATCGGCGATCACTCAACTTCCTGGCATGCTGACACTTGGCATTTTAACTGTTTAACGTTCAAAATGTGCTTGCTGCAGCTTAATACCGCAGCCACAATATACATTTTATACAACAAATTTAACTTTTTTGTTTTAAACTTCACCACATAACAATATCTAGAAATGAACGCTCCATGTCATTCATTGCAGTTTCATCTAATTTAAAATCACAAGGGAAATACATTCTTGAAAGTGTGGATTATTGATGCTGACTATGTCATCAATAATTTTAAAAGTAAACCTAAAACATTAATCATGAAATTTGTCTCTTTTGACAGCTTTGCCAGACACTTATACTTGTCACGAAATAAATATAAATTTGGCAATGCGAGGTGCATAATTGGTATCCAAGGGAATAACAACTGTTTGCTTAAGATGGAATCTCCAAAATTGACATAGTTATATGTCTTCAGTCAAACGTTCAACAACTCAACAAATGATTATATTCAAATGCAGACTTTATATCATTACCACAATATGAGCCTTTATAAGATATGATCATTCTTTGAAAAGAATATTTTCTTGTTTTGCATTTTGGGGAATTTATACATTCTTTCAAATTAGAATAAGCAACAGTTGTGTATAAAGTGGAGAAGACCTGCTATGAATCGGAACTAAAAGTTATTTTATGCAGGTTTGGAAGTGAGCAAATGTTGGGTAAATGGGCATGTACATGAGAATATTTCAGGCCAAATGAAGATAAAAATGTAAAAATGATATCCAATGATTCATTTACCTTTTCATACCTGGGAAAACTTGAGTTGGTCAACAGACCTAATTCATCAGTGAAACCCTTATAATTAAACAGCTTGCATATGATATTAGCAATATTAAATGTTTTATCAGCAGGTGCAAAAACTTATTAACCATGCATCTCTGGCAGGCACTTAACAACTTCTGGATCTGTCAGAACAGGATCTGGTGGATGTTTAGTTGTTTTCTGTAATATTCTTATTCTGTTTGTAATGATAAAACCTCGTCAGGAGCTATAGGCATTGTTCTTTGGCCAATGATACAACCATTGAACTCTGCGCAGTTTAATATAGTAGTACACATTTCTTTCTTTTTTCTTTTTTTTTTTATTTCTGCATTAATTTTTACTGTTGCATTAAATCTATGTGACACATATACCACAGGTTTCTCACCTTGGGGCATTGCAGCTCCAAATGCCTATTTAGAGGCATCTGTTGCCATGGAAACTGGTTTGTTTACATCATGGATATGCAAGACTGGTGCTTTCATGACCATTTTGTTCCCACTTATGGCAAAGCGTATTTTCATCCATGTCTAACTCAATAACCTCTTGTGTCAATTGACACTGAGGGGCAACAAATGTGGATAAACTTAAAACAAACTTCATGTAATACAGAACCATGCCTGCAAGTCTTTGTAATTTTCCTTTACTGCTTTAGTTGACCACACACTGGGATTAGGCATTTTGAATACGTTCACTGTGGGACAATTTTATACAGCAAGGCTGGGATACTTCCGAGTCTGAAAAGCTGATGTATCTAAGCTTAGCGTGTCTGAATAGACGTATATTGCACATAAATTCTGTCATATTGGTACTTTGTTAGCAAGTGTAAACATTTTGAAGTCCAATCATCCAACTGATTCTTAATTTTACTTTTGGAGCTTTGTTTTGGTACGTTTTTTTAAAGATTGGATAAATTCTTCTATGTTTGGAACCACTCAACTTCCTATTTTAAGAAAACGACACAGATTTTAGCCATCCATATAAATTATCAAGCTCCATAAATCAAATATATGTTGCTGTTTAATTAAATAGTAGTGTACAACCATTGTAACGTACGCCATTGTGTTAGTGCTTATAAGACAAACGAGAATATTCTTCGGAACATAAACGGCTATTAATATATCTTACAGATGTACAACTTGATGTATCCGGAATTTTAAGCTAAATCAAAAGATCAATTTACTTATACCTGATATTTTAGTGCAATTGAGAATTCACTAAATACGTTTATTCGTGTACAATTTGTGTATGTAGCCTATATTATATTCAACCCCATGTGGCCGCTATACTGAAACTCAAATTATGGGTCTTCTGTCCAACATATAAGAGAGAAATATTGTTTTGCTGAAAAACACAGATCAGTTACACAGACATGCATACTTATTAGGTTTAACATATTTTTCCTAAAAACATTGTTACATAATTGTTTTGATAATATAGTCGTGCGTTTATTTTACCCATTATTATTCTCTTGAGTGTTTTTAGCACCTCATAATAAATCCAGATCTGTCCAATCATAGTTCGATAGAATCTGTATTACGATATGCATGTTTTTCATGGGTCTTATCTCAAAATAGCACACTAGCAGGCATCTCAGCAAAAATAACTGGTGTAAGCATGCGGCTGTTTTTACACTCAGTTCCATGAACCTGGTTAAGCAAACGATTTATAGCTTTTTTAAATAGGAAAGAGGGTGAGGGGTCCACCTGCAGTACAGCCCATGACTTTCTGGGGCGACCAGGCCAGGGTATGACTTCCTTGCTTGCATTTACAGCATAGACTTTTCGTGCGATTGGCGAGGTTAGCGTGCCATTGGCGAGTGTTATTTGGGCAGAAGTAATATTTTTGCATGCTAGCCAGTGCACTGGTCAAATTTGCAGCGTGTGGTCCGTGGGCTAGCAATTCTATCAGGCAATCGCACGATGCAAATTGCCACTCATTGTCTGTGGCACAAAAGCCAGTCCCAAGTGTGCATTCCTCGCATCAAATGCCCATGTTGCCCGGTTAGAAGAATCTAGGAATCTGGTTCATGGTCCATGTTATGCAAATCAGCAATCAAGCATGTTGACCATGTTCATGCTCAAAGTAGGCAATGGCCACGTGCATTTGGTCAATCGCATCCGATGGCATCGCAGAGCATTGTGCCACTCAAACCCGGAATTAAAATTGCACATTGGCAGCCTGTGCCATTGTTCCATTTGCCACATTTAGCCCAATGCGAGCAAGTGAAGCGCCATGCTGGCAAATTTGCATTGGCATCACTGGCGCAAATGAGAAACAATACGCTAGCAATGTCGACTAAAAGTCATGGGCGGTACTGTACGTCGGGAAAAATCGCCTGCTTTTTGCTTATGCCGGTAGTCAACCTCCAGTTTCGCTTGACCTTGAGGTGTAATCGTGGGATTACCAGGAGAAGTTGGAACTCTCTCCCATTATTACACAACTGACATTAAGCGTGTAGTTTAGTATTATGTCTAGTTGAGGCGTATAATCCAGTTCAAAATTACAAACAGTTCCTTTGGTGATGTTCATATTGATAGGTTTGTCTATGTTTGTCAAGGTTTGGATGGTTTTCAACTTTTCAACAAAATTAAATTTTGACTATGATAGTGACGTGTAACAGTCTAATACTACTATTTAGTGCCACCACCGTATATAAAGGATGCATATTTCAGGTTGTACTCTCTCTCTCTCTCTCTCTCTCTCTCTCTCTCTCTCTCTCTCTCTCTCTCTCTCTCTCTCTCTCCTCTCTTTGTATTTTCATTGCCATGAAAAACATATCCTGGAGCCAAGCTAAATGTACCAGTTTTTTTGTTCCTAGTAGTTTTAAATTGAGCACTGGATCGGTAGTGTTGCCTATGACTCTGGATATTATAAAGTTTCTTGTTTGGGTGGCGAGCACTAAATAAGAATGATCAAAAAGATGATAAATTCTCATTGACAATTATGAACAATTATAATGGTCACACGTGAAAACTTAATGGTTTTCCATTGTGGCACAATTGGAGCCATGATATGGTTTTCCTTTTTTAGGTAAAACCATTACAACACACGTTTGGTGCAGTAAAGCGTATTGATTCCTCCCGATGAACCCTGGTGACAGTGGCCATATACTTGTGGAAATTGACTGATATACCAGTGATCTCAAACGTGTAAAGATACATACGTTTAAGTCGGCTTGCTGAGTATTGATAAAACAAGCCAGTATCAATTGTTTTATCAAGTGAAATTTACCATCCATAACTCATTCATGCCACACCCTTACCAGATTTGATTACAGAGTTGTGTATTGGTGATAATGGAAAGCCAAGATTCAGATTTTGTTCCATCCATAATAACAAATATAAAAGATTATAAGCAATGTCAAGTTACTACGGGTTGAATTCGCATGGTATTGAAAGGTGCCTTACATACTTTATACACTCATTTTAGTTTAGCAGAAGGACAATGCCCCCACAAAAATCCCTCTTGAGACATCTTTGCAGTGAAGGGACTTTATAAAGACTGGAAGCAGTGGATGGGATTATTACAAGCTTCATGTTAACTCTTTCAGTGCCAATCACGTCTAAAGTCGATCTACTTACATCATACAAGTCTGAATTATCATTAGGGTATTGGGTGCATCGCGCG